>JAUIMM010000694.1:4032500-4632500 GCA_031769625.1 Taudactylus pleione | reverse complement strand
TAGATGCATGCTTCTGAATGTGGGGGGCATGCATTGAGCACTGATGAACACCTTGGATGTGTCATGTGACCAGGAAGTGCACTGCAGTGTTTAGAGATCGGAGCTCAGCAACAAGAGAACACACAGTGATGCAGGTAGGAGAATCAATGGACACTGAAGCTTAGTGTAGTGAGGGGAGAGTTACAGTGAGTAGGGGGTGAGACAGGCTCCCAGCACTCTGACCCATCTCAATGTATGCCTCCCCAGCCATTGACCTCACCGCATGTCACTGGTGTACACTGTTTCGGATTGCATTCCCTATTTTACACTGTTATGTTTATCCTCCTCATCAGTAACCTTCTATAGGATCAGACGACCTGACCAGCACAGCAGCCATGGACATCTCACCTTCAGCGGGCTCTGGTCACCTTTACAGTCTTAGGTTCTGCCCCTATGGAAGGTATAGAAGGGCCAATATTGACCTGAGGGCCTGATTCAGAGCCGAACGCTCTGACCAGAGCGCTCGCTCTGAATCAGGGCCCTCCTATCTGAAAATGGAGCGGCCTCCTGGCCGCTCGCATAGCTGTGGGTGACCACCCACAGCATATGCGAGCGGCCAAAAAGATGGTCGCGATGGTCAAGACCATAGCGACCATCGGGCTTGCGACAAGACCCTGCGGTACGGTCTTGCTGCCGCAAGCCCAGGAGTGATTTTGGCTCTATCAGAGCCAAAATCACTCCCACTGACATCATTACTGATGTCAGTGGGGCCGGCTTCAGATGGCAGGCATTCCCATGGGAACGCCTCCGTCTAGCACTCACCATCGACAGCACACCCCCTTTGATGCGAGACCCCGAGCGACGTATTCCTCGTCGCTCGCTGGGTCTCGCGCATGCACATGAAGGAGCTCCCTCCGTCGTGCGCATGCGCATTCGCACAACATCGACACGCTTGCGAGCGTCCTTTGCTCGCAAGCGGGTTTGAATGACCCCCTGAGTCTACTCATCATCATTATCTGTTGCTGATAAACATTGGTTGCGAAAATAATGGTTACTTAGAAAAAGAGCAATATTATGTATTCGTTATACTAAAGGGGCAATATTAATTCATTGGTCCAATTAAATGTTTAGTAACGTAAAGTACAATGAGCAAAAATTTATACCAGAGAGTTTTTATACTAAAGGTCAATTTAAAAACAATGAAAATCAATTAACATCAATGTTTTGTTTCTGGGGATATATCACACATTTACTAACAAACAATTTTTCATTATAGTTTTTTCTAAGTCTTATTAAATGTGTGATTTATCCCCAGAAACACAACATCGATGTTGATTGTTATCAATTTAAAATCGATGAAAATCGAAGAAAATCAATCAATGAAAATTGACCTTTAGTAAATATACCCTCTAGATCACAGGTTCTCAAACTTGGGGCCTAATTCAGACCCGCTCGCGAGCGCTGTGCACTCGCAAGTGGGTCGATGTTGTCCCAGTGCGCATGCGCACAACGGAGGCGGCTACGTCGTGCGCATGCGCGAGACCCGGATAGCGAAGGGCAAGCCGTCGCTATGGGTCTCGCTACAAAGGGGGCGTGTTGTCGATGGTGAGTGACAGCACGCCCCCTTTGGTGGGTGTGCCAGGGGCGTGGCTAGCCAGAAGTAGGCGTTCCCATGGTAACGCCTACCGTCTGGGGCTGGCCCCACTGACATCACAAGTGATGTCAGAGGGAGTGCTTTCTCCAGGGCTTGTGGCAACGAGACCCTACAACAAGGGTCTCGTCGCAAGCCCGATGGTCGCGATGGTCTTGACCATCGCGATCATCAACCTGGCCACTCGCTATAGCTGTGGGTGGTCACCCACAGCTATGCGAGCAGCCAGGAGGCCGCTCTAAAATTATGAAGGTCGGCCCTGATTCAGAGCGAGCGCTCTGTCAGAGCGTCCGGCTCTGAATCAGGGCCTTGGTCCTCAGGGCCCAAAACAGTACATGTTTTCCAGGTCTCCCCACAGAATCGCATGTGAAATAATTATTTATACTTGGGAATCTATTTAAAATGTGTCTGTGAGTAATAATTACACCTGTGCACCTGCTGGGTGACCTGGAAAACTTGACCTGTGTGGGGTCCTGAGGACCGAGATTGAGAACCACAGCTCTAGATTCAGCAATGCGACTTAATAACATCCTCAAAGAAGCTGGGGAAATTCCCGCATCCAGGAATGATACAGTATTACGGCGATTGCTTATCACATACATTAGACAAATACAAAGAGAAAATCATTGGTATGATTTGTGTTCTTTATACCTCCAGCACCACCAGCCACGAAGAGAAATTTACAATTCAAACCACTGCGTATTTGTCAACGTTCAAAAGGTTCCCCCCCTTCTTCTCGCTGCTCTCGTCAAACAATGCGCTGCCAGAAGAAACCACTATTTACTTCAAATGCTGCTTTTCTTTTGATACAGTTTGTATACAATGATTCACTTTCTGGCTGAAGTTATTTTCTTACTTTGCAATAGTTCACACGGATTATGTCCACAGCAGTGACAAAGGAAAAACCCTGCAGATCTCATCTTAAAAGCTTAGAAAAAATAAAAACATTCTGCAGTATGGAGCCTGTACAACGCACGGCGCACGTATTATTTAGATTGTATCAAGTAACACACAGTGGGGGCATGCAGCGATGAGAGGGGTTATTATGATACCCATAATGCCTTGTGTCCATTATCTAAAATGATTTCAGGTCACTTCTGTATTGTTTTCTTTGCATCCAATCACATTGCTGCAGGTTCACACAATCTGTGTTGCTCTGTGCGGGTGCCGGTCCAGATTACACATGCCATGCATTTAATCATGTGTGCTCACACTGGCATCGGAGCCCCTCTTGCCAAGCTTGATGTCAGATGATACCCATCACAGGATAATTATGGACTGAAGTCTGTAGCTGTAGCCACATAACAAAACAACACGCCTGGGCCAGGCTCAATGGTCTGTAAGGCAGGAAACATGGCACCATTACTGCGCTACCAAAAATAACTCAAATTACAGGGAACATTTAATACGGATTTAGGACCTTATTCAGAGGCGCTCGCACTGAATGAGGGCGGCCGCTTTATTTTTTTTTTTACACCGGCTTCCTGACCGCTAGCTAGGCTGTGGGTGACCACCCACAGCTTTTGCGAGCAGGTGATGGTCGCGATTATCGTGACCATCGGGCTTGCGATGAGACCCTTGTGGTAGGGTCTCGTCTTCCGCAAGCCCCAGTGAGCTTCCTGCTGTAATAGAGCAGGAAGCTCACTACTGACGTCACGAGTGATGTCAGTAGGCCGCCCACAAATGGCAGGCGTTCCTTCAGGAACGCCTTCGTTTGTCCAGTCACACCCCCCTCTCTGCCTACAAAACGGGGCTAGCTGTTGATCAACATCGACAGTCGCCCCGTTTGTAGCGAGCCCTGGTGCTACGGGGTTTGCACGCGCAGTGCTCCACCATCGACCCACTTGCGAGCACTTAACGCTTGCGAGCAGGTCTGAATGAGGACCTTAGTCGACATACTGGAGTACGGGATGCCGACAGTCTGAATACCAGCATGGAAATCAGGACAGGTCGGGATCCCGGCACCAGTATCCCGACCGCCGGCATCCCAAAGGAAAATATTGCGGTGTTAGGGGGAGGTTAGGTAGCGGGGATAGGGTTAGGCACTGGGGAGGGGGTGTTAGGTGTAGGGTGCGGGGAGGGGGGGTTTAGGTATAGGCACTAAGGGGGGAGGTAAGGGTTAGGCACCAGGGAGGGTGGGTTAGGGTAGAGGTTAGGGTAGGGGTTAGAAAAATACTTATGTTACTTCCTATGGATGTCGGTATTCTGACCAGCGGCATCCGACAGCCGGGATTTCATACCCAACCCTATTTAATATGAGAGCTAGTAGACATTTCTTGGGTTTCATTATCTTTTAAAGGCAATGTAACCACAAACATGTAACTGTACCTATTACAGGGGGATGTATATGATAAATAAACCGTGTACTTATTATGCTTCCTTTTATGATTAATGCTGGGTACACACTTACCAATTGTCAGCGGTTCCTAAGGCCAGAGGCCCTGATTCAGAGCCGGACGCTCTGACAGAGCGCTCGCTCTGAATCAGGGCCGTCCCTCTGTTTTCTTTGAGCGGCATCTTGGCCGCTCGTATAGCTGTGGGTGACCAAGCGGCCAAAAAGATGGTTGCGATGGTCAAGACCTTGTGGTAGGGTCTCGTTGCCGCAAGCCCTGGAGTGCTCTCGGTTCTATCAGAGCCGATAGCACTCCCACTGACATCACTAGTGATGTCAGTGGAGCCGGCCCCAGACGGTAGGTGTTCCCATGGGAACGCCTCTGTCTGGCCAGCCACGCCCCCAGCACGCCCACCAAAGGGGGCGTGCTGTCACTCACCATCGACGGCACGCCTCCTTTGCAGCGAGACCCGGAGCGACGGCTTGGCCGTCGCTATCCGGGTCTCGCGCATGCGCACGACGGAGCCGGCTCCCTCGTGTGCATGCGCACTGGGCCAACATCGACCCGCTTGCGAGCGCTCAGCGTTCGCGAGCGGGTCTGAATCAGGCCCAGTGTACGAGTGGTCATTGGGTCGCCCATGCACACAGGTGGATGTACCGGTTGGCATCGGCTGTCGTTCACAGACATATGGTCTGTACGCACCCACCGAGGCACAATGCAATATGTAGATTGTTGACTGAATGAACGACATATCTCATAGCGCCCAGTTCAAACTCCGCCATTACAGTCCAGGATTTATGGATATCCATGCTTGAGCACAGGTGAATTAATTAGTACCTCAGTCAGTTTCATTAAATAAGCTGGGCTCAAGCAGGGATATCCTTAAAAAAATGGACTGGCGAAGTTTGGGAACCTCTGACATAGTGTGTACCCAGCATAAGTATCACACTTCGCTCTGGCAAGCCTGGCTAATATGGGATTCACGTGAGCTGTTTAGCTTAGTTCAGGAAGGGTTCACTTCACGCCCTGATTGGACTAGCCATCACCCGTCAGTCCTATAGCTACTTCCCTTGTGTCAGCTGCTGGTTGCCAGAGAATCAGGGCACAGACCTTAGGCTTAGCCCTCCTTGTGCGCACTAACACTGTCAGTCTCTGGTATTCCCTGAGTGGTGGCCGTATATGACTCCTGCTGACTTTGCTGGTACATTACATTTAAGGGGCGGGGTCAGCCCCATTTTCCAGGAGTGGCAAGGCCAGGAGCTGCGTCCATGGATGCAGTTTCCTGGCCTCGCAAGCTGGCCAGCCTGAGTTAGCTGAGGCTTGTTCAGCTGGCTGGTGGCACGGCGCCGTCTACTATCGCGACCGATTGTCACAATTGTTATCCCAGCATGCAACCTTGGTCACAGTGCTGGGATCACAAATGCAGCAGGGGGTGTCATACAGGAGTGTCATACAGGAGTGTCATAGAGGGGATGTCATACAGGGTGTGTCATACAGGAGTGTCATACAGAGGGTGTCATACAGGAGTGTCCTACAGGAGTGTCATACAGGGGGTGTCCTACAGGAGTGTCATACAGGGGGTGTCATACAGGGGGTGTCCTACAGGGGGTGTCCTACAGGAGTGTCCTACAGGGAATGTCCTACAGGGTGTGTCATACAGGGGGTGTCATACAGGGATTGTCATACAGGGGATGTCATACAGGGAATGTCATACAGGGGGTGTCATACAGGGGGTGTCATACAGGAGTGTCATACAGGGGGTGTCATACAGGGGATGTCATACAGGGGATGTCATACAGGAGTGTCATACAGGGGGTGTCATACAGGGGGTGTCATAGAGGAGGTGTCATACAGGGGATGTCATACAGGAGGTGTCATACAGGGGATGTCATACAGGAGGTGTCATACAGGGGGTGTCATACAGGGGGTGTCATACAGGAGTGTCATACAGAGGGGTGTCATACAGGGGGGTGTCATACAGGGGGGTGTCATACAGGGGGGTGTCATACAGGGGATGTCATACAGGGGGGTATCATACAGAGGGTGTCATACAGGGGTGTCATACAGAGGGGTGTCATACAGGGGATGTCATACAGGGGATGTCATACAGGGGTGTCATACAGGGGGGTGTCATACAGGGGATGTCATACAGGGGGTATCATACAGGGGGTGTCATACAGGGGGTGTCATACAGGACTGTCATACAGGAGTGTCATACAGGGGATGTCATACAGGAGTATCATACAGGGGATGTCATACAGGGGGTGTTATACAGGAGTGTCATACAGGGGATGTCATACAGGGGGTGTCATACAGGGGGTGTCATACAGGAGTTTCATACAGGGTATGTCATACAGGAGTGTCATACAGGGGATGTCATACAGGAGTGTCATACAGGGGGTGTCATACAGGAGTGTCATACAGGGGGTGTCATACAGGGGATGCCATACAGGAGTGTCATACAGGGTGTATCATACAGGAGTGTCATACAGGGGATGTCATACAGGGGGTGTCATACAGGAGGTGTCATACAGAGGGATGTCATACAGGGGGTGTCATACAGGGGGTGTCATACAGGGAGTGTCATACAGGGAGTGTCATACAGGAGTGTCATACAGGGGGTGTCATACAGGGGGTGTCATACAGGGAGTGTCATACAGGGGGTGTCATACAGGGAGTGTCATACAGGGGGTGTCATACAGGGGGTGTCATACAGGGAGGTGTCATACAGGGAGGTGTCATACAGGGGGTGTCATACAGGGAGGTGTCATACAGGGGGTGTCATACAGGAGGTGTCACATAGGATGTGTCACACAGGAGGTGTCATACAAGGGGTGTCACACAGGGGATGTCACACGGGATGTCACACAGGGGATGTCACACGGGATGTCACACAGGGGGTGTCACACAGAGGGGTGTCATACAGGAGGTGTCATACAGGGTGTGTCATACAGGAGTGTCATACAGGGGGTGTCATACAGGAGGTGTCATACCGGAGTGTCATACAGGAGGTGTCATACAGGGGATGTCATACAGGAGTGTCATACAGGGTGTGTCATACAGGGAGTGTCATACAGGAATGTCATACAGGGAGTATCATACAGGGGGGTGTCATACAGGGGATGTCATACAGGGGGGTATCATACAGAGGGTGTCATACCGGGGGTGTCATACAGGACGGTCATACAGGAGTGTCATAGAGGGGATGTCATACAGGAGTGTCATACAGGAGATGTCATACAGGGGGTGTCATACAGGAGTGTCATAAAGGAGTGTCATACAGGGGATGTCATACAGGGGGTGTCATACAGGGAGTGTCAGACAGGAGTGTCATACAGGAGTGTCATACAGGGGGTGTCATACAGGAGTGTCATACAGGAGGTGTCATACAGGGGGTGTCATACAGGGGGTGTCATACCGGAGTGTCATACTGGAGGTGTCATACAGCAGTGTCACACAGGAGGTGTCACACAGGGGGTATCACACAGGGGGTATCAAACAGGGGATGTCACACAGGGGGTGTCACACAGAGGGGTGTCACACAGGAGGTGTCACACAGGGGGTGTCACACAGGGGGTGTCACACAGGAGTGTCATACAGGGTGTGTCATACAGGGAGTGTCATACAGGAATGTCATACAGGGGGTGTCATACAGGGGGTGTCATACAGGGGGTGTCATACAGGGGATGTCATACAGGAGTGTCATACAGGGAATGTCATACAGGAGTGTCATACAGGAGTGTCATACAGGAGTGTCATACGGGGGATGTCATACAGGGAGTGTCATACAGGGTGTGTCATACAGGGGGTGTCATACAGGAGATGTCATACAGGGTGTATCATACAGGAGTGTCATACAGGGGGTGTCATACATGGGGGTGTCATACAGGGGGTGTCATACAGGGGGTGTCACACAGGGGATGTCACACAGGGGGGTGTCATACAGGGGGGTGTTATACAGGGGGTGTCATACAGGGAGGTGTCATACAGGAGGTGTCATACACATCTGCTGCATTTGCATATGTACAAGGATGGAATTGCAAAGCTTTCATGCAGCTTTGCAATTCCGTCCCCAGCTGAATCACTCCCTGTGTGTGCTGCAGTAGGGCCAATATTGACCTGAGTCTGCTTATCATCATTATCTGTTGCTGATAAACAACGTCCTGTATTATCATTGGTTTGCTATAATATATACAGAATTCCTGACTGCCCAGGGTTGTTATATGACGTTCATGTTTGGCAGACATACAGTATTTTATATCACAGTGTCTCTGCCCAGCATAATCCCATTTGCAGTATGCTATAAATTTATGTGTCCTGGGATCCACTGCAATCCCACTGGCAGCACCTCTAGCAGGCATAGGATAAATTAAAGTGGGCTCCAAACTAGATTTCTTCCTCTTGCAGCATTTGTATTAATGTGAGTTACAACCCAATACAGTACGTTACTGTTCCTATTTCTGCTGATTCTTCTAGTGATCCTTACATGTTATAAGTCTAGCCTTCTTTGTGTGATAATGTAACAAATTAAAGCAATTTGTTTCTCTGTCCAGCAATACACATGATTATGTGAAAGTGGAATAGAGATGGCCATTTACGCCATTCAGCGACTGCGTACCGAAGACTAGAGTGCCAGCAAACATTCTTGAACCTGCCCTGCCATCACCCGAAGCAAAAGGTTGTGACGCGGTGGAACTCAGCCCTCTATATGTTTCAGAGGATAGAGGAGCAGCAAAAGGCCTTTCAAGCCTATACATCCATCTATTACATAGGTAACGGAGGGGCATGCACCTGACTCAAGCGCAGTGGAGAATGATTTCCGTGTTGTGCAAGGTTCTCCAGCCCTTCGAACTTGCCACACGTGAAGTCAGTTCAGACACTGCCAGCTTGAGTCAGGTCATTCCCCTCATCAGGCTTTTGCAGAAGCAGCTGGAGAAAGTGAAGGAGGAGCTAAGACGGAGCGATTCCGCTCGGTATGTGGGACTTGTGGATGAAGCCCTTCATTCGCTTTCCCAGGATTCAAGGTGGTCAATCTGTTGCAATCAGACCACTAAATTTTGGCCACCGTGCTCGATCCTAGGTTTAAAGCCTACGTGGTGTCTCTCTTTTCGGCCGACACAAGTCTGCAGAGGTGCAAAGACCTGCTGGTGAAAACACTGACAGCTGAAGTGGAACATGACACATCAACAGCTCCTTCTTCATTTTCTCCCGCAAATGGGGCTGCCAGGAAACAAGTTAGGTATCCTAAGCAACCCGCTGGCAGTGATGCAGGGCAGGCAGGACCAAGTTTGGACATCTGGTCCGGACTGAAGGATCTGCCAACAATTTCTGACATGTCTACTGTCACTGCATATGATACTGTCACCATTGACAGAATGGTGGAGGATTACATCGGTGACAGCATCCAAGTAGGCATGTCAGACAGTCCGTACCTGCACAGGCAGGAAAAAGAGGCAATTTGGAGGCCCCTGTACAAACTGGCTTATTTTAACTAAGTTGCCCCACTCCAGTGTGTACTCCGAAAGAGTTTTTAGCTCAGCCGGGAACCTTGTCAGCCAAAATCGTAGGAGGTTGCTTCAACAAAATGTGGAGAAGATGATGTTCATCAAAATTAATTATCAATTCTTCCAGGAAGACCAGCCTCCAGAAAGTACAGAGGGGCCTGCGGTGGTGGATTCCAGCGGGGACGAATTAATACTTTGTGAGGATGAGGATAACATTGAAGAGGGTGAGGAATCGGTGGATGAGGAGGAAGAGGATGACATCTTGCCTCTGTAGAACCAGTTTGTGCAGGAAGCTTGTTTTGTGGGCGTCCAAAGGAACCAATCATTTCAGCCACAGTCGTGTGGCAGACCCTGGCACTGAAATGATTGGTTTGTTGAAGTGTGCATGTCCTGTTTATTCAACATAATGGTGGGTGGGAGGGCCCAAGGACAATTCCATCTTGCATCTTTTTTTTTTCTTTGCAGTATGTACTCTTTGGGGCCTAGATTTTCAAACTGCCATCCTGTCTGCCACTGCAGTGTCACTCCTAGATGGGCCACGTGTTTGTGCCGCATACTTGTGTCGCTAAGCATAGTCATCCAGCTACCTCGGTGCAACCTTTTGGCCTAAAATCAATATTGTGAGGTGTGAGGTGTTCAGAATGGACTGGAAAGTAGTGGAAATTAATGTTATTGAGGTTAATAATAGCATAGGAGCAGAAAAACCCACACATTCTGTGATTGTAGCTGTTTTTATGCTTTAGATCCAAAACACAAAACCCAGAACCCAAAACACAGTTTTGGCAAAACCAATCCAGATCCAAAACATGAAGAAAGATCCAGATCCAAAACCAAAACACGAAAAGTGGCCGGTGCACACCCATAGTCAAAATACTGACAGTGGCATCCCGATGCTCAGGATCCCGAAAGGGTCGGGTTAGTATACTTACCCTCCCCCTTCTCCCCCTAACCCTCTAACCTGTCACATTATACCATGTTACTGTGTGTATGGGGCTAGCCTCTCTGCTACAGCCTGAGGTGGATAAAGCTTGTGGAGTCAGTACCAAGGCTGTCACATTATGTCATGTTACTGTGTGTATGGGCAGTGGCGTCCCTCCCCGCGGTGACACCCGGTGCGGGGAGGGACACCTTGCACGTCACAATCGCCGAAATGGGGGCGTGGTCTTCAGGAGGGGTGTTTCGGGGGCGTGGCCTCACATATTGGACCTTCGGGAGGGGCGTGGCCTCACGGCGCTTACCCTGCCGTGGCCGCGGTAAAAAAAAATGTATGATACATTATGTATCAATGGCGTGGGGGGTGCAGGAGGTGCGGGCATGGACAGTGCCGGCTCCCTCACTGACAGGAGCCGGGCGCTGCACTTAATGCTATAGTGCAGCACCCGGCTCCCGTCACTGAAGGGGAGCCTGCACCTTGGTGTCACCCCTCGGCGGGTGACACCCGGGTGCGGGCCGCACCCCTCGCACCCACCTTGTGACGCCACTGTGTATGGGGCTAGCCTCTGCTACAGCCTGAGGTGGATAAAGTTTGTGGAGTCATTACCAAGGCTGTCATGTTATGTCATGTTACTGTGTGTATGGGGCAAGCCTCTCTGCTACAGCCTAAGGTGGATAAAGTTTGTGGAGTCATTGACAAAGGAGAATGAAGATCCTCTTGACTGCCATCTCAGCTGTAAGCTACCATCTAGACCTAACTTATCTCTGTCCACAACAACATCGGGGTATCACATTACAACGTAAAAACAATACACAATAGGGGCAGGGGAGTTTTAGGGCTTATAGAAGCTTATAAGAAAAAAAAAAGAATTATGAGCCATACAAAACAAGAATTGATGTACGCCTGCAGTATTTATCTTCCCCAAACTTAGTAACTGTTTAGCAGAAGCTACTTTAAGTGATATAACAAAATGTGTTTATACATCCTTTTAGAAAGGAAAATATCAATCAGGTTAGGGAGCATTTAAAGATAACCTGGGGGTAATATTGTTGTAATGGTAGGTTAGGTGTGAGCTTTTGTAGGTAAAGCATGAGCATTAGTGGGTAAGGCGTGAATACTGGTAGGTGTTATGGCCTGGCCCTTGAGGTTTCCAGCCAGATGACTGGGAGTTGGGGTGACTAGGTGGGTGGGCAGCAGTAGACGAGGAGGAAGTACATATGACTTACTCATCGGTTAATTTCGGTTGTTGACGAGACCTGACCAGAGGCGCAGAATCATTGGTGGTTTTCACCAGTGACCCCTCCAATTGAGATATGGATTTTGCTGCACACAATGAGCAGGTCGCAACCCCCTGAGCAGAGACCCAGGAATTAGCTACTGACTGGGGGATAAGAAAGACAACTGAGAGGCTGGAGATTTTGGTAATCACTGATGTAGAATAACACTGAAGAATATCAGTAGTGACCAGTGGTGGCTTCAGAGGTGGGGCTGCAGTGCGTTCCAAAATTCAAAGAGGGGAGCCACATTGGTAGTCACCAACGTAGAATATCACTGGAGAGTCTCAGTAGTGACCGATGTTGAATATTCCTGAAGAATATTGGTAATGACTGATGTTGAATATCACAGGACAGTGGCCCTCATTCAGAGGCGGTCACAAGAAGCGATCGCTCTCTCTGAATGAGGGCGGACGCTTCTTTTTTTTAGTGCGGCCTCCTGGCTGCTAGCTAAGCTGTGGGTTACCACCCGCAGCTTAGCGACCGACCAGGTTGATAGTTGTGACCATCGCGGCTTGCGACGATACCCTAAGGTTGGGTCTCGGCAACCGCAAGCCCCAGGGAGCTTCCTGCTCTGATTGAGCAGGAAGCTCCCCACTGACATCACTGCTGATGTCAGTGCGGCCGCCCACAAAATGGCAGGCATTCGCTTGGGAACACCTCAGTTTGTGTAGCCACCCCCCCCGCCCCGCCTGCAAAACGGGGTGAGCTGTCGATCAACATCGACAGCCACCCCTTTTGTAGTGAGCTCCGGAGCGAGAGAAATTATCTCTCACTCCTGGGCTTGCGCACACGCAGTGCGGCCGCTGCGCGTGTGCAGGGCCTTAACATCGACCCGGTTGCGAGCGCTCAGCTCTTGCGACCGGGTCTGAATGAGGTCCAGTATTGGTAGTGACCGATGTAAAATATTACTGAAGAATATCGATAGTGACCGATGCTGAATATCAAAGGAGAATATTGGTAGTGACTGATGTCGAATATCACTGAAGAGTATCAGTAGTGACTGATGTTGAATATTCCTGAAGAATATTGATAGTGACTGGTGCTGAATATCACTGAAAAATATCGGTAATGAATGATGTTGATTATCACTGGAGAGTATTAGTAGTGACTGATGTTGAATATCACTGAAGAGTATCGGTAGTGACCAATGCTGAATATCACTGGAGAATATCACAAGCACACTGAGGATACAACAGCATGGAGCCTGGAACAGCGATCCGAAGCTAGCAGCTACTGGAGTCCTGCTTTATAACCTTAGGTAGCTGTCCATTGGAGGAGAGTGTCAGTTGAGAGGTGGCAAGGCTACCATTGGTGGAGGGTCCGGTCAGGTGAGAAAGGCAGCTTGGCTGCGCCCATGACTGCCGCTGCGGGAACTCTGATATGGAGGATTGCGTGGAAGTCAACAGGGCACTGGGGATAGTACTCAGCATGTCACCCACCGCCACACCTGGTGTCTGACCGCGTGGCTGATCAGGGGAATCCAGCACAGCGATGAGTAACGGCCGATCCCAGGCTGAATCCTGACAGTAGGTAAGGCGTGAACACTGGTAGGTATGGCGTAAGCACTGGTAAGTAGTACTATTAGGAAAGGCATGAACACTGGTAGGTAAGGAATGCTCATTGGTAGGTAGCACTGGTAGGTAAGGCTTGAGCACTGGTAGGTGGGCATGAGGTATACAATCGGGAAGCCGGCTGCCATAATACCGACAGCCGGCTTCCCGACTGTAATATCCCGGTGAGGGTGAAATGCCGGGCGTCTAGATGTACTGACATTTCCCCGACGCCGGCAGACAGGCGCCCGGCATCCCGATCGAAGAGATGCCGGGCGCCGCCAGTGGGCAGCCATGGGGGGGAGGCTTAGGTTTAGGCCACCTGGAGGGGGGACTCAGGGTCAGGCACCCCCCCTGGAGGGTTAGGTTAGGGGAAGGGAGGGTCATGGTTAGGCCCCCCCCTGGGGGGACAGGGTTAGGCACCCCCCCAGGGGACTTAGGTTTAGGCAGCGGGGAAGGGGGGTTAGGGTTAGGCACTTAGAGGGGGGATTAGGGTTAGGCATTTGGGGGTGAGGTTAGGGTTAGGCACCACTAAGGAGGGTTAGGGTTAGGGGGTTAGGTTAGTTTATACTTACATTAGGGATGATCTGGATTTCCAGAGCTGTCGGGCTGCCGCTGCCAAGAATTGAACTGCCGGCCATGCGGCCAGCAGTATTTCATACCAATTCCAGGCATGAGCACTGGTAGATAAGGCGTGAGCACTGGTAGATATGGCGTGAGCACTGGTAAGTAGCACCATTAGGAAAGGCATGAACACTGGTAGGTAAGGCGTGACCAATTGTAGACATTACTGGTAGGTAAGGTGTGAGCACTGTTAGAGTCAGCGTGAGCACTGGTAGGATTGGTGTGAGCACTGGTAGGTATGGTGTAAGCACTAGTAGGTAAGGCGTGAGCACTGGTAGATATGGCGTGAACACTAGTAGGTATGGCGTGAGCAGTGGTAAGTAGCACTATTAGGAAAGGCATGAACACTGGTAGGTAAGGCATGATCATTGGTAGGTAGCACTGGTAGGTAAGGCTTGAGCACTGATAGGTAAGGCGTGAGCACTGGTAGATAAGGCGTGTGCACTGGTAGGTGTGGTAAGTAGCACTATTAGGAATGGCATGAACACTGGTAGGTAAGGTGCGAGCACTTGTAGGAAGCATTGGTAAGTAAGATGTGAGCACTGGTAGGCAGCACTGGTAGGTACAGAGTAAGCACTGGTAGGTATGGCATGATCACTGGTAGGTAAGGTGTGAGCACTGACAGGAAGCACTGGTAGGTAAGGCGTGAGCACTGGTACATAGAACTGGTAGGTAAGGCATGAGCACTGGTAGGTATGGCATGAACACTGGTAGGTAAAGTGCGAGCACTGATGAGAAGCACTGGTAGGTAAGGTGTGAGCACCGGCAGGTATGGCGTGAGCACTGGTAGGTACAGCGTGAGCACTGGTAGGTAAGGTGTAAGCACCGGTAGGTATGGCATGATCACTGATAGGGAAGGTGTGAGCACTGGTAGGAACCACTGGTAGGTAAGGCGTGAGCACTGGCAGTTTCGGCATGAGCACTGGCAGTTTCGGCATGAGCACTGGTAGATTCGGCATGAGTATTGGTAGGTATGGCGTGAGCACTGGTAGGTAAGGTGTGAGCACTGGCAGGTATGGCATGAGCACTGCTAGGTAGCACTGGTAGGTAAGGCATGAACACTGGTAGGTAGTGCTGGTAGGCATGGTGTGAGCAGTGGTAGGCATGGTGTGAGCACTAGAAGGTAAGGAGTGAACACTGGTAGGTATGATGTGAGCACTGGTAGGTAGCACTTGGTACAGTGTGAGCACTGGTAGGCATGGTGTGAGCACTGGTAGGTAAGCTGTGAGCACTGGTATGCATGGTGTGAGCACTGGTAGGTATGGTGTATTTATTGGTAGGTAAGACGTGAGCACTGGTAGATATGGCATGAACACTAGTAGGTATTGTGTGAGCAGTGGTAAGTAGCACTATTAGGAAAGGCATGAACACTGGTAGGTAAGACATGATCATTGGTAGGTAGCACTGGTAGGTAAGGTTTGAGCACTGGTAGGTAAGGTGTGAGCACTGGTAGATAATGCGTGTGCACTGGTAGGTGTGGTGTGAGCATTGGTAAGTAGCACTTTTAGGAAAGGCATGACCATTGGTAGGTACCACTGGTAGGTAAGACATGAGCACTAGTAGGCATGGTATGAGCACTGGTAGGTAAGGTGCGAGCACTTGTAGGAAGCACTGGTAGGTAAGATGTGAGCACTGGTAGGTAGCACTGGTAGGTACAGAGTAAGCACTGGTAGTTATGGCATGATCACTGGTAGGTAAGGTGCGAGCACTGGTAGGAAGCACTGGTAGGTAAGGCGTGTGCACTGGTAGGTATGGCGTGAGCAGTGGTAAGTAGCACTATTAGGAAAGGCATGAACACTGGTAGGTAAGGCATGACCATTGGTAGATACCACTGGTAGGTAAGACATAAGCACTGGTAGGCATGGTGTGAGCACTGGTAGGTATGTCGTGAGCACTGGTAGGTAAGGTGCGAGCACTTGTAGGAAGTACTGGTAGGTAAGATGTGATCCCTGGTAGGTAGCACTGGTATGTACAGAGTAAGCACTGGTAGGTATGGCATGATCACTGGTAGGTACAGAGTAAGCACTGGTAGGTATGGCATGATCACTGGTAGGTAAGGTGCGAGCACTGGTAGGAAGCACTGGCAGGTAAGGCGTGAGCACTGGCAGGTACAGCGGGAGCACTGGTAGGTTGCACTGGTAGGTACAGAGTAAGCACTGGTAAGTATGGCATGATCACTGGTAGGTAAGGTGCGAGCACTGGTAGGAAGCACTGGTAGGTAAAGCGTGAGCACTGGCAGGTACAGCGTGAGCATTGGTATGCACTGGTAGGTACAGGGTAAGCACTGGTAGGTATGGCATGATCACTGGTAGGTAAGGTGTGAGCACTGACAGGAAGCACTGGTAGGTAAGGTGTGAGCACTGGCAGGTATGGCATGAGCACTGGTACATAGAACTGGTAGGTAAGGCGTGAGCACTGGTACATAGAACTGGTAGGTATGGCGTGAACACTTGTAGGTAAAGTGCGAGCACTGATGAGAAGCACTGGTAAGTGAGGCGTGAGCCCAGGCAAGTATGGCGTGAGCACTGGTAGGTAAGGTGTAAGCACCGGTAGGTATGGCATGATCACTGATAGGTAAGGTGCGAGCACTGGTAGGAAGTACTGGTAGGTAAGGAGTGAGCACTGGCATTTTTGGTATGAGCACTGGTAGGTTCGGCATGGGTACTGGTAGGTACGGTGTGAGCACTGGTAGGTAGCCCTGGTAGGTATGACGTGAGCACTGGCCAGAGATATTAACTATTTGTCATTAAATTTGTGTGTTATGGCTAGAACCCTATTATCTGCCATATCACAATAATCTCATTCCTTCCTGCTAAAGTCTTGCAGCACCGATAAAACTCTTTTAATCTTGGCTGCTATAGAGTCACACATAAACATGTAAAGCAAATCTATAATTAGATCTGCATTTACTATTATTTTGTTTTTTTGTCCCATGATTCTTGTTATAACCAGTTTATTGTTTTTACCATAAAATTAAATTGCTGGGATGTGTTATATACAAACATCATACACAACTTCATTATCTACCACAGACTTGGAACTTCATTACCTATTACAGACATGGAACTTCATTACCTACCGCAGACATGGAACTTCATTACCTACCACAGTCATTGAACTTCATTACTTACCGCAGACATGGAACTTCATTACCTACCGCAGACACGGAACTTCATTACCTACCACAGTCATGGAACTTCATTACCTACCGCAGACATGGAACTTCATTACCTACCACAGTCATGGAACTTCATTACCTACCGCAGACACGGAACTTCATTACCTACTACAGACATGGAACTTCATTACCTACCGCAGACATGGAACTTCATTACCTACTACAGACATGGAACTTCATTACCTACCGCAGACATAACCGGCTACGGCATTGGCACATTTTCGCAGAGCAGCTGCATGCGGGATCCCCGCTGCGAATGCATTAGCGCACATCTCTGATCAGGCCCAGAGTCACAGTACTGGTTCAGACGCATGGTCTGTGAAATGCAGAGCCGTAACTAGACTTTTTGGTGCCCTGTGTCAGAAAGACCATTGGCACCCCCCCTATTTTTCAAATGAGGACAAATCACACCCGGGAAAGGGGCATGTCCCTCATGGGAATGGGCCAAGGAAAAGATGGAGATGCTGGGGATAAAATATGAGGAAGCTACAAGTGAGAATGATTATAAAAAGAAAATGTAAAGGCTCGAACAGCGCCCCCTGCCCGGCGGTACACTACCCTAGTGACGGCCCTGGTGACATTAATTGGGAGTTTTTGGGCAGTGACAGGGGGTGACTATTCAGTCGTCTTATGGGAGTGTCGCGAACGTGTCAGTGCGTGAAAGTGGTTGCGTACACAGAGGCTCCATTGCTCACATTGGAGGCCGTACTCGTCACCTACCATAGGGCTGGTACGAGTTTCTATAGCGCGGCCAAAGGTGGTGTCAAAAGACGCACCAGGTAGTATTACAGCATCTACAGACGCTCATAGCAGCGTATCCAATTGCGTGCAAAATTAAAAAAACCTGCGATGAAGGGTTCTTCCCGCAGCCGTGTGGTTTCTCCTATTCAATTGCCGACTTGCCGAAAATCAGTTATGGTAATTTCTATAGGAATTACTGCGACTATTTTGTCGCAGCCCCAGAGCAGGTCTAAAACTAAAATCCCTCTTATAACCACTTGCCTGACACTAGCGCATGAGTTGTGACTGCAGCCAGGAGCGCGTTCCCTGACCAGGCAGCGTTAGCGCTGCTTCTCCGGATCCCTGTGTGTAATGGATGAAATCCATTCTACACATGTGCACAACGATTCCCTCCCCCTGCTCAGACCCCCAGTCTGTGACCGCCGACATCACTCCCAAAACCGCGCCCAGAATGCCGTGCGAACTGCACTCCGGGGCGTATGCGCTTATAGTAAAAGTGTGAGGAGGTCCTCCAAACACAAGTACTCTGATCTCTGCGTGTGCTGATATCAGCTGCAGCATGGGGACTGATGACCAGGCCTCCCTGCTGCACTCTGCAATAAGGCAGGTCTGGTGCCCCACTAGTCTGTTGGGTAGTCTTGGGCTGCCCACATTATGTAATAAGCAGCTATGTGAGTATTTATTGTATTAAAAAGGGGACTGTTTGCATTTAATGTAGAATATTGAAGTCTGCACTTATGCTAATTGTTTTGGGGTAATGAACAATTTATTCCCACCCCACTTCAGTGGCCAGCACAACTCTTTGTAGCATGCGGTTTGCAGTGCCAGAACTTTCCGGATGCCTGGGTCTGGTGGGCAGGAGCTGGCATGTGCAGCAGATGAAAGGTTGAGCAGCCACAGACTCCCTAACCGTGGTGCGGATTGAGGAGAGAGTAATGGTGCGTACTCACTGGGCGATATTACTGAGCGACTGCACGATTACGACATCATAATCGTGCAATCGCTCAGTAATCGTGCACAAATCGTGCACTTTTATGTCAGAAACGACCAGCGATGCGCACTCCCGCTGGTCGTTTCCGACATTGTCCATCGCCTGAACATGCAGCACAATCTGCCGATAACGACAGATTGGCATGTTCAGGAATGATGGACAATGCCTGCACTGAACGACTGATCGCTAACATGCATGGCACAGTGTGCGTCACATTTCGGTGAACGCTGAAAGAGAGAGAAGTCCGAGCATAGTGCTGGGGTGGAGCAGTGGCAAGCTGTAGAGAGCAGCCTGCTGGAGAGGAGGCCTATCTGACGGGGTTAAGCTGTTCCCTCACAGCTGGGAAGTGTCCATCGGTTGCCACTGATTGACAACTGGAGCTGCCAGCCTGCAGATCACTGTACTGCCGATGAGCTGCCAAGGGAACAGTGAGTACACAGAATACGGTACTCTGCTTACGTCCTGCACACACTACTGGTAGGAGAGCATATTACCCTATCACGCTGCACTCACATAGAAAGGAGAACCAGTTCAGCATAGTGACACCAGTCAGAACTGCCCCATATGTCCTAATAAGGGGTAACCTCAGGACAGACAAATATAATTCCTATAATAACCCTCAGATCGCGACAGTAAAAAAGGTCAGGTTACAACTTTTGCAAACAATGTAATATCCCGAAAATGAGAGAATAGAAATGTTAAAGTGCAGGAGAAAGCTGGAGTTACCTCAGTGGTGGATCAGTCTTCTTAGTTATTCCTTTGGTGCAACTCTCAACTCATATCACAGACGCAAACAGAATTGCAGCAAAAATGTATTCTAATAATTCTTGCATTTATTAATAACGACACCAAACGGTGACTGGAAATGGGTCAGTTTGACTTAAATGAATCAATTAAGTAGTTTTCACATAACGTTCAATACAAGTATCAATACGCACAACCTCACTTTAATAACAAATTATCTGGTTCTGCACGATAAGTCTAAAATAACAATATTACTACAGACTTAACTAACACTGATGCCTGCAGAACTAGGTCACATTTGAGTTCCTGTGTGTACACGTTGGGGCCCGTAATTGCATGTATGCACAAAATTAGTTTTTACTTAAACAGTATTGTTGCAGCGCTGTTGATGAAATATTGGGGGAGATGTATGAAGCCCAGAAACGGTATTAGCGCACGTTATGTGCGCTGATACCGCTTCTCCCCGATGTATGATCGGGGGTCTGGGCGGTAAATGACAGGGGCGCTGTTATAGATAGCAGCGCCGACGGCAGGGCCATGTACGAACGGTCATAATGCATGACCGTTCAGCCGGCTGTAGCTGTCGTTATCAGTGGAGTGCTTTTTTCTCATAAGGGATCTCAGGGCCTGATTCAGAGCCGGACGCTATTTGCGCTCGCTCGTTCAGAAAAAGGGGTCGGCTATTTAAATTGAGCGCTCGCTCTTTGCGGTCTGTTGACGCCTCTATGTCTGAGTGAGCGAATTAAACATGCGCTTGCTCTTTTGTAAAGACGCCCCCTGGCCGCTCGCATCATACGTCATCTCCGCTATTTATTAGATTAATTGAGTACATCGAAAGGCGTCTGAACTGCTCGCAGTGCTTGTGGTTGGATTTTCCTACCGCAATCATGCGAACAGTTCAGGCTAAGAAACAACCAAGTGACGTGGCCGATGACGCTGCTTTGTTAATTATACACACCCTTAAAATGCCCATTTTGACCGTTAGGCACGCCTGCGTTCGGATCTCCACTCCCCGTTTTCAAGCACCTTCCCCTGCTACCACCCACATACGCCTCCTCCTGTCACTCAAATTAGCAGGCACTCGCAATTTTGCGAACACACGTTTTCCGACCGCTCTGACTGGTTGGCGCATGCGCATTACGACCCATATGCATGCGCAGATGTGCGAACATCGCTCGAAGTGAACGAGCGGCCGCTTACGAGCGGCTCTGAATCAGGCCCTCAGTACTTACACAGCAGCTGACATATAGAGGAAACTGCCATTCGGCAGCATGGCAAAGCTAATGATATCCCCAGATTTGGCTGCATGTACAGTTGACTTGGGATAAGGTTAACGACCCGCGGGAGCGCGCATCGCTCATTGGTAAGTGCATACATACTGGACGATTTGAACGATATTCATTCAAAGATATTGTTATCGTTCCTTTCGTTCAAATAAATTGTCCAGTGTGTACAGGCCTTTAGGTTGATCTATGTCCCTGATTCAGAGCCGGACGCTCTGACCAGAGCGCTCGCTCTTAATCAGGGCCCACCTCCATAATTATGGAGCGTCCTCCTGGACGCTCGTATAGCTGTGGGTCACCACCCACAGCATATAAGACCATCGCGACCATCGCCACTGCGAGCAGAAGCCTGCGGTTGAGTTTCTCAACCGCAAGGCCCGGAGTGATTTTGGCTCTATCAGAGCCAAAATCACTCCCACTGACATCACTAGTGATGTCAGTGGGCCGGCTTCTGACGGTAGGCGTTCCCTTGGGAACACCCCCGTCTGGGAGGCACGCCCCCGGCACACCCACCAAAGGGGGCGTGCTGTCAATCAACATCGACAGCACGCCCCCTTTGATCAGACACAACGAGCGAAGGAAAGTCCTTCACTCGTCGCGTCTTGTGCATGCGCACGACGGAGCTCCCACCGTCGTGCGCATGCGCAGTGCAGACCATCGACCCACTTGCGAGCGGACAGCCGCTCGCGAGTGGGTCTGAATCAGGCCCTATGTGTGATGCCATGAATTGTTACATCTGAGGCAAAATGTTGTCCAATGCTGAGGAGAAAATAGAAATGCCTCACTCCCATTCTAATGGACCACTCTGCCACAGTCCTCCAGTCCCGGAGTTACACGTGATCACCCGAAAACATTTACAAGCAACAGAGTTAATTTTGTCTTCAACTTGGATGACATTAGATCAGAGGTTCTCAAACTCAGGTCATGTTTTCCAGGTCTCCTGGCAGGTGCACAGTAGCAATCATTACTCACTGACACAAAAGTTCCAGTGGTGGAGCTAATATTTCACTTGTGAGTCTGGGCCTGATTCAACAAGGGACACATGTGAGAGATCGTATGCACTCGGCCGCTGCGTGTATATGCTAATCAATGCATACGCACGGCAGCCGCAGCATGAGCTGCAGACGCCCAGCAATACACAATGCCGCCCATCTCCCTTTACTCAATGCTCAATCAGTACGCAGGATAGCGCAAACATCGGTAACATCGAGAACCATCGGACCCAGATGCACAATAGAGGATGGCCTGACCTGGCGCAGGATTTTAGCCACTGCCTGCATGCATAGAGTCGTTTGGCTGCGTATGCCACCGCACTACCTTAATTATGCACGCCCCTGCAATGGCGTTCAGATGCTCAGGCACGCCTGCGTTCACCCAGCCACCCCTCCGTCACCACCCACAAATGGCACTTCCTGTTATTCAACATCAGAAGGGCCTCCATCCTCACTGTGTAAGCCGTGCAAACCTTTACCTGGCCACATTGACTGGTTCGTGCATGCGCATTGTGACACATATGCATGCACAGAGACGCAACATTAGTCGGCTCCGTGCGATTTCTCACTAGCTCCCTTGCTGAGTCAGTACTGAACAGAATTGCAAAGTTGCACACAAACAGCTTTGCAATTCCATCCTTGCAAATGCAGCAGGATGCGTCACGCCTTATCCAAGCTGTATTGTACAACACAGCATCGGATATCTGCGGGAAATCTCTGTCCGTCACAGATGAGAGAAAGAGGCCAGGAAATCTCCATCAGCCTACGGAGATCCTGGCCTCTCCCCCCCCAACAGCGGGTGCTGGCTGCCTGCTGGCACTTGTAGTTCCACAAGTGCCAAAGGGCAGGCATGCTGGCACCTGTAGTTAAACTGTAAAATACAATAGTTTTGAACTTATTTCACCATTATTACCCCTGTACCCACAGCCCAGGGGTGCGGGGGAGAGCCTGGGCTTCAGCCTAAGCCTTGGGGTTTTGAGAGAGGGGGACCCCTTCTTGGGGGATCACCACCTTCCCTGAGATCACCGGCTTGGGCTGACCAACTTGGGGTGTGAATGCTTTGGCCGTGGAGACCCGGTGATAGGGTCTCCTGGCTGTGACATTACACCCTGGTCAGGTTTGGGTCCGGTGCTGGTTTTAAATATAGGGGGATCCCTATGCATTTTTCCCTAGAGTGTGCTCCTCTGTACATTCTGTGTGATACTGCAGGGAGTGTGGCCCACTATACATTTTACAGTATGTGACACTGCAGGGAGTGTGGCCCCCTGTACATTCTGTATGACACTGCAGGGAGTGTGGCCTATTGTGAGCCCTCTGTACATTCTGTGTGATACTGCAGGGCGTGTGACCCCCTCTACATTCTATGTAACATTGCAGGGAGTGTGGCCCCCTGTACATTCTGTGTGACACAGCAGGGAGTGTATCCCCCTCTACATTCTATGTGACATTGCAGGGAGTGTGGCCCCCTGTACATTCTGTGTGACACTGCAGTGTGTGGCCCCCTGTACATTCTGTGTGAAACTGCAGGGAGTGTGGCCCCCTGTACATTCTGCATGACACTGCAGGGAGTGTGGCCCCCTGTACATTCTGTGTGACACTGCAGGTAGTGTGGCCTAGTGTGTGGCCCCCTGTACATTCTGTGTGACACTGCAGGGAGTGTGGTGATGGAGTGTGGCCCCCTGTACATTCTGTGTGACACTGCAGGTAGTGTGGCCTAGTGTGTGGCCCCCTGTACATTCTGTGTGGCACTGCAGGTAGTGTGGCCTAGTGTGTGGCCCCCTGTACATTCTGTGTGACACTGCAGGGAGTGTGGTCAGGGAGTGTGGCCCCCTATACATTCTGTGTGACACTGCAGGTAGTGTGGCCTAGTGTGTGGCCCCCTGTACATTCTATGTGACACTGCAGGGAGTGTGATCAGGGAGTGCGGCCCCCTGTACATTCTGTGTGACACTGCAGGGAGTGTGGTCAGGGAGTGTGGCCCCCTGTACATTCTGTGTGACACTGCAGGTAGTGTGGCCTAGTGTGTGTCCCCCTGTACATTCTATGTGACACTGCAGGAAGTGTGGTCAGGGAGTGTGGCCTCCTGTACATTCTGTGTGACACTGCAGGGAGTGTGATCAGGGAGTGCGGCCCCCTGTACATTCTGTGTGACACTGCAGGGAGTATGATCAGGGAGTGCGGCCCCATGTACATTCTGTGTGACACTGCAGGGAGTGTGGTCAGTGAGTGTGGCCCCCTGTACATTCTGTGTGACACTGCAGGTAGTGTGGCCTAGTGTGTGGCCCCCTGTACATTCTATGTGACACTGCAGGGAGTGTGGTCAGGGAGTGTGGCCCCCTGTACATTCTGTGTGACACTGCAGGGAGTATGATCAGGGAGTGCGGCCCCCTGTACATTCTGTGTGACACTGCAGGGAGTGTGGTCAGTGAGTGTGGCCCCCTGTACATTCTGTGTGACACTGCAGGGAGTGTGGCCTAGTGTGTGGCCCCCTGTACATTCTATGTGACACTGCAGAGAGTGTGGTCAGGGAGTGTGGCCCCCTGTACATTCTGTGTGACACTGCAGGGAGTATGATCAGGGAGTGCGGTCCCCTGTACATTCTGTGTGACACTGCAGGGAGTGTGGTCAGTGAGTGTGGCCCCCTGTACATTCTGTGTGACACTGCAGGGAGTGTGGCCTAGTGTGTGGCCTCCTGTACATTCTATGTGACACTGCAGAGAGTGTGGTCAGGGAGTGTGGCCCCCTGTACATTCTGTGTGACACTGCAGGGAGTATGATCAGGGAGTGCGGCCCCCTGTACATTCTGTGTGACACTGCAGGGAGTATGATCAGGGAGTGCGGCCCCCTGTACATTCTGTGTGACACTGCAGGGAGTATGATCAGGGAGTGCGGCCCCCTGTACATTCTGTGTGACACTGCAGGGAGTGTGGTCAATGAGTGTGGCCCCCTGTACATTCTGTGTGACACTGCAGGGAGTGTGGTCAGGGAGTGTGGCCCCCTGTACATTCTGTGTGACACTGCAGGGAGTGTGGTCAGTGAGTGTGGCCCCCTGTACATTCTGAGGAGACTTAGGAGATATGAGACAAATCTGACTCGGATCTCAAAACGAGGCAAAGCTTTATCATCCGGCTGTTGGATTCTCACGGGTTTTGGATTGTATAAAAGGTCCCGCGATCGACGCCATTTTTCATTCCGGCTGTGGAAAGTGAAGAGGGAGGGAGCTGTGAATGTGATCGCTGTGCTGTGCTGTTGCTGACACTGGCCCTGATTCAGAGCCGGTCGCTCTGACAGAGCGCTCGCTCTGAATCAGGGCCGGTTTTTTTTTTTAGAACGGCCTCCTTGCCGTTCGCATAGCTGTGGGTGACCACACACAGCTATAGCAAGCGGCAAGGAATATGGTCGCGATAGTCAAGACCATTACGACCATCAGGCTTGCAACGAGACCCTTGTGGTAGGGTCTCGTTGCTGCAAGCCCCAGAGAGGTTTCAGCTCAAACAGAGCCGAAAGCTCTCCCACTGACAGCACTTGTGATGTCAGTGGGGCCGCCCCCAGACGGTATGCGTTCTCATGGGAACGCCTCCGTCTGGGCAGCCACCCCCGGCCCGCTCACCAAAGGGTGCGTGCTGTCACTCAACATCAACAGCAGGTGCAGGATTCTCAAGAAAGATACAATGTGAGACCTTGAGGGGTAAATTTAATTTACCAAAGTGAGTTTTTAGAAATTAGTTTTAGAAGTAATGTTGCTTGCCCATAGCAACCAATCAGATTCTAGCTATTATCTTCTAGAACAGAGGTTCTCAAACTCTGGCCCTGATTCAGAGCCGGACGCTCTGACAAAGCGCTCGCTCTGAATCAGGGCCATCCTTCCTGATTTTAGAGCAGCCTCCTGGCCGCTCACATAGCTGTGGGTGACCACCCACAGCTATAGCAAGCGGCCAAAAAGATGGTCACGATGGTCAAGACCATTCGCGACCATCGGGCTTGCGACGAGACCCTTGTGGTAGGGTCTCGTCTGCTGCAAGCCCTGGAGTGCTTTTGGCTCTATTATGGGAACGCCTCCGTCTGGCCAGCCACGCCCCCAGCATGCCCACCAAAGGGGGCGTGCTGTCACTCACCATCGACAGCATGCCCCCTTTGTAGCGAGACCCATAGCGACAGCTTGCCTGTCGCTATCCGGGTTGCGCGCATGCGCGCGACGGAGCCGGGTCTGACGTGCATATGCGCACTGGCCCAACATCGACCCGCTCGCGAGCGGGTCTGAATCAAGCCCTCTGTCCTCAGGACCCAACACAGGTCACTTTTTCCAGGTCACCCAGCAGGTGCACAGGTGTATTCATTACTCATTGACACATTTTAAAAGATCCACAGATGGAGCTAATTATTTCACTTGTGATTCTGCTGAAGAGACATGGAAAACCTGCACTGTTGGGGTCATAATGACTGAGTTTGAGAACCAGTGTTCTAGTGCTAGGTAAATGTTAAGTAGAATCTGATTGGTTGCTATGGGCAACATCACTTTTAAAACTCACTTGTAAAAACTCTTACTTAAGTAAATTAAATTTACCACGGGTTAATCTTAAATCTTGCACTTGTCCGCATATCTGTGCTGGTTAAGTGGCAGTTTGGGGGCCACTAACCATGGGCCTCATTCAGACCCACTCGCAAGCGGCTGTCCGCTCGCAAGTGGGTCGATGGTGTGCACTGCGCATGCGCACGACGGAGGGAGCTCCGTCGTGCGCATGCGCCAGATGCGACGAGCGAAGGACTTTCCTTCGCTCGTTGTGTCTGATCAAAGGGGGCGTGCTGTCGATGTTGATTGACAGCACGCCCCCTTTGGTGGGCGTGCAAGGGGGCGTGCCTCCCAGACGGAGGCACGCCCCCTCGCACGCCCACCAAAGGGGGCGTGCTGTCAATCAACATCGACAGCACGCCCATCAAGACCATCGCGACCATCATCCTGCATGCTCGTATGAGCTGTGGGTGGTGACCCACAGCTATACGAGCGTCCAGGAGGACGCTCCATTTTTATGGATGATGGCCCTCATTCAGAGCGAGCTCTCTGCTCAGAGCGTCCGGCTCTGAATGAGGGCCTATGTTTTTTTAAATGTACCTGTACAGGTTGGGAAATGCTTTTTGATGTGGAAGCTTTGCAAAGTATTATTTAACAGTCAACTGTTTTGGAGAGCTCTACTAGTAGTCTTCCTGGTCCCCTTCTAGGATGAGAAAATCCACTCCCAGCAGCAGCAGGCATGGCACTCAAGGATTCTTCTGGGGCAAGGAGGACTGATCTTCTCCCTCATAAATTTACTTAAATTAAAAATTAAATTACATTTACTACAAATCAACCCTTCCTGTCCCTGCCTTCACCTACATACATACTCCAACTCCCTCAGGACTCTCCTGAATAATAAAAACATTTGTTTCCTGATGTGCCATGTTTGAATTTGAACTGCCACGTGTTTATGCCACCCACTGCTGCTGCATAGCTTAGTCAGCCAGCTGGCTTGGTGCATATTTTGGGCCTAAACTGAATGAAAACAATATAGTGAGCTGTGAGGTGGTCAAAATTTTCTGGAAACGAGTGGAAATAAATGTTATTGAGGTTAAATATACTGTAAAAACAAAAACAGGCCCATTTTATTTGATTTTAGCATTTTTTTTAATTTATTTTTTTTAAAATCCAGATCCCAAACCAAAAACAAAAAACAAAACACTGAGGTGAGGTTTTGGCAAAACCAATACAGATCCAAATCCAAAACACGGGGGTCAGCGCACATCCCTAATTGTTATACGTACTTATGAATGAAGCTTTCTCCACATCTATGCTCAATGTCACTGCGGGTGATCTGTTTGTACCTTGATGTACAGTGCTAAATAATATATCTACAAGATGGAAAACAATGAGATGTGCGAGCAGCAGCATTTCGGTCTGTAGGCCTCGTCACATACTGAGGCTGTAGTTTGAACCTGAAAAAAATCAATTCACACATTTTTCTTTTATGGGTCAAACAAAAAGCAACAAAAAAGATTTTTTAAGGGAAAAAAAAATTTGAATTTTGTTACGAAGAACAATAAGTTTGTCAATAATTACTTTTTATGAGACAATTTAGAATTTTGGCCCTGATTCAGAGCCGGACGCTCTGACCAGAGCGCTCGCTCTGAATCAGGGCCCACCTCCATTATAATGGAGCGTCCTCCTGGACGCTCGTATAGCTGTGGGTCACCACCCACAGCATATACGAGCGTGCAAAAAGATGGTCGCGATGGTCTTGACCATCGCGACCATCGGAACTGCGAGTGAAAGCCTGCGGTTGGGTTTCCCAACCGCAAGGCCAGGAGTGATTTTGGCTCTATCAGAGCCAAAATCACTCCCACTGACATCACTAGTGATGTCAGTGGGGCCGGCTTCAGACGGTAGGCGTTCCCTTGGGAACGCCTCCGTCTGGCAGGCACGCCCCCGGCACGCCCAACAAAGGGGGCGTGCTGTCACTCACCATCGACAGCACGCCCCCTTTGATGAGACACTCCGAGCGAAGGAAAGTCCTTCGCTCGCCGGGTCTCGCGCATGCGCACGGCGGAGCTCACTCCATCATGTGCATGCGCAGTGGGGAACATCGACCCACTTGCGAGCGTACTGCCGCTCGCGAGTGGGTCTGAATGACCCCCTTTGTTTTAGCCATGTAAAACTGATATCAGGAGAAATTTAACGTTTGCCGAAACGTCTCCTTTATCACACTTAATTATTCCAGAGGTGCTCTTGATTACAATGGCTATCTGATCTGTACACTGAGCCATAACAGGGCTTCAATGCTCCCTGTGGCGGCCTGGCCCCCTTAACACCCGACGTCATAACCGCTCAGCGAGGGCGGGGCTGGCAGCAGCGGTAAGTGCAGCGCTGACTGGATCATCCTGATGATGTTTTCCCATCGGCTGCACAGACTGCAGGGTGTCTGTATGGAGCCAGAAACAAGGGCCGTGGGGCGGTGACAGTGGCGTCCTCAGAGCCCTGTGCAGCAGTATTGGTCGTATACCCCTAGTTACGGACTGTCTGTGCATATTTAACCATTGGCAAATGACCCATCATTGGGCCTGATTCCGTGTTGTACGCTAATGCATATGCAGCTGCGATCGAGCTTGCAATTTATGTGAGAAAGTATGGTAATGCCTGCCAACGCGCCGCGCCCCGCCTCTAATACTGTACTATGGATTGTGCAAATGTTGCTGCACCCACTTCCCCTATCTGCATTGTGTACAGATCCTCCGGGGGCTGAGAACACACCACCATCCAAGCCCATCAATTCCTCAAGAATCCAGATCACCTTTCTTTCAAAAAATGAGATTGTGGTTTTGTGATTATAAACGCGTCCGCGAGTGCAGGCGCACCCCTGGGACTCCCGTAACACTATAATACGCCCACGGATCGGCCTCTTTTTTCGAACACTTCCAGCCACCTCCCCGACTCCAGCCACTAATGCCCACGGATCGCAGTGGTCTGCTCAGGACCTTGCGATCACAGAGAGATTGCTACTGTCATCTCAAACTACAGGTCTTGCATTTTGCACATGCGCAGTAGCATAATACCACTCAACTGCGAAAACATTGGCATAATGTATAACTCTGAATGA
This sequence comes from Taudactylus pleione, assembly GCA_031769625.1. Classification (NCBI taxonomy): domain Eukaryota; kingdom Metazoa; phylum Chordata; class Amphibia; order Anura; family Myobatrachidae; genus Taudactylus; species Taudactylus pleione. The sequence goes on along the minus strand of JAUIMM010000694.1, from coordinate 4,603,094 downwards.
GGCCCATTGTACCCAGATACCCATTCACAAACATGAAGAGATCGTGGACCTCATTTAGTAAAGGTCGGTTTTGTGTTTTTGTTCGGTTTTCTGTTAATTTAGCAAACCAACCAAAACCCGACGGCAAACCTGCCCAAACAATAAACGACGGCAAGCACTCCCAAACAATAAACAATGGCAAAACCACCCAAACAATAAGTGACGGTAAACCCGCCCAAACAATAAACAACGGCAAATACTTGCAAACAATAAACAATGGCAAAACTACCCAAAGAATATGTGACATAAGCCCTCCCAAACAATAACCGACGGCAAACCTGCCCAAACAATAAACAACGGCAAACACTCGCAAACAATAAACAATGGCAAAACCACCCAAACAATAAGTGACGTAAACCCTCCCAAACAATAATCGACGGCAAACCTGCCCAAACAATAAACAACGGCAAACACTCGCAAACAATAAACAATGGCAAAACCACCCAAACAATAAACAACGGCAAACACTCGCAAACAATAAACAATGGCAAAACCACCCAAACAATAAGTGACGTAAACCCTCACAAACAATAATCGACGGCAAACCTGCCCAAACAATAAACAACTGAAAAACCACCCAAAGAATATGTGTTACGTAAACCCTCCCAAACAATAAACAACGGCAAACACTCGCAAACAATAAACAATGGCAAAACCACCCAAACAATAAGTGACATAAACCCTCCCAAACAATAAACAACGGCAAACACTCGAAAACAATAAACAATGGAAAAACCACCCAAAGAATATGTGACGTAAACCCTCCCAAACAATAACCGACGGCAAACCTGCCCAAACAATAAACAACGGCAAACACTCGCAAACAATAAACAATGGCAAAACCACCCAAACAATAAGTGACGTAAACCCTCCCAAACAATAATCAACGGCAAACCTGCCCAAACAATAAACAATGGAAAAACCACCCAAAGAATATGTGTTACGTAAACCCTCCCAAACAATGACCGATGGCAAACCTGCACAAACAATAAACAATGGCAAACACTCGCAAACAATAAACAATGGCAAAACCACCCAAACAATATGTGACGTAAACCTTCCCAAACAATAACCGATGACAAACCTGCCCAAACAATAAACAACGGCAAAACCACCCAAAACAACAGCGATGGCATTAGCCGACATTTCTGAACCAGGTCTGTTTTCCTTTCTAGAGATAATACGGATCAACTATGACAACGTCTATATTCTTAAAAAAAAAATGACTTCTGTTAATATAATACGGTATAAAATGGTTCCGTTGTCCCATTAGGTACATGTGATCATTTTCAGCTTTTTTTCTTGAATATTCCTCTTGACTCGGTGCGACAAGCTGTTATCACCTCAATGTCATTTTCAAGTTTTCAATATTCCGGGAATATTTTATTAACTGCACCTTAGACCGCAGATATGTTCCGCCACGCCAGGAGCTGATTGCTGGCATGGCGTCCGCAGTTATCACGCATTACTGGCTCTAATGGGACTGAATGATCCAGTGACTGTGACTAGATGAGCTTATGCCAAGTTAATGGGGGAGAGATAATGGCACGGTGCATAGGAGTGGGTTAGAAAATGCATTTGAAACATATCATATGTCAGACTATTACATTAAATGGTTCCATGCACACACACATTCCATCACATGGGGGCCTGATAATTAGCATATGTTATGTTCTGTGTAACATTTGCAGAGATCTCACCTGTGAATGTGATGAGTGAGTGGGGATATCACCCTCTATGCTGTGTAATTAGGAAAAGCTCCCGGTAATCACTCAGCATTTAATATCTGCCATCAGTGTCCTGGGGGACTCGGCAATAGTGCATTTCTCAATTGCATTACTCAGGGGTCTATGTACTAAGCCTTGGAGAGAGATAAAGTACCAACCAATCAGCTCCTGTCACTTTACAGGCTGTGTTTGAAAAATGACAGTTAGGAGCTGATTGGTTAGTAGTTTATCTCCGTCCACTCTATCTCTCTACAAAGCTTAGTACATAAAGTAGACCCCATAGTTTTGTTTTTTTTTATCTCTGGGAAAATGTCAGAGGGATATTGTAATCTCCAGACTCCAATATACTGTATATAAGGGATAATCCTCCCTTGTCTGGGAAATATTGCGGATATTGGAAGCAATAGTGATGTCAGTGGGAGTGATTTTGGCTCTGATAGAGCCAAAATCACTCCAGGGCTTGCGGCAGGGAGACCCTACCGCACGGTCTCCGTCGCAAGTCTGATGGTCGCGATGGTCAAGACCATCGTGACCATCTTTTTGGACGCTCGTATATGCTGTGGGTGGTCACCCACAGCTATACGAGCGTCCAGGAGGACGCTCCATTTTAATGGAGGAGGGCCCTGATTCAGAGCGAGCGCTCTGGTCAGAGCGTCCTGCTCTGAATCAGGCCCTATATACAGTATATATAATATGGCAGCATATGATGATGAAAAATAAAAAAATTATAGTATTTGGGTGTTTGCTTAACAAGAGTTCGGCATCAGATTATTGTTTCAAGACAATTCATTTATTCATAAGAAATTCAGTATTTGGGGTTTTATTACAATAACTACTATAACGGTAATGGCTTCCCAGGAGAAGATATCATTTGAAAATTGACTTGTCTCATTGATTTACTGTTGTTCTAGCGTTCATTGTTAGGTGAGTGATACAGACGCGTCCTCTGATACCGCAGCGTCAGCTGCAAAACTGGAGCTGGTACTGATTGTCAGATAGAGATGTTCAGGGACGTATTAAGAGAGCAGGGGGCCCATGTGCATTCCCTGTCCGGAAGGGATCGGGGGGCCTGCCTTTTTTTGTCAGTCCCGGGCCCCATCATTTCTGATGGCAGCCCTGACCGTCGGGATGGTAAGTACATCCCATCTTGAGATATGATGCTCATACATTAGACCAGCTTTTCTCCAACCAGCAAACTGACCAACCGTCCAACTTGTCTATCCAACTAAGATGGTCCTCACGCACACACAGTAGCCTGCTTGTGATGCCGCAGATGTAGGCGCACGGTGTCTTCCTACGTCTGCATGCTTTCAATAAATAACTATTTGTCTGTGAAAATGTTGAACACCAGCACATGTAGATTTTAATTTCTTTTAAAGTGAGGGCGCTGTTGACCACTTAACAGGTTAATATTTTTTTCCAAAAATACCTGAAAAAATAATGTAAATAATAGCTATTTAAACCCGATTCAGTATAATTTTATTAACATATATGCAAATTTGCTGAATTAAGGTTAATTAGCTATTATTAATAATTGAATCATTTAAAAAAAATGAACGATTTTGGGGACTTTTCGGTGATTTCACTAGCGATGTGCGCTGCCTGGTATCTTTGTTTTGCGACAATAACAGAATTCGCAAGTAATGTTATCAGCCAGGAACAGCTTCCATATTCTGTAAATTTGCTGTAGGACACAGGCATCATAACATGTTACAGGGTAGCGCCCACAACATTGAGGAGCCTATGTTTGGCATCACATACGGGATGCGCTCAGCATCACGGCGGTTGGGAAGCTGACGCTTACATTACCGGCCGACACCGGCATTTCGACTGCCAGGAAGCCAAAAGCTAAGTAGCGGGGTTGGGGGGAGGGGTAGGTTTAAGGGTTAGGGTTAGGCAGTAGAGGGAGGGTTAGGGTTAGGCTGTAGAGGGAGGGTTAGGCAGTAGAGAGAGGGTTAGGGTTAGGCAGTTGAGGAGGGTTAGGGTTAGGCAGTAGACGAGGGTTAGGCAGTAGAGGAGGGTTAGGGTTAGGCAGTAGAGAGAGGGTCAGGGTTAAGCAGTAGAGGAGGGTTAGGGTTAGGCAGTAGAGAGAGGGTTAGGGTTAGGCAGTAGAGGAGGGTTAGGGTTAGGCAGTAGAGAGAGGGTTAGGGTTAGGCAGTAGAGGAGGGTTAGGGTTAAGCAGTAGAGAGAGGGTTAGGGTTAGGCAGTAGAGGAGGGTTAGGGTTAGACAGTAGAGAGAGGGTTAGACAGTAGAGAGAGGGTTAGGCAGTAGAGGGAGGGTTAGGCAGTAGAGAGAGGGTTAGGGTTAGGCAGTAGAGGAGGGTTAGGGTTAGGCAGTAGAGAGAGGGTTAGGGTTAGGCAGTAGAGAGAAGGTTAGGGTTAGGCAGTAGGGGACGGTTAGGGTTAGGCAGTAGAGAGAGGGTTAGGGTTAGGCAGTAGAGGGTTAGGCAGTAGAGGGAGGGTTAGGGTTAGGCAGTAGAGGGTTAGGCAGTAGAGGGAGGGTTAGGCAGTAGAGGGAGGGTCAGGATTAGTGACTAGGGGGAGGGTTAGGGTTAGGCACCAAAGAGGGAGGGTTAGGGTAGGGAGAGGGGGAGGGTTAGCCCACCAACCAACAAGTGTCAGTATGTTAACCCTGTCAGGATCCCGGAGTTGGGATTCTGACCGCCTGGGATCCCGACTGTCGGCATTTCATTCCCAACCCATCACAGACCACCTGCACATTCATGTAATGAAAGTTTGTCGAACCAATCTTCCAGTTGCACGCATTCTCAACACCCCTCCCCCACCACCACTCCCCTTGCTCAGCAATGCAAAACTTTATGGTTGTGGCAGCCATGACAGGAAAATAATGGTAAAAGGCACAGGTAGGTATATATTTTTTTTTTCCATCACAGTAACCATTATTCTGATAATTAGAGCTCAAAACAGTGAAAGAACATAACACTGAGCAAGGTGGTGATCACTATTACACATATGACCATCTATAATTAGGTATATCAGCTGCAGCACTTCACAGGTCCGCATACTGTAATTTCTGGGAATTTTCCTTATTAAGACTGACGATGTGTGAAACGATTCTCCGCCTTCTGAGGCGTAAACTGCTCTGAGGGAATTTTTAACTAATTCTGCTTTTAACAAGTGAACTGGGCCTTTTTTTTGCAGCAGCCTATACTTTGTTATTGGAAAATAATTGGTCAAGCGGGAAAAATACGGGGATTAAATCAAGGTGATAAAACCCTCCTCTCTCATTTCTTGCTTTAATTTCCTTTACGTAAGAGATACGAGTCTGCACTCGCGCACTCCACATTATGATACTTGCTGTAGTAACAGCGACAAATGTGAGCTGCAGAACTTCTAGTACACACATGAAGGGCCAAATTGCACAGATCCAGTTGTATACAAGGGCGTATCTATAATGGGGGCAGGGTGTGCGGTGCCCACACGCACAACCTGCACCAATTTATTCAATATGTACCTCTCTGGAGTACTGCCTTGACACTAGCAGCACTGTACAAATTACCGGCAAAATAGCAGTGAAGGATGGCTGGGGAGACAGAAGGGGACAACTGAGGAACAGAAAGGGGCTGGCTGGGGAGATAGAAGGGAACTGGCAGGGGAGACAGAAATGGGATGACTGAGGAGACAGAAGGGGACTGGCTGGGGAGACAGAAGTGGGATGACTGAGGAGACAGAAGGGGGCTGGCTGGGGAGATAGAAGTGGGACGACTGAGGAGACAGAAGGGGACTGGCTGGGGAGACAGAAGGGGGACGACTGAGGAGACAGAAGGGGACTGGCTGGGGAGACAGAAGTGGGATGACTGAGGAGACAGAAGGGGGCTGACTGAGGAGACAGAAAGGGGACGACTGAGGAGACAGAAGGGGACTGGCTGGGGAGACAGAAGGGGGACGACTGAGGAGACAGAAGGGGACTGGCTGGGGAGACAGAAGTGGGATGACTGAGGAGACAGAAGGGGGCTGGCTGGGGAGACAGAAAGGGGATGACTGAGGAGACAGAAGGGGACTGGCTGGGGAGACAGAAGGGGGACGACTGAGGAGACAGAAGGGGACTGGCTGGGGAGACAGAAGGGGGACGACTGAGGAGACAGAAGGGGCTGGCTGGGGAGACAGAAGTGGGATGACTGAGGAGACAGAAGGGGACTGGCTGGGGAGACAGAAGGGGGCTGGCAGGGGAGACAGAAGGGGGATGACTGAGGAGATAGAGGGGGGACTGCTGGAGAGACAGGAGTATGGCTGGAGAAATGTTATAAATGTGGGGGGGGGGCGCTAGTCCATTACTTTGCCAGGGGCCCTTGGACCCCTAGATACATCCCTAAGGAGGGGGCCCTGGATGGAGAATGCACATGGGACCCCTCCTCTCTTAATACGCCCCTGGTTATATTGTATAGCAATGGCTCAATAAGGCAGGACATGTGCTGCGTGATTCTCTGCACCTGTATTAATCAACTAAAATGTCAGATTATATCCACTCCAGCTACAGTCAGTACAATCGGATTGTATTTGTTTAGGTTGGGCTCTGTACAATGGCTGGAGGCTCTATGGCTTTTAAAGTGCAGTAGTCACATATCTGTGGAGAGACTGTCTGTCATGCATAGATAACATCTGAGCACTGGTTGTCTATGAGCACCTCCTCCCTACTCACAATCCTCATGGATTATTATGCTAAAGGTGACAGCTCCATGTGTGACAGGTAGAGGGAGTCAGTATGTGTCACTTGTATTCACACTGCACCATGTGACCAGTCTGGTGTCAGAACAGATATAACCCGAGTGTGATATAGTAATTACTGTACACAATAGACAGGCAAAACATAACAAAAGACACTAAAGAGATGTGTACAGCAATGTTACAGCACTGATCAATGTACATTTCCGCATTTCATCCCAGAGGTTCCAGCTAATGAGAACATCAGAGCGATGTTATCATTTCAAATTGGTTTCAAACTTTAATGGAATTCTCAGGTTTATTAAAAAATAAATAAATAAAGCAGATTGATCACCTTTCTAAAAAAGCACATTCACACAAAATGCATTTTTGATCAATAAACATATATCTGAATTTATAACTACATGTAGCAATGACAACTACAGCAAAAAAGAATCCAATAACAACAGAATATAAATACACAAATATAAAGAAATACAGGGGGTCATTCAGACCCGCTCGCGAGCGCAGGACGCTCGCAAGTGGGTCGATGTTGCCCCACTGCGCATGACGGAGGGAGCTCCGTCGTGCGCATGCGCGAGACCCAGATAGCGACGGGCTCTCCATCGCTCCGGGTCTCGCACCAAAAGGGGCGTACTGTCGATGTTGATTGACAGCACGCCCCCTTTGGTGGGCGTGCCAGGGGCGTGGCTGCCAGACGGAGGCGTTCCCATGGGAACGCCTACCGTCTGAAGCCGGCCCCACTGACATCACTAGTGATGTCAGTGGGAGTGATTTTGGCTCTGATAGAGCCAAAATCACTCCAGGGCTTGCAGCAGCGAGACCCTACAGCAGGGTCTCTGTCACAAGCCCGATGGTCACGATGGTCTTGACCATCGTGACCATCATCATGGATGCTCGCATAAGCTGTGGGTGGTCACCCACAGCTATGCGAGCGTCCAGGAGGACGCTCCATTTTCATGGAGGAGGGCCCTGATTCAGAACGAGCGCTCTGGTCATAGCGTTCGGCTCTGAATCAGGCCCACAGTTCAGTACTGCAGACTGTGATTCATGCATCCAAATGCTCAAGGAAGAACAGTGCTTTCTACTGCATCCCCCAAAGCCCATCCCCCCAGTTATTCTATGGATACTTTGTACTTTACGGACTCATTGCAGAGAGAACCCAATGAATGTTTTAAATGGTACTTGTATACTTTACGTACACAAGTACCGAAAGTTGTCCCCACCTAAAGAAGAACGTTGCATAGATAACATCTTAGCACTGATTGTCTATGAACACAGACTTAGACGCATGCACTGTAATAAAAGCATTGCCCAATGTGTAAGGTGTCTGTTTGGCACACCTGGTGCCATCGACCCCAGTGACGCCACTCGGGTGTGGGGAAGTTAGGGCAAGCACTTTTGTTCACAGTGTGGGGATCTCTAGGAGTGCTGGGCACGCTTGCCACAAGGTTATATTGCCCCTGTATGCCCACTTGGATGGTAGGGAATGACGCTGGACACTGGGAATGATGCTGGACACTGGCTGATGATGTCAGGGTCCTCTCTGTGTAGGGGATTTAGACACTACCATGACTGATAATAATAATAATGAGTGTAGGACACTTGGGTTCTCTCTGCAACGAGTCCGTAAAGTACACAAGTACCATTCTATGTAATGCTATTTTTATTCTTTATGTCATATATCATACCTCCCAACATCATCAATGTTGAAATCTGGATCCTGCACCCCCCCCCCCCCCGAAAATGGGGTGTGGACTCGCAGGGTAGGGGCCCAGCATCTCTGGGAGTGCTTGGCATGTCCCCAGAGGGATGAAATCGGGAGCGTGTCCAACACTCCTAGAGATCCCCACACTGTGAATAGAAGTGCTTGCCCTAAATTCCCCACACCCGAGTGGCGTCACTGGGGTCAATGGCACCTGGTGTGCCAAACAGACACTTTACGCATTGGGCGATGCTTTTATTACAGTGCATGCGTCTAAGTCGCACGGCGCATGTGACCAGGTGCCTTTGTGATGCCGGTTGCAGAGAGGAAGTGATTCACAGTTAGGGACCTTTTGTGGGTGGTTAACGGGCGGTTATGGAGGGGTGGTTAGAAAACGCGGACGTGTCACAACCGTTTCATAGGAGTGTTGGATCTAGTGACTGCTTCTTTGTATACAGTTTCACTGGTGTCAGGATCTTAGATACATCGTCCATTCTGCTGGGGTCTAATTCAGCGATGTCGGCTTAACACTTACTGCTGCATCTTTGTACGCATCAGCTGTGAGATAATATGCTAATGATGCAGAAGGCTAATAGGCGCCTCCTGCCGGCTTCTCTGATGCACTGCTGCATCCGAGGACGTACAATCAGATCGTCTGCATGAACATCGGTCATCTGAGCAACACTGAGGTTACTCAGGATGGGCGGGGAATTCACATGGCTGAAGCCAGTGAAGCTGCGTCCAAGGATGCAGCCTTCCAAGGAAACAGGAGTGACACCCCCCATTTCCTGCAATGCTGCCGCCCCGCCGCCCTCTCACACAAGACACAAGGGGATGTATCATGTTAGAGCCTAAAAGTATCAATTCACTACTAGTTCTACACAAAACTTTATGGGCCTGATTCACAGGCGGACAAAATCGCAGCTGCAGGTGATACTTTTGGCGTAGCCACGAAGGCGATAATATGCAAATGCTACTTTCTGTCATCCCCTCGTGTGTTAGTGTGCACCTGAATGTGCAAGGACTGAAACCAGAGGCGTAACTAGGGTATATGGAGCCCAGGGCAAATTTTAAAATGGAGCCCCCCCACCCACTATGTGTGTGTGCCTTCAGAGAGCACGCCGGAAAAATGGCCGTAGTCACAAGGGGCGTGGCCACTTAAAAATAGGGCATGTCAACATGACACACACCCCTATCTCATCACTCTGAACATTCTATATGCAATTTAATGCAGTGCCCTTTATACAATCCCCCCTATGCAGTGCCCCCCAGTAGTGGTCCTCCTTATGCAGCCCCCCATTAGATCCCCTTATACAGTATCCCCAGTAGTGGTCCCCCTTATGCAGCCCCCCATTAGATCCCCTTATACAGTGCCCCCAGTAGTGGTCTCCCTTATGCAGGCCCCCAGTAGTGATCCCCCTTATGCAGTGCCCCATGTAGTGGTGCCCCCTATGCAATGCCCATTATACAGTGCCCCCAGTAGTGGTCCCCCTTGTGCAGGCCCCCAGTAGTGCCCCTTATACATTGCCCCCAGTTTTGGTCTCCCTTATGCAGGCCCCCAATAGTGTCCCTTATACAGTGCCCCATGTAGTGGTCTCCCTATGCAGTGCCCACAGTAGTGCCCCTTATACATTGCCCCCAGTATTAGTCTCCCTTCTGCAGGCCCCCAGTAGTGTCCCTTATGCAGTGCCCCCAGTAGTGTCCCTTATACAGTGCATCAGTAGTGGTCCCCCATATGCAGGCCCCCGGTAGTGATCCCCCCTATCCAGTGCTCCTTATACAGTGCCCCCTGTAGTGATCCTCACTATTCAGTGCCTCCAGTAGCCCCCCCATGTAGTGCCTCCAGTAGTGGTTACCCGATGCAGTGCTCTAGTAGTGTCCCTTATACAGTGCCCCAGTAGTGGTCCCCCCTATGCAGGCCCCCAGTAGTGATCCCCCCTATCCAGTGCTCCTTATACAGTGCCCCCTGTAGTGGTCCTCCCTACTCAGTGCCCCCAGTAGCCCCCCCCATGCAGTGCCTCCAGTAGTGGTTCCCCGATGCAGTGCCCCAGTAGTAGCCCCCTCCACAATAGTGCCCCCACTAGTGGTCCCCCCCAGATGCAGTGCCCCCAGCAGTACTCATGACGTCTCTCCCATTACCCACTGCAGGAGCCGGAAGACGGAGCTCATGAGTGAGCTCCAGCCCGGCTCGTGTATGTGCGCAGCAGCAGCCAATGAGAGTCTGTCTGACTCTCATTGGCTGCTGATTAACCCACACATCGTAGCCGCGCTGGCTCAGGGGGAGGGAAGGGGCTCGGCTGTGCAGCATAGGACTGGCGCTGGGTGCAGGGAAGCCTAGCGCTGGGCCTGAGTAAATGTGTAATGCTGCGGTCACCACTACACTGGCTAACTAAGACGGTACCGCTGGTACCATGACCGGCGGAGCCCCCTTGCACCGCTGGTCCCATGGCACCCAGGGCACGAGCCCCGGCAGCCCTGCCCTAGTAATGCCACTGACTGAAACATCCCCTTTCAGCGTGGCTGCACGATGCCACAATGTTAGTGATTCATGACACGCCATCATCGTCGCACCATTGCGTGCACCATCGACACATGCACCAACCTGTGGTAGATGCAGTGTCTCAATCCGAACATGGCCTGCAGCTGGGAACACTGACACACTCACGACACTCCCATAACGAGACAGATTTTTTTTGCGTGCACTTCAGGCCACCTCCAGTCATGACCCAGGAACGTCCATCGCTTTGCCTCGCCATCTCTGAGCGGTGCCATATACAACAACACATTTTTAGTTACGTACACACAGGGTAATGCATGCATCATAGGGGTTTTAAGAATATTTTGCGCAGATAATAATTGCTTAACTACGTGACCATAGGCAATGCATACGCTTAGTGTGCACCACTGAATCAGTTGCCATTTTGTGCAGTGTCAAGAGGGAAATGTTACCAGTGGAGAACCTCAGGGATCTGTACTTGGACCAGTGCTTTTTAATATCTTTATTTGTGACATTGCAAATGGTATTGAAGGGAAACTATGCCTTTTTGCAGATGACAAAAAGATATGCAACAGGGTAGACACACCAGGAGGGGTAAAACAAATGATTGATGATCTAGGTAGACTAGAGGAATGGTCAAGAACGTGGCAACTACAGTTTAATGCCAAAGAATGCAAGATCATGCACTTGGGTCTCAAAACTCTAAAGGCTAAATATAGTATTAATGGCACTATACTGGAAACTACTGAAGAGGAAAGAGATCTTGCAGTCACTATTTCAGGTGACTTAAAGGCAATCAAACATTGTAACAAAGCAATGAGGAAGGCAAGTCAGATGCTTGGTTGCATAGGGAGAGGGATCAGTAGCAGAAAGAAAGAAAGAAGTGATAATACCACTGTATAGGTCATTGGTACGTCCTTATCTCCAATACTGTGTTCAGTTCTGGAGGCCATATCTCCAGAAGGATATTACTACATTAGAGACTGTACAAAGAAGGGCAACTAAAATGGTGCAAGGTCTACACCACAAAACGTTCCAGGAAAGACTAACAGATCTTAATAAGTATAGTTTGGAGCAGAGAAGGGATATAGGGGACATGATAGAAACATTCAAATATATAAAGGGTTTTAACAAGGTAAAGGAAGGAGACATTCTTCAAAGAAAGAGAAGTATTAGAACAAGAGGACGTGTTCTAAAACTGGGTGGTGGTAGGTTCAGGGGAAATTTGAGGAAAAATTACTTCACAGAAAGGGTAGTGGACAAGTGGAATAGCCTCCCATCAGAGATGGTAGAGGCTAAGACAGCAGAGCAATTTAAACATGCATGGGATAGACATAAGGATATCCTTCAGAAGAAGGATCAATAAGGGTTGAGGTAATAATATGTTTAAAAATGGGGCAGACTAGATGAGCCAAGTGGTTCTTATCTGTCGTCAAATTCTATGTTTCTATATGTACTATAAATAAGGTTAAAGACGTGGCAGCCTATCACACACCTCCGTGTCTCCAAATTAGTCCTTTGCTTGTGTAAATGTGAGATTTACAAAATCGTGGCAGTTCAACTGCCAACATGGCACATAAGGAAACAAATGTTTTTATTATTCAAGAGAGGCCTGAGGGAGTTGGAGTATGTATGTAGTTGAAGGCAGGGACAGAAAGGGTTTGTTAGTAAATTTATGAGGGAGAAGGGGGAGGGTAGGAGGCATTTACAATAAAATATTTTACTCATTCATATCAGTCTTTGCCCCCAGAAAAATCATTGAGCGCCATGCCTGCTGCTGGGAGTGGATTTCCTCATCCAAGAAGGGGACCAGGAAGACGTCTAGTTTGTGTTTTTCACATGAAAAAGCATTCCCCAACCTGTACAGGGACATTAAAAAAAACATAGTTAGTTAGTGGCCTCCAAACTGCCACTTAACCAGCACAAAGATATTAAGGGGTAAATTTAATTTACCAAAGTGAGAGTTTTTAGAAGTGCATGTTAAAAGTGATGTTGCCATAACAACCAAATTCTACTTAACATCACTTTCTGGAAGATAATAGCTAGAATCTGATTATTTTCTATGGGCAAGCAACATCACTCCTAAAACTCACTTCTAAAAACTCTCACTTTAGTAAATTAAATTTACCCCTTAAGGTCTTACGTCTTTCTTGAGAATCCTGCGCCAAGTTCTGCTGCTAGGAGTGGATTTTCATCCCAGAAGGGGACCAGAAAGACTGCTTTCCAAAACAATTCCAAAACTTAATCCTTTGCAAAGCTTCCACATTGAACATTTTCCAATCTGTACAGGGACATTAAAAAAACATAGTTAATTAGTGTCCTCAAAGTGCCACTTAACCAGCACAGATATGTGGACAAGCGTAAGATCTATGATTTAAGGCAGGCCAACCCTGGTCCTTGAGAGCTACCAACAGTGCATGTTGTCCAGGTCTCCTCACAGAATCACAATTGTAATAATTAACTCCACCTGTGGATCTTTTCAAATGTGGTGCTGAGTTATGAATACACCTGTGCACCTGCAAGTTGGTCTGGAAAACGTGAACTGTTAGTAGCTCTCGAGGACTGAGGTTGGCTACCCCTGATTTAAGGCCTTACTTTGTGTCTTTCTTGAGAATCCTGCACCTGTTTCTATGACTAGGAGTGTATTTTCATCCCAGAAGGGGATCAGGAAGAGTGCTTTCCAAAAACAATTGACTGTTAAATAATCCTTTGCAAACCTTCCGAAAAAGCATTTCCAAACCTGTATAGGGACATTAAAAAAAGCGTAGTTAGTTAGTGGCCTTTAGTTCAAACTGCCATTGTACCCAATGTCCACTTAACCAGAGCAGATATTGTTGACAAGCCGAACAGAGTAGCAAATGTAACATTTAAGATCTAAGGTTTAAGTCTTACGTTGTGTCTTGAGCGCCATGCCTGCTGCTGGGAGTGGATTTTCCTCCCAGAAGGGATGAAAACATTGTTTTTTTCTTCCCAACGGACACAGATCTGAAGAGATGTAAATAACTACTGACAGGAATAAGAGGAAATTTGGAGGCCCTTACACAAAACTGCCTTTGCTTTACTTAAGCTGCCCACCTTCCAGTGAGTACTCAAAGAGTTTTCAGCACAGCCAGGAACCGTGTCAGTGATCGGCCTGAGACTACTTTCCCAAAATGTGGAAAAGATGATGCCCATCAAAATTAACTACAAATTCTACGAGAAAGACCTTTACCATCAATTACGTCCAAAGACACCTGTAATATTGGATTCCAGCGAGGACAAATTAATATTGTGTGAAGAAGATGATGTATACATCACCCAAGATTATACCATCACCCAAGCCTATATCATCATCCCATCCTGTGTTGTGTATAAATTACAGCTGTGTTCCCTGTTAGATTGGGGATTCATTGTCCACTTTAGTGGATGTGAGCTCCATTGTAGTCCATATCATCACCACACTCCCTACACATCTTCTGACCTGGGCTACAGGAGGAGCAGCTGCACTCTGGAATACGATTGCATGGAGTTGCCCCTCTGCCTCACTGAAATTCAGGTAGAGGGGCCATGGGTAGGGACTGAGAGTAGGGACACTATAATCAGAGAATGCAGTATTAGCTGCTTTATTCCATTTTTTAAACCATATCCCCTAATTTCACCTTTGAAAATGTTTATGCAAATCTCAGCTGAGGCATTTTGTGATGCCATGGCTAACGCACACACAGACACACACACACAATTGTTTTTATTTTCACACTGGTGGTGTGCCAGGCTAACACAGACACACCAAAATATGTTTTTATTTTTTTAACACTGGGGGTGAAGAGCACCCCTCATGGACAGAGCACCCCCTGGACAACAGTTTGTTCTTAATAGTCCCATTGGCTATTTCTCCACCCGTCCACTTGCCTGGGGCCTATAGGAAGTGTGCACCGTGCTATCAATACCCATGAGTTTACACATTTTATGGAAAACTTCACCAGTAAAATGAGTACCTCGATCACTTTCAATCACTTTGGGAATACCAAATCTACACACAAATTCCTGAACAATTTCCTTAGCTGCAAAAACAGCAGTATTAGAGGCAGCTGGATAGGCTTCTGTCCAGTTAGTGAAAATGTCAACACAAACTAATACATACTTTAAATTCCTGCAGGGTGGTAATTGGATGAAGTCAATTTGTATTACCTGAAAACGTCCATCAATAGGAGGAATATGGGATGGCTCTGTTGGTATTATTTTCTCAAGCAAGTAAGACAGGACATTGCCATTTTAACAGCCTGTGAAGAGAATCCTGGTGCACACCAATATGCACCCACAAGTTTACACATACCTTCCTTATCCAGATGAGTCAGACCATGTGCAGCCTCTGCAAGGCTTGGAAGATATGTCTTAGAGGCTACTGGCCTACCTTGTCCATCCTTCCAGAGTCCCAAGGACTCCTGACCACATTCCTTTGTCTTCCAGATGGCCTTTTCCTGTTGGGAACACAAATCGTGCATTTCAATTAGTTTCTGTCCTCTTAGAACTGCAAACATCATTATCTTAATAACACTTGTATTTACAGGTAGGCCTGCTGCCCACTTTGCGGCTTCATCTGCCCTACTGTTGCCAAGTGACACTGGGTCTCTGTCATTTGTGTGTGCTTTACACTAAATGAGTGCCACCCCTCCTTGTACTTGTATGGCTGTCATAAGCCTTTGTATGTGCCACTGGTGTTCTAGTTGTTTGTCATAAGCATAAAACATGATTCGCATTGGCTGTGCTGCACAGCTGATGTACAGATGCTGTATGTCTGCAGACATATCTGTCCATTGTCAGGTGTGTACAGGCGGTCGGCAGAGCGCCCATACACAACAGCAGCAGCTGTGAGGAGGGGGGCAGGACACCCCCCCCACATGCCTGGACACGCCCCCTGGCTGCTGGCACCTGCGGGCAGACACAGATGATGGTTGTTCAGTGTGTATGAATGACCATCATCTGTAGATATATCTGTATAGTGTGTACCCATCATTAGATAAAAACTAAACTAGGAGTCAGTTTCAGTTTCTTAGAAGGCCTTCTCTCTGGGGCTTGCGGCAACGAGACCCTACCACAAGGGTCTCGTCGCAAGCCCGATGGTTGAGATGGTCTTGACCATCGCGACCATCTTCCTGTCCGCTCGCTATAGCTGTGAGTGGTCACCCACAGCTATGCGAGCGGCCAGTAGGCCCTGATTCAGAGCGAGCACGCTCTCAGAGCGTCTGGCGCTGAATCAGGGCCAGAACACTGTATCACTCCACCCCCATCTTCAATAAATCACACACACCATCACCATGGCCGCTCGCTATAGCTGTGGGTGGTCAGCCACAGCTATGCGAGCGACCAGGAGGCCGCTCCTAAAAAAACAGCGCCCGCACTGATTCAGTGTGAGCGCTCGCTTTTTGCGAGTGCTTCTGAATAAGGCCCACAGAGCACTGTATCACTCTGCACCTCTCTCCTCACTAACAGATCACACACAGAGCACTGTATCACTCCGCCCCACTCTCAACACTAATAGATCATACACAGAGCACTGTATCACTCCACCCCCTCTCCTCACTAACAGGTCACACACAGAGCACTGTGTCACTCCACCCCTCTCCTCAATAACAGGTCACACACAGAGCACTGTATCACTCCACCCCTCTCCTCACTAACAGATCACACACAGAGAACTGTATCACTCCACCCCTCTATTCACTAACAGATCACACACAGAGCACTGTATCACTCCACCACTCTCATCACTAACAGATCACACACAGAGCACTGTATCACTCCACCCCTCTATTCACTAAAAGATCACACACAGAGCACTGTATCACTCCACCCCTCTCATCATTAACAGGTCACACACAGAGCACTGTATCACTCCACCCCTCTATTCACTAACAGATCACACACAGAGCACTGTATCACTCCACCCCTCTCATCACTAACAGATCATACACAGAGAACTGTATCACTCCACCCCTCTATTCACTAATAGATCATACACAGAGCACTGTATCACTCCACCCCCTTCTCCTCACTAACAGATCACACACAGAGCACTGTATCACTCCACCCCTCTCATCACTAACAGATCATACACAGAGCACTGTATCACTCCACCCCTCTATTCACTAACAGATCATACACAGAGCACTGTATCACTCCACCCCTCTCCTCAATAACAGGTCGCACACAGAGCACTGTATCACTCCACCCCTCTCCTAACTAACAGGTCACACACAGAGCACTGTATCACTCCACCCTTCTATTCACTAACAGATTACACAGAGAGCACTGTATCACTCCACCCCTCTCATCACTAACAGATCACACACAGAGCACTGTGTCACTCCACCCCTCTATTCACTAACAGATCACACACAGAGCACTGTATCACTCCACCCCTCTCATCACTAACAGATCACACACAGAGCACTGTATCACTCCGTCCCTCTTGTCACTAACAGATCACACACAGAGCACTGTATCACTCCACCCCTCTCCTCAATAACAGATCACACACAGAGCACTGTATCACTCTGCCCCTCTCTCAGCACTAATAGATCATACACAGAGCACTGTATCACTCCGCCCCCCTCTCCTCACTAACAGGTCACACACAGAGCACTGTATCACTCCACCCCTCTCCTCAATAACAGGTCACACACAGAGCACTGTATCACTCCACCCCTCTCCTCACTAACAGGTCACACACAGAGCACTGTATCACTCCACCCCTCTATTCACTAACAGATCACACACAGAGCACTGTATCACTCCACCCCTCTCTCTGCACTAACAGGTCACACACACTCACACAGAGCACTGTATCACTCCACTCCTCTCCTCACTAACACATCACACACAGAGCACTGTATCACTCCACCCCTCTCCTCACTAACAAATCACACACAGAGCACTGTATCATTCCACCCCTCTCTCTGCACTAACAGGTCACACACACTCACACAGAGCACTGTATCACTCCACTCCTCTCCTCACTAACACATCACACACAGAGCACTGTATCACTCCGTCCCTCTTGTCACTAACAGATCACACACAGAGCACTGTATCACTCCACCCCTCTCCTCAATAACAGATCACACACAGAGCACTGTATCACTCCGTCCCCTCTCAGCATTAATAGATCATACACAGAGCACTGTATCACTCCGCCCCTCTCCTCAATAACAGGTCACACACAGAGCACTGTATCACTCCACCCCTCTATTCACTAACAGATCACACAGAGAGCACTGTATCACTCCACCCCTCTCATCACTAACAGATCACACACAGAGCACTGTATCACTCCACCCCTCTATTCACTAACAGATCACACACAGAGCACTGTATCACTCCACCCCTCTCATCACTAACAGATCACACACAGAGCACTGTATCACTCCGTCCCTCTTGTCACTAACAGATCACACACAGAGCACTGTATCACTCCACCCCTCTCCTCAATAACAGATCACACACAGAGCACTGTATCACTCTGCCCCTCTCTCAGCACTAATAGATCATACACAGAGCACTGTATCACTCCACCCCTCTCCTCAATAACAGATCACACACAGAGCACTGTATCACTCTGCCCCTCTCTCAGCACTAATAGATCATACACAGAGCACTGTATCACTCCGCCCCTCTCCTCAATAACAGATCACACACAGAGCACTGTATCACTCCGCCCCTCTCTCAGCACTAATAGATCATACACAGAGCACTGTATCACTCCGCCCTTCTCTTAGCACTAATAGATCACACACAGAGCTCTGTATCACTCTGCCCCTCTCTCAGCACTAATAGATCACACACAGACCACTGTATCACTCCGCCCTTCTCTCAGCACTAATAGATCACACACAGAGCACTGTATCACTCCACCCCTCTCCTCACTAACAAATCACACACAGAGCACTGTATCACTCCACCCCTCTCCTCACTAACAAATCACACACAGAGCACTGTATCACTCCACCCCTCTCCTCAATAACAGATCACACACAGAGCACTGTATCACTCCGCTTCTCTCTCTGCACTAACAAGTCACACATAGAGCACTGTATTACTCCGCCCCTCTCATCAATAACAGCTCACACAAAGAGCAATGAATCACTCCGCTTCTCTCTCTGTACTAATAGGTCACACACAGAGCACTGTATCACTCCGCTTCTCTCTCTGCACTAACAGGTCACACACACAGTACTGTATCACTCCACCCTTCTCCTCACTAACAACTCATACACAGAGCACTGTATCACTCCGACCCTCTCCTCACTAACAACTCATACACAGAGCACTGTATCACTCCACCACTCTCCTCAATAACAGATCACACACAGAGCACTGTATCACTCCGCCCCTCTCATCACTAACAGATCACTCAGAGCACTGTATCACTCCGCCCCTCTCCTCACTAAAAGATCATACACAGAGCACTGTATCGCTCCGTCCCTCTCGTCACTAACAGATCACACACAAAGCACTGTATCACTCCACCCCTCTCTTCACTAACAGATCATACACAGAGCACTGTGTCACTCCATCCCTCTCGTCACTAACAGATCACACAGAGAGCACTGTATCACTCCGCTTCTCTCTCTGCACTAACAGGTCACACACAGAGCACTGTATCACTCTGCCCATCTCCTCACTAACAGAACACACACAGAGCACTGTATCACTCCACCCCCATCCTCAATAACAAATCACACACAGAGCACTGTATCACTCCTCCCCTCTCATCACTAACAGACCACACACAGAGCATTGTATCACTCTGCCCCTCTCTCTGCACTAACAGATCACACACAGAGCACTGTATCACTCCTCCCCTCTGTCCTCAATAACAGATCACACACAGAGCACTTTATCACTCCACCCCTCTCATCACTAACAGATCACACACAGAGCACTGTATCACTCTGCCCCCATCCTCAATAACAGATCACACACAGAGCACTGTATCACTTCACCCCTCTCATCACTAACAGATCACACACAGAGCACTGAATCACTCTGCCCCTCTTGTCACTCACAAATCACACACAGAGCATTGTATCACTCTGCCCCTCTCTCTGCCCTAACAGATCACACACAGAGCACTGTATCACTCCTCCCCTCTCTCCTCACTAACAGATCACAAACAGAGCACTATATCACTCCACCCCTCTCATCACTAACAGATCACACACAGAGCACTGTATCACTCCACCCCTCTCATCACTAACAGATCACACACAGAGCACTGTATCACTCTGCCCCCATCCTCAATAACAGATCACACACAGAGCACTGTATCACTGTGCCCCTCTTGTCACTCACAAATCACACACAGAGCACTGTATCACTCCACCCCTCTCATCACTAGCAGATCACACACATGGCCTGATTCAGACCCGCTCGCAAGCACTATGCTCTCGCAAGCGAGTCGATGGCCAGGCAGTGTGCATGCACGGTGTACACACTGCCGGTGCACGAGCCCCGGAGCGAGCAAGAAATTACTCCCTCCGGGGCTCGCAACAAAACGGGGCGGCTGTCGATGTTGATCGACAGCTCGCCCCATTTTGTAGGTGGGAAAGAGGGTGGCTGGCCAAACGGATGGCAGCCCTACTGACATCAGTCGTGATGTCAGTAGTTGAGTTTCCTGCTCTATTAGAGCAGGAAGCTCACTGGGGCTTGTGGGAATGAAACCCTACAAGAATGGTCTCGTCGCAAGCCTGATGGTCGCGACCATCGTGGCCGTCACCCCCAGCTTAGCGAGTGGCCTGGAGGCCAGCCCCCCAAACAGAGCTGGCTGCCCAGATTCAGAACGAACGCTCACAAAGAGCGTCCGTCTCTGAATCAGGGCCACAGAGCACTGTATCACTCCGCCCTTCTCTCATCAATAACAGCTCACACACAGAGCACTGTATCACTCCACCCCTCTCATCACTAACAGATCACACACAGAGCACTGTATCACTCCACCCCTCTCCTCACTAACAGATCACACACAGATCACTGTATCACTCCACCCCTCTCTCTGCCCTAATAGACCCCGCACAGAGCACTGTATCACTCCGTCCCTCTCATCACTAACAGATCATACACAGAGCACTGTATCACTCCGCCCGTCTCTCAGCACTAATAGATCACACACAGAGCACTGTATCACTCCACCCCTCTCATCACTAACAGATCATACACAGAGCACTGTATCACTCCGCCCGTCTCTCAGCACTAATAGATCACACACAGAGCAATGTATCACTCCGCCCCTCTCTCTGCACTAACTGGTCACACACAGAGCACTGTATCACTCCGCCCCTCTCCTCAATAACAGATCACACAAAGAGCACTGTATCACTCCACCCCTCTCCTCAATAACAGATCACACACAGAGCACTGTATCACTCCACCCCTCTCCTCAATAACAGATCACACACAGAGCACTGTATCACTCCGCTTCTCTCTCTGCACTAACAAGTCACACATAGAGCACTGTATTACTCCGCCCCTCTCATCAATAACAGCTCACACAAAGAGTAATGAATCACTCCGCTTCTCTCTCTGTACTAACAGGTCACACACAGAGCACTGTATCACTCCGCTTCTCTCTCTGCACTAACAGGTCACACACACAGTACTGTATCACTCCACCCTTATCCTCACTAACAACTCATACACAGAGCACTGTATCACTCCGACCCTCTCCTCACTAACAACTCATACACAGAGCACTGTATCACTCCACCCCTCTCCTCAATAACAGATCACACACAGAGCACTGTATCACTCCGCCCCTCTCATCACTAACAGATCACTCAGAGCACTGTATCACTCCGCCCCTCTCCTCACTAAAAGATCATACACAGAGCACTGTATCGCTCCGTCCCTCTCGTCACTAACAGATCACACACAGAGCACTGTATCACTCCGCCCCTCTCATCACTAACAGATCACTCAGAGCACTGTATCACTCCACCCCTCTCCTCACTAACAGATCATACACAGAGCACTGTGTCACTCCATCCCTCTCGTCACTAACAGATCACACAGAGAGCACTGTATCACTCCGCTTCTCTCTCTGCACTAACAGGTCACACACAGAGCACTGTATCACTCTGCCCATCTCCTCACTAACAGAACACACACAGAGCAATGCATCACTCCTCCCCTCTCATCACTAACAGATAACACACAGAGCACTGTATCACTCTGCCCCCATCCTCAATAACAGATCAAACACAGAGCACTGTATCACTTCTCCCCTCTCATCACTAACAGATCACACACAGAGCACTGAATCACTCTGCCCCTCTTGTCACTCACAAATCACACACAGAGCACTGTATCACTCTGCCCCTCTCTCTGCCCTAACAGATCACACACAGAGCACTGTATCACTCCTCCCCTCTCTCCTCACTAACAGATCACAAACAGAGCACTATATCACTCCACCCCTCTCATCACTAACAGATCACACACAGAGCACTGTATCACTCCACCCCTCTCATCACTAACAGATCACACACAGAGCACTGTATCACTCTGCCCCCATCCTCAATAACAGATCACACACAGAGCACTGTATCACTGTGCCCCTCTTGTCACTCACAAATCACACACAGAGCACTGTATCACTCCACCCCTCTCATCACTAGCAGATCACACACATGGCCTGATTCAGACCCGCTCGCAAGCACTATGCTCTCGCAAGCGAGTTGATGGCCAGGCAGTGTGCATGCACGGTGTACACACTGCCGGTGCACGAGCCCCGGAGCGAGCAAGAAATTACTCCCTCCGGGGCTCGCAACAAAACGGGGCGGCTGTCGATGTTGATCGACAGCTCGCCCCGTTTTGTAGGTGGGAAAGAGGGTGGCTGGCCAAACGGATGGCAGCCCTACTGACATCAGTCGTGATGTCAGTAGTTGAGTTTCCTGCTCTATTAGAGCAGGAAGCTCACTGGGGCTTGTGGGAATGAAACCCTACCAGAATGGTCTCGTCGCAAGCCTGATGGGCACGACCATCGTGCCCATCACCTGGCTGCTCACAAAAGCTGAGGGTTGTCACCCCCAGCTTAGCGAGTGGCCTGGAGGACAGCCCCCCAAACAGAGCAGGCTGCCCAGATTCAGAGCGAGCGCTCACAAAGAGCGTCCGGCTCTGAATCAGGGCCACAAAGCACTGTATCACTCCGCCCTTCTCTCAGCACTAATAGATCACACACAGAGCTCTGTATCACTCCGCCCCTCTCTCAGCACTAAGAGATCACACACAGAGCACTGTATCACTCCGCCCCTCTCTCAGCACTAATAGATCACACACAGAGCACTGTATCACTCCGTCCCTCTCATCACTAACAGATCATACACAGAGCACTGTATCACTCCGCCTGTCTCTCAGCACTAATAGATCACACACAGAGCACTGTATCACTCCGCCCCTCTCTCAGCACTAATAGATCACACACAGAGCACTGTATCACTCCGCCCCTCTCTCAGCACTAATAGATCACACACAGAGCACTGTATCACTCCGCCCCTCTCTCAGCACTAACAGATCATACACAGAGCAATGAATCACTCCACCCCTCTCATCACTAGCAATTCATACACAGAGCACTGTGGACCTCATTCAGAGTTGGTCATTGCGGCCGCACAGTCGTACGCCACCGATGTTCGCTATACCTCGCATGCGTCAGGTTCGCAATGCACGTGCGCAAACTAGCCGCTGCGATCAGTAATTTCTCTCTCCTTGAACACAGCCAGGTCGGTAGTTTGAGTGACAGATGGAGGCGTTTGTGGGTGGTAACAGGGGAAGGTGCTAGAAAACGTGGGAGTGGAGATCCGAACGCAGGCGTGACTGATTATGCAAACGGCATTTTATGGGAGTGCATACGGATTATGGAAGTGCATAATTAACAAAGTAGCGTCATGGCACACGTGACCTGGGAGGTTTTTACACTGACAAGATCGTAGAGCTTAAGAGAGGGTATGGTCAACCTTAAGCTCTACGACCAGTTCCGATGATTCCCGATGGACTCGATTAATCCTTATATGCCCAGAGATGACGTGCAATGCGTACGAGAAGGGGGCATATTTTTTTGTCTTCCGACCACTTCCTCCCCTTGGTCGGCCAACTACCGATCCGAACTTAGGGACGCAACTTGCGACGGAATCATTTGCATATCCGGCCCCTTTTTCCGTACGACCGTATGGCCGCTTCGACCGACTCTGAATGAAGTCCTGTATCACTCCGCCCCTCTCGTCACTAACAGATCACACACAGAGCACTGTATCACTCCGCCCATCTCATAACTAACAGATCACACATAGAGCACTGTATCACTCCGCCCCTCTCTCTGCACTAACAGGTCACACACACTCACACAGAGCACTGTATCACTCCACCCCTCTCCTCACTAACACATCTCGCACAGAGCACTGTATCACTCCGCCCCCATCCTCTATAACAAATCACACACAGAGCACTGTATCACTCCACCCCTCTCCTCACTAACAGATCATACACAGAGCACTGTATCACTCCGCCCCTCTCCTCACTAACAAATCATACACAGAGCACTGTATCACTCCACCCCTCTCCTCACTAACAGATCACACACAGAGCACTGTATCACTCCACCCCTCTCCTCACTAACACATCACACACAGAGCACTGTATCACTCCACCCCTCTCCTCGCTAACAGACCACAGACAAAGCACTGTATCACTCCGCCCCTCTCCTCACTAACAAATCATACACAGAGCACTGTATCACTCCACCCCTCTCCTCACTAACAGATCACACACAGAGCACTGTATCACTCCACCTCTCTCCTCACTAACAGATCACACACAGAGCACTGTATCACTCCGCCCCTCTCCTCACTAACAGATCACACACAGAGCACTGTATCACTCCACCTCTCTCCTCACTAACAAATCACACACAGAGCACTGAATCACTCTGCACCTCTCCTCACTAACAGATCACACACAGAGCACTGTATCACTCCACCTCTCTCCTCACTAACAGATTGTCATGGCCAGTGTATTTCAGCATGGCGCTAGGCGAGTGTTACCTGTGAGGTCGTTGTGGCGCGGGCTGTCTGGTGGTGGAGCTGGTGTCTGGCGGGGGGCTTTGGCTGCGCGCGTTGTCGTGCGGGCCTGTTGTCACTCTGCGCTGGTAAGGCCTGGCGGCGTCTCCGTTCCATTTGGCATGGGCGCCGCCATCTTGCCTTCTGGCCATGTGATGCGGCTGGCCAATCCTGGTGAGTCACATGTTCCCTCCGGCCAGTAACAGCACGGCATGGGGTATTTAGGAAGGGTCAGTGCCTTCCTTCTTTGCCAGTGCAACGTGTATCTCAGCCTAGCCGAGAGGGAGTTCTCTGTGCTTTCCTGTTCCTGTGAATTCGCTGTCTGCCAGTCTGCCTGTCAGCTCCTAGCTCCCACTGGACTACCCCGCTTCCTCCATCACCCTTGCCCATACCTGAGTGGCTGAGCCTGCTGACATCCTGCGCTTCAGTTCACTACCTGCAAACCTGGCTTGTTTATTTTCAGTTCACTATCTGCAAACCTGGCTTGATTATTTTCAGTTTCACTACATGCACACCTGGACAGCTCTAATTGTTTCTACTTGGACATTAACCCTTTTGCTCCCACCACAGAACTCTTGTGCACATTTATATATTCCTGGACTTTTATTTACTGCCACATTATATGTCTACTCAAGCACTTATTAAAGATCCTAGTTTTATTTTCAAATCTGCTTCTGTGATCGCTCCTGCTACCACCCCGGGTCCACAAACAACCCAGAACATCACACAGATCACACACAGAGCACTGAATCACTCTGCCCCTCTCCTCACTAACAGGTCACACACACTCACACAGAGCACTGTATCACTCCACCCCCATCCTCAATAACAAATCACACACAGGGCACTGTATCACACCACCCCTCTCCTCAATAACAGATCACACACAGAGCACTGTATCACTCCACCCCTCTCTCTGCAGTAACAGGTCACACACAGAGAACTGTATCACTCCACCCCTCTCCTCACTAACAGATCACACACAGAGCACTGTATCACTCCACCCCTCTCCTCACTAACAGATCACACACAGAGCACTGTATCACTCCGCCCCTCTCTCTGCACTAACAGGTCACACACACTCACACAGAGCACTGTATCACTCCACTCCTCTCCTCACTAACACATCACACACAGAGCACTGTACCAATCCGCCCCCATCCTCAATAACAAATCACACACAGGGCACTGTATCACTCCACCCCTCTCCTCAATAACAGATCACACACAGAGCACTGTATCACTCCACCCTTCTCTCTGCAGTAACAGGTCACACACAGAGCACTGTATCACTCCACCCCTCTCCTCGCTAACAGACCACAGACAAAGCACAGTATCACTCTGCACCTCTCCTCACTAACAGATCACACACAGAGCACAGTATCACTCCACCCCTCTCCTCACTAACAGATCACACACAGAGCACTGTATCACTTTGCCCCTCTCCTCACTAACAGGTCACACACATCACACACAGAGCACTGTATCACTCCGCCCCCATCCTCAATAACAAATCACACACAGGGCACTGTATCACTCCACCCCTCTCCTCAATAACAGATCACACACAGAGCACTGTATCACTCCACCCCTCTCTCTGCAGTAACAGGTCACACACAGAGCACTGTATCACTCCACCCCTCTCTCTGCACTAACAGGTCACACACAGAGCACTCTACCACTCCGCCCCTCTCTCTGCACTAACAGGTCACACAGAGCACTGTATCACTCCGCCCCTCTCTCTGCACTAACAGGTCACACACAGAGCACTGTATCACTCTGTCCCTCTCCTCACTAACAGATCATACGCAGAGCACTGTATCACTCCGTCCCTCTTGTCACCAACAGATCACACACAGAGCACTGTATCACTCCACCCCTCTCCTCACTAACAGATCATACACAGAGCACTGTATCACTCCGCCCCTCTCATCACTAACAGATCACAAACAGAGCACTGTACCACTCCGCCCCTCTCCTCACTAACAGATCATACACAGAGCACTGTATCACTCCGTCCCTATTGTCACTAACAGATCACACACAGAGCACTGTATCACTCCGCCCCTCTCGTCACTAACAGATCATACACAGAGCACTGTATCACTCTGCCCCTCTCGTCACTAACAGATCACACAGAAAGAACTGTATCACTCCACCCCTCTCCTCACTAACAGATCATACACAGAGCACAGTATCACTCCGCCCCTCTCCTCACTAACAGATCATACACAGAGCACTGTATCACTCTGTCCCTCTCGTCACTAACAGATCATACACAGAGCACTGTATCACTCCACCCCTCTCCTTACTAACAGATCATACACAGAGCACTGTATCACTCTGTCCCTCTCGTCACTAACAGATCACACACAGAGCACTGTATCACTCCGCTTCTCTCCTCACTAACAGACCACAGACAGACCACAGTATCACTCCACCCCTCTTCTCACTAACAGACCACAGACAGAGCACTGTATCACTCTGCCTCTCTCTCTGCACTAACAGGTCACACACAGAGCACTCTACCACTCCGCCCCTCTCTCTGCACTAACAGGTCACACAGAGCACTGTATCACTCCGCCCCTCTCTCTGCACTAACAGGTCACACACAGAGCACTGTATCACTCCGTCCCTCTACTCACTAACAGATCATACACAGAGTACTGTATCACTCCGTCCCTCTTGTCACTAACACATCACACACAGAGCACTGTACCACTCCGCCCCTCTCCTCACTAACAGATCACACACAGAGCACTGTACCACTCCGCCGCTCTCCTCACTAACAGATCACACACAGAGCACTGTATCACTCCGTCCCTCTTGTCACTAACAGATCACACACAGAGCACTGTATCACTCCGCTTCTCTCCTCACTAACAGACCACAGACAAAGCACAGTATCACTCCACCCCTCTTCTCACTAACAAATCACACACAGGGCACTGTATCACTCCGCTTCTCTCTCTGCACTAACAGGTCACACACAGAGCACTGTATCACTCCGCCCCTCTCTCTGCACTAACTGGTCACACACAGAGCACTGTATCACTCTGCCCCTCTCTCAGCACTAATAGATCACACACAGAGCACTGTATCACTCCGCCCCTCTCCTCACTAACAGATCACACACAGAGCACTGTATCACTCCACCCCTCTCCTCACTGACAGACCACAGACAGAGCACTGTATCACTCTGCCCCTTTCCTCACTAACAGATCACACACAGAATATGGTATCACTCCGCCCCCATCCTCAATAACAAATCACACACAGAGCACTGTATCACTCTGCCTCCATTCTCACTAACAGGTCACACACAGAGCACTGTATCACTCTGCCCCTCTCTCTGCACTAACAGGTCACACACAGAGCACTATATCCCTATGCCCCTATCTCTGCACAAACAGATCACACACAGAGCACTATATCCCTATGCCCCTATCTCTGCACTAACAGGTCACACACAGAGCACTGTATCACTCCGCCCCTCTCTCTGCAGTAACAGGTCACACACAGAGCACTGTATCACTCCTCCCCTCTCTCTGCACTAACAGGTCACACACAGAGCACTGTATCTCTATGCCCCTCTCTTTTGCACTATCAGGTCACACACAGAGCACTGTATCACTCCGTCCCTCTCTCTGCACTAACAGATCACACACAGAGCACTATATCCCTATGCCCCTATCTCTGCACAAACAGATCACACACAGAGCACTGTATCACTCCGCCCCTCTCTCTGCAGTAACAGATCACACACAGAGCACTGTATCACTCCGCCCCTCTCTCTGCAGTAACAGATCACACACAGAGCACTGTATCACTCCGCCCCTCTCTCTGCAGTAACAGATCACACACAGAGCACTGTATCACTATGCCCCTCTCTCTGCACTAACAGATCACACACAGAGCACTATATCCCTATGCCCCTATCTCTGCACTAACAGGTCACACACAGAGCACTGTATCACTCCGCCCCTCTCTCTGCAGTAACAGATCACACACAGAGCACTGTATCACTCCGCCCCTCTCTCTGCAGTAACAGGTCACACACAGAGCACTGTATCACTATGCCCCTCTCTCTGCACTAACACATCACACACAGAGCACTCTATCCCTATGCCCCTATCTCTGCACTAACAGGTCACACACAGAGCACTATATCCCTATGCCCCTATCTCTGCACTAACAGGTCACACACAGAGCACTGTATCACTCCGCCCCTCTCTCTGCAGTAACAGATCACACACAGAGCACTGTATCACTATGCCCCTCTCTCTGCAGTAACAGGTCACACACAGAGCACTATATCACTCCGCCCCTCTCTCTGCACTAACAGATCACACACAGAGCACTGTATCACTATGCCCCTCTCTCTGCACTAACACATCACACACAGAGCACTATATCCTTATGCCCCTATCTCTGCACTAACAGGTCACACACAGAGCACTATATCCCTATGCCCCTATCTCTGCACTAACAGGTCACACACAGAGCACTGTATCACTCCGCCCCTCTCTCTGCAGTAACAGATCACACACAGAGCACTGTATCACTATGCCCCTCTCTCTGCAGTAACAGGTCACACACAGAGCACTATATCACTCCGCCCCTCTCTCTGCACTAACAGATCACACACAGAGCACTATATCCCTATGCCCCTCTCTCTGCACTAACAGATCACACACAGAGCACTGTATCACTATGCCCCTCTCTCTGCAGTAACAGATCACACACACCCTGCACTGTATCACTCCGCCTACTGTCACAGGGGGATGTTGCAAATTTATTGTGTGCATAAATTGTATAGTGCAGTGATGTTAATTAGTGTAATTTGTAGTAATACATGGTTGTGGTGTTTGTGTGGGTGATGTGCAAGCGTTAGTAATAGTATTAGTGTCTTACATGCATACTTGACTACTCTCCTGAAAATTCAGGTCTATTCCCAAAAACAAGGGGGCGCTCCTGGCCCTTTGGAAGAGCAGGCATGTCGCCCAGATCTGGTCCCTACTCGCCCTTCACCACCCGTGGGCTGCCCACACTCCCCCGCCGCCACCCACTTGCCGAGCAGAAATGGGCTGCCTGAGGGGGGTGATTGGTGATTGATGCAATAATGTGATCTGCACTGAATTGTGTCATCACAGCCCCGCCCCTGCTTTACAATGCCAGTAATATCGGCACTATATAGCGAAGGCGTGGCCACGATGGCGCAATTGTGCCAGCACGCCCCCCCGCACAGCCCACCTATGCCGCACCATGCCCAATCCCTCTGCCATACTGTACCAACCTGTCTGCTCTCTCCTGGAGGGGTCAGCTAGAGTGTCGGCAAGTACGCGAGTGTATGATTAGCAAAATACAAATCCCATTTAGCAACAACAACAAAAAAACATCAATATTTTAACATTCATAAAAATATGGGGATTGGGGGTGAGAGTGTAACACCCCCCTGATAGAAGTCCTGCGTTGGCCTCTGTGATCCTCATGCCATCCTTCCTCTGTATGTCTATTACTCGCTAACACACTGTAAATAATAAGATGTTTTAATCCCATTGTGAATGAGCCCCATATTTCCTATACTGACTGTCAAAGGTCCTGACAAAATACTGGAATTATGGAGCAATTTGTGATTTCAGAAGGAAGGAAGAAAAATCCAGGAAAGTGGGAAAAGAAAGCGTTTCACTCACACGGGATCCGCAATTCATTGTTTCTCAAAGTAAAGTGTTTATCTTCCATCAACACATGGACCATCTGCTGCAAATTGTACATTAACAAACTTAATTTCCCTTTTCGGTTGGTGAAACCACAATACAGATTAAAATTGCTATCATTTCAGGGACGCGAGTGTGTAAGTGAATACATGATTAGGTGACTTTCTGAAAAGCAAAATTTAAGTAATTCAACTTTCAAGTCATACACTCAAAGGCAGACAGACAGATAGACAAAGAGCCGCAATTCACAGACAGATACACAGGCACGCACATACATGTACACAGGCTTGTATGCATACAGCGTGCACGGACACATATGCACCCCCCAATTAATTAATTTAATTTACAGGCATAGGTTGAGGAACTTACATAGGTAGACGTTGCCCTGACAACCTGAGGTGTGTGTGGCCCTCTAGGCATGCTGTTGTCCATCCTCGGTGCACACAGATGCTTCCACGCCTCAGCCATCTGTTCCTTTTCTATATCCTATGCTATGCTATTGTTTTAGTCCTTGAAGAGCGTTTAAAGCATCTTGAATTAAATTTGCTGACATGATGTTTTTTTTTTCTCAAAGAGTAAAACTCTAACTCCGAGAAACGTCTGTGCTGCTGTGATGTGTCACTTCATGCTGCAGGTACACATAGGG
Organism: Taudactylus pleione; assembly: GCA_031769625.1. Classification (NCBI taxonomy): domain Eukaryota; kingdom Metazoa; phylum Chordata; class Amphibia; order Anura; family Myobatrachidae; genus Taudactylus; species Taudactylus pleione. Next base: position 4,571,993 of record JAUIMM010000694.1, on the reverse strand, counting down.
GGACACTTATCAAGTTGTCCTTCAGTGCATAAGATGCTCAAACACCGATATTGTGCCATAGAGCAGCCAGAACTTATAACCTGTGCACATAGGTATTTAAGATAATGTACAGATTAAGATGGTGACTGTTATAGAATGTGTAAATCTTGGGTCTTCCAATGGGTGTGCCTTAGCGCTGAACATGTGTAGGCATATAGTTATAGGCTTGGCGGGGTATAGGTGTAGGCATATAGTTATAGGCTTGGCGGGGTATAGGTGTAGGCATATAGTTATAGGCTTGGCGGGGTATAGGTGTAGGTATATAGTTATAGGCTTGGTGGGGTATAGGTGTAGGAATATAGTTATAGGCTTGGTGGGGTATAGGTGTAGGCATATAGTTATAGGCTTGGTGTGGTATAGATATAGGTATATAGTTATAGGCTTGGTGGGGTATAGGTGTAGGTATATAGTTATAGGCTTGGTGTGGTATAGATATAGGCATATAGTTATAGGCTTGGTGGGGTATAGGTGTAGGTATATAGTTATAGGCTTGGTGGGGTATAGGTGTAGGCATATAGTTATAGGCTTGGTGTGGTATAGATATAGGTATATAAGAATAGGCTTGGTGGGGTATAGGTGTAGGCATATAGTTATAGGCTTGGTGGGGTATAGGTGTAGGCATATAGTTATAGGCTTGGTGTGGTATAGGTGTAGGCATATAGTTATAGGCTTGGTGGGGTATAGGTGTAGGTATATAAGTATAGGCTTGGTGGGGTAAAGGTGTAGGTATATAGGTATAGGCTTGGTGGGGTATAGGTGTAGGTATATAAGTATAGGCTTGGTAGGGTATAGGTGTAGGCATATAATTATAGGCTTGGTGGGGTATAGGTGTAGGTATATAAGTATAGGCTTGGTGTGGTATTGGTATATAAGTATAGGCTTGGTGTGGTATTGGTATATAAGTATAGGCTTGGTGTGGTATAGGTGTAGGCATATAATTATAGGCTTGGTGGGGTATAGGTGTAGGTATATAAGTATAGGCTTGGTGGGGTATAGGTGTAGGCATATAGTTATAGGCTTGGCGGGGTATAGGTGTAGGCATATAGTTATAGGCTTGGTGGGGTATAGGTGTAGGCATATAGTTATAGGCTTGGTGGGGTATAGGTGTAGGCATATAATTATAGGCTTGGTGGGGTATAGGTGTAGGCATATAGTTATAGGCTTGGTGGGGTATAGGTGTAGGCATATAGTTATAGGCTTGGTGGGGTATAGGTGTAGGCATATAGTTATAGGCTTGGTGTGGTATAGATATAGGTATATAGTTATAGGCTTGGTGGGGTATAGGTGTAGGAATATAGTTATAGGCTTGGTGTGGTATAGGTGTAGGTATATAAGAATAGGCTTGGTGGGGTATAGGTGTAGGCATATAGTTATAGGCTTGGTGGGGTATAGGTGTAGGCATATAGTTATAGGCTTGGTGGGGTATAGGTGTAGGCATATAGTTATAGGCTTGGTGAGGTATAGGTGTAGGTATATAAGTATAGGCTTGGTGGGGTATAGGTATATAAGTATAGGCTTGGTGGGGTATAGGTGTAGGTATATAAGAATAGGCTTGGTGGGGTATAGGTGTACATATATAAGTATAGGCTTGGTGGGGTATAGGTGTAGGAATATAGTTATAGGCTTGGTGGGGTATAGGTGTAGGTATATAAGTATAGGCTTGGTGGGGTATAGGTGTAGGAATATAGTTATAGGCTTGGTGGGGTATAGGTGTAGGTATATAAGTATAGGCTTGGTGGGGTATAGGTGTAGGAATATAGTTATAGGCTTGGTGGGGTATAGGTGTAGGCATATAGTTATAGGCTTGGTGGGGTATAGGTGTAGGTATTTAAGTATAGGCTTGGTGGGGTATAGGTGTAGGTATATAGGTATAGGCTTGGTGGGGTATAGGTGTAGGTATATAAGTATAGGCTTGGTGTGGTATAGGTATATAAGTATAGGCTTGGTGGGGTATAGGTGTACATATATAAGTATAGGCTTGGTGGGTTATAGGTGTAGGTTTATCAATATAGACCTGGTGGGGTATAGGGATAGGTATATAAGTTTTGTTTTGGTGCTTTATAGGTGTACTGTAGATATACAGTAAAAATATCTCCAGAAGGATATTACTACATCAGAGACTGTACAAAGAAGGGCAACTAAAATGGTACAAGGTCTACACCACAAAATGTACCAGGAAAGACTAAAAATCCCAATATGTAAAGTTTGGAGCAGAGAAGGGAAAAGGGGGGACATGATAGAAATGTTCAAATATATAAAGGGTTTTAACAAGGTAAAAGGACATGTTCTGACACTGGAGGGTGGTAGGTTCAGGGGAAAGTTGAGAAAAAATGACTTCACAGAAAGGGTAGTGGACAAGTGGAATAGCCTCCCATCAGAGGTGGTAGAGGCTAAGACAGTAGAGCAATTTAAACATGCATGGGATAGACATAAGGATATCCTTCAGAAGAAGTCAGGATCAATAAGGGTTGAGGTAACAATATGTTTAAAGATGGGGCAGACTAGATGGGCCAAGTGGTTCTTACCTGCCGTCAAATTCTATGTTTCTATGTTTCTATGTATCTATAGGCTTGGTGAGATATAGGTGTTCCTTTGTGCTACCTGCTTGAGAAAAATGTGCATAAAGTTACATTTTATCTACAATCAAAATAAATGAGATGGGAATTGTGGAGATTGTCTGGATTTGAAGGCACATCCTAATATAGAGGTTTCTGGACCAGTAGGGGGTCATGGAAAATCATAGATTGGGAAAAAACAAAGGTCCATAATGTTCAACCTTTCTTTTCTGATCCCCAAAATCACAATACTGTAGGATAATTTGCTGGGTACATTTTCCTTATAATATCCTCTATAAACTACACCTCCAGATAGGATTTCTTGTAAGAAAGGCATCCAATTCTTAGCAAATTTGCCATCACGTGATAAGAAATTCGCAGCCTAACCACCTGTGCAGTCACCAATCCCTCCCTGTGCCAACCTCTGTCTGTCGTTTCATATTCCAGTTTTCCATTTTCTCTGAATCTTTCTTTAGCTATTTACTGTCAAACTCTGTGTTCTATGAACGGAATGGGTATGAACTGAAGTCCCGATAGCTGAATAGCTGCGGGTTCATATCCCGATAATGGCAGCCCGAAGGGAGAAGATCCCGATAGGGCAGGTTCGAAAAGTCTTTGAAAAAAAACGGGGATCACCACAGAATAGGTGGCGAAAAAAAGTGCAGAATTGGGGTTTAGGGGTGCAGGCCAAAAAAAAATAGCCTGCATCCCTGGGAATGTCATTTTAAAATAAACTGTGTCAAAAAAAGTTTAAAAAAAAAATAGGGACACCCCAAATAAATTATTGAAAATTTGGGGTGAAAAAAAAAAAATGGGAAAAAATTGTTTAAAAATAGGGAAATAGGTTCAGGGCTGTTCTGAAAGTATGCGGCAGGTATATTCTAGAATAGGCTATTAGCGGCAGGTGTATTCTAGAATAGATTATTAGCGGCAGGTGTATTCTAGAATAGATTATTAGCGGCAGGTGTATTCTAGAATAGGCTATTAGCGGCAGGTGTATTCTAGAATAGGCTATTAGCGGCAGGTGTATTCTAGAATAGATTATTAGCGGCAGGTGTATTCTAGAATAGATTATTAGCGGCAGGTGTATTCTAGAATAGGCTATTAGCGGCAGGTGTATTCTAGAATAGGCTATTAGCGGCAGGTGTATTCTAGAATAGGCTATTAGCGGCAGGTGTATTCTAGAATAGATTATTAGCGGCAGGTGTATTCTAGAATAGATTATTAGCGGCAGGTGTATTCTAGAATAGGCTATTAGCAGCAGGTGTATTCTAGAATAGGCTATTAGCGGCAGGTATATTCTAGAATAGATTATTAGCGGCAGGTGTATTCTAGAATAGATTATTAGCGGCAGGTGTATTCTAGAATAGATTATTAGCGGCAGGTGTATTGTAGAATAGATTTATAGCGGCAGGTGTATTCTAGAATAGATTATTAGCGGCAGGTGTATTCTAGAATAGATTATTAGCGGCAGGTGTATTGTAGAATAGATTTATAGCGGCAGGTGCATATTTGCAGAATTTTTAAATAAAGACTTTAGGGACTTAAAAATATGCTAGTACCCATTTTCATGTACCCCAAATTTGATGGGACCACTTACAAAAACGAAAAAAAAAAAAACCCTAAGTGCTCTTCTGCATCACTTCTTCAATGCGGGAAAAAAACACCTGCAGTCGCTATTTAAATCCCCAACTTTCATTTGCAGGCTAAATCGGGGGTACCCATAGTGATCCCCCATGTTTTTACAGTTTTAGGGGGTAAATTTCGATTTTTTTCGCCGATCCTACTTCGCCGGGTCCCGTTTTCGTAGCTTTCAAATTGAATACGGCGATAAAGCGGGCGCACGCCCGATACTTTATCCCAGGAAAATCCCTGATGTGGAGCGAAAAGTCCAGCACGGACTTTTTGCTCCCATATTGAATAGTTAGTGTTTCAAATTTTTGACACCTTATCTTCTCGTTCATTTACAAAGTCATTAAAAAACGGATTAAACACTGCAGAGTCCAGGACTTATTCTTGCAGTCAGGGCCATAAAGGCCAACTGGCTCTTCTGGCAAATGTCGGAAGCTTGGCCGAGCAGCTCAGCCTCCCGGTGCAGTGTTTGACCAGCCTGCAGAAAGATGGCCATGGAAGGGGAGGGAGTGCCGTGAGGCTCCAACCCTGTGACTCGCCACACATCCCACGTGAGGTGTTGCCACTCACCTTCTTCGTGCGGACACAGCCCAGTTCTTCACCCATGTGCAACATTTTCTGCAACACATACAGAAGTTCTCATATCATACGTATAAGACTTATGTAGAGCAGCAGCAAACTCTATTGCAAAATCCAAATATATCACATTAGTTGGTCTACGTAGAGACAGTTTTGAATCTGTATACTCATGACGATTGGCCGATCCTTTACACAACCATGCCGGGTCCTGAAGTCATTAACAATGTGTAGCCAAAATTTCCCACGGGGGGCAAAAATATATAAACAGGCATCTAATAATGTCTTCATGACCATGTCTGTAAGAGCAATGTGAGGGGAATTTACCTCACAGTTATTTCCCATCCACAAAAGGGCTTCCATTTTGCACCTCTGCTGATCTGGCACACTTCTAAGCTAAGTTTATACTCTATAGCGTCCCGTTTTATGCCTATATGTGCCTCAGAAAACAATGTGTGCTGTATTAGTACACATAAAGCAAGATTAACATGCACAATTCCCACATGGCATGACATGCTTGGCATGTCGACTTTGACCATGTCAGCATTCATCATGTTGACCCTGATAAAATGTCAACATTACCTGGACCGGCGGCTCCAGCCTTGTCTTCCAGGTGCGGCGTGTAGTCAGAATGATTTCTGGCAGATCTTCCTTCTGGCAGTGGCAATAAGTATAACTAATCCTAACCCCTAACCTTAATCGTCTCCTGGTGCTTAACATTAACCCACCTCCACCACATCCAAATCCTACCCTAGTGCATAACCCCAACCTCCCCTTCAGTATCCTAACCCTAACCTAGCGCTTAACCCTAACCTCCCCTCCTGTATCTTAACCCTACCCTAGTGCATAACCCTAACCTCCCCTCCTGTATCCTAACCCTACACTAGTGCATAACCATAACCTCCCCTCTGTATCCTAACCCTACACTAGTGCATAACCATAACCTCCCCTCCTGTATCCTAACCCTACCCTAGTGCATAACCATTCCCTCCCCTCCTGCATCCTTACCCTACCCTAGTGCATAACCCTAACCTCCCCACCAGTATCCTAATCCTACCCTAGAGCATAACCCTAACCTCCCCTCCTGTATCCTAACCCTAACCTAGTGCATAACCATAACCTCCCCTCCTGTATCCTAATCCTACCCTAGTGCATAACCACAACCTCCCCTCCTGTATCCTAACCCTACCCTAGTGCATAACCATAATCTCCCCTCCTGTATCCTAACCCTAACCTAGTGCATAACTATAATCTCACTTCCTACATCCTAACCCTACCCTAGTGCATAACCATAACCTCCCCTCCTGTATCCTAACCCTACCCTAGTGCATAACCCAAACCTCCCCTCCTGTATCCTAATCCTACCCTAGTGCATAACCACAACCTCCCCTCCTGTATCCTAACCCTACCCTAGTGCATAACCACAACCTCCCCTCATGTATCCTAACCCTACCCTAGTGCATAACCCAAACCTCCCCTCCTGTATCCTAATCCTACCCTAGTGCATAACCATTCCCTCCCCTCCTGCATCCTTACCCTACCCTTGTGCATAACCCTAACCTCCCCACCAGTATCCTAATCCTACCCTAGAGCATAACCCTAACCTCCCCTCTTGTATCCTAACCCTAACCTAGTGCATAACCATAACCTCCCCTCCTGTATCCTAATCCTACCCTAGTGCATAACTACAACCTCCCCTCCTGTATCCTAACCCTACCCTAGTGCATAACCATAATCTCCCCTCCTGTATCCTAACCCTAACCTAGTGCATAACTATAATCTCACTTCCTACATCCTAACCCTACCCTAGTGCATAACCATAACCTCCCCTCCTGTATCCTAACCCTACCCTAGTGCATAACCACAACCTCCCCTCCTGTATCCTAATCCTACCCTAGTGCATAACCACAACCTCCCCTCCTGTATCCTAACCCTACCCTAGTGCATAACCACAACCTCCCCTCCTGTATCCTAACCCTACCCTAGTGCATAACCACAACCTCCCCTCATGTATCCTAATCCTACCCTAGTGCATAACCATAATCTCCCCTCCTGGAGCCTAACCCTACACTAGAGCATAACCATAACCTCCCCTCCTGTATCCTAACCCTACCCTAGTGCATAACCAACCTCCTCTCCTGTAGCCTAACCCTACCCTAGTGCATAACCATAATCTCCCCTCCTGGAGCCTAACCCTACACTAGAGCATAACCATAACCTCCCCTCCTGTATCCTAATCCTACCCTAGTGCATAACCATAACATCCCTTCCTGTATCCTAATCCTACCCTAGTGCATAACCATAACCTCCCCTCCTGTATCCTAATCCTACCCTAGTGCATAACCATAACCTCCCCTCCTGTATCCTAACCCTAACCTAGTGCATAACAATAATCTCCCCTCCTGTATCCTAACCCTAACCTAGTGCATAACCATAACCTCCTCTCCTGTATCCTAATCCTACCCTAGTGCATAACCATAACCTCCCCTCCTATATCCTAATCCTACCCTAGTGCATAACCATAACCTCCCCTCCTGTATCCTAACCCTAACCTAGTGCATAACCATAATCTCCCCTCCTGTATCCTAACCCTAACCTAGTGCATAACCATAACCTCCCCTCCTGTATCCTAATCCTACCCTAGTGCATAACCATAACCTCCTCTCCTGTATCCTAATCCTACCCTAGTGCATAACTATAACCTCCCCTCCTGTATCCTAATCCTACCCTAGTGCATAACCATTACCTCCCCTCTGGTATCCTAATCCTACCCTAGTGCATAACCATAACCTCCTCTCCTGTATCCTAATCCTACCATAGTGCATAACCATAACATCCCTCTCCTGAATCCTAACCCTACCCTAGTGCATAACCATAACATCCCAACCTGGAGCCAACCCTTAACCTCCCCCTAAGGTGTCTTGCCCTAACCTCCCCTCCTGGAGCCTAATCCTAATACTAACTCACCCCCTAGTGCCTAACCCTAACCTTCCCTCCCGGAGCCCCTCTCCCTCCCCCTAGGGTCTAACCCAAACCTCCCCTTCCAGACCCTAATTCTTACTCTCCACCTAGTAAATAACCCTAACCTCCCCTCCTGGAGCCTAACCCTCCCCCTCCCTCTAGTGTCTAACCCTAACCTCTCCTCCCGGAGCCTAACCCTCCCCCTCCCACTAGTGCTTAACTCTAATCTCCGCTCCCAGAGCCTAACCCTCCCCCTACCCCTAGTGTCTAACCTCCCCTCCCGGAGCCTAACCCTCCCCCTCCCCCTAGTGTCTAACCCTAACCTCCCCTCCCAGAGCCTAACCATCCCCCTCCCCCTAGTGTCTAACCCTAACCTCCCCTTCTGGAACCCGACCCTCCCCCTCCTCCTAGAGCCTAACTCTGAACCTCCCCTCCGGAAGCCTAACCTTAACTATCCCCCTAGTGTCTGAACCTAACCTCCCCTCCAGGAGCCTAACAAGGTGCACATCCACTTGCCGACTGTGAAACGAGTGCACGATTACGACATTGTAATCATGCAGTTCTTTCACAGTCTATGATATGCTTACACTGAACGATCAGTCATTCAGTGTAGGCACATCAATCATCCCCGAACATGGGCAACCTGACGTTGTCAGTTTGACCAGCATGTTCGGGCAATGATAGATGTAAAAAACGACCAACGGGCGTGCGTGCAACGCTGGTCGTTTTTGACGTTAAACTGCCTGATTTGCGGACGATTAACAAGCGATTGAACAATATCGATGTCATTACCATTCCATCGGCTCTTTTAATCGCGTAGTGGATACGCACCTTAACACTAATCTCCCCCCCCTCCAGAGCCAATCCCTAACCCTCCCCTCCAGCAGCCAAATCCTAACCCTCCCCTCCCGCAACCTAACCCTTACCCTCCCCTCCTGCAGCCAAATCCTAACACTCCCCTCCCGCAGCCTAACCCTAACCCACCCCTCCAGCAGCCCAACCCTTACCCTCCCCTCCCTTCCCTCAGCCTAACCCTTCCCTCCTGCACCCTAACCCTTATCCTCCCGCAGCCTAACCCTACCCCTACCCTCCTGCAGCCTAACCCTTATGCTCCCCTCCTGCAGCCTAAACCTACCCCTCCCCTCCCGCAGCCTAACCTTTACCCTCCCCTCCCTCAGCCTAACCCTCCCCTCCTGCAGCCTAACCCTTACTTTCCCCTCCCGCAGCCTAACCCTACCCCTCCCCTCCCGCAGCCTAACCCTACTCCTTCCCTCCCGCAGCCTAACCCTTGCCCTTCCCTCCCGCAGCCTAACCCTACCCCTCCCCTCCCGCAGCCTAACCTTTACCCTCCCCTCCCCTCCCTCAGCCTAACCCTCCTCTCCTGCAGCCTATCCCTTACTTTCCCCTCCCGCAGCCTAACCCTTACCCTCCCCTCCCGCAGCCTAACCCTAACCCTCCCCTCCCGCAGCCTAATCCTACTCCTCCCCTCCCGCAAGCCTAACCCTAACCCTCTGCAGTTGACATTATGATATTATGAATATTGACATTGTAACTGTTGACTTTATTACTACATCCCGTTCAGGGTATCTGCACTACATAGTCACCTAGACAGCTCAGTATATGATGTTACAGGGCAGTTAATGCTGTTTTACTTTAAGCAGCTTCATATAGGAGAGCATTTGATGAGTTTTCTCCCATATGAGTCTGTTCTTCTAATCATTAGAGGTCTTCAGCCTTTGGCCCTCCAGCTGCTGTGGAACTACACATCCCAGCATGTCCTGCCACCGTTTTGATATAACACCATGCTAGAACTGTGGCAGGGCATCCTGGGATCTGTAGTTCCACAACAGCTGGACGGTCAAGGTTGAAGACCAATATGTATTAAAATGATTAAAGTATAATTCTAGCAAATGGCATCACATCAAAATCAGATGGCGCCAGTTCCCAATCTCACGTTCTCTTACACAACCTGACTATCTGAGATACTGGGAGGAGGAAATGTTTACTTTTATGAATGTTAATAAATCTCTTCAAAATATGTATTTTAGCTGCTTAATCTGCTGCTCGTAAATGTTTAATGCGCACTGTATATTTTTTACAATGATTGTAGAACAGATCGGTTTAAAGGCATTTTATACATAAATAGCAATAATAGGTGACACGTGACATAAACACCGATCTCCGACAACAAGTTGTGAGAAATAATAAAGAGGGTCTTTTAGGAGATCTCCCTATACCTTTTCATATATATATATATATATATATATATATATACTGTATATGTGTGTAAGTATGTATGTATGTATATATATATACATATATGTGTGTAAGTAAGTATGTATATATATATATATATATATATATATATATAGGCAAATGCACATGACACATATATAAATATAAGTATATCTATATATACTGTATATGTAATGTATTTAATATATATATATACTATCTATTGTTGCATAGATTTATGTTTGTCTTTAAATCAAATCAAATATCTATTTACTGTTGTAGCTTTCTGCATAAACCACAATATAAATTATATATCTTGTGTGTTTACAAAGTGCCATTTTTCCCAGAAGATCATCAATCTCGATGCTTTTTTACCTGTCTTCTATATCTGTGTAAGAACAATAACATTTTATTAGGAATTACTAGCTCTGCCCACAGTAGGAGGACGGTGGAAATCCTCAGTCTTTGCTATAAATTGATAAAACTTCGTTCTGAGGTTTAATAAAAACGATTCATTTTGTCCCTTCTCATTCTCTATTTACAATGTTGGACGGTTACATTGTTGCTTTGCATTTTGATATTTTTCACTGTTCTTTCATGTGTACTAAAACGTCTGTCAGTCTAGGAAAGTGATGAGGTGCCGCGTTTATCAGGAGGGGCTGGTTCCTGGTGTTTTGGTGAGATAAGCCATCTTGAAGCTACAGTCTTATGTCTTTTCTTTATGATCAATATTCCCCTTATATAGCAAGTCCACCGATTATATTTTCATGAATTATTATAAGTACGGGGTCTAAAAGAACAGTTCTGCTCTTGAGCAGATACTGTAACTAATTGTTAGTGAAATCTAATTGCTCTGGGACCCTTTTCAGTTGGTAAATTTAATTATTTCAATTGCTAAATACTAGTGTGACCAGGGACCTAACCCATGTGGCCATGATGGCGGGCCATGGCACTGAGAGATTTCATTTAACCCCCCGTCCTATAGTGCCATTTACTATCAGTCGCACACAGATATCTAAGTGATGTATATCAAATTAATCGGCACAATCTGATGCGTCCTAGTCACATCGCATTGCAAAAAAAGATGCAAAAAAGACACCCGGCGGTAGCAGAGTCTCACGGGACCCGACGCGCCGAGAGGGGCTTTGTAGCACGACTGCAGCAAAGATTTATAAGGACACATCTGTAAAAGTTTTACTCAATGTCAATTAATACACTCTATCTCTCAATTTACTGCATAGTATTTGCATAGAAGTGTGAGATCATTTAATTCTGTTTATTATTATTATTATTATTATTATTATTAGTGGGCCTTATTCAGCAAGGATCGCAAGTATAATGACTCATGCAGACGGCCGATTGTTGCGTTCTGCGCATGTCTATGCATCACAGTGCGTGTACGCGAACACTCAACTGCGATTGGTACTGTGATCGCGGTGACTACGCAGACCCATCGCAGAGTGATTGACCGGAAGTACTGTTTAGGGGTGGTGATGGTGGGGGGTCAGCAAAATGCAGACGTGCCAGGGCGTTTGAATGTTTTTACAGGGGCGTGCATAATTTAGTCACTGCGATGCCATACGCAACCTGAGCTCTCTCTGCGTGCAATGAGGTTGGCAATTCCAGAGTAAGGTCAGTGCAAGTGTGTACCGATGGGTAGGCTGCAATGGTACCGATGGTTTCACAGTCTTGTTAGGGATTACGGATGTGTCCTTATATTGTGCTGCGACGGCATAGTGATCGCAGTAGATTAGAATATCATCGCAGTGAGACTGCGTGCGTAATCACAGCTGCGATCGCAGTTTTGATCCGTTCTGAATCAGGCCCATTATCCTTTATTTATATGGCGCCACTAGTGTTCCGCAGCGCCTTACAAAGTACAGAAATAAGTGAACAAGAAACCAGTGACTTACAGTACAATGCAATGTAAGACAAGGACAAGATTTATATACATTGCTGCACTAGCGGGTGTAAGCAACCAAGAGTTAGGTGCCCTTGTTGGGAGTAAGAAGTAGAAAGAAGTATAAGTAAGGAGACGCACATGAGGGACGAGGGCCCTGTTCGTGAGAGCTTACATTCTAAAGGGGAGGGGCAGACAAACAGGAGTGACACAGATGGGGTAGACAGGGAGGAAGGAGTATGTAGCAGCAGGTTAGGATGATAGCTGGAAGGCTTTGATGAAGTAGTGGGTCTTGAGAGCCCGTTTGAAGATTTGTAGAGAGGTGGAGAGTCTGATGGGGAGAGGGAGAGAGTTCCAAAGGTGGGGAGCAGCATGGGGAAAATCTTGGAGGCGAGAGTGGGAGGAGGTAATCAGTTGGCAGGAGAGGCTACATGCATTTGTTGAGCGAAGAGAGCGCATGGGAGTGTGAAGGGAGATGATGTCAGAGATGTAAATGGGAGAGGATTGGGTGAGGGCTTTGTACAGTGGTGCTTGAAAGTTTGTGAATACTTCAGATTTTTCTATATTTCTGCTGACATTTGGCCTATACCTCAGGATTTGACACAAGTCCTAAAAGTAGATAAAGAACCAAATCAAACATATGAAACAAAAAAATTAGACATGCTCATGAAAGTGGCAAAAGTATGTGAACCTTTGTTTTCAGTATCTGGTATGACCCCCTTGTACAGCAATAACGGCTTCTAAATGTTTCTGGTAATTGTTGATTAATCCTGAACATCGGCTTGGAGGAATTTTACCCCATTCCTCCGTACAAAACACCTTCAACTCTGTGATTTTGGTGGGTTTCCTCCCTTGAACTGCTCACTTCAGGTCCTTCCACAACATTTCGATTGGAGTAAGGTCAGGACTTTGACTTGGCCATTTCAAAACTTAACATTTATTCTTCTTTAATCATTCTTTGGTCAAATGACTTGTGCGCTTTGAGTCGTTGTCTTGCTGCATGACCACGTTCTCTTGAGACGCAGCTCATGGACAGATGTCCTGACATTTTCCTTTACAATATTCTGGTATAATTCAGTATTCATTGTCCCATCAATGATGGCAAGTTGTCCTGTGCCAGATGCAGCAAAACAGGCCCAAACCATGATACCACCACCACCGTGTTTCACAGATGGTATGAGATTTTTATGCTGGAATGCAGTGTTCTCCTTTCTCCAAACATAACGCTTCTCTTTTAAACCAAAAAGCTCTATTTTGGTCTCCTCTGTCCATAACACATTGTTCCAATAGTCTTCTGGCTGGTCCAGGTGATCTTTAGCAAACTGCAGATGGGCAGCAATGTTCTTTTTGGAGAGCAGTGGCTTTCTCCTTGCAATCCTGCCATGCACACCATTGTTGTTCAGTGTCCTCCTGATGGTGGACTCATGAACATTAACATTAGCTAATGAGAGAAAGGCCTTCAGTTGCTTAGAGGTGACCTTGGGTTCCTTTGTGACCTTGCAAACTTTTAGATGCCTTGCTCGTGGCGTGATCTTTGATGGTCCACCACTCCTGGGGAGGGTAATAATGGTTTTGTGCACAATTTGTCTGACTGTTGATTGGTAGAGTCCAAACTCTTTAGAGATGATTTTGTAACCTTTCCCAGCCTGATGAGCATCAACAACTCTTCCTCTGAGGTCATCAGAAACCTCCTTTGTTCATGGCGTGATACACTTCCACAAACGTGTTGTGAACAGCAGTGGCTTCTGCCCTCTTACCTGAGGGGGGTCTGACGCTGCTTCTTTTCCAGGCGCCTGCCCAATGAATGTCAGGCACCGGGACTCGCGCATGTGCATGAGTGGCGGTAACGTCGCGCATGCACATAACACTAGACCAGCTTCTCGGGGCTGCATTGGTTGCAGCCCCTAGAAGCCTTGTAGGGCTGCCTGAAAGGCAGAGCAGCGGCTTCTACTGGAAGCCACTTTCTGCTTATCGCAGCCCAGACTGGCAGTCCCAGGGGAAGGAAACACCTCCCCCTGGCTGTCTGTGCGTGACTGGCAGGAGACGCTTCCAATAGGAAGCCACCTCCAGTCACAGTGTAGCCAGTGCAGTCACAGATTGCACTGGCTCACTGAAGTTGAGGATTGTACTGGGGGGGCTGCAGCCTCACAGCCCCTAGGTAAAATCCACCACTGGTTGTGAACATCAAACTTTGCTAGATCCCTGTTCTTTTAAAAAAAACAGGTTACACCTGATTGTCATTCCATAGATTGAAAATACCTGACTCTAATTTCACCTTCAAAATATCTGCTAAGCCTAAAGGTTCACATACTTTTGCCACTCACAGATATGTGATATTGGATCATTTTCCTCAACAAAAAATGAGAATGTCTATTTTTTTTGTCTCATTTGTTTGATTTGGTTTTCTTTATCTACTTTTAGGACTTGTATGAAAATCTGAGTTAGTTGTAGGCCAAATGTCAGTAGAAATATAGAAAATTCGGAAGGGTTCACAAATTTTCAAGCACCACTGTGAGTGTAAGAACCTTGAATTGGGTTCTGAAGGCGAAGGACAGCCAGCAGAGGGTTTTCTCTAACATAAATGGAACCGCTCTGTAAATACTGTTTATGCTTTTAAAGTAGTCTTTTCATTTACACTAGTGAACTGACGCTTATAGAGTCTTTAATACGAGAAAGAAAAGGTCACACAATAAAAACAGCTTCTTGGAAGATAAAATGACATTATTATTTATATCACTGGCGTGGGACCATTTGGCGGTCGTACCTTATCATTATATAGACAATGAAGCGCAAACAGATGGATAGCTGCTAGTTCTATAGGAGTGTATAAGGTGACTGGATTCGTCACTCTTCCAAACATTTCTACAATAATACAGCTATGAAACAAAATGTGATAAAACATCAATTTACCAACACGGGGAATACAATGTATTTTATTTGATGTCAAATGCTCTTCATGAGACTGTAGAGTTTAATGAAACAAAATGGCATTTTAAATGGGCTCTGTAAAGGGAGATAGCTGATGTACACATTGCTCCTACATTCATCTGTGACATGTACAATAAAAGAGTTTGTTTAAATTAATACGTATATTAAAAAACAAATAAAAGACAACAATGTTTATAGTATGTAGCTAACTGTGATTGATGATTTAATGGTTGTTACAGGCCTTGTTTATACCAGGCTAGTACCACACATTTGTGTTTTTTTCTATAGAACATTGCTACTAACATGAGCTTTTTAATGCTGTCTATAGTTGTTGCAAATTATATTTAACACCCACTGTGGCACTGCTTGTACTGCCGCATTACTCAGACTGTTATCGCCATCGCGGTGAAAACAGAAGTAAATCGTTGTAGAATTGCTTTGTTATTTCAATAAATCATTTTGTCCATGGTTCAAGATTTTTTTTTAGATTTTTTGTTCCCTATAATATTTATCTATTTTTATTTTTTGTTTGTTTGGTTGTTTGTTTGGTTGTTTACCAAGTGGAAGTAATCGCCCAAGTCAGGGCTTTCAGTTCCTGTGGATATTGTAAGAGACTGGTCCTGTGAATCAGCAAGTTAACCCTTACTGCTCTGGGCTAATATCGAGGTGCTGCCTTGGCAAGATTTATTTGATTAATTGTAGCGGTAAGACTTTTTTTTACTACAGCGATAAGTCGCATAGGACTGCTTTTTCTTACAGTAAGTACGTCCCTAAACAACTTAGATGGTTTACCTAAATGACTGACTTATAATTATAGTAGGAATGAGCGGGTTCGGATTCTGAAATCTGAACCCCCCCTATCCGAGGCCGAAACCGAGTCAGGCTCGGGTTTTCCCGCCTGACTCAGACGTGAAATCGAGGCAAAACATCATCATCCCGCTGTCGGATCTTGCGGGTTTTGGATTCTATAAAAGGTCCCCGCATCGGCGCCATTTTCACTCCGGCTGTGGACAGTGAAGAGGGAGGGTGGGAGTTGTGCTGCTGTTGTCTGTAGGGGCTGTGGGCCTGATTCAGACCTGCTCGCGAGCGCTATGTGCTCGCAAGCGGGGCGATGGTGGCCCAGTGCGCATGACAGAACCGGCTCCGTCGTGCCCATGCGTGAGACCCGGATAGCGATGGGCAATCCATCGCCCAGGGTCTCGTACCAAAGGGGGCGTGCTGTCAATGTTGAGTGACAGCACGCCCCTTTTTGTGGGCGGCCCGGGGGAGTGGCTGCCCAAACTGAGGCGTTCCCATTCTCTGTGAGAGCCGAAATCTCTCTGGGGCTTGCGGCAATGAGACCCTACCACAAGGGTCTCATCGCAAGCCCGATGGTCGCGATGGTCTTGACCATCGCGACCATCTTCCTGGCCGCTCGCTACAGCTGTGGGTGGTCACCCATAGCTATGCGAGCGGCCAGGAGGCCGATCTAAAAAACAAGAAGGCCGGCCCTGATTCAGAGCGAGTGCTCTGTCAGAGCGTCCGGCTCTGAATCAGGGCCTGTGTCCACTCCAAAGTCCATAGGGGCTGGCTGGCCTGTGTTGTGCAGTGTCCCATCAAGGCTGTAGACCTAAAGGGGTGCTGTAGTGTTGTCCAGGGAGTGATCTGTTCATCAGGGGTGCTCCCCCTAAGTGCAAAAAAATAATAATTTTTTTTCTGTTTGTGTGCGCAGTAGCTGCATATGCATCAACAAAGTAGCAGCGCCAAGCGCGCGCCTGTGTCATAAGTCAAGGGCCGGCTGGCTCGTCTGTTGAACGGTGGTGTAACCCTCAAAGTGCTCAAAAAAATATTTTATTTTTTCTGTGTTTGGGACTTGTGTGCGCATTAGCCGCACGTGCATCAACAAAGTAGCAGTGGCAAGCGTGCGCCTGTGTCATAAATCAAGGGCAGGCTGGCTCGTCTGTTGACGGATGGTGTAACCCCCAAAGTGCCTGAATAAAAAATATTTTTTTTTCTTCTGTGTTTGTGTGTCTGTGACTTTTGGGCCTGATTCAGAGCCGGACGCTATTTGAGAGAGCTCACTCTGAATCAGGGCGTTCCTTGTTTTTTTTTAAAGACGGCCTCCTGGTCGCTCGCGTAGCTGTGGGTGACCACAGCTTATATGAGTGGCCAGGTGATGGTCGCGATGGTCAATACCATCGTGACCATCGGGCTTGCGACGAGACCCTTGTGGTAGGGTCTCGTGGCCGCAAGCCCCAGTGGACTTCCTGTTCTAATAAAATAATAAATAAAATTTCTGCCCACTTTCGCCATTCAGTGACTGTGTGCTGAAGACTGGATCACCAGCAAACACTCTTGAACCTGCCCCGCCATCACCTGAAGCAAGAGGTTGTGACGCGGTGGAACTCAACCCTCTATATGCTTCAGAGGATGGAGGAGCAGCAAAAGGCCATTCAAGCCTATACTATGCACCTGACTCAAGCGTTCTCCAGCCCTTCGAACTTGCCACACGTGAAGTCAGGTCAGACACTGCCAGCTTGAGTCAGGTCATTCCTCTCATCAGGCTTTTGCAGAAGCAGCTGGAGAAAGTGAAGGAGGAGCAAAGATGGAGCGATTCTGCTCGGCTTGTGGGACTTGTGGATGAAGCCCTTCATTCACTTTGCCAGGATTCCAGTGTGGTTAATCTGTTGAAATCAGACTACTACATTTTGGCCACCACGCTCGATCCTAGGTTTAAAGCCTATGTGGTGTCTCTCTATCCGGCCAACAGAAGCCTGCAGAGGTGCAAAGACCTGATGGTGAAAACACTGTCAGCTAAAGTGGAACATGACACGTCAACAGCTCCTTCTTCATTTTCTCCTGCAACTGGGGCTGCCAGGAAACAACTTAGGTATCCTAAGCAACCCTCTGGCGGTGATCCAGGGCAGACAGGACCAAGTCTGGACATCTGGTCCAGACTGAAGGACCTGCCAACAATTTCTGACATGTCTACTTTCACTGCATATGATACTGTCACCACTGACAGAATGGTGGAGGATTACATCGGTGATAACATCCGAGTAGGCATGTCAGACAGTCCGTACCTGTACTGGCAGGAAAAAGAGGCAATTTGGAGGCCATTGTACAAACTAGGGATGTGCGCCGGAACATTTTTGCTGGATTTGGATTTTGTTCTAATTCGTCGTCCGGCTTTGGATTTGGATTTGGATTTTTTTACAAAAATGTACAAAAAAGCTAAAATCACATAAATTGGTCTTTTTTTTCTTCTTAGAGTATTATTACCCTCAATAACATTAATTTCCAGTCAAGTTAGACCACCTCACAGCTTATAATATTGTTTTCAACATTATTGACCAAAGGTTGCAGTGAGCTGACTGGTTACTAAGCGACAAAGCAGCGGCACAACGACACAGACACCACAGTATAAAGCACATCTATGACACATTGCCACACAGCAGTGGCAGAAATGAAAAGTAGTGCACTCACCCAGTGGGGTACGGCCAGCAGAGTCACAGTACTTGTTTACAAAGTGGGCTACGGCCCTAGGAGTCACAGTGCACAATCTTATTCACATTACACCACACATAGTGTCCCTGATTCACATTACACCATAAAGTAGTGTCTCTTATTTATGTTACGACACACAGTAGTGCCCCTTTTACATAATTCCCACAGTAGTGCCCCTTTTACACAATGTCCACAGTAGTAATGCCCCTTATACAATGCCCACAGCAATAGTGTCCTTTACACAATGCCTCCAGCAGTGGTGTCCCTTACACAATGCCCCCAGTAGTGGTGCTGACTATGCAGTCCCCTTAGTAGTAGGGCACCCTATGCAGTGCCCCCAGTAGTAGTATGTCCCCCATTAGCTGGCCCCCAGTAGTATGCCCCCCCAGTAGTATGCCTCCATAAGCAGGCCCCCAGTAGTATGCCCCCCAGTAGTATGCCCCCATAAGCAGGCCCCCAGTAGTATGCCCCCCCAGTAGTATGCCCCCCATTAGCTGGCCCCCAGTAGTATGCCCCCCCAGTAGTATGCCCCCATAAGCATGCCCCCAGTAGTATGCCCCCCAGTAGTATGCCCTCCAGTAGCAGGCCCCCCAGTAGCAGGCCCCCCCAGTAGTATGCCCCCCCATTCGCAGGCCCCCAGTAGTAGGCCCCCCAGTAGCAGGCCCCTGTAGTATGCACCCCTAGTAGTAGGCCCCTCCATTAGTAGGCCCCCATACACACATAAAAAAAAACTTACCTGTATCCCCGCTCCAGCCGCCGTCCGCTCTGCTGCCATGCGACGAGGAGGGAGCTGGAAGACGGAGCTCTTGAGTGCGCTCCAGCCGGCTCCCACCGTGCAGCAGCCAATGAGAGTCTGTGTGACTCTCATTGGCTGCTGTAACAAATACACAGCTGCCGCTGGCGGCTGTGTGTTTGTTCTGTGTAGGGCAGACCGCTATCACAGCGGTCTGCCCTACACTTGAGGAACCCTGATGTCGGATTCTCTAGTGAGAATCCGACATCAGGCAGCCGCCGTTCGGCCCCGAATGGGGATCCGAGTCAGACGGGGAACACCCGAACAGGGTTCGGGTGGACTCGGATCCCCTATGTTTGCACAGAATCCGAACCGCTCATCTCTGGTACAAACTGGCTCTATTTTACCTGTGTTGCCCCCCCTCCAGTGTGTACTCCGAAAGAGTGTTTAGTGCAGCCGGGAACCTTGTCAGCGAAAGGCGTAGGAGGTTGCTTCCACAAAATGTGGAGAAGATGATGTTCATGAAAATGAATTATCAATTCTTCCAGGGAGACCAGCCTCCAGAACGTACAGAGGGACCTGTGGTGGTGGATTCCAGCGGGGATGAATTAATACTCTGTGAGGATGAGGATGTACACAACACTGAAGAGGGTGAGGAATCGGTGGATGAGGAGGATGAGGACGACATCTTGCCTCTGTAGAGCCAGTTTGTGCAGGGACAGATTAATTGCCAGCTTGTTTTGTGGGGGCCCAAACGAACCAATCATTTCAGGCACAGTCGTGTGGCAGACCCTGGCGCTGAAATGATTGCTTTGTTAAAGTGTGCATGTCCTATTTATACAACATAAGGGTGGGTGGGAGGGCCCAAGGACAATTCCATTCTTGCACCTCTTTTTTTTCTTTGCATTATGTACTGTTTGGGGCCTAGTTTTTCAAACTGCCATCCTGTCTGCCACTGCAGTGCCACTCCTAGATGGACCACGTGTTTGTGCCGCCCACTCGTGTCGCTTAGCATAGTCATCCAGCTACCTCGGTGCAACCTTTTGGCCTAAAAACACTATTGTGAGGTGTGAGGTGTTCAGAATAGACTGGAAATGAGTGGAAATTAATGTTATTGAGGTTAATAATAGCATAGGAGCAGAAAAACCAACAAATTCTGTGGTTTTAGCTGTTTTTATGCTTTTTTCCAAAAAAATATAGATATAAAACAGAAAACATAGAACCCAAAATATGGAAGGGTAGTTTTGGCAAAACCAATCCAGATCCAAAACACGAAGAAAGATCCAGATCCAAAACCAAAACACAAAACACGAAAAGTGGCCGGTACACACCTCTAAATTATAGTATTTATACTTAAGTATATCTGTTTAGCAAGTATGATGCTTCAACCATCAGAGACAAAAGACATTGGTGGTACCTCTGTATCTTGCAGAAGAAAACGCCAGTGCTCATATCAATGACTCTTAAGGTTTCAAACAGGCCAGTGATGTCACTGCAAGTACAGCTGGCATGCTATGCTTTGCATTATAATAATTTTGTCCTATGTCAGTTTCTACAGATATAGAGTAGGATGCGACTGGAGCCGTTTGTAATTAAAAGGGAGGATTTGCTCAGTCTCATTACACATTATGACAATAGTATAGTGGAATATCCAGAAAATTGTTAACAGTTTTTTCATTAACTTGCTTAATATGTTCAAATAATATCTGTTTCATTCCTTACATAGGCAAACACTGGGGGAAGGCAGTATATAATAGAATGTTACTAGTGCTGTTTTTCTCAGTAGCACAAATGAAATCATTAGCACCACCTGTGGATCTTTTAACATGTGTCAGCCAGTAATAAATACACCAGTGCACCAACTAGGAGATCTGGAAAACATGCACTGTTAGGGTTGCACTGTTTTAGACCACTAATAGGGTTAATTATTAATACTGTATAATAATAATACACTATCCAGTGCATAACGAGCCCAATATGTACATACAGTATATGTCCAGGGCAGTACTGGGTTCTACTGCTGCTCCCCAGACTCCCTGACTTGCTCCAATACTCTGAATTGGAGCCCACAACTGAATTAAAAACATTCAGCTCAGACAGGATGGCCCTACTGCCGCATCTAATGGCTAATTACTGTGATCACTGGTCCTGTATATGCTGGAATTATGACACACACAATACACTATGTATGACACATATAATGGGTTACTGTGATCACTGGTCCTGTATATGCTGGAATTATGACACATAATACACTATGTATGACACATATAATGGTTACTGTGATCACTGGTCCTGTATATGCTGGAATTATGACACATAATACACTATGTATGACACATATAATGGGTTACTGTGATCGCTGGTCCTGTATATGCTGGATATGTGACACATAATACACTATGTATGACACATATAATGGGTTACTGTGATCGCTGGTCCTGTATATGCTGGAATTATGACACACAATACACTATGTATGACACATATAATGGGTTACTGTGATCACTGGTCCTGTATATGCTGGATATATGACACATAATACACTATGTATGACACATATAATGGGTTACTGTGATCGCTGGTCCGGTATATGCTGGAATTATGACACACAATACACTATGTATGATACATATAATGGGTTACTGTGATCGCTGGTCCTGTATATGCTGGAATTATGACACACAATACACTATGTATGACACATATAATGGGTTACTGTGATCACTGGTCCTGTATATGCTGGAATTATGACACACACAATACACTATGTATGACACATATAATGGGTTACTGTGATCACTGGTCCTGTATATGCTGGAATTATGACACATAATACACTATGTATGACACATATAATGGTTACTGTGATCACTGGTCCTGTATATGCTGGAATTATGACACATAATACACTATGTATGACACATATAATGGGTTACTGTGATCGCTGGTCCTGTATATGCTGGATATGTGACACATAATACACTATGTATGACACATATAATGGGTTACTGTGATCGCTGGTCCTGTATATGCTGGAATTATGACACACAATACACTATGTATGACACATATAATGGGTTACTGTGATCACTGGTCCTGTATATGCTGGATATATGACACATAATACACTATGTATGACACATATAATGGGTTACTGTGATCGCTGGTCCGGTATATGCTGGAATTATGACACACAATACACTATGTATGATACATATAATGGGTTACTGTGATCGCTGGTCCTTTATATGCTGGAATTATGACACACAATACACTATGTATGACACATATAATGGGTTACTGTGATCACTGGTCCTGTATATGCTGGAATATGACACACAATACACTATGTATGACACATATAATGGGTTACTGTGATCACTGGTCCTGTATATGCTGGAATTATGACACACAATACACTATGTATGACACATATAATGGGTTACTGTGATCACTGGTCCTGTATATGCTGGAATTATGACACACAATACACTATGTATGACACATATAATGGATTACTGTGATTGCTGACCCTGTATATGCTGGAATTATGACACACAATACACTATGTATGACACATATAATGGGTTACTGTGATCACTGGTCCTGTATATGCTGGAATTATGACACACAATAAACTTTGTATGACACATATAATGGGTTACTGTGATCGCTGATCCGGTATATGCTGGAATTATGACACACAATACACTATGTATGACACATATAATGGATTACTGTGATTGCTGACCCTGTATATGCTGGAATTATGACACAATACACTATGTATGACACATATAATGGGTTACTGTGATCACTGGTCCTGTATATGCTGGAATTATTACACACAATAAACTTTGTATGACACATATAATGGGTTACTGTGATCACTGGTCCTGTATATGCTGGAATTATGACACACACAATACACTATGTATGACACATATAATGGGTTACTGTGATCACTGGTCCTGTATATGCTGGATAAATGACACATAATACACTATGTATGACTCATATAATGGGTTACTGTGATCGCTGGTCCTGTATATGCTGGATATGTGACACATAATACACTATGTATGACACATATAATGGGTTACTGTGATCGCTGGTCCTGTATATGCTGGAATTATGACACACAATACACTATGTATGACACATATAATGGGTTACTGTGATCACTGGTCCTGTATATGCTGGATATATGACACATAATACACTATGTATGACACATATAATGGGTTACTGTGATCGCTGGTCCGGTATATGCTGGAATTATGACACACAATACACTATGTATGACACATATAATGGGTTACTGTAATCGCTGGTCCTGTATATGCTGGAATTATGACACACAATACACTATGTATGACACATATAATGGGTTACTGTGATCGCTGGTCCTGTATATGCTGGAATTATGACACACAATACACTATGTATGATACATATAATGGCTTACTGTGATCGCTGGCCTGTATATGCTGGAATTATGACACACAATACACTATGTATGACACATATAATGGGTTACATTGATCACTGGTCCTGTATATGCTGGAATTATGACACACAATACACTATGTATGACACATATAATGGGTTACTGTGATCACTGGTCCTGTATATGCTGGAATTATGACACACAATACACTATGTATGACACATATAATGGGTTACTGTGATCACTGGTCCTGTATATGCTGGAATTATGACACACAATACACTATGTATGACACATATAATGGGTTACTGTGATCGCTGACCCTGTATATGCTGGTATTATTACACACAATAAACTTTGTATGACACATATAATGGGTTACTGTGATCGCTGATCCGGTATATGCTGGAACTATGACACACAATACACTATGTATGATACATATAATGGGATACTGGAATTATGACACACAATACACTATGTATGACATATATAATGGGTTACTGTGATCGCTGGTCCTGTATATGCTGGAACTATGACACACAATACACTATGTATGATACATATAATGGGATACTGGAATTATGACACACAATACACTATGTATGACACATATAATGGGTTACTGTGATCGCTGATCCTGTATATGCTGGAACTATGACACACAATACACTATGTATGACACATATAATGGGTTACTGTGATCTCTGGTCCTGTATATGCTGAATTTATGAAACACAATACACTATGCATGATGCATATAATGGGTTACTGTGATCACTGGTCCTGTATATGCTGGAATTATAACACACAATACACTATGTATGACACATATAATGGGTTACTGTGATCGCTGATCCTGTATATGCTGGAACTATGACACACAATACACTATGTATGACACATATAATGGGTTACTGTGATCTCTGGTCCTGTATATGCTGGAATTATGACACACAATACACTATGTATGATGCATATAATGGGTTACTGTAATCACTGGTCCTGTATATGCTGGAATTATAACACACAATACACTATGTATGACACATATAATGGGTTACTGTGATCACTGGTCCTGTATATGCTGGAATTATGACCCACAATACACTATGTATGACACATATAATGGTTACTGTGATCGCTGGTCCTGTATATGCTGGAATTATGACACACAATACACTATGTATGACACTTATAATGGGTTACTGTGATCGCTGGTCCTGTATATGCTGGAATTATGACACACAATACACTATGTATGACACATATAATGGGTTACTGTGATCGCTGATCCTGTATATGTTGGAACTATGACACACAATACACTATGTATGACATATAATGGGTTACTGTGATCTCTGGTACTGTATATGCTGAATTTATGAAACACAATACACTATGTATGACACATATAATGGGTTACTGTGATCACTGGTCCTGTATATGCTGGAATTATGACACACAATACACTATGTATGACACATATAATGGTTACTGTGATCGCTGGTCCTGTATATGATGGAATTATGAACCACAATACACAATGTATGACACATATAATGGGTTACTGTGATCGCTGACCCTGTATATGCTGGAATTATGACACACAATACACTATGTATGACACATATAATGGGTTACTGTGATCACTGGTCCTGTATATGCTGGAATTATGACACACAATACACTATGCATGACACATATAATGGGTTACTGTGATCACTGGTCCTGTATATGCTGGAATTATGACACATAATACACTATGTATGACTAGGGGTGAGCGGGTTCGGATTTCTGAAATCCGAACCCCCCCGAGCCCCCCCGATCCGAGTCCGATCCAAATCAGGCTCGACTTTTCCCGCCTGACTCGGATCTGAAATCGAGGCAAAACTTCATCATCCCGCCTTCCGAGTCTCGCGGATTTTGGATCCTATATAAGGTACCCGCGTCAGCGCCATTTTCTCACTCGGCTGTGGACAGTGAAGAGGGAGGGTGGGAGTTAGGGCTGTGTAGTGTAGTGTAGTGTAGTGCTGCTGTTGTCCACTACTTCAAAGTCCATAGGGGCTGGCTGTGTTGTGCTGTGCTGCTGTTGTTAATTGGGGCTGTGTCCACTACTTCAAAGTCCATAGGGGCTGGCTGGACTGTGTTGTGCAGTCAGTTCTCCATAGGGGCTGTGTCCACTCCAAAGTCCTGTGCAGTGTCCCAGTCCTAAAGGAGTGCTGTAGTGTTGTCCAGGGGGTGCTCTGTCCATCAGGGGTGCTCCCCCCAAGTGCTAAAAAAATAATATATTTTCTGTGTTTGTGAATTGTGTGCGCAGTAGCCGCACGTGCATCAACAAAGTAGTGCCAAGCGTGCGCCTGTGTCATAAGTAAAGGGCCGGCTGGCTTGACCGTTAAAGGGTGCTGTAACCCCCGAAAGTACACTCCAGTCCAAACCAAAAAAAAATTATTTTCTGTGTTTGTGAATTGTGTGCGCAGTAGCCGCACGTGCATCAACAAAGTAGTGCCAAGCGTGCGCCTGTGTCATAAGTAAAGGGCCGGCTGGCTTGACCGTTAAGGGTGCTGTAACCCCCGAAAGTACACTCCAGTCCAAACCAAAAAAAAAAATTATTTTCTGTGTTTGTGAATTGTGTGCGCAGTAGCCGCACGTGCATCAACAAAGTAGTGCCAAGCGTGCGCCTGTGTCATAAGTAAAGGGCCGGCTGGCTTGACCGTTAAGGGTGCTGTAACCCCCGAAAGTACACTCCAGTCCAAACCAAAAAAAAAATTATTTTCTGTGTTTGTGAATTGTGTGCGCAGTAGCCGCACGTGCATCAACAAAGTAGTGCCAAGCGTGCACCTGTGTCATAAGTAAAGGGCCAGCTGGCTTGACCGTTAAGGGTGCTGTAACCCCCGAAAGTACACTCCAGTCCAAACCAAAAAAAAAATTATTTTCTGTGTTTGTGAATTGTGTGCGCAGTAGCCGCACGTGCATCAACAAAGTAGTGCCAAGCGTGCGCCTGTGTCATAAGTAAAGGGCCGGCTGGCTTGACCGTTAAAGGGTGCTGTAACCCCCAAAGTACACTCCAGTTCAAACCAAAAAAAAAATTATTTTCTGTGTTTGTGAATTGTGTGCGCAGTAGCCGCACGTGCATCAACAAAGTAGTGCCAAGCGTGCGCCTGTGTCATAAGTAAAGGCCGGCTGGCTTGACCGTTAAAGGGTGCTGTAACCCCCGAAAGTACACTCCAGTCCAAACCAAAAAAAAATTATTTTCTGTGTTTGTGAATTGTGTGCGCAGTAGCCGCACGTGCATCAACAAAGTAGTGCCAAGCGTGCGCCTGTGTCATAAGTAAAGGGCCGGCTGGCTTGACCGTTAAAGGGTGCTGTAACCCCCGAAAGTACACTCCAGTCCAAACCAAAAAAAATTTATTTTCTGTGTTTGTGAATTGTGTGCGCAGTAGCCGCACGTGCATCAACAAAGTAGTGCCAAGCGTGCGCCTGTGTCATAAGTAAAGGGCCTGCTGGCTTGACCGTTAAAGGGTGCTGTAACCCCCGAAAGTACACTCCAGTCCAAACCAAAAAAAAATTATTTTGTGTGTTTGTGAATTGTGTGCGCAGTAGCCGCACGTGCATCAACAAAGTAGTGCCAAACGTGCTCCTGTGTCATAAGTAAAGGGCCGGCTGGCTTGACCGTTAAGGGTGCTGTAACCCCCGAAAGTACACTCCAGTCCAAACCAAAAAAAAAATTATTTTCTGTGTTTGTGAATTGTGTGCGCAGTAGCCGCACGTGCATCAACAAAGTAGTGCCAAGCGTGCGCCTGTGTCATAAGTAAAGGGCCGGCTGGCTTGACCGTTAAGGGTGCTGTAACCCCCGAAAGTACACTCCAGTCCAAACCAAAAAAAAAATTATTTTCTGTGTTTGTGAATTGTGTGCGCAGTAGCCGCACGTGCATCAACAAAGTAGTGCCAAGCGTGCACCTGTGTCATAAGTAAAGGGCCGGCTGGCTTGACCGTTAAGGGTGCTGTAACCCCCGAAAGTACACTCCAGTCCAAACCAAAAAAAAAATTATTTTCTGTGTTTGTGAATTGTGTGCGCAGTAGCCGCACGTGCATCAACAAAGTAGTGCCAAGCGTGCGCCTGTGTCATAAGTAAAGGGCCGGCTGGCTTGACCGTTAAAGGGTGCTGTAACCCCCAAAGTACACTCCAGTCCAAACCAAAAAAAAAATTATTTTCTGTGTTTGTGAATTGTGTGCGCAGTAGCCGCACGTGCATCAACAAAGTAGTGCCAAGCGTGCGCCTGTGTCATAAGTAAAGGGCCGGCTGGCTTGACCGTTAAAGGGTGCTGTAACCCCCGAAAGTACACTCCAGTCCAAACCAAAAAAAAATTATTTTCTGTGTTTGTAAATTGTGTGCGCAGTAGCCGCACGTGCATCAACAAAGTAGTGCCAAGCGTGCGCCTGTGTCATAAGTAAAGGGCCGGCTGGCTTGACCGTTAAAGGGTGCTGTAACCCCCGAAAGTACACTCCAGTCCAAACCAAAAAAAAATTATTTTCTGTGTTTGTGAATTGTGTGCGCAGTAGCCGCACGTGCATCAACAAAGTAGTGCCAAGCGTGCGCCTGTGTCATAAGTAAAGGGCCGGCTGGCTTGATCGTTAAAGGGTGCTGTAACCCCCGAAAGTACACTCCAGTCCAAACCAAAAAAAAATTATTTTCTGTGTTTGTGAATTGTGTGCGCAGTAGCCGCACGTGCATCAACAAAGTAGTGCCAAGCGTGCGCCTGTGTCATAAGTAAAGGGCCGGCTGGCTTGACCGTTAAAGGATGCTGTAACCCCCAAAGTACACTCCAGTCCAAACCAAAAAAAAAATTATTTTCTGTGTTTGTGAATTGTGTGCGCAGTAGCCGCACGTGCATCAACAAAGTAGTGCCAAGCGTGCGCCTGTGTCATAAGTAAAGGGCCGTCTGGCTTGACCGTTAAAGGGTGCTGTAACCCCCGAAAGTACACTCCAGTCCAAACCAAAAAAAAATTATTTTCTGTGTTTGTGAATTGTGTGCGCAGTAGCCGCACGTGCATCAACAAAGTAGTGCCAAGCGTGCGCCTGTGTCATAAGTAAAGGGCCGGCTGGCTTGACCGTTAAAGGGTGCTGTAACCCCCGAAAGTACACTCCAGTCCAAACCAAAAAAAAATTATTTTCTGTGTTTGTGAATTGTGTGCGCAGTAGCCGCACGTGCATCAACAAAGTAGTGCCAAGCGTGCGCCTGTGTCATAAGTAAAGGGCCGGCTGGCTTGACCGTTAAAGGGTGCTGTAACCCCCAAAGTACACTCCAGTCCAAACCAAAAAAAAAATTATTTTCTGTGTTTGTGAATTGTGTGCGCAGTAGCCGCACGTGCATCAACAAAGTAGTGCCAAGCGTGCGCCTGTGTCATAAGTAAAGGGCCGGCTGGCTTGACCGTTAAAGGGTGCTGTAACCCCCAAAGTACACTCCAGTCCAAACCAAAAAAAAAATTATTTTCTGTGTTTGTGAATTGTGTGCGCAGTAGCCGCACGTGCATCAACAAAGTAGTGCCAAGCGTGCGCCTGTGTCATAAGTAAAGGGCCGGCTGGCTTGACCGTTAAAGGGTGCTGTAACCCCCGAAAGTACACTCCAGTCCAAACCAAAAAAAAATTATTTTCTGTGTTTGTGAATTGTGTGCGCAGTAGCCGCACGTGCATCAACAAAGTAGTGCCAAGCGTGCGCCTGTGTCATAAGTAAAGGGCCGTCTGGCTTGACCGTTAAAGGGTGCTGTAACCCCCGAAAGTACACTCCAGTCCAAACCAAAAAAAAATTATTTTCTGTGTTTGTGAATTGTGTGCGCAGTAGCCGCACGTGCATCAACAAAGTAGTGCCAAGCGTGCGCCTGTGTCATAAGTAAAGGGCCGGCTGGCTTGACCGTTAAAGGGTGCTGTAACCCCCGAAAGTACACTCCAGTCCAAACCAAAAAAAAATTATTTTCTGTGTTTGTGAATTGTGTGCGCAGTAGCCGCACGTGCATCAACAAAGTAGTGCCAAGCGTGCGCCTGTGTCATAAGTAAAGGGCCGGCTGGCTTGACCATTAAAGGGTGCTGTATCCCCCAAAGTACACTCCAGTCCAAACCAAAAAAAAAATTATTTTCTGTGTTTGTGAATTGTGTGCGCAGTAGCCGCACGTGCATCAACAAAGTAGTGCCAAGCGTGCGCCTGTGTCATAAGTAAAGGGCAGGCTGGCTTGACCGTTAAAGGGTGCTGTAACCCCCAAAGTACACTCCAGTCCAAACCAAAAAAAAAATTATTTTCTGTGTTTGTGAATTGTGTGCGCAGTAGCCGCACGTGCATCAACAAAGTAGTGCCAAGCGTGCGCCTGTGTCATAAGTAAAGGGCCGGCTGGCTTGACCGTTAAAGGGTGCTGTAACCCCCGAAAGTACACTCCAGTCCAAACCAAAAAAAAATTATTTTCTGTGTTTGTGAATTGTGTGCGCAGTAGCCGCACGTGCATCAACAAAGTAGTGCCAAGCGTGCGCCTGTGTCATAAGTAAAGGGCCGGCTGGCTTGACCGTTAAAGGGTGCTGTAACCCCCAAAGTACACTCCAGTCCAAACCAAAAAAAAAATTATTTTCTGTGTTTGTGAATTGTGTGCGCAGTAGCCGCACGTGCATCAACAAAGTAGTGCCAAGCGTGCGCCTGTGTCATAAGTAAAGGGCCGGCTGGCTTGACCGTTAAAGGGTGCTGTAACCCCCAAAGTACACTCCAGTCCAAACCAAAAAAAAAATTATTTTCTGTGTTTGTGAATTGTGTGCGCAGTAGCAGCACGTGCATCAACAAAGTAGTGCCAAGCGTGCGCCTGTGTCATAAGTAAAGGGCCGGCTGGCTTGACCGTTAAAGGGTGCTGTAACCCCCGAAAGTACACTCCAGTCCAAACCAAAAAAAAATTATTTTCTGTGTTTGTGAATTGTGTGCGCAGTAGCCGCACGTGCATCAACAAAGTAGTGCCAAGCGTGCGCCTGTGTCATAAGTAAAGGGCCGTCTGGCTTGACCGTTAAAGGGTGCTGTAACCCCCGAAAGTACACTCCAGTCCAAACCAAAAAAAAATTATTTTCTGTGTTTGTGAATTGTGTGCGCAGTAGCCGCACGTGCATCAACAAAGTAGTGCCAAGCGTGCGCCTGTGTCATAAGTAAAGGGCCGGCTGGCTTGACCGTTAAAGGGTGCTGTAACCCCCGAAAGTACACTCCAGTCCAAACCAAAAAAAAATTATTTTCTGTGTTTGTGAATTGTGTGCGCAGTAGCCGCACGTGCATCAACAAAGTAGTGCCAAGCGTGCGCCTGTGTCATAAGTAAAGGGCCGGCTGGCTTGACCGTTAAAGGGTGCTGTATCCCCCAAAGTACACTCCAGTCCAAACCAAAAAAAAATTATTTTCTGTGTTTGTGAATTGTGTGCGCAGTAGCCGCACGTGCATCAACAAAGTAGTGCCAAGCGTGCGCCTGTGTCATAAGTAAAGGGCCGGCTGGCTTGACCGTTAAAGGGTGCTGTAACCCCCAAAGTACACTCCAGTCCAAACCAAAAAAAAATTATTTTCTGTGTTTGTGAATTGTGTGCGCAGTAGCCGCACGTGCATCAACAAAGTAGTGCCAAGCGTGCGCCTGTGTCATAAGTAAAGGGCCGGCTGGCTTGACCGTTAAAGGGTGCTGTAACCCCCAAAGTACACTCCAGTCCAAACCAAAAAAAAATTATTTTCTGTGTTTGTGAATTGTGTGCGCAGTAGCCGCACGTGCATCAACAAAGTAGTGCCAAGCGTGCGCCTGTGTCATAAGTAAAGGGCCGGCTGGCTTGACCGTTAAAGGGTGCTGTAACCCCCGAAAGTACACTCCAGTCCAAACCAAAAAAAAATTATTTTCTGTGTTTGTGAATTGTGTGCGCAGTAGCCGCACGTGCATCAACAAAGTAGTGCCAAGCGTGCGCCTGTGTCATAAGTAAAGGGCTGGCTGGCTTGACCGTTAAGGGTGCTGTAACCCCCGAAAGTACACTCCAGTCCAAACCAAAAAAAAAATTATTTTCTGTGTTTGTGAATTGTGTGCGCAGTAGCCGCACGTGCATCAACAAAGTAGTGCCAAGCGTGCCCCTGTGTCATAAGTAAAGGGCCGGCTGGCTTGACCGTTAAGTGTGCTGTAACCCCCGAAAGTACACTCCAGTCCAAACCAAAAAAAAATTATTTTCTGTGTTTGTGAATTGTGTGCGCAGTAGCCGCACGTGCATCAACAAAGTAGTGCCAAGCGTGCGCCTGTGTCATAAGTAAAGGGCCAGGCTGGCTTGACCGTTAAAGGGTGCTGTAACCCCCGAAAGTACACTCCAGTCCAAACCAGAAAAAAATTATTTTCTGTGTTTGTGAATTGTGTGCGCAGTAGCCGCACGTGCATCAACAAAGTAGTGCCAAGCGTGCGCCTGTGTCATAAGTAAAGGGCCGGCTGGCTTGACCGTTAAAGGGTGCTGTAACCCCCGAAAGTACACTCCAGTCCAAACCAAAAAAAAATTATTTTCTGTGTTTGTGAATTGTGTGCGCAGTAGCCGCACGTGCATCAACAAAGTAGTGCCAAGCGTGCGCCTGTGTCATAAGTAAAGGGCCGGCTGGCTTGACCGTTAAAGGGTGCTGTAACCCCCGAAAGTACACTCCAGTCCAAACCAAAAAAAAATTATTTTCTGTGTTTGTGAATTGTGTGCGCAGTAGCCGCACGTGCATCAACAAAGTAGTGCCAAGCGTGCGCCTGTGTCATAAGTAAAGGGCCGGCTGGCTTGACCGTTAAAGGGTGCTGTATCCCCCAAAGTACACTCCAGTCCAAACCAAAAAAAAATTATTTTCTGTGTTTGTGAATTGTGTGCGCAGTAGCCGCACGTGCATCAACAAAGTAGTGCCAAGCGTGCGCCTGTGTCATAAGTAAAGGGCCGGCTGGCTTGACCGTTAAAGGGTGCTGTAACCCCCAAAGTACACTCCAGTCCAAACCAAAAAAAAAATTATTTTCTGTGTTTGTGAATTGTGTGCGCAGTAGCCGCACGTGCATCAACAAAGTAGTGCCAAGCGTGCGCCTGTGTCATAAGTAAAGGGCCGGCTGGCTTGACCGTTAAAGGGTGCTGTAACCCCCGAAAGTACACTCCAGTCCAAACCAAAAAAAAATTATTTTCTGTGTTTGTGAATTGTGTGCGCAGTAGCCGCACGTGCATCAACAAAGTAGTGCCAAGCGTGCGCCTGTGTCATAAGTAAAGGGCCGGCTGGCTTGACCGTTAAAGGGTGCTGTAACCCCCAAAGTACACTCCAGTCCAAACCAAAAAAAAAATTATTTTCTGTGTTTGTGAATTGTGTGCGCAGTAGCCGCACGTGCATCAACAAAGTAGTGCCAAGCGTGCGCCTGTGTCATAAGTAAAGGGCCGGCTGGCTTGACCGTTAAAGGGTGCTGTAACCCCCAAAGTACACTCCAGTCCAAACCAAAAAAAAAATTATTTTCTGTGTTTGTGAATTGTGTGCGCAGTAGCAGCACGTGCATCAACAAAGTAGTGCCAAGCGTGCGCCTGTGTCATAAGTAAAGGGCCGGCTGGCTTGACCGTTAAAGGGTGCTGTAACCCCCGAAAGTACACTCCAGTCCAAACCAAAAAAAAATTATTTTCTGTGTTTGTGAATTGTGTGCGCAGTAGCCGCACGTGCATCAACAAAGTAGTGCCAAGCGTGCGCCTGTGTCATAAGTAAAGGGCCGTCTGGCTTGACCGTTAAAGGGTGCTGTAACCCCCAAAAGTACACTCCAGTCCAAACCAAAAAAAAATTATTTTCTGTGTTTGTGAATTGTGTGCGCAGTAGCCGCACGTGCATCAACAAAGTAGTGCCAAGCGTGCGCCTGTGTCATAAGTAAAGGGCCGGCTGGCTTGACCGTTAAAGGGTGCTGTAACCCCCGAAAGTACACTCCAGTCCAAACCAAAAAAAAATTATTTTCTGTGTTTGTGAATTGTGTGCGCAGTAGCCGCACGTGCATCAACAAAGTAGTGCCAAGCGTGCGCCTGTGTCATAAGTAAAGGGCCGGCTGGCTTGACCGTTAAAGGGTGCTGTAACCCCCAAAGTACACTCCAGTCCAAACCAAAAAAAAATTATTTTCTGTGTTTGTGAATTGTGTGCGCAGTAGCCGCACGTGCATCAACAAAGTAGTGCCAAGCGTGCGCCTGTGTCATAAGTAAAGGGCCGGCTGGCTTGACCGTTAAAGGGTGCTGTAACCCCCGAAAGTACACTCCAGTCCAAACCAAAAAAAAATTATTTTCTGTGTTTGTGAATTGTGTGCGCAGTAGCCGCACGTGCATCAACAAAGTAGTGCCAAGCGTGCGCCTGTGTCATAAGTAAAGGGCCGTCTGGCTTGACCGTTAAAGGGTGCTGTAACCCCCGAAAGTACACTCCAGTCCAAACCAAAAAAAAATTATTTTCTGTGTTTGTGAATTGTGTGCGCAGTAGCCGCACGTGCATCAACAAAGTAGTGCCAAGCGTGCGCCTGTGTCATAAGTAAAGGGCCGGCTGGCTTGACCGTTAAAGGGTGCTGTAACCCCCAAAGTACACTCCAGTCCAAACCAAAAAAAAAATTATTTTCTGTGTTTGTGAATTGTGTGCGCAGTAGCCGCACGTGCATCAACAAAGTAGTGCCAAGCGTGCGCCTGTGTCATAAGTAAAGGGCCGGCTGGCTTGACCGTTAAAGGGTGCTGTAACCCCCGAAAGTACACTCCAGTCCAAACCAAAAAAAAATTATTTTCTGTGTTTGTGAATTGTGTGCGCAGTAGCCGCACGTGCATCAACAAAGTAGTGCCAAGCGTGCGCCTGTGTCATAAGTAAAGGGCCGGCTGCTTGACCGTTAAGGGTGCTGTAACCCCAAAGTACACTCCAGTCCAAACCAAAAAAAAAATTATTTTCTGTGTTTGTGAATTGTGTGCGCAGTAGCCGCACGTGCATCAACAAAGTAGTGCCAAGCGTGCGCCTGTGTCATAAGTAAAGGGCCGGCTGGCTTGAC
Organism: Taudactylus pleione; assembly: GCA_031769625.1. Taxonomy (NCBI): domain Eukaryota; kingdom Metazoa; phylum Chordata; class Amphibia; order Anura; family Myobatrachidae; genus Taudactylus; species Taudactylus pleione. The sequence continues at coordinate 4,537,470 of JAUIMM010000694.1, read as the reverse complement.
CGTTAAAGGGTGCTGTAACCCCCGAAAGTACACTCCAGTCCAAACCAAAAAAAATTATTTTCTGTGTTTGTGAATTGTGTGCGCAGTAGCAGCACGTGCATCAACAAAGTAGTGCCAAGCGTGCGCCTGTGTCATAAGTAAAGGGCCGGCTGGCTTGACCGTTAAAGGGTGCTGTAACCCCCGAAAGTACACTCCAGTCCAAACCAAAAAAAAAATATTTTCTGTGTTTGTGAATTGTGTGCGCAGTAGCCGCACGTGCATCAACAAAGTAGTGCCAAGCGTGCGCCTGTGTCATAAGTAAAGGGCCGTCTGGCTTGACCGTTAAAGGGTGCTGTAACCCCCAAAAGTACACTCCAGTCCAAACCAAAAAAAAATTATTTTCTGTGTTTGTGAATTGTGTGCGCAGTAGCCGCACGTGCATCAACAAAGTAGTGCCAAGCGTGCGCCTGTGTCATAAGTAAAGGGCCGGCTGGCTTGACCGTTAAAGGGTGCTGTAACCCCCAAAAGTACACTCCAGTCCAAACCAAAAAAAAATTATTTTCTGTGTTTGTGAATTGTGTGCGCAGTAGCCGCACGTGCATCAACAAAGTAGTGCCAAGCGTGCGCCTGTGTCATAAGTAAAGGGCCGGCTGGCTTGACCGTTAAAGGGTGCTGTAACCCCCAAAGTACACTCCAGTCCAAACCAAAAAAAAATTATTTTCTGTGTTTGTGAATTGTGTGCGCAGTAGCCGCACGTGCATCAACAAAGTAGTGCCAAGCGTGCGCCTGTGTCATAAGTAAAGGGCCGGCTGGCTTGACCGTTAAAGGGTGCTGTAACCCCCAAAGTACACTCCAGTCCAAACCAAAAAAAAATTATTTTCTGTGTTTGTGAATTGTGTGCGCAGTAGCCGCACGTGCATCAACAAAGTAGTGCCAAGCGTGCGCCTGTGTCATAAGTAAAGGGCCGGCTGGCTTGACCGTTAAAGGGTGCTGTAACCCCCGAAAGTACACTCCAGTCCAAACCAAAAAAAAATTATTTTCTGTGTTTGTGAATTGTGTGCGCAGTAGCCGCACGTGCATCAACAAAGTAGTGCCAAGCGTGCGCCTGTGTCATAAGTAAAGGGCTGGCTGGCTTGACCGTTAAGGGTGCTGTAACCCCCGAAAGTACACTCCAGTCCAAACCAAAAAAAAAATTATTTTCTGTGTTTGTGAATTGTGTGCGCAGTAGCCGCACGTGCATCAACAAAGTAGTGCCAAGCGTGCGCCTGTGTCATAAGTAAAGGGCCGGCTGGCTTGACCGTTAAGTGTGCTGTAACCCCCGAAAGTACACTCCAGTCCAAACCAAAAAAAAATTATTTTCTGTGTTTGTGAATTGTGTGCGCAGTAGCCGCACGTGCATCAACAAAGTAGTGCCAAGCGTGCGCCTGTGTCATAAGTAAAGGGCCAGCTGGCTTGACCGTTAAAGGGTGCTGTAACCCCCGAAAGTACACTCCAGTCCAAACCAGAAAAAAATTATTTTCTGTGTTTGTGAATTGTGTGCGCAGTAGCCGCACGTGCATCAACAAAGTAGTGCCAAGCGTGCGCCTGTGTCATAAGTAAAGGGCCGGCTGGCTTGACCGTTAAAGGGTGCTGTAACCCCCGAAAGTACACTCCAGTCCAAACCAAAAAAAAATTATTTTCTGTGTTTGTGAATTGTGTGCGCAGTAGCCGCACGTGCATCAACAAAGTAGAGCCAAGCGTGCACCTGTGTCATAAGTAAAGGGCCGGCTGGCTTGACCGTTAAAGGGTGCTGTAACCCCCGAAAGTACACTCCAGTCCAAACCAAAAAAAAATTATTTTCTGTGTTTGTGAATTGTGTGCGCAGTAGCCGCACGTGCATCAACAAAGTAGTGCCAAGCGTGCGCCTGTGTCATAAGTAAAGGGCCGGCTGGCTTGACCGTTAAAAGGTGCTGTAACCCCCAAAGTACACTCCAGTCCAAACCAAAAAAAAAATTATTTTCTGTGTTTGTGAATTGTGTGCGCAGTAGCCGCACGTGCATCAACAAAGTAGTGCCAAGCGTGCGCCTGTGTCATAAGTAAAGGGCCGGCTGGCTTGACCGTTAAAGGGTGCTGTAACCCCCGAAAGTACACTCCAGTCCAAACCAAAAAAAAATTATTTTCTGTGTTTGTGAATTGTGTGCGCAGTAGCCGCACGTGCATCAACAAAGTAGTGCCAAGCGTGCGCCTGTGTCATAAGTAAAGGGCCGGCTGGCTTTATCGTTAAAGGGTGCTGTAACCCCCGAAAGTACACTCCAGTCCAAACCAAAAAAAAATTATTTTCTGTGTTTGTGAATTGTGTGCGCAGTAGCCGCACGTGCATCAACAAAGTAGTGCCAAGCGTGCGCCTGTGTCATAAGTAAAGGGCCGGCTGGCTTGACCGTTAAAGGGTGCTGTAACCCCCGAAAGTACACTCCAGTCCAAACCAAAAAAAAATTATTTTCTGTGTTTGTGAATTGTGTGCGCAGTAGCCGCACGTGCATCAACAAAGTAGTGCCAAGCGTGCGCCTGTGTCATAAGTAAAGGGCTGGCTGGCTTGACCGTTAAAGGGTGCTGTAACCCCCAAAGTACACTCCAGTCCAAACCAAAAAAAAATTATTTTCTGTGTTTGTGAATTGTGTGCGCAGTAGCCGCACGTGCATCAACAAAGTAGTGCCAAGCGTGCGCCTGTGTCATAAGTAAAGGGCCGGCTGGCTTGACCGTTAAAGGGTGCTGTAACCCCCAAAGTACACTCCAGTCCAAACCAAAAAAAAAATTATTTTCTGTGTTTGTGAATTGTGTGCGCAGTAGCACGTGCATCAACAAAGTAGTGCCAAGCGTGCGCCTGTGTCATAAGTAAAGGGCCGGCTGGCTTGACCGTTAAAGGGTGCTGTAACCCCCGAAAGTACACTCCAGTCCAAACCAAAAAAAAATTATTTTCTGTGTTTGTGAATTGTGTGCGCAGTAGCCGCACGTGCATCAACAAAGTAGTGCCAAGCGTGCGCCTGTGTCATAAGTAAAGGGCCGGCTGGCTTGACCGTTAAAGGGTGCTGTAACCCCCGAAAGTACACTCCAGTCCAAACCAAAAAAAAATTATTTTCTGTGTTTGTGAATTGTGTGCGCAGTAGCCGCACGTGCATCAACAAATAGTGCCAAGCGTGCGCCTGTGTCATAAGTAAAGGGCTGGCTGGCTTGACCGTTAAGGGTGCTGTAACCCCCGAAAGTACACTCCAGTCCAAACCAAAAAAAAAATTATTTTCTGTGTTTGTGAATTGTGTGCGCAGTAGCCGCACGTGCATCAACAAAGTAGTGCCAAGCGTGCGCCTGTGTCATAAGTAAAGGGCCGGCTGGCTTGACCGTTAAGTGTGCTGTAACCCCCGAAAGTACACTCCAGTCCAAACCAAAAAAAAATTATTTTCTGTGTTTGTGAATTGTGTGCGCAGTAGCCGCACGTGCATCAACAAAGTAGTGCCAAGCGTGCGCCTGTGTCATAAGTAAAGGGCCGGCTGGCTTGACCGTTAAAGGGTGCTGTAACCCCCGAAAGTACACTCCAGTCCAAACCAAAAAAAAATTATTTTCTGTGTTTGTGAATTGTGTGCGCAGTAGCCGCACGTGCATCAACAAAGTAGTGCCAAGCGTGCGCCTGTGTCATAAGTAAAGGGCCGGCTGGCTTGACCGTTAAAGGGTGCTGTAACCCCCGAAAGTACACTCCAGTCCAAACCAAAAAAAAATTATTTTCTGTGTTTGTGAATTGTGTGCGCAGTAGCCGCACGTGCATCAACAAAGTAGTGCCAAGCGTGCGCCTGTGTCATAAGTAAAGGGCCGGCTGGCTTGACCGTTAAAGGGTGCTGTAACCCCCGAAAGTACACTCCAGTCCAAACCAAAAAAAAATTATTTTCTGTGTTTGTGAATTGTGTGCGCAGTAGCCGCACGTGCATCAACAAAGTAGTGCCAAGCGTGCGCCTGTGTCATAAGTAAAGGGCCGGCTGGCTTGACCGTTAAAGGGTGCTGTAACCCCCAAAGTACACTCCAGTCCAAACCAAAAAAAAAATTATTTTGTGTGTTTGTGAATTGTGTGCGCAGTAGCCGCACGTGCATCAACAAAGTAGTGCCAAGCGTGCGCCTGTGTCATAAGTAAAGGGCCGGCTGGCTTGACCATTAAAGGGTGCTGTAACCCCCGAAAGTACACTCCAGTCCAAACCAAAAAAAAAATTATTTTCTGTGTTTGTGAATTGTGTGCGCAGTAGCCGCACGTGCATCAACAAAGTAGTGCCAAGCGTGCGCCTGTGTCATAAGTAAAGGGCCGGCTGGCTTGACCATTAAAGGGTGCTGTAACCCCCGAAAGTACACTCCAGTCCAAACCAAAAAAAAATTATTTTCTGTGTTTGTGAATTGTGTGCGCAGTAGCCGCACGTGCATCAACAAAGTAGTGTCAAGCGTGCGCCTGTGTCATAAGTAAAGGGCCGGCTGGCTTGACCGTTAAAGGGTGCTGTAACCCCCGAAAGTACACTCCAGTCCAAACCAAAAAAAAATTATTTTCTGTGTTTGTGAATTGTGTGCGCAGTAGCCGCACGTGCATCAACAAAGTAGTGCCAAGCGTGCGCCTGTGTCATAAGTAAAGGGCCGGCTGGCTTGACCGTTAAGGGTGCTGTAACCCCCGAAAGTACACTCCAGTCCAAACCAAAAAAAAAATTATTTTCTGTGTTTGTGAATTGTGTGCGCAGTAGCCGCACGTGCATCAACAAAGTAGTGCCAAGCGTGCGCCTGTGTCATAAGTAAAGGGCCGGCTGGCTTGACCGTTAAGTGTGCTGTAACCCCCGAAAGTACACTCCAGTCCAAACCAAAAAAAAATTATTTTCTGTGTTTGTGAATTGTGTGCGCAGTAGCCGCACGTGCATCAACAAAGTAGTGCCAAGCGTGCGCCTGTGTCATAAGTAAAGGGCCGGCTGGCTTGACCGTTAAAGGGTGCTGTAACCCCCGAAAGTACACTCCAGTCCAAACCAAAAAAAAATTATTTTCTGTGTTTGTGAATTGTGTGCGCAGTAGCCGCACGTGCATCAACAAAGTAGTGCCAAGCGTGCGCCTGTGTCATAAGTAAAGGGCCGGCTGGCTTGACCGTTAAAGGGTGCTGTAACCCCCAAAGTACACTCCAGTCCAAACCAAAAAAAAAATTATTTTGTGTGTTTGTGAATTGTGTGCGCAGTAGCCGCACGTGCATCAACAAAGTAGTGCCAAGCGTGCGCCTGTGTCATAAGTAAAGGGCCGGCTGGCTTGACCGTTAAAGGGTGCTGTAACCCCCAAAGTACACTCCAGTCCAAAACAAAACAAAAATTATTTTCTGTGTTTGTGAATTGTGTGCGCAGTAGCCGCACGTGCATCAACAAAGTAGTGCCAAGCGTGCGCCTGTGTCATAAGTAAAGGGCCGGCTGGCTTGACCGTTAAAGGGTGCTGTAACCCCCGAAAGTACACTCCAGTCCAAACCAAAAAAAAATTATTTTCTGTGTTTGTGAATTGTGTGCGCAGTAGCCGCACGTGCATCAACAAAGTAGTGCCAAGCGTGCGCCTGTGTCATAAGTAAAGGGCCGGCTGGCTTGACCGTTAAAGGGTGCTGTAACCCCCGAAAGTACACTCCAGTCCAAACCAAAAAAAAATTATTTTCTGTGTTTGTGAATTGTGTGCGCAGTAGCCGCACGTGCATCAACAAAGTAGTGCCAAGCGTGCGCCTGTGTCATAAGTAAAGGGCCGGCTGGCTTGACCGTTAAGGGTGCTGTAACCCCCGAAAGTACACTCCAGTCCAAACCAAAAAAAAAATTATTTTCTGTGTTTGTGAATTGTGTGCGCAGTAGCCGCACGTGCATCAACAAAGTAGTGCCAAGCGTGCGCCTGTGTCATAAGTAAAGGGCCGGCTGGCTTGACCGTTAAGGGTGCTGTAACCCCCGAAAGTACACTCCAGTCCAAACCAAAAAAAAAATTATTTTCTGTGTTTGTGAATTGTGTGCGCAATAGCCGCACGTGCATCAACAAAGTAGTGCCAAGCGTGCACCTGTGTCATAAGTAAAGGGCCGGCTGGCTTGACCGTTAAGGGTGCTGTAACTCCCGAAAGTACACTCCAGTCCAAACCAGAAAAAAAAATTATTTTCTGTGTTTGTGAATTGTGTGCGCAGTAGCCGCACGTGCATCAACAAAGTAGTGCCAAGCGTGCGCCTGTGTCATAAGTAAAGGGCCGGCTGGCTTGACCGTTAAAGGGTGCTGTAACCCCCAAAGTACACTCCAGTCCAAACCAAAAAAAAAATTATTTTCTGTGTTTGTGAATTGTGTGCGCAGTAGCCGCACGTGCATCAACAAAGTAGTGCCAAGCGTGCGCCTGTGTCATAAGTAAAGGGCAGGGCTGGCTTGACCGTTAAAGGGTGCTGTAACCCCCGAAAGTACACTCCAGTCCAAACCAAAAAAAAATTATTTTCTGTGTTTGTGAATTGTGTGCGCAGTAGCCGCACGTGCATCAACAAAGTAGTGCCAAGCGTGCGCCTGTGTCATAAGTAAAGGGCCGTCTGGCTTGACCGTTAAAGGGTGCTGTAACCCCCGAAAGTACACTCCAGTCCAAACCAAAAAAAAATTATTTTCTGTGTTTGTGAATTGTGTGCGCAGTAGCCGCACGTGCATCAACAAAGTAGTGCCAAGCGTGCGCCTGTGTCATAAGTAAAGGGCCGGCTGGCTTGACCGTTAAAGGGTGCTGTAACCCCCGAAAGTACACTCCAGTCCAAACCAAAAAAAAATTATTTTCTGTGTTTGTGAATTGTGTGCGCAGTAGCCGCACGTGCATCAACAAAGTAGTGCCAAGCGTGCGCCTGTGTCATAAGTAAAGGGCCGGCTGGCTTGACCGTTAAAGGGTGCTGTAACCCCCAAAGTACACTCCAGTCCAAACCAAAAAAAAAATTATTTTCTGTGTTTGTGAATTGTGTGCGCAGTAGCCGCACGTGCATCAACAAAGTAGTGCCAAGCGTGCGCCTGTGTCATAAGTAAAGGGCCGGCTGGCTTGACCGTTAAAGGGTGCTGTAACCCCCAAAGTACACTCCAGTCCAAACCAAAAAAAAAATTATTTTCTGTGTTTGTGAATTGTGTGCGCAGTAGCTGCACGTGCATCAACAAAGTAGTGCCAAGCGTGCGCCTGTGTCATAAGTAAAGGGCCGGCTGGCTTGACCGTTAAAGGGTGCTGTAACCCCCGAAAGTACACTCCAGTCCAAACCAAAAAAAAATTATTTTCTGTGTTTGTGAATTGTGTGCGCAGTAGCCGCACGTGCATCAACAAAGTAGTGCCAAGCGTGCGCCTGTGTCATAAGTAAAGGGCCGGCTGGCTTGACCGTTAAGGGTGCTGTAACCCCCGAAAGTACACTCCAGTCCAAACCAAAAAAAAAATTATTTTCTGTGTTTGTGAATTGTGTGCGCAATAGCCGCACGTGCATCAACAAAGTAGTGCCAAGCGTGCACCTGTGTCATAAGTAAAGGGCCGGCTGGCTTGACCGTTAAGGGTGCTGTAACTCCCGAAAGTACACTCCAGTCCAAACCAGAAAAAAAAATTATTTTCTGTGTTTGTGAATTGTGTGCGCAGTAGCCGCACGTGCATCAACAAAGTAGTGCCAAGCGTGCGCCTGTGTCATAAGTAAAGGGCCGGCTGGCTTGACCGTTAAAGGGTGCTGTAACCCCCAAAGTACACTCCAGTCCAAACCAAAAAAAAAATTATTTTCTGTGTTTGTGAATTGTGTGCGCAGTAGCCGCACGTGCATCAACAAAGTAGTGCCAAGCGTGCGCCTGTGTCATAAGTAAAGGGCAGGGCTGGCTTGACCGTTAAAGGGTGCTGTAACCCCCGAAAGTACACTCCAGTCCAAACCAAAAAAAAATTATTTTCTGTGTTTGTGAATTGTGTGCGCAGTAGCCGCACGTGCATCAACAAAGTAGTGCCAAGCGTGCGCCTGTGTCATAAGTAAAGGGCCGTCTGGCTTGACCGTTAAAGGGTGCTGTAACCCCCGAAAGTACACTCCAGTCCAAACCAAAAAAAAATTATTTTCTGTGTTTGTGAATTGTGTGCGCAGTAGCCGCACGTGCATCAACAAAGTAGTGCCAAGCGTGCGCCTGTGTCATAAGTAAAGGGCCGGCTGGCTTGACCGTTAAAGGGTGCTGTAACCCCCGAAAGTACACTCCAGTCCAAACCAAAAAAAAATTATTTTCTGTGTTTGTGAATTGTGTGCGCAGTAGCCGCACGTGCATCAACAAAGTAGTGCCAAGCGTGCGCCTGTGTCATAAGTAAAGGGCCGGCTGGCTTGACCGTTAAAGGGTGCTGTAACCCCCAAAGTACACTCCAGTCCAAACCAAAAAAAAAATTATTTTCTGTGTTTGTGAATTGTGTGCGCAGTAGCCGCACGTGCATCAACAAAGTAGTGCCAAGCGTGCGCCTGTGTCATAAGTAAAGGGCCGGCTGGCTTGACCGTTAAAGGGTGCTGTAACCCCCAAAGTACACTCCAGTCCAAACCAAAAAAAAAATTATTTTCTGTGTTTGTGAATTGTGTGCGCAGTAGCTGCACGTGCATCAACAAAGTAGTGCCAAGCGTGCGCCTGTGTCATAAGTAAAGGGCCGGCTGGCTTGACCGTTAAAGGGTGCTGTAACCCCCGAAAGTACACTCCAGTCCAAACCAAAAAAAAATTATTTTCTGTGTTTGTGAATTGTGTGCGTAGTAGCCGCACGTGCATCAACAAAGTAGTGCCAAGCGTGCGCCTGTGTCATAAGTAAAGGGCCGGCTGGCTTGACCGTTAAGGGTGCTGTAACCCCCGAAAGTACACTCCAGTCCAAACCAAAAAAAAATTATTTTCTGTGTTTGTGAATTGTGTGCGCAGTAGCCGCACGTGCATCAACAAAGTAGTGCCAAGAGTGCGCCTGTGTCATAAGTAAAGGGCCGGCTGGCTTGACCGTTAAAGGGTGCTGTAACCCACAAAGTACACTCCAGTCCAAACCAAAAAAAAAAATATTTTCTGTGTTTAGCCGCACGTATATATCAAATCGATATAACATAAATGGAGGACCAAACTTTCTCCGATAAAAATAAAATAGAGAAAGATCAAGAACCACTTCCTCCTAGTGCTGAAGCTGCTGCCACTAGTCATGACATAGACGATAACATGCCATCAACGTCGTCTGCCAAGGCCGATGCCCAATGTCATAGTAGAGGGCACATACAATCCCAAATGGCAAAGTTCAGGAAAATGACCTTGAAAAAGACATTTAAATCAGCTGAAGAGAAACGTAAACTTGCCAATATGCCATTTACGACACGGAGTGGCAAGGAACGGCTAAGGTCGATCCCTAGTATGTTCATGACTAGTGGTTCAGCTTCACATGACGATGGAAGCCCTCCTCCTGCTAAAAAAATCAAAAGAGTTAAGCTGGCAAAAGCACAGCGAAGAACTGTGCTTTCTAAGAAGATATCACAAATCCCCAAGGAGAGTCCAAGTGTGGTGGTGGTTGCGATGCCTGACCTTCCCAGCACTGGACGGGAAGAGGTGGCTCTTTCCACCATTTGCACGCCCCCTGCAAGTGCTGAAAGGAGCACCCACAGTCCACTTGCTGATATGCAAATTGAAGATGTCACTGTTGAAGTACAACAGGATGAGGATACTGGTGTAGCTGGCGCTGAGGAGGAAGTTGGCGAGGAGGATTCTGATGGTGATGTGGTTTGTTTAAATCAGGCTCCGGGGGAGACAGTTGTTGTCCGTGGGATGAAAAAGCCCATCACGGTCATGCCTGGGCAGAAGACCAAACATTCCACCTCTTTGGTCTGGCAATATTTCTATCCAAATCCGGACAACAACTGTCTTGCCATATGTACCATATGTAAAGGTGAAATAAGTAGGGGTAGGGACGTCAACCACCTAGGAACATCCTCCCTTATACGGCACCTGCAGCGCGTTCATAAAAAGTTACTGTCAAGTTCAGAAACTTTGGCTAAGACCGTAAGCAGTCCAGGGACACCTAAATCCCGTTGTCCTGTTGTATCCAAGCGCCTGCAAACCACACCGTCAACTCCCTCCTCGTCAATTTCCTCCTTAGTCAGGATCGGAAGTAGTCCTGCAGGCCATGTCACTGGCATGACTGACTCTCCTATCCGGGATTCCTCTGGAGGATCCTGCATTGCTACGCCTACTGCTGCCGCTGCTGCTGTTGCTGCTGCTGCTGGGAGTCGTTCATCATCCCAGAGAGGAAGTAGGAACACCACTACTTTTACTAAACAATTGACCCTCCAACAGTCCTTAGCGAGGAGGATGAAGTACGACAGCAGTCATCCTGAAGCAAAACGTATAACTGAGGCCTTGACTGCTATGTTGGTGTTAGACGTGCGTCCGGTATCCGCCATTAGTGCAGTGGGATTTAGACAATTGATGGAGGTAGTGTGTCCCCGGTTCCAAATCCCGTCTAGATTCCACTTCACTAGGCAGGCGATACCGAGACTGTACAGAAACGTCAGAAAAAGTGTCCTCAGTGTCCTGAAAAATGCCGTTGTACACAATGTCCACTTAACCACGGACATGTGGACAAGTGGAACAGGGCAGACTAAGGACTATATGACTGTGACAGCCCACTGGGTAGATGTATCACCTTACGCAGCAACAGCAGCAGCGTCACCAGTAGCAGCATCTCAGAAACGCCAGCTCGTTACAAGGCAGGCTACGCTGTGTATCACCGGTTTCAGTAAGAGGCACACTGCCGACAACCTCTTAGAGAAACTGAGGGAAATCATCGCCCAGTGGCTTACCCCACTTAGACTCTCCTGGGGATTTGTGATATCGGACAACGCCACCAATATTGTGCGGGCATTACATCTGGGCAAATTCCAGCACGTCCCATGTTTTGCTCACACAATAAACTTGGTGGTGCAGAATATTCTGAAAAGCGACAGGGGCGTGCAGGAGACGCTTTGGGTGGCCCGAAAAATTTCTGGCCACTTTCGCCATTCAGCGACTGCGTGCCGAAGACTGGAGCGCCAGCAAACACTCTTGAACCTGCCCCGCCATCACCTGAAGCAAGAGGTTGTGACGCGGTGGAACTCAACCCTCTATATGCTTCAGAGGATGGAGGAGCAGCAAAAGGCCATACAAGCCTATACATCCACCTATGACATAGGCAAAGGAGGGGGTATGCACCTGACTCAAGCGCAGTGGAGAATGATTTCCGTGTTGTGCAAGGTTCTCCAGCCCTTCGAACTTGCCACACGTGAAGTCAGTTCAGACACTGCCAGCTTGAGTCAGGTCATTCCCCTCATCAGGCTTTTGCAGAAGCAGCTGGAGAAAGTGAAGGAGGAGCTAAGACGGAGCGATTCCGCTCGGCATGTGGGACTTGTGGATGAAGCCCTTCATTCGCTTTGCCAGGATTCCAGGGTGGTCAATCTGTTGAAATCAGACCACTACGTTTTGGCCACCGTGCTCGATCCTAGGTTTAAAGCCTATGTGGTGTCTCTCTTTCCGGCCGACACAAGCCTGCAGAGGTGCAAAGACCTGCTGGTGAACACACTGTCGGCTGAAGCGGAACGTGACACGTCAACGGCTCCTTCTTCATTTTCTCCTGCAACTGGGGCTGCCAGGAAAAAACTTAGGTATCCTAAGCAACCCGCTGGCGGTGATGCAGGGCAGGCAGGACCAAGTTTGGACATCTGGTCCGGACTGAAGGACCTGGCAACAATTTCTGACATGTCTACTGTCACTGCATATGATACTGTCACCATTGACAGAATGGTGGAGGATTACATCGGTGACAGCATCCAAGTAGGCATGGCAGACAGTCCATACCTGTACTGGCAGGAAAAAGAGGCAATTTGGAGGCCCCTGTACAAACTGGCTCTATTTTACCTGAGTTGCCCCCCCTCCAGTGTGTACTCCGAAAGAGTGTTTAGTGCAGCCGGGAACCTTGTCAGCGAAAGGCGTAGGAGGTTGCTTCCACAGAATGTGGAGAAGATGATGTTCATCAAAATGAATTATCAGCTCTTCCAGGGAGACCAGCCTCCAGAAGGTACAGAGGGACCTGTGGTGGTGGATTCAAGTGGGGACGAGTTAATACTTTGTGAGGATGAGGATGTACACACTGAAGAGGGTGAGGAATCGGTGGATGAGGAGGATGAGGATGACATCTTGCCTCCATAGAGCCAGTTTGTGCAGGGACACATTAATTGCCAGCTTGTTTTGTGGGGGCCCAAACGAACCAATCATTTCAGCCACAGTTGTGTGGCAGACCCTGGCGCTGAAATGATTGGTTTGTTAAAGTGTGCATGTCCTGTTTATACAACATAAGGGTGGGTGGGAGGGCCCAAGGACAATTCCATCTTGCACCTCTTTTTTTTCTTTGCATTATGTACAGTTTGGGGCCTAGTTTTTCAAACTGCCATCCTGTCTGCCACTGCAGTTTCACGCCTAGATGGGTCACGTGTTTGTGCCGCCCACTCGTGTCGCTTAGCATAGTCATCCAGCTACCTTGGTGTAATCTTTTGGCCATAAAAACAATATTGTGAGGTGTGAGGTGTGAGGTGTTCAGAATAGACTGGAAATGAGTGGAAATGAAGGTTATTGAGGTTAATAATTGCATAGGAGCAGAAAAACCCACAAATTCTGTGATTTAAGCTGTTTTTATGCTTTTTTAAAAAAAAATACAGATCCAAAACACAAAACCCAGAACCCAAAACACCGAAGGGTGGTTTTGGCAAAACCAATCCAGATCCAAAACACGAAGAAAGATCCAGATCCAAAACCAAAACACAAAACACGAAAAGTGGCCGGTGCACACCCCTATGTATGACACATATAATGGGTTTCTGTGATCACTGGTCCTGTATATGCTGGAATTATGACACACAATACACTATGTATGACACATATAATGGGCTACTGTGATCGCTGGTCCTGTATATGCTGGAATTATGACACACAATACACTATGTATGACACATATAATGGGTTACTGTGATCACTGGTCCTGTATATGCTGGAATTATGACACACAATACACTATGTATGACACATATAATGGGTTTCTGTGATCACTGGTCCTGTATATGCTGGAATTATGACACACAATACACTATGTATGACACATATAATGGGTTACTGTGATCACTGGTCCTGTATATGCTGGAATTATGACACACAATACACTATGTATGACACATCTAATGGGCTACTGTGATCGCTTTTCCTGTATATGCTGGAATTATGACACACAATACACTATGTATGACACATATAATGGGTTACTGTGATCGCTGGTCCTGTATATGCTGTAATTATGACACACAATATACTTTGTATGATGTATATTAAAGCTGGATAAGTATATAACTATACTCTATTAATGGAATGGCCACACTCACTTTAAAATTAAGCTTTTGGAAACCCCCCTCTGTAAATTCTGCGTTTGCCACTACCTTAAAAAGAATGAACTTTCAAACAGCTAAAAACAATGGTTTACTGTATATTATAGAACAGAGGAAGAATAGGGATTTTTCCATACTATACCTTGTCTTTTGGATTTTCCTTCTTTGTGCTGTATTCTATCAGGCAGGTGTGTTCAACCGCTGCTGCCCCCCAAGGCTCAAAGCCAAGGGGATGGCACTGTTGCTGCCCTAATGGTAACTTTCTCTGGCTTGTGGGTGCATGGACTGCCACGCTGCTTGCAGCCTGGAAATGCACTCAGCAGTAAATACTTACTATTCCCCCGACATGTAACTACCTTGCTGTGCCCGTCTGGACCCCTCTTTGTGATATCATGACGTTACATACTCTGGGGGCTGTTAGGAGGGGATGTGGTGGCCGGCATGGATCGTAGAAGTCCCCTGCTATTGTGCTGTTATCATGTGTAGCCAAATTCATCAATGTTTTATGATAATGAGTACAAACTGGGCTTGGTTTAGGTGACAAAAGTAGGAAAGTATCCTTTTTTAAGAGAATAGAGATTGATTAAAATAATTCTATTTTCTTATTTTAAATAGAAAATGGAGAAGAAATGTCTAGTTGGTCCATCACTTTCTCATTTCCTTTCAGATTCCTCCAGGTTTATGGGCAATTCCTGAATGCAATAACCATACACATTAAATTAATGACATTAACACTGACACAAAGAAATCGTACTGCTCCCAAGTGACCAAGGACAAGTTTAATTCCCGAGTTGTTCATCGTGTTGAGACGTTACCTGTAAAGCGGGTGACGTTGCGCAACAATAGGCAGGGAGGAGCCTCTCGCAGTTTATACGGCCCCATGGACAGGTCTAGCAATCAAAATAGATATTTTTATCTTGTGGTTCATAATTATTGCTCGTTAACAAAATCACGCACCTACTTTTTAGCACTGTCGTTTACCAGCTAAGCACATGGATTTTCAGGGAGACAAAATGTTTGCATTGTCTGATGAGAAGCGTGCAAATAATACTGTAAGAATTATGTTTCCAGATGAGACTGTGTAAATAAAATAAATGTGTGTTATACGTCCATTTTAAAAGGGAGTTATCTGCACTGGGGACGGCGTAAAACCAGTTATGCCGACAATTACTAAAGGCAGGGGTGGTCCTGGGCATATGCAACCTAGGCACCTGCCTAGGATGACCTAGCTCTTGAGGGGGCACCCAGGGGCAGTCTGGGCGGAGCAGGAGCGGAACCACAGTGTAGTGACACAAATCTGCTGCCGGCACTGGAACCAGGCATAGGATCCAAGTGCCGACAGAGGCGCCCGCCATGAGTCAATTGCGGCTTGTATAGCAGACAAAGCAGAGTGGCTGCAGCGAGCCAATCGAGGCTCTCTGTGGTATCTCTCCATCTCCATAGAGGATGCAAGTAAAGGGAAGTGAGTGGTATTATGTAGTGCTGGGCTCTGCTTATTCTGCTGCAATTGCCATGTGTATGCATTCATTAGCATATTCTCGCAGCGGACGATTGCGTGCGTCCGCATCCATGCGTTCCTTGCTGAATCAGGCCCACAGTGTGGGTTGGATACAGGGCCTGATTCAGCAAGCAACGCAAAGGAGAGAACACATGCACTTGGTCTGGTCAACCACTATTATGCTAATGGCTCCGATGGTTCTCGATGTTACCGATGTTTGCGCTATCTTGCGTACTGATCAGGCTGTGAGTAAAGGGAGATGGGCGGCTTAATATGGGGCTGAGCGTCTGCATCTTGTGCTGCTGTCTCCGTGCGTATACACTGATTAGCATATTCTCGCAGCGTGTGTGTGAATTTACAGCAGTTTTCTCTCCCATATTTCTGTATTTGTATAGAGTCATATATTATATGATAGATTGACACGTTATAATAACAACCAACCCCATAGACCAAACTTTGAGAATTTTTACGCACCAATTGATGCCCCCCCCCCCCAGTGTAGCTCCACCCAATGTATCCACATCTCTGCCCCATCCTCCCCGGGAGGGGGCTGCCTATTTTGTCAGTAACCGGCCCCACACAATTTCTTATGGCAGCCCTTCCCCATGAACGACATCTCGGCCAGACCCTAATTGTGCGTGGTCCTTACAACATGGAAATGTGGGTTTCATTGTAGTTATTAATATATTTTATTATTTGATCTCCTGTTGCAGTTTATTACTTACTACACTGTAGAATTGTAAAAATATATATATACTGCCAGAGTGTAATCCCACCTCTCCTAATGATAAATAATATATATTCAGAAACCCATGATGTGCTGGCCAGTGTAATGAATAGGTATCTCTCTATATTATTCCACATCATCTCTCTCTGATTTACATTTTCACGTTTGCACAATGGAGCTGCCATATTCTGCATCACATAACGTTACATTTTCAGCGCCATCATTTTCCATCTCCTCCAGCATTTAATTAAATCCCAGAAGACCCAGGTAACACTGACCTCTGCCCTGATGAGGCGAGTGATGGATAGCAGCCGGGCAGGCTTTCCGTGGCACATTTCACTAGTACAACCGGTGACGGGAGGTAAAAGCTCTGCAGTGGTAAATTGAGCCACACCGGGGAATATTTGTCTAGATTTTGTCAGAATGAGGTTTAGAGGCCAGATACGTACAGCCGACAAAATGCCTTTACTTACTCTGTATATTCTTAGGGGATGGAGTCTCAACATTTCATAGCTGGCAAAATCGCTGTTTTTACTCCACACGCTACATAGTAAAGTTTTATATTAAAAAACAAACAAACAAACAAAAACCAGCGTCTTAGTAATAAGGACTTATTGCACGCTAAGGAAAGGACAGATTTATCAAAGCTTCTAGAAAATGATAAGCAGAGGGGATACCCATAGCAACCAATCAGCTCCTAGCTAGCATTTTTCAAGGACAGTCGTGAAAATTAAAGCTGTAAGCTGATTGGTTGCTATTGGTAAACCTCAAATTAGGCCTTTTTAGAAGGTTTGCCAAATCTCCCCATAAGAGCATTAGATTTCATAGTGTTGTAAACTAGATAAAAGTATCGTCAGATCCCTGGGGGTATATACAGTATACGCTAATGTTCGATTTTGAGTTTTGTCTGATTTCACATTCGTTTTGCATTCGGTTTTCATTTGATTTTGCCCTTGGAAATTCACTCAAGGCAAAACCGAATGTCAAATCGAACAGAAAACCGAATCTCACTCAAAATCGGACATCGGCAAAACATCGGTACTTTTACATATACCTACATTTAAAATCCCACATTTACTAATCATCGATTTGAAAAGGAAAACCAAATTGAACTCTAAATCGAACTTCAAATCCCCAAAATAATAGACCTGCTTCATGCTGGCGATTTTAGCATGAGCAGTGTAAAAAGTTTGTAAAGTGTAAAAAAAAAAAAAATTTTTTTAAATGACATGGAGTCCCCCTCCTAAAAGCACAACCAGCACCAGGCTTTTCTGAGCCGGTCCTGGTTGTGAAAATATGGGGGACAAAAGATGTAGGGGTCACCCTTATTTTACACAACCAGCACTGGGCTTAGTGAGCCGGTCCTGGTTTTGGAAATAAGGGGGACAAAACTTGTATGGGTCCCCTGTATTTTTCAAAACCAGCATCATACTCATTCTAGTGGGGGTGTAATGCCACAGCCAGGGAACCCATTCACCGGGTCCCCCGGCCAAAGCATTATACCTGACCGCTAGTCAGGTATTTATCGATTAGTACATTTTATGAATTGATAGGTGGAATCTACATCCAGCTTTGCACCAGGCAGGGCCTGATTCAGAGGTGGACGCAAATACAGCTCCGACTGCAGCTTTTTACTCAGCGCAACAGCATCTTTACGCAAATGCCACCAGCGACGGGGTTTGTACAGAGATGCTCATCGGCCGCGCTGCTAATCCGCCGAAGTTACTGAGCATGACAAGCTCGTGTCTGGCTAGCCCTCCCCCCCTCGTTACTACCCAGGAACGCACACTGAAATAGCATCTCCCTGCCTCTAAATACATTCTGTGGTGAGATAATCAGCAGGACGCATGCGTAGACTGAAATAAATCATCCACTTGCATCCAACATCGACACTGCGCCTACCTCTGAATCAGGACCACAATGAGGACCTCATTCACAGCCGGTCGCACAGAGCGTGCGGTCGGTCTGAATGAGGGGAGGACCTCTTGAATTTTCAAGACGTCCTCCTTTGCGGTGGTAAGGCTAACACCCACAGCTTTACGACCGCCTAAGGTGATGGTCGCGATGGTCAAGACCATCGCGACCATCGGGGCTTACGACGAGACCCTAGGGTAGGGTCTCCCTTGTTGTAAGCCCCGGAGAGCTTCTGGCTCTGTCTGAGCCGGAAGCTCTCCACTGACATCACTAGTGATGTCAGTGGGGCCGCCCCCAAATGGTAGGCTTTCCCATAGAACGCCCCCGTTTGGGCTGCCACCCCCCGGCCCGCCTTCCAAATGGGGCGAGCTGTCAATCAACATCGACAGCTCGCCCTCTTTGGATCGAGACCCACTACGACCGGCGCTGTCGGTCGTAGCGGGTCTCACACATGCGCACGACAGCGCCGGCGCTGTCGTGCGCATGCTCTGTGGGGGGCCATCGACCCGGTCCGAGCACATCGGCGCTAACGACCTGGTCTGAATGACCCCCTGACTCCACAGATGTGATGAAAGCGCAGACCGTAGCTACTCGTTGGTTGTCGGGGGCCTCATAGCCATTACCCCAGGAAGCGATTTATTGCTTTCATTTCACTTTCAGTCTTCATTATAAAACAAAGTAATACATCCCCATATCCAAACTACAAGACGCTGTTGCCATGACTCTGAAAGGCTCTTCGTCCACTTGCCGGTGATACCCCAGTCTACTTTTAGGCACATTGGTATTCTAATTTATTAAGCCAATCCTGGCTGACTTCATCCTTAAGGGTCTTCAAGTGCAACAGCTCAAAAGTTTTAATCTTATCTTTCGTAATCTGTAATTCACGGTTGGATTCCTCTATTACAGCAATCATCAAATCATAAGCACCAGAGCCGTAACTAGACTTTTTGGTGCCCTGTGCCAGAAAGAGCATTGGGGCCCCCCTCATTTTTCAAAGGGACATAATGCACCCAAAAAAGGGCCATGGCCTCATGGGGAAGGGCCAGGGAAGAGATAGGAGAGGCCAGGAGATGCTGGGGATGAAATAAGAGGAAGCTACAAACAAGAATGATAATAAATAGAAATTTGACAGGCCCAAACAGCGCCCCGTGACCTGTGGTGCCCTGTGCGATGGCACCTGCCGCACTACCCTAGCTAAGGCCCTGATAAGCACATTTGTTTAGGATTGCAATCCACTTCTTCACAAATTCAGGATTATTACGACCAATCGTCGGTACATTATGTACTCTGAAACCGCGTGGAATTTTATGATCGCGGTAGTATTCTGATAAAGAAATGCCGTGTAGTGAAAAATCCGTCTCACGGCGTTTCAAACCTGCTCTGTAGTACTTTTGTTAGAACTATATGTATGTATTTATTATATGTGTGTGTACTTTTCCCCTGCGTATAGGTCCTCCTGTGGTTGGAGCGCAATCTAATGGCTTCCGTGGAACGCAGAAATCGGGACCCATGGAATGCACCATTTGGGCACCATGGTAACAAGCCCTGCGACATCCGGAAGTGACGGGCAGTGAGCGGCTAGATTGCAAAAAAACCTCTGAATGCCAGTTCATTTGGATATGGTATATATATATATATATATATATATATATATATATATATATATATATATAAATAAAATATATAATATATATCTGCTAGGCATAATTAGGCAAATATAATTTCTTATGGTTAAAGTCCCTTTATGCTCATTTAGGATCTTCCACAAACGCGCACCACCCTCCCATTGCTGCTTGCCAATTAAATTCATGTTCCCTGAAAACATTTTCATATCGCTGAAAGCACCAATTTATTAAATTACTTTTTTTTTTATGAATTCCTTTTGTTAATCATGACTATTCTCTAATCGACCTGTGAAAGAACCAGAGGAAGAGAACTTAATTAACAGGTAGGCAGCGTCTCAGGTGCATTGCAGAGGCGGGTTACACATGTGGGGCTGGCTGTAAGAACCGTGCAGACTTTGTTACATTAAATCCCTGCAGTACATTTGGCGCTGGCTGCTGCTTTGCCAAGCAATGCCGATGTTACGTCACTAGATGCCGATTAATGCCGGTGCAGCCTGTTTGCTGTGCCCTTTGTTTCCACCAGTACAACAACACAGCAAATATTTCCATTTAAATGCTGATTGTGACTCCCTGGCCTGGCCCTGCGCTTCTGAATCTTTATACAGGAGGAAAGTGAAGTAGATGCAACACATTTCCTTCACCTGGGGACAAAGCTCGTTCCCACTTTTCCTCTGATATATTTTTCACAGCAGGCCTCTCATTCAGCTAATAAAATAAAGGTTTTCTTTTTTTGGTTGAGTGGAGCAGGCAGTTGAGCAGAAAATAGCCAAGGTAAATTATTCTCTGTACAAAAAGAAGAATATTGTCTTATTTAGGTCCCGGATAGAGAGGGGGAAATGGGACGAATTCCATCACAGGAATTTCAAGGGGCATTTACCAATGTAATGAACAGGATTACTCCTCTCTTAAAGTGACAGTACACGTCTTAGGTCTCGAGTTATGGGCACGACAGAAATGCCTAAAGAACTCATTTTCTAAATAATACAAACACCCAGCTGTAATATACAAATTGCAGCTACAAAATTGCTATTTAGTAAGGGCTGTGCATGTTTTCAGCAAAGCCAAACTGGGGCAGCGAAGCGTCTCTGTAACTACAGTGTTTTATGCTGGGTACATACTGGCCCACATATCGGCCGTTCAAATATCGTGTGTGCCAGTGTGTACAGAGGATATGTCTGCGAACGAGCCGTTCACGGACATATTGTATCAGCTGTGCGGCACAGCCGATGGTCGATATATCGGACGATCGCCCGTACACGCTGCAGAAGCGGCGTGTGACTGACATCACAATCAGGCAGGCACATGTAAATGCTCGTCCAGTTGTGACATCAGGCATGACTCGTCTGGCTGACGGCAGATCCGTCACCCTAGTGTGTACCCACCTTTAGCGGCTGTCTGAATATACAGTAGGCCTGATTAAGAGTTGTATGCAAACTCAATGGTGGGTAGACTACGCATGTACAGAACAAGTCCTGCGTGATCGCACGCAGTGCCCCCAAGCTACAATATGATTGACATGTTGCGTCCATTTGGGGGTGGGGATGGGGCAGGGATGCCTGCTTTTCCAGAAAACGGGGGCGTGTTGGCCCTGTTTTCTAAGAGTACCAAGAGTACCCAGTGTCTGCGTGTTCCAAAGCAGATTTACTGGCAGGAGCTGGCCACCCTCAGTAAACCTAGGCTAACTCAGATGGGCAATGCTGCAATGTTGATCTGATCCTGCGTCTTCAGGCGCAGTCATTGGATCTGAAATGCCAGCAGGAGGGGTCTTTTTCCTTCATACGCCACCTCCCGGCATTAACATATTTATTTTGCAGTTGTTCAAAAGCCTCCATCCCTGAATAAGGCCATTAATTACATGGCGGAGAGCAGGCGTTACTAGTAAGCGTCCTCTCTGCGGTGAAGCCGACTGTAGATGGGGTGTGATCGCCCAGTTATGAGTGTAAGAGTGATTTTAGCAAAATGCTCCAAAAATTCTGTGTTGACTCACGGCAGATGCTTCACTAACAAAAAGCAATGAGTAAACCTTAGGCTAAAATATAAATGAAAATGAGCAACTCACCAGTTTGTGGGTACAGTAACAACTTCCTCGGGAAATCAGGTAGTGCTACTGTACATTTATCAGTAGGAACTTGCTTCACATTCCAACGCCTTGACCCAACACACTGCAAGATGTCCAGAGCTGGTACTGTAACATCATTATCTCTCCTTTTATCATAGTACATCACGTTCATTTATAGTAAGTTTACAAAAAAAGACAACATCTAGCCCTTTCCTCTGGAGTCCCAAATGTAATCCTAGGAGACTGTGAAGTAACTGGAGCTCTCTAACCTTGTCCACCTTCCGATTCCACATCCGTAAACGTTCTCTGACCCATGTGATGTTATCTTGCTTTCCTATCCAGCGTTACAAAGGGCGGGACGTACTAACACTGAAATGCGAGATCAAAAATACGTAAACTGCAGTTTTCTGAGGTTTGTCCGCATTTCCTGTGTGTACAAAGCTCTGGAAAACAAGACTTTCTGGAGCTTGTACCTGACAGGTGAGGTGGTCCATAGATGGTGTTGCCTTATTGAAGCCTATAGGTTTCCTATCACAATATTCCCTGTGAGGGATCCACTAGGAATTTCCCAGAGTTCCCCATGGCTCCCGCATGTACTGGGGGAAGGGCAGCCATGTGCAAGAGGAAGCATAAACCAGGAGGTCCTCTCATTACCAAAGACAGCTCTTACCGGCATTGCTGTCCTCTACGAATTGAATCACAACTGTACGTGCATACCGTGTTATTATCACATGCATACGTGTTATTAACGTTGGTATGCATGTGATCAGGGCCGGCTCCAGGACTCGGAGCGCCCAGTGCCGGCTCTCTACAGTGCGCCCCAACATCACTCTCGAAAATGGGGGCGTGACCTAATTACTATAGGCCATGCCCCCTAGGTCACGTTATTTGGAGGTGTACCCGCATGGCACGCTTCCAAATAATGTCAGGATGGGGGGAGCCTCACTAGCTGGGCTTCCGCCAGCCCTCTGCCATCACTGAATGGATGCTCATGTGCTCAGCATCCATACAGTCTACGGTGTCTGGCACCGCCGCACAGCTGCGGCTGTGGGGGTCCCCAACCTCCTGATTTGACCACCCGCGGGCCACTTCGGCCCACGAGTGGAACAGTGGGACAGTACTGTCCCGCTGAAATTGAGATGTTGGGGAGGGGTGCGCCCTCTATGGGTGGTGCCCCTGTTCGACCGCAGTGGTCAAACACCCCTAGAGCCGGCCCTGCATGTGATCAGCGGTGGGATGTATCGCATCCAAAATGCAAATATATACATCGGTCAGGATGTTTCCTAAGAATGTATTAACGTTCCTTTGATGCTGCACTACAGGGGATAAATGTATTGATTTAATGTTTAATAAGAACATAATAGCCACAGCGTCCCCATCTAAAGTAAAGACTAAATGAAACGCTACAGCGTGATTTTAAAAAGTATTATTTTAAAATGTTTTATTTAATTCAGAGGAAAAAAAATACCCCCCCCTCACAAAACATACAGTACTTCAGTGTGTTTGCACATGCTTGCAAATAATGACACTGCGATACTTACATGCAAGTGCAGCACATACTGTATGTGCACTAATGGCAAATAGTGCTAAACAGAAAGGGCTGGGATGTACAAAAAAGTGGTAATACCCCCGAAAATGCCAACTGGATCCCTCCCAGTTCCCCTGTGGTGCGCGGCCTTTCTGAGTGTCAAACCCGGATGTCCCTCTATCCGAGGCTATCACAAAGGACAGCTCTTATCAGCAGATTTAAATCACATTTCTAAGTACATACCAAAGTAACCAACCCCAGTATGTACCCGAATAAAGGCAGAATGTACCACGTGGCGGATGCCATGCTTAGTACATTCCGCCCAAAGAGAGAAACACGGAGAGGCTCTCTGAGTCAGACGGATCTCTTGCGGGAGCGCCATAGGCATGTTGGGGGAGTCTAGCGAATGTCCGATGTGATTCTGAGTCACACGCCGAGGGGCAGCCTGTTTCTGATGGGCCACTGGCACCTAAGCATTGGGCTGGCGCAAGTGTCGATGCCCATGATGACAGTTGTGGCGGCTGGCATATAATCAATAGGTAGTGCAGCTCTCTGCTTGCAGATGCACGGACCCCGTATTAGCCCTACGGATTCCCATCTTAGCAGGGGCGTTTCTAGAGAGGAGGGGGCCCATGTGCTGTCTCCGACACCGCCCCCCTCGTCTCTGCCTGGCAGCCGGCAGCGCACTGAGCTGTGCGCGGCCAGCGCCAGAGTTATAGACTCTGGGCACTAGAGTGTGCCCAGAGTCTATAGTGTATGCACAGAGTACCAGGAAAATGCGCAAACGATGGCAATATGGCCGCCGCAGCCATTTTCCAGTCGTTTTACAGCACCGGATGCCAGCGCCGACGTGGGACTCCGGAGAGATAAGTTATATTATGGGTGCAGGGTGTAAGGTGCGGGGCCCGTGTTCCCCACCCATTATAGATACGCACCTGCGTCTTAGCAAACAATAGTAAATCAGGCATCTGTAACTGCTGGCAGCTACAGCCCCTTTGCCTGATCATCCAATTAGCTTATCAGGCTGAAGCCTAGGCCCCCCCTCCCTTCTATCTACCCTATTGGGGCACAGGAAATGAGCACATCTCAGCAATGCCTGACCTCCTGCACCTTTCAAGTCCAAGGACACTATGGCGTTGTCAATATGCTGAATAGCATCCGATAGACAAAGCTTTTAGAATGGCAATTTCACCTGATATTAATAACTTGGCGAAATTGGATTTGAAACGGGGGTATATAAGGTAGGAAAAAAAAAAAATTTTTTTTTACTTGGAAAGCAACCTTTACCTTGGTATCCTAAGCCATCAACTATTGAATGTATGCTACACAATAGTATTATAATTTAAGCATTGTGTTTTAACACACAAAAATTTAATTTGGAGTGAGGCAGGGTAATCAATAAAGTCTCTATCCCGCTCTTCTCTGATCCATTGAGTTCTGTCTGCCTCAGAGTGTCCATTGCAGGAGTTCCTATCTCCTATGTGTATCCGATTTTTCAGAGTACCGTACATGGAGTTGTCAATGCCCTTTTACCCCCATTACTAAGATGCTCTCTGTAGTGTAAGGCAGTCACTAGGGTGCTCTTTATATTGTACACTGGTTAAATAGATGTTCTCTGTATTGTTTGATTGTCACTAGGATGCACTCTGTATTGTTTAGCAGTCACTAGGATGCTCTGTGTATTGTATGGTGGTCACTAGGAAGCTGTACGTATTGTATCTCTGAAATTTTGTATTGGTGCAAAATGTTTCAATTTGTTCTGATGAAGGGCCTCTGTGGACTAGGTCATGGACTGCAGGAATGGGAATATGTTACCGATATAACTGTTACATCGATGGGTTCCTTCCATAGGCAAAACTAGAGATCTGGTGATGGGTGGTCCCAGTTTTAGCATATTATGTATATATAATCTACAGTTGCAGGGGGCCGGGTGTCTGTTAGAGAAAAGTGAACTTTTGTAGCTTGCGTTCCCCCGAAAAAAGGGTGTGGTCACTCAAATAGGGGGCATGGTTTGAGACACACACTCTTTTCATATTCCACAGCGCTTGGCCATTCACATCAGTCCCTGCGCCAGTGAAGCTTACCATCTATGGCCCTCATTCAGAGCCGTACGCTCTGAGCAGAGCGCACGCTCTGAATGAGGGCCGGGCTCCATTTTCATGGAGCGTCCTCCTGGACGCTCGTATAGCTGTGGGTCACCACCCACAGGCTATACGAGCGTGCATTTTGATGGCCGACCATCGCGACCATCGAAATTGCGAGCCGGAGCCTGCGGTTGAGGTTTTCAACCGCAAACTCCGGAGTGATTTTGGCTCTATCAGAGCCAAAATCACTCCCACTGACATCACTAGTGATGTCAGTGGGCCGGCTTCTGACGGGAGGCGTTCCCGTGGGAACGCCCCCGTCAGGGAGGCACGCCCCCGGCACGCCCACCAAAGGGGGCGTGCTGTCAATCAACATTGACAGCACGCCCCCTTTGACCGGACACAACGAGCGAAGGAAAGTCCTTCGCTCGTCGTGTCTGGCGCATGCGCACGACGGAGCTCCCTCCGTCGCGCGCATGCTCAGTGCAGACCATCGACCCACTTGCGAGCGGACAGCCGCTCGCGAGTGGGTCTGAATCAGGCCCTATATTCCCTACCACATGTACATGCACAAACATTCACACTAGGGTTCATTTTTGCTGGGAGCCAATTAAACTACCAGTATATTTTTGGAGTGTGGGAGGAAACCGGAGCACCCAGAGAAAACTCATGCAAGCGCAGGGAGAACATACAAACTACACACCATTAGTGCCCATAGAAGGCTCAACCTTAATGAAGGGGCACAGGGCAGGCAGGGAAGGTTGTACCTGTGGGAGGCACAGGGGCAGAAAAAGGCCGGACTATGATGGGGCGACAGGGCAGGGCTGGTTGGACAGGGGGCAAGGTAGAAACAAATGTACCTGCTGCACTGTAGCAAATCAGGCACGGTGAAATAGCGGCACAGTGCCGGGGGCATTTAAAACATGGTGCCAGCCGCGAGCCAGTCACAACTCGTGGCCGGCAGACGCTGTTGTGTAAAAAAACATTGTCATGGCTACAACTGCGTCCACCCCTGAATCAAGCCCAACGATGATCTCTTCTGACTCAGCAAATATAAAGAAAGTTATCAAAGGACGGCAGTTTAGGTACTATGCTCAAACAACATTTTGTACGGTGCAAAGGTGTGTGGCCGTGTCCCTCAGAGCATAAATGGTGACTGTTGCAGAACCTCTTTGGAAACCGCCAGGCACAGAGCAGCATGAGTGATGAGGCTCTGGGCCTGATTCAGAGCCGCTCGTAAGCGGCCGCTCGTTCGTTCCGAGCGATGTATGCACAACTGCGCATGCGTACGGATCGTAATATGCATGCGCGAACGAGTCAGTGCGGCCGAAAATCGTTTGTTCGCTATTATAGCGAATGCCTGCTATTTTGAGTGACAGGAGGAGACGTACGTGGGTGGTAACAGGGGAAGGCGCTTGAAAACGGGGAGTGGAGATCAGAACGCAGGCGTGCTTAAAGGTCAAAACGGGCGTTTTATGGGTGTGCATAATTAATACAGCAGCGTCATTGAGCACGTCACTGGGTTTTTTTATAGTCAGAACTGCTTGTAAGATTGTGGTAGGTAAAACCAACCACAAGAATAGCGAGCAGTTCATACGCTGGTCGATGTACTCGATTAATCTAATAAATAGCGGACATGACGTAGGATGCGAGCGGCCAGGGGGTGTAGTTTCCCAAAAAACGACCGCAAGTTTTGTTCGCTCGTTCAGACCTAGAGGTGTGAACAGACCGCAAAGAGCGAACGGTTCATTTGAATAGCCACCCCTATTTTCTGGACGAGCGAGCGCAAATAGCGTCCGGCTCTGAATCAGGGCCTCTGTTCCATGAGTTTGTGTGAGAAAATATACAACATATATAAAAATAAGAAGCCAACGCCCAGTTCTGTCACCTGCTCGGGAACTTTTATCACCTCACACATTTTCCTCCTTTGCAACAGGCACAGCACAGGCCCCTGCTCAGTGATGGAGCCTCCCCCCTCCCCATCCGCACACTGAGCTGTCTTACGGGCATCTCTCTGAAGTGTGATTGCGCACACAAACGCTGATACGCTCACATTGGAGGCCATACTCTAACAGACAATCTGCACCTAGCATGGGGCTGGTACAAGTTTCTATGATGTGACCATGGGCGTCGGAATGGGGGGGGGGCAAGGGGGCAGGTGGTCCCCACAAATATTTGAAAGGCATATTGGGTACAGATGGTCAGGGGCTGTGCTTTTTAAGTTGAAGGAACGCACATTACACCTCCTCCGTGGCAGTGCTGGGGCTCTGCAGCCTATTGCTATAAAGCACCGCCCCTGACCGTCTCCGGACACTGCTTCAGTCCCTGCGCAACCAGCCAGAGCCGGCCCTAGGCAAGATTTTGGACGGTGCCCCCCTCTTCATGGGATCCTGAAAAGGGGTGTGGCCTCACGGAAGGGGTCCTCATCCAGCACAGCACCCCCTTATTTCAGCACAGCGTCAGCACCCACCACCCCTATCCCAGCAGAGCGCCCCTCTCCCAGCAGTGAGCACCACAGCACCCAGCCCTCTCCCAGTTCCAAACTTGTTTTGCTTGAGCGCAGCCTGCAGAGCCGTCCGACTCAAGGTACAGCAAGTCGCGAGTGGCAGAACCGCTTTTCCTGTGTCAGGCAGGCAGGCCGCAGCTATGTGTTGTGGTTGCTGGAAGTGGAGCCAAGAGCTGCGAGGTGTGACTCACTACTCATGCACAGAAGCTCATTCTGATTGTGTGACTCCCCAGAGCCAACCCGGCGCTAACCACTAGCCGCCGTCCAGGTGCCCCATCCCCGCAAATTGCCGCCATCTGGTCTGTCACTGCCCGCTCACTGTTTGCTGCTGCCAGGCCCGATCGGAGATATCAAGTGAGCTCCAATCGTGGACACTGTGTAGTAGCAGTTGCCAGAGTATCTTCCCAGCCATCAGCAGGTACCCCAGCCATGCCTGACCCAAACCTCCACCGGCCCTAGGTAGGCTTGGATGCCCCTAAGCATTTGCTTAGTTTGTCTATGCCTAGGGCCAGCTCTGCAACCAGCAACAGGTAAGTTGGAAGGAGGGGGGTCCTCATTGCATGGAAGCAGGGGCATCAATACGATTTTATGTTCTCCCCAACATAAAATCGTTCGGACGTCCCTGGGTGTGTGGTATTTAAGGGATCAGAAACAGGCGCATTGAGTATTATCGATGTATGTATGGGGCCAAAAATTGCAAAAGTTCTGTATACTGTATAGCTTAATTTGTATCCTATAACTGTGACCTTGTATAATGCACCCTTACCCACGATCTAACCTATTGCATTTCATATTACATATCTGTGTCATGAATGTACTTACAGTATATGAAACAACCTGGAAAAACATTTTTTTTTCCCTTAACAATGTCCATGAATTTTTACTATGTGCTACTAAAAGTAAACTATACCGTATGTAGCCCAAGATATAAAACTGAATCTAGACAGGCTAATACATATAAGAACGCTTCCTGGTGAGATTACACATTTTTGTTATGAATTGTCTTCTGCTTTTTTCGTCTGTATATCCCCAGTTTTGGGCTATGCGACGACACAGCAGCCTGTAGCCAATCAGATAATCAGAAGTCACTGCAGCACATTTCAGGGTGTTAGTGGGGTGATCCTGAGGGGCTATGACCGTGTGATTGTATAAGTAAGGACAAGGCTGTACTATGGGGCTGTGTCATGATGTTAAGAGGGGAATGGAGTTTTAGAGGCTGATTCATGTAAATGTGATGTCCAAGATGTGTCATGCCGGAATAGCGCATTCCGCCAGCAACATCTTTATTGCACCCCATAGATGTGCGCAGTAAACCTGCAATGTGACAATTATCGTATATGGCGGATATGTGAAGATGCTCGGTGGCACATGGCCCCACTGACTTGACCCTTCAGAGTTACCTAGTGAAAGGAGCAGGTTCCCCAAACAGCAGAGAAGTGATCTGAGGCTTCTGTCATCTATATGAAAAATTCCAATTTCTCACCGTTCTTTTGTACTTATCTGAGTTTGCAGAGACACCTAGATTGAGCGATAAAGAGATAGAACATTGTCTCATGTTCTCGGCCCACCCACAGAGTGTAATAAAACCATCGTCAAACAGTACACGTCTATCTGCCGTTATGCGGAGAAGTAAGAACACGTAAGAAACATTAAAATTACACATTACAGACAGAAATGGATTATAAATGTTTATTTGATGATTTGAAGTATAAATTAAAAACATTTGTCACGTAGCGCGCTGATATTGCTTCTGTAACGTGAGATGCGCAACCTATTTGCAAAGAAATAGAAATGGAGCCATGAAAATGAACCTGTCAATTGCTTGACAAACACTCCTAATTATTTCACCAAGTGTGAATGTCTAAGACTCACAGATGAAGACTCCAACATACAGTATTTGCTTAATTGTGTTTGTTCTTCATTAAAGACACAGGTAGCAGTAGGCTGGTAGAAACCCTGCCTGGCTGTGAGCAAACACCTTATATTCACCAATACATTCCCCAGTGCATACAATAAGCATGTGACTATGGGGCTGAAGTATCAAACCATCTACAGAGGATAGGTGGAGAAGTTACTCATAGCATCCAATCAGCTTCTACCAATCAATTATCTAGTACATTCTACATGTGTGATACCCTGGCTCTAGTAAGAGCCAATGGACACTGTAATATGGGAGGCTGCCACTAGGTGAAGCTGCAGAGCACCAGAAAGGGTCAAGCTGGATAAAAAAGGGATTTGTGGTGTGCACATGCCTAATGCAGTGAGGCAGATACCGAGGAGTAGAACTGGAGAGCAGGGTGAGGTATCGCAGGTCTATGAACCAAGACTGGGCAAGTGATGACACTGAGGTGGTGCCAAGTGCCAGGGCCACTGAATGCCCACTGATAGAGTGCTGGGACCACAGCAGAAGCACCAGGAGCGAGATCCGGAGAGGCAGAGTGTCAGTGCTGGGAGCCGCAGCAGAGAATCATGGAGGCCGTGTGAGTTAAACTGATACGTCACTACTGAAAATGCATCGCAATAGTGAGTCATTCTAATACCTTTGAGAGTCTGAGCTGGAACGCGTGATATATATGCTTATTGAGCTATCATTGAACCAGTGTATTGAGGGTCCGATTCAGAGATGGACGCTTTGGCGTTTTTTGTGCAAATCAAGTGATTGTTTGCTAATGCATATGCATGAATGCCATACTAGACATTAGTATATGTTAGCAACTGTGATCCATGAGAGTATGCAGTTGCGTATGCATTACCGTCCATATCTGAATCAGGCCCTGAGTCTGTTACATAAAGTGAGGGAAAACCATTTTGTGAGAAAGATTGATGTACTGTAAGAGCTGATTAGGAAGCACTGGGACTGAGCTACTGATACTATTAATTGCTGAAGATAACTGTGCTTCTAAAGTGGAACTGTATACATTGTGCTTTATAATTGGAAAGTGGAAGCTGTTGTTCTCTGGAATCAAGAAAGACCAACATTAGATGCTAATTCTGTTACCTTTGGCTTCTGTGGATCACAAGCATGTAATAGGGCAGTGACCACCTAACAAGAAAGTATTCCAATAGCATAACTTTGTGTTTACTTTAAAGTAATTGACTGATCAGCCTGGGGCTATGCTAATCTACTGAATAATAATCTGCTTTGTTATTTCATATATGTATTATTGAGAAGGTTATTGTGTTTGTGTGTTTAGAGAATAGTGTATTGAAATGAATGAGAAACTGTATTTTCCATAGTTACAGTATAGCCAAATTGGTGCTGCATCAGTTAGGATAAAGACCCCTATTTAACTATAACAGATAATTATTGCTTATTGCCTACCATATTGCTAACTACTGTCTTGAATTTATCATAATTCATTTGTGTTGATTTGACTGTCATTTGTATGGTGATTATTGCTGTATTTTCTCCATAATGACCTCCCTGGACCCACATCCTCTTACATCTGCTTTAATTGTTCTATTTATCAAGGCTGTCACATTAAGTCATGTTACTGTCTATATGGGGCTGGCCTCTCTGCTACAACTTGAGAAGGATAAGCTTATGTGTGATGCCCCTTACCACTTAAATAGTAATTTGTGGTGCTCATTGTTTTAATAAACTATTTTATATATATATATATATATATATATATATATCGGGCACTGGAAATACTGCTGCATACGTTCCCCCCCTTCTCCCTCGCCTGCTGCAGCTACATGTTAGACAGTCTATGCAGCAGAATGTACTATAACCCTCTTGTGCTGCGGGTTGGAATGTTTGAGAGCACAAGACCAAGGATTTAAAAAGTACAGAGTCTTGTGAGGTAGTGGCTCCTATGGAAGGAACTGCGCTGGTGAAGTGCTGCTGGCTATATCTCTCAGGGTGACTGCGTGTGTGATCAGTGACCAGCTGTGTGAGGCAGGGCATTGGCAGGCACAGATCACGTGGAGGAGAAATTTAAGACTTCGCTCAATGTCAGTCAGTGTGAGATGGAGTTCTTTGCTGAGGCTCTACCAAGTTGGGTAAGCAGTAGGCGGACTCGGGGGCGCAGCTGTCATGGAGAAGAGGCAGACTCAGGTGCACTTTCCTGGCTGAAAGGTGAAGTTGGGAGTGGTGCTGAGACAAGTGGACAACCTTTGGGTGTTGTCACATCCCATTCCACCGCACTTCTTACAGTGTAGCTGAACTGTGAGTGAGGCAATATTCCACACACATATAGCTCATCAGTGCACTAAGCATCTGCTAAAATTCCCCAGCACAGAACAAGCTAAACACTGGCACTCTGCAAAGATTAAAAGCTTGTTTATTCCGATTCTAGCAATTGGACTGTCACAAAAAATAGGCAAAATCTGTCTGAAGAAGCGGACATCAGCCCCATGAAACGCGTAACAAAGTTTATGCAGAATATCCCATGCTGTACCAGGCGATTTGTATTAATGCCATACTAAGAATCTTCAATAAACTATTTATGATTGAAAAGTAATGAGACTGCCTCTGTTGTTCTGTCCCATAGGTAGATATGGCAACGCTATGCTGGTTATTGTGAAGCTCATACATCGATGTGTCTGAAACTGCGGTTGGACTGCCGTAGTCTTCTTTGTTTGGTCACAGTGAGTGGAAGATCTTCGTACGTTTTGTCATGGCGGATGAGGAAAACGTGTCTCTGAGATTACGTCAGAGATGTTTGATTGAATTTTGTGTTAAACTTGGAAAAAGCTGAAATGAATCTCATGAAATGTTACGGCAGCAAACGGAGGAGAAACAATTAGCCGTTCTGCAGTATTTCGGCGGTGGAAGCACTTCAAAGAGAGTAATATGCGAGTGACTGACGAATGGCGTTCTGGGAAACCATCCACCGTGGTTACAGATATCAATATTGCGGAGATGTTGCAAAATGACAGAAGGTAACTTTACGCGAACTTTCGGCTTCACTTGGCATCTCATTAGAACGGGTTCAGCATATTGTGACAAAGAAACTAAAAACACATTACATGTGTGCCAGGTGGGAACCCAGAAATGTCACACGAGAGCAGATGCGATGATGAGTTGAGGGGATACCCGATTTCCTGACATCGATTGTGACGTGTGATGAATTGTGGATTCATCACTATGATCCAGAATCCAAACAACAGTATATGGAAACATTTCCGCTTTATTTAAGTTTAACACAAAATTCAATCATACATCTCTGACGTAATCTCACAGACACGTCTTACTCATCCGCCATGATGAAATGTAGAAAGATCTTCCACTTGCTGTGACCAAACAATGAAGACTACGGCAGTCCAACCAGGTTTAGACACATCGATGTATGAGCTTCACAATAACCAGCATACTGTAGCATTGCCACGTCTACCTATGGGATAGAAAAACAGAGGCAGTCTCATTACTTTTCAATCAGCCCTTGTATTAAGAAGAAGCGGTATTGACTACTCAATTGGGGGGTACTTGTGTCAGAAAGGACATTGTATGCAAGTGCTCTAAGTAGTATACCTAATTGCCTAGCCATCGTTTAAGACTTTAGGAAAGCTCTAGTAGACATCCAGAGCTAGCAGCTGTCAGTCTACATTTAATAGGACAAGAAGCTGTTATATGGTTTTTAGGAGATCATTGTCCTTAAATGACCTTTACATAATCTTATTCAAAAGCAGACTCCCATATAGTGAAATAGACTTAAAGCTTTGCAGATAGCTGAAGACTGCATCCATCTAAAGATAAGGAGATTCAGTCATTAACTGGCAGATTCAAATTGTAAATTAGCTAAAAGCAATCAGCTCAGCTTTTGTCCGGATGTACTATTGACAGAGATATCTAATTATGTTAATCTGAACTTGCATTCAGATCCTTCAAATATGTGCACCACCAAAAGCTTGGCCAATATAATCTAAAATAGAAATGTTGACATCTGTAACCACAGTGGATGGACTCCCAGAATGTTGACATGTTGAAATGGTATTCTTTTTACTGTGGTTATATCCTTTTAAGGCCATATATACATAATAAGCTATTAATTGCATACAGTGGTTACATCCTTTTAAGGAACGTATATGCTATACTGCACCAATGTAAGTTATTGCCTTATACAATGTGAGTATTTTTTTTCTTTATGGGGGGGTCAATGCCTAGAAGTGTTTATATAAACTTATTGGGCAGGACAACTGGAACTGACAAATGGAGGATGACATTGATGGCATTCAGCTAACCTCTCCTCCCTAAGTACACAGGTGTCAGAATGACAGCAGAGGCTCCCTAGATGTGATCCCTGACTGTTTAGCTGCGCTCCTGAAGTTGAGTATAATAAATCAATATTGTATTGGTCAACTGTTGTGGTGTCTCTTTGCTGTTCATATATTAATTCATTGAAATGTAAAAGAAAATATCCCCACTGGGAACATACGTGCTTCTAAACTTGTCTGGTATAAGTGTACTAGTGTATGTAGGTTTAGCTTACAAGGTAATAGATAGGAGTGTAAGGGCCTGATTCAGAGCCGTTCGCTATTTGCGGTCGTTCGTTCAAAAACAAGGGGTGGCTATTCAAATGATCCCTTTGCAAATTGCAGTCTGTTCCCACCTCTAAGTTTGAACGAGCGCGCAGAACATACGCTCGTTTATTTGATAAAAACGCCCCCTGGCCGCTCGCACCATACGTCATGTCCGCTATTTATTAGATTAATCGAGTACATCGTACAGCGTATCAACTGCTCGCTATTCTTGTGGTTGTTTTTTTCAACCGCTATTTTGCGAGCAGTTCTGAGTTAAAAAAAACCAAGTGACGTGGTCAATGACGCTGCTGTATTAATTAGGCACTCCCTTAAAATGCCCATTTTGACCTTTAAGCACGCCTGCGTTCGAATTCCACTCCCCGGTTTTCAAGCACCTTCCCCTGTTACCACCCACATACGCCTCATTCTGTCACTCAAAATAGCAGGCACTCGCTATATAGCGTACAAAGGTTTTTCGGCCGCACTGACTGGTTCGCGCCTGCGTACTAAAAACCGTACGCATGCGCAGATGTGCGAACATCGCTCAGAAAGAGCGTACTGCCGCTAGCGAGCGGCTCTGAATCAGGCCCTAAGTCTTGTTTAGGAGGTTAAGACTCCAGGTGACAATACTGCAGCAGGCTACACAAAAGAACCTTAGAGATTAGCACTTCATGTCTGTAGAGAGTAAAGCTGCATACACACACAACGATTTAGTTAATGAACGATTTTAGTAAACGATTTTCTACCTTGAAAAAATGAACTAAAATCGTTTACTAAAGTTGTTCATTTGCTATGTTCATTAAAATGTAATGGACGATTTTTTAGAACTGCAAACGATTTTTGTATATTCCCTTACTGAAAATCGTTGAGTTGACAAGTCTGATTGAACTACAAACTACAAACTACAAGCTACAAACGTGAACATGCATGAACGAAAATCGTTCATCGTTTGACTCAGAAAGTGAACGATTTTTACAAACGATTATCTGTAAACGATATCGTTTCACGATAATCGTTCAAATAATCGTTGTGTGTGTATGCACCTTATCACATAACTCAATCAAAGAATCCTTGAAGGGCAAATATTGTAATTGTTACCATGTAACTTATATTTATGAAACAATATTGAGAGAATGTTATTGAATTGTTGACGTTGTAGGAATGTAGGAGCTTCCATATCTGCTGAAGAGAAGTGTTGCAGTGTAATAAAACTGAATTTTTATTTCTGTAGAGGGCTACATATGAATGTCAGAAATATACTGCTACTTTAATGTTCTGGTTACGTTCACCTGCTTAGAGTAATTCTAAAGCTGCATACACACACACAATGATTTAGTAAATTAACGATTTTAGAAAACAATTTTCGTAAATTTTTCCTAAATATAATGAACGATTTTTTTGCACTACAAACGATTTTTGCATATTCCCTTACTGAAAATCGTTGCGTTGGTCAGTCTGACTGAACTACGACAGCGCCGGTCGTAGCGGGTCTCGATCCAAAGGGGGCGAGCTGTCGATGTTGATTGACAGCTCGCCCCGTTTGGAAGGCGGGCCGGGGGGGGTGGCAGCCCAAACGGAGGCGTTCCCATGGGAACGCCTACCGTTTGGGGGAGGCCCCACTAACATCACTAGTGATGTCAGTGGAGAGCTTCCGGCTCAGACAGAGCCAGAAGCTTTCCGGGGCTTACGACAAGGGAGACCCTACCCTAGGGTCTCGTCTCTGACCATCGCGACCATCACCGGAGCGGTCGTTAGAGCTGTGGGTGTTAACACACAGCCTAATGACCACAACAGAGGCGGGCGGTCAGGATGCAAGCGGCCGCCCAGTTTCTGAGCGACCGCTTGCATCCTCCGACCGCCTCTGAATGAGGCCCTGAGCTGTATGTGATCTTTTGTTATGTGCTTTAAAGTGTTGCTCTAATTAAAGTGTGTTTATTTAAAAAAAACATTGTGTTGGGATTGGGGCCTCCGGCTTCTCTGCTGTGCGGTGAAAGAAATAACACAACATTACAAAGCGGCCAAGGACAGGCACGCAGGCAGCTTTGTAATTCCATCCTTGCCAATATGCAAATGCGCACAGGAGGTGTCTGACACTCCCTGCTGCATTTGCGATCCCAGCACTGTGACTGTTTCCGTTTCTGGGAACGCCTGCTGTCCCCGCCCCCGCACCGCCCCTTAAATGCTTGTCAGTCAGGCAGAGACATAGCCGGTCCAAAATCAAAAATGTCCCAATATTTATGGACCTGACTGTAGTATTTCTATCAGAATGGGTTCTCCCCATGTGATTGTAAGTTCCTTGTTTCCACATGTATTTGGACCCTTTGCATTACATTATGGTTTGCCCATGACATCGTACCACTGCATGCGTTCTCTCACTTGCGTTGCTTGTGGAATCAGGCCCAAAGTCGCTTGCTCTCTTTTTTGTTTTGCTCCCACCAGCCCATAATCTGCTGATCCCCCTTAAGAAACCTCTTCCTTAGTATCCAGATACATTCACTGCACAAAACTGCAATAACACATTTTCCTGTCATACATTTAATGAAGTTATTTATTGATTGCTTATGAAACCATTTTTACATTTCCCCTGTTGTCTAGGTGCAAGTTTTGGTCAGTGTTTTAAGCAGGTGGCATAAACAACTAAATAAAGAACACATACAGTACATTAAATGCATTAATCAGAATATTGACTATTATGGCTTTTTATTACCAATTCTGTTGATCCTATTAGATTTTAGACTGTTTAATTTTGTTCTCATCCAGCCTGTGTTGGGAATAACAAAAGGACTGAGACGAGGGTGTTTTTGTATTACAGACATGACTCCATTCACATCCGTGCCACTAATTTTACATTGGCGCAGGACGATTATTCTCAGTATAAACCAGAGCATTGTAAACTACAAAGAAAAGGACTCATTTGTATTTGGACATTTTATAAACAATGAACATGTTCTAGAGACCTCTCCTCTAATGACGATGGTAGCTGAGAAATAACCCAATCAATACAGAAGATTGCCGTGGAATCCACAAACCGTACATTAATTCTGGCTGCTTATTGAATGCCTCTAAAATATATTATTAATTTTAAATTGGTGCATTCACATTAAGTCATCCAACCCCAGTTCATGTTTGTTATAATTTATGAACAAAAAGTCAAGAATTCTTTTTAGTAGAACCAACCAGAAATGCATAAAACTTGTGCTACAAAGGGATGTACATAGATTTAGCACAATAATATTAAACTTTATCAACATTATAGGCCTATACAGCATATATTACAGCACAACAACAAAAAAACCTCCATGTGAAACATTGTTAAATAAATGTAAGTATATACTGGTGCAGACATTATTGAAGACAGTGGTGTACCTATAATGTGTCACCCCCCTGACCCATGAGCCCACCCTGCACCCACAGAGTGGGCCTGTCACCACTAGAGATGGCATTTGGACATAAATGCTTAGCAAATGTTGATGGTCAGAGGACAACATTTGATGTTTTCCCGATTGATAGAGAGAGGTTGAACTTCTCCTGCCTTGATGTTTTCTACCACTGTCAATATTTTATAACCATGTTTAAAAAAAAAAAATGAGCCAAAAAGCAATTGATATAAACATTTTGACAAAGTTCACAACAGCAGACGATGGTTTCATCCAAAAAACATCAGTGTGCCAGGACCAAAATATATCAGTGTTTAGTAGCCAATAGAGGTTTTCCTGGCATCGATGGCCATAAGTTGATGGTAACATCAATTTTAAGGCATCAATAATCCTGTTTCGGAGATGGACTCGGTGTCAATGTTCCTGCAGTTGAGCATTTTTTGGTGTTTTTTGCTACTGTGCATGTGTGAAAAGTACGGGAAACCCCAACTGCGCATTCTCAACTCCAAGTGTCCTATTCTGTTCTCGAATGCATACGTCTTTGCTAACACTTGAGAAGGGGTTTGCCATCCCTGGGCATGTCAGGGTGCAGACTGGAAGGTGTTCGCAAAAAGGTCCATTTCACGGGCGTTAGGGGAGTGTCTCAGGCGTGACTGGGAATGCTCCTACGTTCACAATCACAAATCCAATGCTGCAGAGGCCATGTTTAGTTGGATTAGAGATTAGCTAGGGTAGACCCAAGGCTAACGCAGATGTTGATGGTTCAACCAATGTTACGTCAATGTTGGAGTGTTTACAATCACCATAGCAAATGCACAGACCACGTAGCCTGGAAGTGGGCGTCTCGCCGCTTGTGTACTCCATCGCACCATAATGCACAAAGGGAAGGCGGAGATTAGCATTTTCCCGCAAACGCTATGACGAGAGCATCTGTGGCCACAGCTGCATTTACCAGCCATCTCTGAATCAGGCCCAATGTCCCGTACATAGTCACCACATTTTACCTTCACCCAATTATTATTATTATTACATTTTATTTATAGGGCGCCACAAGTGGTCTGCAGCGCCGTACATACAGTACAGGGTACACAGAACATTACATTACAATACAGTAACCAAAATATAAACTGAAAACAAGTAACAATTAGCAACACGATTCTCCACACACAGGACAGCTCTGAAGGTGACGGCTGTCATAGAAGTGCTAGAGAAGAAGGCTGTGAGACATTGGGGAGGAGGACCCTGCTCTTAGGAGCTTACAATCTAGGGGGGAGGGTAATTATGATCACTGATAGGCTAGGAGCATGCCACGTGCTGATGAGCCACCATATTACATTAAGGACGGAGCAAGTAAGATGGGAAGAGTGACGTGGAGGGATGTGGGCTGAATAATAGGTAGGGGCATGACATGAGAACTTGGGGTAAGAGGTGTGAATATCGGGTGAGGAGAAAAAGGAGGGATGGAGGAGTGGGATGACTAAAATGGACGTGGTGTGAAATAATGATATAATGATGGTGGGTGACAAAGATTAAAAGCAGATGATGAAGAGACTGGCTGCAATATATATTATATACTTGAAAAAAACAAAAACAATATACTTGGTACAGTATACTGTACCTTATCCCTATTTGTTCAGGGAAAATGCACTTGCGTGGAGTAAAATATAAACAAGCTCTTCTCTGCGAAACCAATGCTCTGTGAAATTGCAAAAAAAATGGGATTTACTGAATCTAAGCATGAACCAGCACAATCAGGAGCATAATCCATTGATTGCGTCAGCTTATTGGGTAGGTGATCTGGCCCAGGGAATGCCAGGATGAGCGTCTCTTGACTACAGTATCTCTCCTAGACAATTAATCTAGTGACAGTGCAGATATCATACAATCATACTGAGAGCGGTGGGCTTATTCCCTGCACAGCCATTCCAGTAATGCGGCAAAGTTTCATCCTGACGATTGTGGAGCGCTGACACTTAGTCAATGACTATTACATCGAAAATTATATTTATTGTTGTGAAAAAGAGGAGTCAGCTAGAGACACGTGGGAAAATGATGGACTGTAGATTTAACTTGGATATATAATAGGTAATAAATTAATTCAAGACTTTAAGTGACCTTTAAATGTCCCAATGATGCCATCGCGGTGCTGTCCTTAAAAATAATTTCCTACTAAGAATTGAATGAACCACACACATTACACAATAGGCTGAGCACTGATTCTAAGCATATACTGTAAATCAACCAACATAACAAAAAATGTTGATCTCCTGTACTGCTTTATTTATTATATTATTGCTACAGGTTATTAATCTTTATTTTCTGCGTGTTATGATTATTATACTAATATTAGTAGACCTGATGTACAGTGCCGGGAAATATTATAAAGCGTACAGAGAATTGGTTTTGTTTTTCATTGGGATTATGTTGATTTTATGAAGCATCAAAGTGGTTTCACCCTCCAGCTATCTCTGGAAGTAATTCCGCACAGGACATCAAGCATGCTCGCAGATAATAGCAGTCTGCTCCATTCACAAACACGAGAGGCTCCAATGAAGAACCTGGAAATGACACAGGAGGAAAACGATCTGGATGGATTTATTCACTTTTAAAGTCAAACGATGGCTCTGAACCTGTAATAACGGAGAGCATTGGAAAATGCCCTACCATGTAACATGGCTGTCACTCTTCACATTGCCGTGCTTTGTAGATGGTAAGGATTGTTGTTCTTACAAGACCTGTATCAAAACAAGGTCAAGAGTAAAAAAGGGGATATGTCAGTTTGTGTGGTGTACATGTACGCATTTCTGTACTGATCATGTGTGACAAAACACGGCCGTTTGTAGATTCAGGCGCATTTTAAATACGTGATCCCTTATGCCTGGAGAGAAGGGGTAGAGGTAGGCAACCATAACATGTGCACCATAGGGGTATATTATGTAAGTGTAGAAAGTACTCTGGGGATGGGACATAATTCACACTGGTACACCTTCTCACCTACCCCCACCTATACTACCCTCATACTGGTACACCCTCACACCTTCTCACCTACCCCCACCTATACTACCCTCATACTGGTACACCCTCACACCTTCTCACCTACCCCCACCTATACTACCCTCATACTGGTACACCCTCACACCTTCTCACCTACCCCCACCTATACTACCCTCATACTGGTACACCCTCACACCTTCTCACCTACCCCCACCTATACTAACCTCATACTGGTACACCGTCACACCTAACCCACTCCCACCTATACAACCCTCATACTGGTACACCCTCACACCTTCTCACCTACCCTCACCTATACTACCCTCATACTGGTACACCCTCACACCTAACCCACTCCCACCTATACTACCCTCATACTGGTACACCTTCTCACCTACCCCCACCTATACTACCCTCATACTGGTACACCCTCACACCTAACCCACTCCCACCTATACTACCCTCATACTGGTACATCCTCACACCTAACCCACTCCCACCTATACTACCCTCATACTGGTACACCCTCACACCTAACCCACTCCCACCTATACTACACTCATACTGGTACACCCTCACACTTAACCCACTCCCAACTATATTACCCTGATACTGGTACACCCTCACACCTAACCCACTCCCACCTATACTACCCTCATACTGGTACACCCTCACACCTTCTCACCTACCCCCACCTATACTACCCTCATACTGGTACACCCTCACACCTAACCCACTCCCTCCTATACTACCCTCATACTGGTACACCCACACCTACCCCACTCCCACCTATACTACCCTCATACTGGTACACCCTCACACCTAACCCACTCCCACATATAATACCCTCATACTGGTACACCCTCACACCTAACCCACTCCCACATATACTACCCTCATACTGGTACACCCTCACACCTAACCCACTCCCACATATAATACCCTCATACTGGTACACCCTCACACCTAACCCACTCCCACATATACTACCCTCATACTGGTACACCCTCACACCTAACCCACTCCCACATATACTACCCTCATACTGGTACACCCTCACACCTAACCCACTCCCACATATACTACCCTCATACTGTACACCCTCACACCTAATCCACTCCCACATATACTACCCTCATACTGGTACACCCTCACACCTACCCTACTCCCACCTATACTACTCACACTGATACACCCTCACACCTACCCTCCTCCCATCTATACTACTCACACTGGTACACCCTCAGACCTACCCTACTCCCACCTATACTACTCACACCGATACACCCTCACACCTACCCTACTCCCACCTATACTACTCACACTGGTACACCCTCACACCTTCCCTACTCCTACCTGCACTACTCACACTGGTACACCCTCACACCTACCTTACTCCTAACTATACTAACCTCATACTGGTACACCCTCACACCTACCCTACTCCCTCCTATACTACCCTCATACTGGTACACCCTCACACCTACCCTACTCCCACATATACTACCCTCATACTGGTACACCCTCACACCTACCCTACTCCCACCTATACTACTCACACTGGTACACCCTCACACCTACCCTACTCCCACCTATGCTACTTACACTAGTACACCCTCACACCTACCCTACTCCTTCCTATAATACTCACACTGGTACACCCTCACACCTACCCTACTCCCACCTATCCTGGGTGTGGAGACTCTGCAGTGTGTGCTGTCTGAGCTGTGAGGAGGTTGTGTGGAGGAGAGCTCTAGCTGCTGCAGGTGTGTCCCGTGTCTGCAGGGAGACTCCCTGCTGGCTTCCCCAGGGGGATGGATCCTCCTGGGGGAGAGTGCTCCCGACGTACAGCCCGTGGCTCGGGCTCTAAAACAAAAGCCAAAGCAAAGACTCCTGGTGTCCGGATAACTAGTGCGGCAGGCCAGTCCGGATCATCAGGAAGCAGCATGAGTGACAGTGGAGGCAATATCATTAGCCCTGCTTCTGTGCAGTTGGAACCACAGCTTGTTCCCCCTATGTCTGAGGGTGCTCCACTATGTAATGGAACAAAGGGTCGAGCAGTGCTGGAAGCTACCTACCCTGTCGGTGTGGCCCCAGTGAAGAAACTGGAGCCACAGTCGGATTCCCACAAACTCTCCCTGGGTGCTCCCCTGTGTGATGTAACACAGGGTGGAGTGACAGCAGCTACTGTCTGCCCAGGGGGTAGTGAAGTATGTGGGGGGTTGAGGCCCCTTGATGCCTTGGAAAATGTTCCTGGATCCCCTGGTGATACTGGGGATGAAGAGGAAGATGAGGAGGAGGAATCATTTGATAGCTTCTCTATTGAGGAATTACAAAGAGAGGCAAAGCGTATACAGACCAGAATTAATGATAAGAAGAAAAAAAGAAATACCTGCTATAAATGGGAGAAACCAGTGTTAAAAGAAGTGATTGAAACCCTTTCTGTAACTCTGGGAAGGGTTAAAAATAAATTGCAAGAAAAGCGCTTGGAAAAAAAGGAAAAGCAGATGCAAGCAGCAGTGAAAGGGTTACCAGTTCATGCAAAGGTCCAATCAAGCCCGACACCCATGGTGACAGGTGTTATCAGTGTACCTGGTGATTGCAGCAGCACACCACAGCCTGTTTCTGCAACTGAAAGTGAAATAAACCTACCAGCTGATGTCCAGGCAGAGTGTATGCAGCTGGAGGCAGCAGCAGTAGATGAGTGTAATACAGCTGAAGATGCAGCAAATATGGAGGATAAAGTTATGTCAGAGGTGGTGGTGTCTGGTGCTGTGATTGCTGATTCCCAGGAGAAGTCCGTGGCAGGGGACACAGTGGAGATGTCTTGCGAGCCTGAGGTGGAGGATGTTGCGGAAATGGGCGCTTTCGGTGAGCCGGCTGTCCTGCAGGTGAATAACAGTGTGCCGGGTGCTGGGGGTAAGGCAGGTAAGAAGTGGCCGGTGACGGCTGAGCCTGACAGTGCCCGGCATGAGCTATTTCCACCTGTAGTGATGGCAGATGGCGGAGCCAGGAACACAGAGGGCGCGGTGTTCCAGGCTCAAATGGAGGTTGTTATGGCGG
Organism: Taudactylus pleione; assembly: GCA_031769625.1. NCBI lineage: Eukaryota > Metazoa > Chordata > Amphibia > Anura > Myobatrachidae > Taudactylus > Taudactylus pleione. The sequence goes on along the minus strand of JAUIMM010000694.1, from coordinate 4,494,233 downwards.
AATTAAGGCTTGAGGAAGCTTTACAGAAAAGTGGCACTGAGGGGGGATCTCCAGATGAATCTGCAGTGGCAGGTGAATTACCTGTTACTGGGAAGGCTCTGGGGATTGTACCCGGAGACGTGCAGGGCGAGAAGGTTATAGGTACAAGGAGGTTGCCGCATGGTACTGGTTTAGGAGGGCGCATAAAGGAAATACAGTTTGCACAAGGAATGCCTGCATTAGAAAAGACTGGGCTGCCGGAGGAGCAGATTAAAGTAATAGAAACTGTTTATGGAGATAAAATGCTTGTACCAGCCAGGGCTGCAGAGGCAGCTAAAATTATTTGTGATGATGTAAGAAGGAGAGAGGGTGGGGGGAGTGTGGTAACAAGTATATCGTATGCTAAAATGGTGACAAGATCTAATGTTTTCAATATGAATGTGAATAATGTTGGTCCACAAATGCCGGGTGCAGCAGGCCAGGTTGGAAAAAGGAGAAATTTAATCCAGTTCCGATGGGCAGGAGAGGGGTAAGTTCCTACAAAGGAGACTTTCTTAAAAATGATTTTTGATCTGGGGTTTAAACCCTCAGATTTATATGCTTGCATACACCCTGTCAAATCTGCAGAGTTTGATTTGAGTTTTTTATCCTACCAGTGACTACAAGTGTTCTGGACAAAATGGCAGGCATGTAAAATGTCAAAACCATATGATATGTACAGAGTAAATTTGGTTACAAAGCATGATAAAGTGAAGGTGCATATTCTAGTGAGGAATGAGTCCATTCCAGTCCAAGATATTGCGTACTGGTTGTCCAGATATTGTGATATACAGTCTGACCTAAGCAAATCTGGATATACAATGGGGGTATGGGGGGAGCTTGGGAGGCCCTGGTAAAGCTGCGTCATTCTGACAGAGGATTCATCCGTGTACCGTCCGCTACATACATTGGCAGGGATCGAGTACAATGCTTCTACCAGGGTCAGCCAAGAACCTGCTTTAAGTGCTGGGATTTTAGGCATCTGAGCAGCGAATGTAATGTGATAAAATGTTCATTGTGTAATAAGATTGGTCATGTATAAAGAGAATGTGGGGTGGTCAAATGTAATTTATGTGGGGAAGAAGGCCATCTGTATAGCAGGTGTCCTCGGGCCAGCCATAATAGTGGGCAGGAGGTTAGGCCAGAACCAAGAAGGGAGGAGGAGGTGGTAAGACAAAAAGAACCACTAGGTGTAGATGAACATGTAAAGCAGGTGCAAGGGAAACAGGTAGAGGAGGCACCTTTTCAGGAGGTAAGGAGAGGAAATAAGAAAAAGAGGAAAGGTGAAGATGTGCAAGTTGTGCTAAGCAACAAATTTGATGTATTTTCCTCTGATGAGAAGGAAGTAATGAGGAGTGGGGGTGAATTGATTTTGGTAACAGGGAAGGATAAGAAGCAAGCAAGGACAGTGACAAAGAAAGTTAATAAAATTGGAGGGGGGAGGAAAGGAATAAAAGGAGGAGAAAGAGAGCAGATCAGGAGGAAGGTGACGGGAAGGGTTTAGAGTGTGAACCTGCTGGAACTCAGCTAGAAGAGGAAAATATGTGCAGTTTAGGGAGTGTGGTGGAGGAAGTGATGGTGATAGAGGAGACCCAGGGTATGGAGGAGGATAGGGTGGCTCAAGGTGTGTCCCAGGGCTCCTGTGTAGGGTCGAGTCAGGTAAAGGTACCTGGTACTGAGCATCAGGTTATCATGTATGTACCCAAACCTCCTGATCCTGGGCCTTCTCATACGGAGGAGAAGGTCCCTGTAGATTGTCAGGGAGTGAGGGAAGAAGGGGTAGTGACAGTTGTCGCTATGGAAGAGAAGGCTGGCCCGAGTAGGGTTAGGTTGTAGTTTTGTGGTGGATTTGGTGCTGGGAATTATGCAAGGTAAAAGTAAGCAAGGTCTTGCATTTAATCTATACATCATGGATCCCCAACCCATATGATGTGTCACGATTAATGTGGCTTCCGTAGTTTCTGAACGTGCTCGTATAATGGCCTTTGATTTTTTCAACACGGTTGAGGTTGATTTTTTGTTTTTGCAGGAGACTAGGAGTAGTAAGTTGGATCTCCTCCACAAAGCGAAGCGTGAGTGGAGGAGGGGTCCTTCTTACTGGTCTCTTGCAGCCGAGCTGTACGGTGGGGTGGCAGTGCTTTTTACTGACATTGTAACTTTGTACAAGGTTATAGAGTTGCAAGCATGTAGATGTATGATTTTGGATATCAACATGAAGGGACAGGACCTTAGGTTAATTAATATTTATGGTCCTCAGTCACAGTGGGATAGGAAATGTCTCTTCATGGAGATAAAATCTTTTCTTTTTACGGCCAAGTTATCTTTGGTGGTGATTTTAATACCATAATTAGGCCAAAAGATAGGGGAGGTTCAAAGAAAACTCTGGGCTATGACTCCAATTTTTTAGTTAGTATGATTAGACAGGTGGGTCTGGTAGATGTGCATATTCGGCATTTCCCAGACCTCACAGGTTTCACCTTTTTTAGTGGTAGTCATAGATCTAGAATAGATAGGTTTTTTGTTAAGGAATCTTCAAAGACCTCATCTTTAGGGGTGATGTTAGTGGAGTTTTCTGATCACGCTTTTCTCTCAGTAACTTTGAATGCCTCAGAAACCCCTCAGAAAGGGTGGGGCCTGTGGCGATTGAACTCAGAGCTTCTGGAAGAAGAGAGCATTAGAAAATCCTTTAGGGTCTTCTTTCAATCTCAGGAGACACTTTTGGAGGCGGGTTGGAGTAGATCTGAGTGGTGGGAGGTGATTAAAAAGAGAATCCGGAAGTTTTTCCGTGGGTCTATTGCTAAAAAAAACTTGTTAAAATGTAACATCTACCATAGCCTAAGAAAGAAATTGGATCTCTTGATCTCTGAGGAGGGAGATAGTGGGGAGATCTCCCGGGTGTAAAGGCTTGGATGAAGGAGTTTCAGTACAACCGACTGGCATCCTTGGTTCTGGAGAGGGATTATGGAACATACCACTCGCCAGATCCCTACCAGAGCTGTAGGAGGTCAGTTGATGACAAAGAGATCAGGGGACTGAAGAATGGACAGGGTGTTCTTCATATTGATAAGAAGGGCATTCTGGAAGTTATTGAGTCCTATTATTCAGATCTTTTATCTGAGCATTCACTCATCAGAGAGAGGATGGAGGAATTTCTGAGGAGGACACCAGGTTTGGGTTCTCAGGTTGTTTCTTCTGAATCTTTAGAGAGTGATATAATGGCAGAGGAAGTTAAGTTAGTGATAGAGGGGTTAAACTCCAAAAAATCTCCAGGACCGGATGGTTTAACATCTGAATTCTACAAGACTTTTTCAGACCTCTTAATTCCTCGCCTTGTGGAAGTATTTAATGAGAGCCTGGATGAGGGAGTCTATCCCTCTTTCCATGAGGTTATCTGCCCTTATACTACTGTCTAAAGGAAAGGATCCATCCCGTATTGAGAACTGGCATCCCATAGCCCTTCTTGATATGGACAGGAAGATTTTGGCAAAGGTACTGTTCAATAGGCTATCAGAATTTTCTGAGCTGTTGCTTTGCCCCTCTCAGCACTGTACGGTGAAGGGCTGTAGCACCTTTAGTGCTGTCCTAGGTGTCCGGGAGGTCATTGAGCGGTGCAAGGCTGAGAAGTGTGGAAAGTATTTACTGGCATTGGATCAATCTAAGGCTTTTGATCGGGTAAACCATGAGTACCTTTGGGCCCTACTGAAAAGGTATGGTCTTCCAGAGCGGGTGGTGAATTGGCTGCAGGCTATTTATCATCAGGCCGAGAGCTTCCCACTTGTAAATGGTTGGGTGGGTCCCACTTTTGGGGTAGGCTCTGGTGTTCGTCTGGGATGCCCCCTGAGCCCCCTCCTATATGTTTTTGTGATTGACCCCTTCATCAGAAGGGTAGAGAGCGGAACTGTGGGTGGGGTGCAGCTGAGCCCAGAGTTTCTGCTAAAGGTGGTGGCCTACGCAGATGATGTCACGGTGGTTCTCTCCTCATGGACAGAGGCCCGTGATGTGGAACATCTTATCTGTGAATACTCTGAAGCATTGTGCTCCAGGGTAAACCGTGAAAAATGTGAAGTTTTCTGGATGGGGGAGGAGGGTGATGAATTTTGCCTTCCGGACAGCTTCCCTCGGGCCAGTCAGCAGATTAAAATTCTAGGCATAACATTTGACGATGATGACTATGCCTCCCTAAACTGGGATAAGAAGCTGGAAGATGCTACCAAGAAGGTAGAGAGCTGGAAGAGATGGAAGTTATCTCTGAGGGAAAGGGTTGACTTGTGTAATACTTACTTGATTCCGATTTTTTTATATGTCAGTTATGTGTGTTTTTTGCCTCAATCTATGTGGTCCAGATTGAATTCCTTGTTTTTCCTTCTTTTGTGGGGAAACGGTGTCAATATTGTCAGGAGAAGCATCACCTACAGACCGAGGAAAGACAGGGGTTTAAATATGGTAAACCCCGTTGTCTTTTTTGTAACAACCTTTTTAAAATTTAATCTTGGGAGTTTGATTTTAGATGCTCCCCCTCGGTGGGTAGCGGGATTTAGATTCTGGATGTTCCCCTTCCTCAGGTTGTGGTTAGAGGGGGGCCAGGTGAAAAGCTTTTGGATTCGGTGTGGTTACCTCCCGATCTATGTCATCCAGAGTTTGAAGGTGATGAGGCGTTTTGGCATGGTGGTGAGTGAAGTCAAAAACTTCTCTAAAAGGGAGTTGGAGAGAAGAATTTTGCAGACTCACCTCCATGACCAGCTGTCCCTGATGGGCCTGTCCAAGTGATGTCGCTTAGGCCGGGTTAGCTCTGTTAAATTCACAGAGGATACCGCAGAAGTTTAGAGACATTGCTTGGCTCTCTTTTCACGGAAGACTTTATGTTGGGGAGAATCTCAGGTGGAAGAGTGTCAATGAACATGATTGCCCACGGGAGGAGTGTCCAGGGGTGGTGGAGACGATGGACACTTTCTGCTTGAGTGTACCTTTAATGTAAAGGTTTCAAATGAGGTGTCAAAAGTCATTGGTATTCCGTGCCTTTCGGGGCATAATTACCCTGACTGTGTTTATGGGGTAGTCAGAAGATACGGTGGATTTAATTTAGCCACAATTTATTTAGTTAGTTTAGCAGTTAGATTTTACACGTGGAGCGCACGGTGTCAGGTGTCCATAAGGAAAAAGGTCCTCCCCTATAGGAATGTGGTGGGTTTGATTCTTCAAGAGGTGAGAAGGATGATGGATCTGCATAGAGAGTGGTTGGATGCTGTCAGCTGGTCTCATTGGTGGGGCCAGTTGAAACGCCCTTGAGTGGGTGGCAAACAGTCTCTCTCAATTCCGGCTTTGGGTTTTCTTTTCTCTTTTTTCACTCCCTTGTAGATGGTTTTTTGAAGTATTTTGTTTTATTTATGGAAAGGTTTGCATACATCTGCATGTAGGTGTTGGTGATGGGTAATATAGTTTAGGGTTTGATGTATGATTTAGATAGTTTCCTTTTACTTGAGATGGTTTCTAAATCCTTGCTTAGTTTTCCCTTGCAGGTGGTGGATTGTATATAGGTAGTAGGGTAGATAAGTGTTTGTATTAGGTTAGGTTTATTAAGTTTTTGATTTTATGTAATTATTTATTTACATTTTATGTATTTATTATTATTATACTTGTTGCAAGTTTTAATAAAACGAAGCATGACCTATACTACTCACACTTTTACTACTAACACTGGTACACCCTCACACCTACCCTACTCCCACCTATACCACTCACACTGGTACACCCTCACACCTACCCTACTCCCACCTATACTACTCACACTGGTACACCCTGCACATATACCCTACTCCCACCTATACTTCTCACAATGGTACACCCTCACACCTACACTACCCCCACCTATACTACTCACACTGGTACACCCTGCACATATACCCTACTCCCACCTATACTACTCACACTGGTACACCCTGCACATATACCCTACTCCCACCTATACTACTCACACTGGTACACCCTGCACATATACCCTACTCCCACCTATACTACTCACACTGGTACACCCTGCACATATACCCTACTCCCACATATACTACTCACACTGGTACACCCTGCACATATACTCTACTCCCACCTATACTACTCACACTGGTACACCCTGCACATATACCCTACTCCTACCTATACTACTCACACTGGTACACCCTCACACCTCCCCTACTCCTACCTATAGTACTCACACTGGTACACCCTGCACATATACCCTACTCCCACCTATACTACTCACACTGGTACACCCTGCACATATACCCTACTCCCACCTATACTACTCACACTGGTACACTCTCTCACCTACCTATACTACTCACACTGTTACAACCTCACACCTACCCTACTCCAAACTATACTACTCACACTGGTACACCCTCACACCTACCCTACTCCCACCTATACTACTCACACTGGTACACCTGAAATTTGAAATGTTCGGGTTTATCCATTATTCTATTCTTGTAGCACGGTATTGATCATAGCATCAAGTTTTAATGAAAAAATAATAACTGGATTTAAGTCTTAATTTTTTTCCTTAAGTTTAGCACATTTCATACCAGGGACCATCTATTTTTTGGTGGTCCTATGTGAACAATAGTCTTTCACTATTCCCATGACACAGTGCACATGGCTAGAAACAGTAAGGGAATTAAAGTTTTTGCCATCTTTGTGTCTGAGATGCAGTCATAATGTGGATGTCACAACTCTCGCTGGGATAATATGGATGCTGACTGTACTGATTAGCGTAGAGCCGGAGAAGAGGTGCTGAGTCTAACGTATTGTTGGTCTTCACCAGCGGCCCCCAAAAGGGGCTTAGGCTTTGCTGTGTCTGATATACAGGTCACAGCCCACTGACTGAGTCCCTATGGCACTGAAGGTAAGTAAAGAACTGTTGATCATGAGGCGTACTGGAGTGTATTCAGAAGAAACAGGTCAGACCCAGCCGGGTATTGCAGAATCATTGGATGGGCAGAAACAGGTCAGAAAATAGCCAAAGTCAGAACCAGAAAGTCACTAATGAAGTAGCAAGGGAACAGGCAGGGAGAATCCTCAGAAGGACCAGATCAGACCACAGGGAATCGCACCGGGAGCTTAAACAGAACAGATGATGAGGATGTGAGCCTAATACTCTGACACTTTAATAGTGTGCAGACAGTTTTTTATAGGGTGGGGATTCAAATTTGGTGCCAAATGTGACGTCATGTTTAGCAAATCTTTCACTTTACATTTCAAGCAAAGCAGCGTGTGCCCCTCTGGGAGCCACAGCTACCTGCAATCAGAGCCACCCGGAGCGGGCAGAGCTGCTCAAAGCAGCAGGTGGGAGAGCGAGGAGATGCCAGTGGTCCCCACAGCAGCCAGGATAAAGACTGCCGATAGTGAGGGGTTGCAGGTGGCAACTAGCTCCTGCCCGCGCCTGGACCACCACAGCTCGGGAAACCAGCACAGTGTACCCAGTAGGTAGGAACCGGGCCTCAGTGTGCTGTAAAATATCCCCCCTCCTCTGTCTCTTAGCTTTAACAAGGGAACCTTTCTTCTTTTGCTGACAGTGCAGAACTTATAGTGAGAGGCGGCTTTATGTAGATTCTTTTTTACCTCATCACAAATCATGATGAAGGGTTTTCACAGTGTCACTGACTGCCGAGAGGGATACTGATTGACAGGAGGGCAATGGAACCCATTCTGAATGTAGAAAGAATAATGGCTTTGGATAAAGGTTATTATGGGCGAACTCAGCCCATGGCAAAAGAGAAACCCAATCATCCTGATTCTCAGAGACATAAATTCTGCAAAAAAAAAATCCAGATCTTGGTTCACTCATTCATTTTGTCCATTGCTCTGAGAATGGTCAGCTGAAGAGAAGCTTAACTTAACAGCAGTGGCGTCACAAGGTAGGTGCGGGGGGTGCGGCCCGCACCCGGGTGTCACCCGCCGAGGGGTGACACCAAGGTGCAGGCTCCCCTTCAGTGACGGGAGCCGGGTGCTGCACTATAGCATTAAGTGCAGCGCTCGGCTCCTGTCAGTGAGGGAGCCGGCACTGTCCATGCCCGCACCTCCTGCACCCCCCACGCCATTGATACATAATGTATCATACATTTTTTTTTACAGCGGCCACGGCAGGGTAAGCGCCGTGAGGCCATGCCCCTCCCGAAGGTCCAATATGTGAGGCCACGCCCCTGACACACCCCCTCCTGAAGACCACGCCCCCATTTCGGCGATTGTGACGTGCAAGGTGTCCCTCCCCGCACCGGGTGTCACCGCGGGGAGGGACGCCACTGCTTAACAGTAAAGGTTTTTCCAGAACTTGGAAATAAGGAGTATCTCATGATCAGAAATGAAGTGCTTAGGGAGCCAATGGTAACCCTTTTAAAGGAACAAAACGATCTGCCTTAGAGAACCTGTTCACTACAGCCCAGATGGTATTAAATCCTTGACTAGAATGCATCTCCGTAATAAAGTCCAAGTCAGTAGGGCATGTAAAGAACCTGTAGGAGTTTGAGGCTGAATCTTGTGCTAAGCACATGAAGAACAGGCTCCCATGAAATCCTTTACGTCCTGATGTACAGATGGCCACCATAAACTCCTTCAGATCCAGTCCAGTGTCTTTTTCACACCTGCATGACTGGTGAAGGGAGATGCTTGCACTCACTGAGTTATTTCGGGCATAATTCTGATGACACAAATTATTTTCCAGAAGGCACCTTTACTTTATTAATTACTGAAAGAAAGCAAGTCAGATGCAAAATAGGTTTATTCTTGCAGGGAACTTCTTCCTTGGTGGTACAGAATGCACAAGACATTTTTGTTTCCAGGGTGATATGTGATGACAAGATTGAAGAACAATGACCACCTGGCCTATCGATAGTTCAAAGAGTTAACTGTTTGGAGAAACAGCAGATATGGTTAGTGAAGATGGTCACAGGGAAATTTGCCACCAATCCTTTAAAGCAAGTTTAATTGCTAACGATGTATTGTCCCCCACAGCATAGTTCTTCTTGAGAACTGAGAAATTGTGGGAGATGAAACCACAAGAATAACACTTCCTGGCTGTGTCTTTTTGAGACAGGACATCTCCATCTCCACCACAGAAGCATCCACGTCTATGAAAGCCGATCGAGATTTATTTGCCTTAGAATTGGTGCCAATGTAAAAAGTTGTTTAAGTTGAAAGAATGTGTTCTCAACCTCAGGTAGCCAATCCTTGGTGTTCAAGACTTCGCAAGAGCTGTGATGAGAGCAACTACTGTTGGCTAATTCCTGATGAACTATCTGTAAAAGTTGCACAATCCCAAGAATCTTTGAATAGCTTTTACCCAGTAGGACAAGGCCAGTTGTCAATGACGGAAAGTTTCTAGGATTCATCCTGACTGGTAACAGAGATGATGTATCCTAGCAATGCAATCTCCTGCTGAAAGATGCATTATTCCAATTTGCAGTAAATTTGGTTGGGCCAAATCTCTCACATGCTAGCAATGAGAGGTCAAAACCTTTGAAATGATCAAAATGTCATTTAAATAGCCCACAACTTATTTATACGGGAGGGGGAGGTTAGGATTAGGCACTAGAGGGAGGGTTAGTGGTTAGGGATATACAGTACCAACCACCAGAAGCTCCGCTGGATCTGCCTGAACTGAAATCATCATCACCAGACAGCTGGAGTCACCGCACCTGCCGTACCAGGTAAGTCACCATTAGAACATCGGGGACATTTAGTCAATATTCTAATTATGTCAGCATTTAATCAGTGCCGACATGCAGCATGTAATCAATACCACCATGTTGAAATTATCACATTGACCTGATGAATGTCGACAAAAATACCACACACTCTGGTTTTTGAGGGCAGCCTAGGAAAGTGGAAGTGTCTTCCCCCCACACCCTCCAATGTGAAGTCACCGTGGTTGTGTTCTCATTTGGAAATTTTACATGTTGGGAAATATGTGAAAGGAAGACATTTTGTGACCTAAACCAAAATCCATAAGACTACACACTACCAGGCCATAGAGAATATTTGGCCATTCACATCTGTCCCTGCCCCAGTGGAGATTACAATCTTTATTCTTTATCCCACAAGCTCACACACATTGGTCAGCCCTGTGATTATATGGAGTATACATAACAATACAAATATAAAGATATATCTGATTATAAAGAGCATTTTGTATAAAATATGCTCTTTATAACATGAGGCAATTTATTTATATATATATATATATATATATATATATATATACATACATACAGCAGATAGCACAGCACTCCTAGCGACTTTGTAAAAATACAGACTCTATGGCGGCATGTGATAGGGCAACGTTTCAGTGCCCTTTATGGCGGCACTTTCGTCAGGCTCAAAAGATACATTAACAACATCTTACCTTAAGTACCATCCTTACACCCCGTGAAGCACTACAAACCTCGAATCACAGGTTAGTCGATGGCTTATATACTGTACATAGGGCCTGATTCAGAGCTGCTCGTAAGCGGCCGCTCGTTCGCTCCGAGCGATGTTTGCCCAACTGCGCATGCGTACGGATTGTTATACGCATGCGCGAACCAGTCAGTGCGGTCGAAATTCATGTGCTCGAAAAATAGCGAATGCCTGCTATTTTGAGTGACAGGAGGAGGCGTAAGTGTGTGGTAACAGGGGAAGGTGCTTGAAAACGGGGAGTGGAGATCCGAACGCAGGCATGCTTAAAGGTCAAAACGGGCGTTTTATGGGTGTGCATAATTAAAACAGCAGCGTCACTGACCACGTCACTGGGTTATTTTATAGTCAGAACTGCTCGCAAAATTGTGGTAGCAAAAACCAACCACAAGAATAGCGAGCAGTTCATACGCTGGTCGATGTACTCGATTAATCTAATAAATAGCGGACATGACGAAGGATGCGAGCGGCCAGGGGGGGTAGTTTCCCAAAAAACGACCGCAAGTTTTGTACGCTCGTTCAGACCTAGAGGCGTGAACAGACCGCAAAGAGCGAACGGTTCATTTGAATAGCCACCCCTATTTTCTGGACGAGCGAGCGCTAATTGCGTCCGGCTCTGAATCAGGCCCATAGTTCGCCCTGTCTGGGGATGTTGAAAACCTTTTTTAGTCCCCAGAAAATTCTTACTAGTGTTCTCCCTCCGTGTGACGCCAGACTTAACTAGGATGTTGCCACGGGTATAACAAGACATCAGTCTTGTATCGCCCAAATGTAGCTCTGGATCGGACTGTATAATATGCCATACATTTATCGATATATTATTAATACCTGTATTGGGCGGATTGAATTGACATACCCATGGAATCATCGATTGTTGCTTTCTCTGGGGACTCTGGTTAAGTAGTATATTACGATCTATCGTTAATACTTTTTGTTTAGCCTGTTCAAGTAAACTAGCCTGATAGCCTCTTTGTTTTTGGTATCATTTATTATGGCTTGCATTAATTTGTATGTATGTGCTGTTTATCTTTTAGTATATTGTGTTACTATGGTGATGGGGAGCATACTGATGATTAGTCGATTGATGATGTCATCTATTGTGCGCGGGCCGGGTGGGTGCTCCGTCTCGTGTCCGGCTCCAGGTGCTTCGCATTTATATTTTGAGCCTGACAAAAGTGCCGCAATAAAGGTCACTGAAACGTTGCCCTATCACATGCCTCCCTAGAGTCTGTATATTACAAAGTTGCAAGGAGTGCTGCGCTATCTGCTGTATATATTGGAATCCCCTTCTTTGCGGGCACCCGGCGCTATTGACATATACAGGGAGAGCCGGACACCTTGGTCTGTATATAATATATATATATATATATATACATACACACACATACACATATAACTATGTGTACACATATAACTAATAAACCCCTCAGATTTTTAACAAATATTAGTTTAGACAAAGATACAGAACATGAAGCAGGATAAGGGGTCATGGGTTAAAGTAATATTTCAATCAACACATTGGAGCAGATACAACATTGTATTTTCAGATACTTTGTTTATACGACCGCGCAACTGTGATGGAAGAGTGAGACGTAAGGTTCCCATTAAGCATAGAATTTTCGCACATCCTTTTCAATGTCAGAAAGCGCATTATGGCAATCAATATATATATAATGTTCTAAAATAATTGCTTTATGTTATTCAATGGAGGGAGCTGCTTTCTTAATCTATTTTTCAAGAATAATTTGTTTTGCTAACGTAACTATAAGGATTACTGTAGGTAAAATATTTCGTATATATCTGTTCCATCTTTCCATGCTGCAAAATGCGCAAATAACATTGGAATAGGTAAAAAGGGCAGGTTAAGCCCCAAAGTGTGATTAATAGAAGTCAGAACCTTGTGCCAACATTTCTTAATCTTTAAACAAGACCAAAAAGCATAAATATAAGACGCATTTTCCATAGAACACTTTGGACATGGACCAATGGAGTCTGCAACCACGTATTCCATTAACCCTGAGGAACATATGCTCCATGTATGAATTGAATATGGACCTCCTGTAATTTAGAAGATCCTAATGATTTAAGGATAAATCCTGTATCTTAAATCAGTTCTTGGATATTCTCCATTTTAGGAAGGCTCTTGACCATTGAACATGGAGATTACGCCATAATATATCAGGGTCATTTAGCAATAAATGGGGGTACAGATATCTAATTTGGTAAGGAGACGTAGAACATAACTGTAGTAAAGAATCTACAGTAGCACATTAGGTATACATTGTCTGGAGCCTAAGGCCGGTATCCAATTAGCAGCGAAAAATGTAAATTTGCAAAAAATTTTGACGATTTTTGGGTCTTGTTCGCCGTTTTTTTTTTTGGTGTCCAATTAAGCCCCATTTTTTACGTCCAAAAATTTTTTGTTTTTCTCACAAAAACACAGAGGATCCGCAAAAATTCACGGATCTATGTATTTTGACTGCCACAGTCAGGAGAAAAATGGCTACACGCCTGCCTCAGCGTGTAAGATTATTAAGGTATAAATTGGGACGCTGAGATGGAATCTGAATACCTAAATATTTAAAGGAGTTTTGTGTACATTTAATACCAAATTGTTGACAGAGAGGTGAAAGATCAGTAGGGGAGCCGCCGTTGTTAAAGGGCCGCAGCTCACATTTTTCTACATTGATCCGGTAGCCCGCGAAAGAGCTAATGAGATAGTTATAAAGTCAAAAATATCTGGAAGTGATCTGTGAGGATTCAAAATAAACAACATCATAACATTTGTGAATAATGGTTTTTTTTTTAAAATCTATAGAGCCTACTGTAATACCTGTACAGTTTATATCGGTCCGTGTGTACTGTATATGCCAGTCAATAGTAAATACATGATAATCATTACTTATAAATGAACGCTGCGAGAACCTACTCCGTCTATGGCAGCAGGGGAGTTGAAGCGTGCCATAATTATATATATATAACACGGGCACATGGCCGCCTCTAACATCCTGTATTGCCACTTTGAACTTGTCGAGCTGCCTCTTGTCTCATTTTGATTCAATTTCTCGCTCTTTTTTCTGCCACAGTAAGTATCTGAGTGCAGCTGTTTAGCATTTCCTCTCTCTCTAGGTTTTTTGTCATATTCTATTGGAAATCCCACTGTTAAAATGCAATTTAAGAAGAAAGATTCAAACCTTCTGTGGTTTCTGTGCCAAGTCAGCCTGCCACAGCCCTTGTCGCTTGCCAGATGGTTGCCCCGAGCACAGAACCTGTGTCCCTCTCATTGTGTCACCACAGATCCATCCAGCATAACCGGGAGACTGGGACACGTCGTGACATCTAGACTTGGTCTGGGGATCACCGGACCACTCCTGCCACTCAACTCAGTCATGACTGCAGAATTACTGTTGTGCTATCGTGACTTTACCTTATTATTCTACATGTATGTATTTAATATGCACGATCATTCTTATGAATGTGTCATCTGCTTCAGTCATTGTCTAAATGCAGGGGTCACATATATTTATAGATCTGTCCTCGCTTACTGGTTGTACATATGCCATATGGTCCGGGACGCCAGAACCAAATGCATGTCCTCTCAGCGCAACTGGGATGCTCCAAGAGGAGTAGCGTACCATATTTTTCTTTTAATTTTCAATAGAGATGTACGGTTTGGTGCTCCAGTAAATTTAAATCCCACCGAATTTCATGAATCCGGACAAATCCGAGTCGCGGTCCTGATCTTCCAGCTGTTCGGAATTCGGATTTTAAATCTGAATTTCGGGATTTGGATTGCAAAAATGACATGAGGTTTAACTGTTATTAAAAAACTTTTTATCATTTAAAAAAAAAAAAATTCAGATCCAAAACCAAAACACGAAGATGAATTCAGGTCCGAAACCAAAACAAGGGGGTCAGCGCACAGCTCTAATTTTGCATCTTAGTCGCATTGCAGATGCAGCAAAAAGTCGCTCACAGAGATGCTGGGCTGCTTCTTCATGGCACAGGAATTGGATTTACACGCGTACAAAGTAGCAAATGAACGGAATTCGGAGTTAGGAAAAGCTGCGGCCGCTGCATCAGAGCCCTTCTCACACACAGATATACAAATGTTGAATACACCAAATTGATCATCTGTGTGTTTTCATTCTGGGAATAAGATGCATATTTTGCGAAAAAAAAGTCGCTCAGCGTGACAGGGTCACACGCGAGTGAAGTAACAGTAAAAAATGGTGCATCCATATAAGTCAGTGACATCATCACAAGATCAGAATATTTGCACAGCATTATGGAAAGTTTAGTGCAACTAGACGCTTAGGGGCTGATGCAGTTTTGGAAGGTAAATCAGATGTAGATTGCTCAGAGAAGGGTGCATAGAAAATAATGTATTCACCCAACTCACGGTGCACAAACAACTATGTGTCGCATATCTGTTCTATACTAGGTCCAAAAGATACACCTCCAAAAGGGTGTATGTATGTGTGTATGTAATGCATGTATGTATGTATGTATATGTATGTATGTATGTATATGTGTGTGTGTGTGTGTGTGTGTGTGTGTGTATATATATATATATGTATGTATGTATGTGTTTTAAGTATGTATAATTGTATATGTGTATGTATGTTTGTATGTATGCATGTGTGTGTATATTAGGGGTATGCAAGGGCCACTTTTCGTGTTTTGTGTTTTGGATCTGGATCTTTCTTTGTGTTTTGGATCTGGATTGGTTTTGCCAAAACCACCCTTCCGTGTTTTGGGTTCTGGGTTTTGCGTTTTGGATCTGTATTTTTTGAAAAAAAGCATAAAAACAGCTAAAATCACAGAATTTGTGGTTTTTTTTGCTCCTATGCTATTATTAACCTCAATAACCTTAATTTCCACTAATTTCCATTCTATTCTGAACACCTCACACCTCACAATAGTGTTTTTATGTCCAAAAGGTTGCACCGAGGTAGCTGGATGACTATGCTAAGCGATACAAGTGGGCGACACAAACACGTGGCCCATCTAGGAGTGACACTGCAGTGGCAGACAGGATGGCAGTTTGCACACTTTAACAAACCAAACATTTCAGCGCCAGGGTCTGCCACACGACTGTGGCTGAAATGATTGGTTCGTTTGGGCCCCCACAAAACAAGCTGGCAATTAATCTGTCCCTGCACAAACTGGCTCTACAGAGGCAAGATGTCATCCTCATCCTCCTCATTCACCGATTCCTCACCCTCTTCAGTGTTGTGTACATCCTCATCCTCACAGAGTATTAATTCATCCCCGCTGGAATCCACCACCACAGGTCCCTCTGTACGTTCTGGAGGCTGGTCTCCCTGGAAGAGATAATCATTCATTTTTATGAACATCATCTTGTCCACATTTTGTGGAAGCAACCTCCTACGCCTTTCGCTGACAAGATTCCCAGCTGCACTAAACACTCTTTCGGTGTACACACTGAGGGGGGGGGCAACTCAGGTAAAATAGAGCCAGTTTGTACAGGGGCCTCCAAATTGCCTCTTTTTCCTGCCAGTACAGGTACGGCCTGTCTGACATGCCTACTTGGATGCTGTCACCAATGTAATCCTCCACCATTCTGTCAATGGTGACAGTATCATATGCACTGACAGTAGACATGTCAGAAATTGTTGCCAGGTCCAAACTTGGTCCTGCCTGCCCTGCATCACCGCCAGCGGGTTGCTTAGGATACCTAAGTTTTTTTCTGGCAGCCCCAGTTGCGGGAGAAAATGAAGAAGGAGCTGTTGACGTGTCACGTCCGGCTTCAGCTGACAGTGTTTTCACCAGCAGGTCTTTGCACCTCTGCAGGCTTGTGTCGGCCGGAAAGAGAGACCCCACATTGGCTTTAAACCTAGGATCGAGCATGGTGGCCAAAATGTAGTGGTCTGATATCAACAGATTGACCACCCTGGAATCCTGGCAAAGTGAATGAAGGTCTTCATCCACAAGTCCCACATGCTGAGCGGAATCGCTCCATCTTAGCTCCTCCTTCACTTTCTCCAGCTGCTTCTGCAAAAGCCTGATGAGGGGAATGACCTGACTCAAGCTGGCAGTGTCTGAACTGACTTCACGTGTGGCAAGTTCGAAGGGCTGGAGAACCTTGCACAACACGGAAATCATTCTCCACTGCGCTTGAGTCAGGTGCATAGTATAGGCTTGAATGGCCTTTTGCTGCTCCTCCATCCTCTGAAGCATATAGAGGGTTGAATTCCACCGCATCACAACCTCTTGCTTCAGGTGATGGCGGGGCAGGTTCAAGAGTGTTTGCTGGCACTCCAGTCTTCGGCACGCAGTTGCTGAATGGTGAAAGTGGCCCGAAATTTTTCGGGCCACCCAAAGCGTCTCCTGCACACCCCTGTCACTTTTCAGAAAATTCTGCACCACCAAATTTATTGTGTGAGCAAAACATGGGACGTGCTGGAATTTGCCCAGATGTAATGCCCGCACAATATTGGTGGTGTTGTCAGATATCACAAATCCCCAGGAGATTTGTGATATCTGACATCTGAGTGTGCATGTCCTAAGTGGGGTAAGCCACTGGGCGATGATTTCCCTCAGTTTCTCTAAGAGGTTGTCGGCGGTGTGCCTCTTACTGAAACCAGTGATATACAGCGTAGCCTGCCTTGGAACGAGCTGGCGTTTCTGACATGCTGCTACTGGTGACGCTGCTGCTGTTGCTGCGTAAGGTGATACATCTACCCAGTGGGCTGTCACAGTCATATAGTCCTTAGACTGCCCAGTTCCACTTGTCCACATGTCGGTGGTTAAGTGGACATTGGGTACAACCGCATTTTTCAGGACACTGAGGACACTTTTTCTGACGTTTCTGTACAGTCTCGGTATCGCCTGCCTAGTGAAGTGGAATCTAGATGGGATTTGGAACCGGGGACACACTACCTCCATCAAATGTCTAAATCCCACTGCACTAATGGTGGATACCGGACGCACGTCTAACACCAACATAGCAGTCAAGGCCTCAGTTATACGTTTTGCTTCAGGATGACTGCTGTCGTACTTCATCCTCCTCGCTAAGGACTGTTGGAGGGTCAATTGTTTAGTAAAAGTAGTGGTGTTCCTACTTCCTCTCTGGGATGATGAACAACTCCTAGCAGCAGCAACAGCAGCAGCGGAAGCGTTAGGCGTAGCAATGCAGGATCCTCCGGAGGAATCCCGGATAGGAGAGTCAGTCATGCCAGTGACATGGCCTGCAGGACTACTTCCGATCCTGACTAAGGAGGAAATTGACGAGGAGGGAGTTGACGGTGTGGTTTGCAGGCGCCTGGATACACAGGACGAAGGGATTTAGGTGTCCCTGGACTGCTTACGGTCTCAGCCAAAGTTTCTGAACTTGACAGTAACTTTTTATAAACGCGCTGCAGGTGACGTATAAAGAAGGATGTTCCTAGGTGGTTAACGTCCCTACCCCTACTTATTTCACCTTTACATATGGTACATATGGCAAGACAGTTGTTGTCTGGATTTGGATAGAAATATTGCCAGACCAAAGAGGTGGAATGTTTGGTCTTCTGCCCAGGCATGACCATGATGGGCTTTTTCATCCCACGGACAACAACTGTCTCCCCTGGAGCCTGATTTAAACAAACCACATCACCATCAGAATCCTCCTCGCCAACTTCTTCCTCAGCGCCAGCTACACCAGTATCCTCATCCTGTTGTACTTCAACAGTGACATCTTCAATTTGCATATCAGCAAGTGGACTGTGGGTGCTCCTTTCAGCACTTGCAGAGGGCGTGCAAATGGTGGAAAGAGCCACCTCTTCCTGTCCAGTGCTGGGAAGGTCAGGCATCGCAACCACCACCACACTTGGACTCTCCTTGGGGATTTGTGATATCTTCTTATAATGCACAGTTCTTCCCTGTACTTTTACCAGCTTAATTCATTTGATTTTTTTTAGCAGGAGGAGGGCTTCCATCGTCATGTGAAGCTGAACCACTAGTCATGAACATAGGGAAAGACCTTAGCTGTTCCTTGCCACTCTGTGTCGTAAATGGCATATTGGCAAGTTTACGGTTCTCTTCAGATGATTTAAACGTTTTTTTAAGGTCATTTTCCTGAACTTTGTCATTTGGGATTGTATGTGCCCTCTACTATGACATTGGGCATCGGCCTTGGAAGACGACGTTGATGGCATGTTATCGTCTATGTCATGACTAGTGGCAGCAGCTTCAGCACTAGGAGGAAGTGGTTCTTGATCTTTCCCTATTTTATTTTTATCGGAGAAAGTTTGGTCCTCCATTTATGTTATATTGATATATACGTGCTGCTAAGGCGCACACAAACACAGAAAATATTTTTTTATTTTTGTTGGAGACTAGTGCACTTTGTGGGTTACACCACCCTTTAAGAAATGAGCCAGCCGACCCTTTACTTATGGGACACAGGTGCGCACTTGGCGCTGCTCCTTTGTTGATGCACGTGCAGCCACAGTGCACACAATTCACAAACACAGAAAATAAATTTTTATTTTTGTTGGAGACTAGTGCACTTTGTGGGTTACACCACCCTTTAAGAAATGAGCCAGCCAGCCCTTTACTTATGCGACACAGGCGCACGCTTGGCACTGCTCCTTTGCTGATGCACTTGCAGCTACAGCCCACACAATTCACAAACACAGAAATTTTTTATTAATTTTGTTTGGAGTGCCCTTTGGGGGTTACAGCACGCTTTAATAGACAAGACAGCCGGCCGTTTATTTATGGGACACAGGCGCACGCTTGGCACTACTTTGTTGATGCACGTGCGGCTACTGCGCACACAATTCACAAACACAAAAAAATATTTTTTTTATTTGTTTGGAGTGCCCATTGGGGGTTACAGCACCCTTTAGCGGTCAATCCAGCTGGCCCTTTATTTATGGGACACAGGCGCACGCTTGGCACTACTTTGTTGATGCACGTGCGGCTACTGCGCACACAATTCACAAACACAAAAAAATATATTTTTTTATTTTGTTTGGAGTGCCCTTTGGGGGTTACAACACCCTTTAACGGACAAGCCAGCTGGCCTTTTACTTTTGGGACACAGGCGCACGCTTGGCGCACAATGCACACAATTCACAAACACAGAAAAAATATTTAATTTTTTTTGCACTTGGGGGGAGCACCCCTGACGGACAGAGCACCCCCTAGACAACACTATAGCACCCCTTTAGGACTGGGACACTGCACAGGACTTTGGAGTGGACACAGCCCCTATGGACAACTGACTGCACAACAGAGTCCAGCCAGCCCCTATGGACTTTGAAGTAGTGGACACAGCCCCTATTGACAACAGCAGCACAGTGCAGCACAGCACAGCACAACACTACACTGCACTACACTACACTACACTACAACACTACACTACACTACACAGCCCAGCCAGCCCTAACTCCCACCCTCCCTCTTCACTGTCCACAGCCGAGTGAGAAAATGGCGCAGACGCGGGTACCTTATATAGGATCCAAAACCCGCGAGACCCGGAAGGCGGGATGGTGACGTTTTGCCTCGATTTCAGATCCGAGTCAGGCGGGAAAAGTCGAGCCTGACTCGGATCGGCCTCGGATCGGGGGGCTCAGGGGGGTTCGGATTTCTGAAATCCGAACCCGCTCACCCCTAGTGTATATGTGTTTGTATGCATGTGTGTATGTATGTATGTATGTGTGTATGTAATGCATGTATATATCTGTGTATGTATGTATGTGTTTTAAGTATGTATGTATAATTGTATATGTGTATGTATGTATGTTTGTATGCATGTGTGTATGTTTGCTTACATTCAAGTCTGCACACCCTCAGTGCATTATGGGCCAGAGTTTGCTGATGTATTTCACAAATTGAGCAATTTTTTGCCGCTGCGCATGTGTCTAACTCGGACTGCGCATGTGTCAATGTACATTGCCGTAGTCGCACGCTCCGAGTCTTTATTCGCAGTGTGAATGACAGACAGGGAGCATCTGAGGAAGGCAACAAGCCGTGTCGGCTGAAAACACTGATGTGTCTCGACTGTTTGGGGGGCCGTGTCACATCCTGCATCTCCGATCCCGTGTGCAGGAAACATGGCTCCAGCGCCTCAGTGACGACGGCCATTCTGAGTCAACATAGGCTGGCTCAGGTGGGCATCTCAGTACAAGTGCCGGCCGCTGTTGCATTAGCATATTGTTGCACATCCGCAGCTGTGGGAGGATTAGCGTATTCCTCTGAGTCAGGTCCTATAACTCGCTCATGCTTGGATGTGCACATTATTGGAGCATGCGCAATGCAAATTCTGGCAAAACACAATGTGCA
This sequence comes from Taudactylus pleione, assembly GCA_031769625.1. Taxonomy (NCBI): domain Eukaryota; kingdom Metazoa; phylum Chordata; class Amphibia; order Anura; family Myobatrachidae; genus Taudactylus; species Taudactylus pleione. The sequence continues at coordinate 4,473,479 of JAUIMM010000694.1, read as the reverse complement.
AAAGGGCCCTGCATCCATCTCCTCATCATCCTCCCGAAGGCTTGCGCAGTTGTTGCATTCGTCCTATATCACATATACGCTTTAGCGATTACATTTGTTCTTTGCCTACTTTTATAACAAAAAAACAGTTCTCAAATATTAAAGCGAGAATTTTTGTTTTACACACGACACACTGCGCAGCTCACTCTATGCACCGTGCAAAATGCTTTGGTTAGATATGGTCCACGCCCTACCCCACTCTAAAGCTGGGTACACATATCGGGCGGTCCTTACACACTGGGCGATCCGGTGCCTGATCGCCCGATATGCCGCATAGCGCTGCATGGGATCGTCAGCTGCATCGCCTGATCTTCGTGCATGTACAAAAGATCAGGCGATACGGCTGATGACCCCACTGGAGTGCGCAATACACAATGTAGCGCATGCACACTGCAAGATATTGATGATTTGTTGTTCCAATGCATCATAATCGGCCAAATCGCTAGGAATATCATGTAGTGTGTAGGGGCTTTATGGGCGGGATGCAGCACAGCAAGAAATGTGATCAAACCCCCCAAAAATGCTATTTTTTGGTAGTCTGACCGCATTTCTCATATGCACCAAGAATGTGGTGGGTAATGCCATCTTCAGATGGCGTTGCCCAATAGAGGACTAAAGGGCTTCTATTCGCGCTGCTCCCTCTAGGTCGGATCTTTCCCAGCACACCCCGTGTTGTGTGTCCGTCTGCACATGGTGTCATGCATTCTGGCGTAATTAACGCCAACATGTATGCAAAGAGTGGCGGTATGCATCACCTCCCGACAGCGCCGCGTCATGCATCCCATCTCTAAGTGGTATATTTACTAGTGCAGGTTTATAGACGTGGACATGTTGGCCATATCAACCAATCAGATTCTACTGTAGCCATTATCTTCTAGAAGGTGCTAGATAAATGATAAGTAGATTCTGATTGGTTGTGTCAATGTTAAAGGAAATAAACAGATAGAAAGAAAATGATTCATTTTAGATTCATTAAAGTGGTGAATGAGGGTTTAGAGAGAATTTCAGTTAATGAAACTTTATTTAAAATTGTGTTTTTTGTTTTTTAGTATTTGGGTACAATTGGTGAGGGTCTTAGGGATTCCTGTCACTATATTGAAATCACTGGGGTGGTAAATTTGCCCCTGCAGAGGTCAGCATCTGGATAATTACCCTGGCTTTCTCCTAGCCACCTAAGCTCAGGGTACTTTTAAGCATGAACTGGTGGCCTTTGTTGGAAGGGGAGGGGGGGCAGGGTACAGTTTATTTGGTGACCTCCTTCAACCATACAAACATCTTCCCAGTGCGGAACCACTCATGGTCTCTCTGTAGTGCCCAGTTTTTAAATATAATTTTTTTTTTCATATATAGTAAATAATATAATAAATAATAATATCTCATGTACTATAATTAATGCCCATTCTGTATAGCCATTGAGGGATATGGAGTCCCGTCCTATTATTACTGCAAGGTCATAACTATTACATCACTACCAGCTCAGGTTCATTGCTGCCGATCGTGGCACAAACATACCCACGAATCGTGCTATGCACCACGCTCCGCTATGGTGGTGTCCCCATTTGCGGGAGAGCGTCTCCATTCAATCCAATGGAGACGCACTTGCGCATCACTGATGGCGGGAGTGCGTCTCCTTAGGATTGAATGAAGACACTATTGCACATCCCCAATTGCGGGAGGGCGACTCGCGCCACACAGCGCGATTCGCTGCGCTATGAGCAACAATGAAGCTGGGCAGATCTGTATTGTATTCAATAAGAATTATTGTTAAGTTTTTTTTCAATTGAATGAGATCTGTATAGATGTAGTGTAATTATTAGCGATCCAACCGTCTTGCTGTATGTACTCAGAATAAAGTCTCCTCCCACTCTTGTGAAATCAGTGAGGAAATTACGGAGTAGACGGTATAAATAATTTGTTTAGAATCTCAGTAGTGCTTAATGATATACATGTAATTATGCAGAATGGTTCATATAGCCAAGTGGAGTCCGCTACAAAAAGATTTGTATATGAATTTTAAAAGAGACATAATTGATATGTACTGTATATAATGTGCAACAATTACACTAAGAACAGGGTATAAAGATTATTTTCCACCCTATAAATCCCACTGCAGTCCTTGGTTTTACCCTTGTTATATTATCAAGGCTCTTTTTGGAATATACATAGATTTTCCTATGAAATTTCCTGCAGAAACCACAGATCTACAGTACGTGTTATACCGCATCGGTTCTGATCCCAGCCAAATCCGCCTTCTCCTATTCCCACAGAGCAGATGATTAAACAAACACAGGGTTTATACGTGAAGCCCATATTTATTCCTTATATTTTTGTGTTTAACACAACACAGAGGATGTCACACACCAGAAAATACTAAGCCTTACACAGGTTCTCAAACTCGGTCCTCAGGACCCCAAAAGGTGCATGTTTTCCAGGTCTCCTCACAGAATCACAAGTGAAATAATTAGCGCCACCTGCAGATCTTATAAAATGTGCCAGTGAGAAATGAATAAACCTGTGCTCCTGCTGGGTGACCTGGAAAACGTGACCTGTGTGGGGTCCTGAGGACCGATGTTTGAGAACCATTGTACTAAGCATTGTAGGCATTCAAAGAATATGTATTTTCATAAGGCATGGTGAGTTCCTAAAAAGATTCATATTTAAATAAATATCACTACCTTTGTATCACAGTCAATTCACCACCTTATAAGGATCTTACTTTTGATATGGTTCTAAGAAATCAGGATATTGTAATGTATGGTCTAAAGATATAATGGGGTTGATTCTGGTTTGGGAGCAGGAGAACCTCGAAGGGCGGACTGGCAGGGAGATCGCCCGGGGCGTTGTGGTCTGGGGGGCACAGCTGCTGTCACCCCCACCAGCACTGTCTAGCCTGGCTGATGGGGGTGCAGCAAGGGGTTACAGTAAGCTGGAACGTGAAGTTGCTTGTTGGGCTTTACCTGTTAAACTGAATGTGCCACAACCCCTCCCTCAAGCATAAGGACGCCAGGGTAACATGAAACATCCCTACTCCTGTTACTTTTCCCCCAAAATATAAATGACAGAATCCACGAGGGCGCCAGGAACCTGAATCTTTATAGACTCAGGCAGTATCGGACTGGAGCATGAGGGGCCCACCGGGGTAATCAGTGGTAAGGGCCCATGCTTAAGGGGTGTGGTCATCCACCAGAGGGGGTGTAGCCTGCCACCACAGATGCTTGGCTAACCATTAGGCAAAACTTGGTGTAGTTTCTATAGAAGTGAACCAAGCCCCCTTGTTAATCAGTGGTCCTGCTCCACCACGTAACTGACTGTGTAATAGTGTAAAAATTTATAATTTGGGGTCTGAAACCTGACACCTAGAGGTGGGAGTGGGCCCACAGGCAGTGGGGCCCACCGGGGATTTCCCCTATACCCCTGTGGGCCAGTCCAACCCTGGACTCAGGTCCAGACGTCATAGGCTGCAGCCTCGGATGGGACGCAATCATGCCCCCGCTGTGAGGCCACAGCCCATGGGAGCACAGTGCCCCCTCTCCCCGGGTCTCCCCCCGGCCAGTGCACACTGCTGCACTGTGCAATCCAGTGTGTTTTCGAATATCCGGACAAGAGGGGGCGTCTGGATGAGGAGTGGGGCGGTGCTGACATGAGGGGGAGGGCCGGAGGAGTGGGGATGAACCTTAAGTGCCCTAGTCTTAATCTAGCACCGAGTGCCAAAGAGTAAACTCACACTTTTGACCTATAAAAGACTTTGATCTGTTTGCTGTCCCTACATATTGTACACTCAGACCGATACTGACTGGTTCTTTTCATGTTGTAACAATAACGTCTTTGATGGTATTCTCACTTACACAGGAGAGATTATCATGATGAATGCAGAAAGACACTTTAGTCTAAACTTATTGATTTTAAAAACATACTTGTCATGATTCAAAGATACTTAAAAAGCTTTTCGGAAGCCTCATACCTGGATAATTTATGAGCTGGCTGATTGTGTAAATGTTCTCCTGCTGGGAGGAAATATGACGCTGCTTATTAGATCTTTGTCCATGCGGGTGGCATCGGATCAGTATTTGACAGCTGAACACAAAGCTCCTGAACAAGGAACTCTGCGAAGCCCACTGGGAAAATAATCATCAGATATTGCATTAGGTCTGAATGTGGAAAACTGTCTTCCAATTAAGAACAAACACAACTGAAATGCAAAGCTCCCTGTATTTATTAGAGCTGTGAGGTTCGGTTTTGCTGAAAACTGAGCACAACTGAACTTTGGGGTTCCGAGTCAAATAGAGCCCTGTAAGTATGGAATGCGGATTTAAAAAAGCAATTCTCGGGTTTTTAATTTCTGATCCATAAAACATGATTTTATCTTTTTCCTTTTTTTGATCAATTTTAAATAAAGATATACAGGTCTGGTTCCCAGGGAACTGATAACAACTGAATTTAAGGGTTTCAAGTCGAACTAAGGGCCTGACTCAGACCCATTTGCTAGGCTGCATACGCACCTAGCCTGCCGATGTTTGCAATGTGTGCATGCGTACAAGATGCAGTGCGTGTGCGCAAACTTGTCCATGCAATCGGGAAGCGTTCGCACCCTGTACATAGATGCCTTGCTAGAATGAGTGACAGGATGAGCCGTTTGTGGGTGGTGACAGGGGGTGGTCGATGGAAACGGGGGTGTGGTGGTGCAAACGCAGGCGTGTCTGTGCATCTTATCGCCGCTTCAGGGGCATACATAATTAAAACGCAGCGTCATAATACACGTCACATGGCTGAACTACACACAGCAGTGCTTGCAGTAGGGAATGGTCAGCCACAAGTGCTGCATATGGGTCCGATATTACATATTGTTGAATACATTTCCTGGAGATGATGTGTGTTACTTGGGGAAAGTGGGCGTCTTGTGACAGGCTGGTGGGCGTCTAAATACATACCATGATCACACGCCAAGATGTAGTGAGTGTGATAATATCTTGACATGCGATCGCAGGATTTACATACTTTGTCAGCTGATGGCTGCGTGCGAACACATCTAGCATGCGGGTCTGAATCAGGCCCTGAGTCCGACTTCAGAATCACTTTGGAGTTCCGAGTCAAACCTAGTCTCGGCTCAGTTTCGCGGTCTGCTCAGAACTTGGGTTTTGAATTGCATGTAAACAGGTCCAAATTACATGATTTTAGCTGGGTTTAATAAAAAAAAAAAAAAAAAAAACAAAGATCCAAAACAAAAACACAAAGATGAATCCTGATCCAAAACCAAAACACGGGGGTCTGTGCACATCTCTTATTTTAAAGATATCCAAACCAGAAACAAAAGAACCATAACATTCGAGGGTGATTTTGCCAAAACAGAAACATCGGGTTCCGCACACATCACTAGTATATCTACACATCTTATATCACAATATCTTCATCCAGTGTCCTGTGCCGAGTGGTAATGAAGATACACCTGGCGGATTTCATCAGACTGCTATTGCACCAGAGTAAGAGTCGTGTACCTAGTGCATACGGAGTGATCTGTCTGCCTTTCCATGAAATGGGTGTTTCTGGGCAGTGACTTCTCAGCGAATGTATGATCACGCAGAGCCTGATTCAGAGATGTATGAAATTGCAGACCTGCACACAAGCAGCTGTGCAATTCTGTCCATCTTAATGCAAATGCAGATGGAGGAGCCAGACACCGCCTTGCTTCATTTGCAAGCATCATTGCAATCATTGAGACCAATGGTCATGATGGCTGCTCCTTTGGTCAGGCTGTGGGAAGCTTCAGTTCCAGGTGACCAGGTGCTGTCCACTTCAGAGGCCAGAAATCTGTTTCCAGTGATGCAGACCCTGGCCTCGTCCCTCCTGAAAAACGGGGACAATGCATTCTGGTTTTCTCCAGACAAATTTTAAAGGCTTAGTGGTTGGTTATTTAGCTTGTGAGAAAAATGAACTTTACTGTGTTTGTTGCTCCAATGGGTTGTTAATGATTTAAATGACAAAACACAGTATGCTGTGAAAAGTGCTGCAGGACATGGTGGCACTATATAACAGAGGTTCCCAAGCGCCGCCTTTACAGTCCAGGTTTTAAGGATAGTTATGCTTGAGTCCATATGGATAAATCAAATTGACTGAGGTATTAATTAAGGCACCTGTGCTCAAGCATGGATCTTTAAAATGTGGACTGTAAAGACAGAGTTTGGGAACCTCTGCTATAAAAACAATAATAATTAATTAATATAATATAAAGTTCTCCATTACAGTCAGTAGCAAGTTTTCTGCTATTAGTGGTTCCTCTCATTTTGGGGGAAGTGTTTCAAACCTTCTAAAGAGAAATAGAGAAGTTATCCATAGCAACTTAACAGCTTCTAGCTTTCATTTATCTAGCACAGGCAACTCCTCCACTTTTTCTCTTTAGAAGGATTGATACATCTCTCCCATGTAGCCACTTGAAAGTGTCCTTAAGATTTGCTAAATGCAATACTACAATTAGAAAGTTACTGTAATTGATACTAATCAAAAGAACCATGAGTCCGAGCTACAGACCTAGTGGAAAATCCAGGACAATCCTACATGTGGAAGCTAGTTCTGTACTAACCTGTTTGCAATCCTTATTATCCTACTGATTGATAATGAAACAGATTACTTTCAAAATAAGGAGGCAATCTGCAGCCAAACATGGCCTGCCGACCATGCGAGTTCTGGAACAGCTGGACCACCACAGGTCACCCACAGGCCAGGCACAAATTGAATACAGCAAATGTCAAAGAACTTCCAAAGTGAATTCCTTTTACAAGTCAGTTACACACAACACTTCTAGGGTTTGGAGCACAGTGAACGCTCTCCAGGGTGCTGAAATTTGCAGCCATAGTGCTTTCCTTGGTGCTGAAAAGTACAGCCCTGACCGCTCTACAGGGTGCTGAAAAGTACAGCCCTGACCGCTCTCCAGGGTGCTGAAAAGTACAGCCCTGACTGCTCTCCAGGGTGCTGAAAAGTACAGCCCTGACTGCTCTCCAGGGTGCTGAAAAGTAAAGCCCTGATCGCTCTCCAGGGTGCTGAAAAGTACAGCCCTGACTGCTCTCCAGGGTGCTGAAAAGTACAGCCCTGACCGCTCTCCAGGGTGCTGAAAAGTAAAGCCCTGACCGCTCTCCAGGGTGCTGAAAAGTACAGCCCTAACTGCTCTCCAGGGTGCTGAAAAGTGCAGCCCTTCAGAATGACTTTCACTGATGCATCCTGTATTGCACAATGTCTGTGTTACATAGTTACACCGTTTGGAGATTAAGATTGGAAAATTATATCGAGTTAAGTTAATCAAGTTTCATAATTGTCAAAGAAGCATCAAAGAGGGTAATAAAATGCTCAAAATGACAATCATATACATTTTCCTGGATAAATCACACCCCTGTTGTATTCTAAAAGATACATGTATAGGGCCTTTTTCAGAGTCACTTTCAAGAGTAATCTCTCTGACCCACTATAATCTGAGTCAGTTGTGGTTTAGGATTAAAAGATAATAATAATAATAATAATAATAATAATAATAATAATATAATAAAAATATTTATAATAATAATAGCAACAGTGGACTATGGGCCTGATTCAGACCCGTTCACTAAATGCGGACGCTCGCTCCCAGTATAAGCAAATTTGGCTAAGTAATGTCAAGGCAGGCAATCGCATGGCAAGCCATAAACATGCCCACTATGTCTTGGCGAGTGATCACTTTGTGTCTGCTGCCACCCACTAGCCTGTCTTAAGATGCCCACTTGCACACGTCATCTCCAGGAAGTGTCCGCAACCATCGGTACATCAGGTACCAGTGCTTGTGGCAGACCATTCCCTACTGCAAGCACTGCGAGCACTTCAGTGTAAAAACCAGCCAGGTGACGTGTCCTATGATGCTGACTGTTAATTATGCACGCCTCTGAAACAGTGTTAAGATTTTAAGGCATGCCTGCGTTTGCACCTCCACTCCCCCATTTCCAGTGGCCTGCCCCTGTTACCACCCACAAACAGCTTGACCTGTCACTCATTCAGATGGGCTGTCTATGCTGGGTGAGCGAGGGCTTCCCGATCGCTCACACTAGTTCTCGCACGTGCAATATGATGCATGCGCAGATTTCAAAAGATCGCTCGCTCCGAGCGATCGCTTGCTAGCAAACGGGTCTGAATCAGGCCCTATGTACCAAAAACTCTCATTCAGGGGGAAATGTAGCAGGGCAAGATTAAACTAGCTGGAAAAGACGGTGAATTTTTGGTGAGTTTGATCTTAATGTAATACTCAGTGAGTTTTAGGCTTGACAGCCTTCCAGTGGTGAAGGTTATGAAGCCACACTTTTCTACCATTCCTGCATGATTCCAGCATGTTTGCCAGAAAATATGCAAATAAGTTAAAGAAAAAAAGTGTAGACCCCCCTCCTTCCTCTATACATAACTAGCACTAGCATGTTTGCCTAGACTGGTATTGAAAAATCTGGGGGGATACATTAGGTTTGACAAGCCAGAGCTTGTTAAGTCATAGAGGGAAGACCCACAGTGTGGGGGTCTCCCCACAATGATTCCAAAAGCACTAGGCACCAGGGTTGGTTTCGCCAGGGTAGTGGGGCTTGCCGAAAAAATGTGGGAACTCCCTTTGAGGGTACAACCAGACCTATTGCCAATAGCACTAGAGTTCTTATCCATACCCTGGGGGCTCTGGGTACAGAGATAATGATTAAATGATAGTGTAAATAATATATGTTACACTATGATTCCTACCTATAATCCACCAGTTACAAAAATAAATAAAATAAAGGCAGGGCACACACCATAGAAAGCAGTCCTTTGTTAAATAAATACTCCCCCCACAAACACCCCTCATTTACCCATTTATTACTCACTCAATCCAATGGGATAGGTCCTCTTCGTTCCACATAGGCATCCAGGGTACTTTGCAGAAGTAAAAATCCTCATAGATGCTACTTTTCCCCAGTTCTAATGAGAGGCAGGTCCCGCGCTCTGACCAATCAATGTGACCATTCATTCTTATAAAGCGTATTTGCAAGTGACCTTTTATTGGTGCCGGAGTCCCAGAAGGGAGAAGTAGCGTTATCTAAGAGGGATTTTTTCCTTCCCATGGATGCCTACATGGGAAGAAGAGGACCTATCCTATTGTCCTTATACATTGGAGAATATTGTTATATTCATTATTTTCTATTGACATCAACATAACTTTCCAAAGAAAACTTAAAAAAATATAATTTGACGGCAGATAAGAACCACTTGGCCCATCTAGTCTGCTCCATTTTGAAACATATTGTTACCTCAACCCTTATTGATCATTACTTCTTCTGAAGGATATCCTTATGTCTATCCCATTCATGTTTAAATTGCTCTACTATCTTAGCCTCTACCACCTCTAATTGGAGGATATTCCACGTGTTCACAACCCTTTCTGCAAAGTTAGTTTTCCTCAAATTTCCCCTGAACCTACCACCCTCCAGTTTCAGAACATGTCCTCTTGTTCTAATACTTCTCTTTCTTTGAAGAATGTCTCCTTCCTTTACCTTGTTAAAACCCTTTATATATTTGAACATTTCTATCATCTCCCCCCTTTCCCTTCTCTGTTCCAAACTATGCATATTAAGATCTTTTAGTCTTTCCTGGTTCGTTTTGAGGTGTAGACCTTGCACCATTTTAGTTGCCATTCTTTGTACAGTCTCTAATGTATTAATATCCTTCTAAAGATATGGCCTCCAGACCTGAACACAGTATTCGAGATGAGGATGTACCAAGACCTATACAGTGGTATTATCACTTCTTTCTTTCTGCTACTGATTCCTCTCCCTATGCAACCAAGCATCTGACTTGCCTTCCTCATTGCTTTGTTACAATGTTTGCGCGCCTTTAAGTCACCTGAAATAGTGACTCCTAGATCCCTTTCCTCTTCAGTAGTTTCCAGTATAGTGCCATTAATACTATATTTAGCCTTTGGATTTTTGAGACACAAGTGCATGATCTTGCATTTTTTGGCATTAAACTGTAGTTGCCACGTTCTAGACCATTCCTCTAGTCTACCTATATCATCAATCATCTGATTTACCCCTCCTGGTGTTGCATACATTTGTTTCATCTGCAAAAAGGCATAGTTTCCCTTCAATACCATTTGCAATGTCACAAATAAAGATATTAAAAATCACTGGTCCAAGTACAGATCCCTGAGGTACTCAGTAATTGAAAGGATGCAATCAGCATCCCGGTGTGCAGGATGCTGATGCTTAAGATACTGGCACCAGAATCCCGGCACCAGCATCCTGACCACTGGCATCCCAAAGGTAAGTTTTGGGGTTAGGGGGAGGGTTAGGATTAGGGGTTAGGCTAGGCACTAAGGGGGAGGGTTAGATTTAGGGTGCAGGGAGGGGGAGAGTTAGGCACTAGGGGGAGGGTTAGAGTTAGGCACTAAGGAAGAAGGGCTATGTGTAGGGTGCAGGGAGGGGGAGGTAAGGTTTAGGCACTAGGGGGGAGGTTAGGTTTAGGCACTGGGGAGGGAGGGTCAGGGGTAGGATGAAGGGAAGGGTTAGGATATCAACCAACAGGTGTTGGAATCCTAACCTTTTCAGGATGACAGTGTTGGGATTTTGACTGTCGGGATCCTGTACCCATTCCAGATTTACAATGAGGAGTATTTATTGTATATGACACAATCTGCTTAAGTACAGACCTGGCAACAGCAAAAATTGTTCTGGTCATGAGAGTTTACACTTGTGGCAACCTATGTCTCTTCTGCTATTATGGAACTACAAGTTTCAGCAAGCTCCTTGCTTAGAACATAGGTTGACGGCAGCCTAGCACCTACAGGTTACTTACCCATGAAGCAGGGTCCTCTGATTTAGTCCGACAGATGATTTCAAACAATGTTTAATGCATTTTCTGGAATCAGTCACAGAGACTCGAGACCAAGCATAATTGGGAGACAAACATGTTACAGAGAAACAATCACCACAAGTAACACTAAAAGGTCATTGATGAACAGCAAAATACTCAGATAAGAAACTCTTCACAAAGCTGAGCACCAAGCATGTCTGACTCGTTGAGTCACTTGTGCATAAATGGATATGGGGCCACTTTATCATCCTAGGAAATGTCCTCATGGGCACCTCATCAGTTTTTAGAGTGAAACAAGGTATCCCAAAGGGATGGGTAGGGTATGGGATCCTGGCGGTCGGGATGCCTCAGGTTACAATACCGACATCGGCATCCTGACAGTAGAAGGTAAGCTCTCTAACTCTAACCCTTAACCCTACCCCTAATCCTTCCTGCCCGGTACATAAACCATAAACCTAAACTTCCTAGCGCCTAAACCTAACCTAGCCCCTAATGCCCAAACCTAACCTCCCCTCCCCACACCCTAAACCTAACCCTTCCCCCTTAGTTCCTAACCATAACCCTCCACCTAGTGCCTAACACTAACCCTAACCCTCCCCTATCCCTCGATACTTACCTTTGGGCTGTTGGCGGTCGGTATACTGGAGCCTGAATCCTGACACTGTTGGGATTCCGGCACCGGTATTGAGACTGTCGGCATCCCACATGCCAGGATGCTGACTACATCCCAAAGGGACAAAGGCTTTCATTCCATCTAGAGAGCAGTGTTGCCAAGGTTTCATGTTAGTATATCTGAGCAATCAGCATGGCAGCTCTAATGTATAAATATACATACACATACTGTGTATATATATATATATATATATATATATATTCCATATGGATGGCACTCCCATTATTATAGTAGCAATCCCGGGTGCCTACCACAGAAAGCCACAACATAGCTTCCAAACATACACGGACAGTGGGGGCACTCCAGTAATAATGTGTACACATGCAGGTAAATTGCTATCAACATTTCGATGTTTTAATTCATCGTCTTTAGGATACCATATATATAGTGTGTATATAGATATATATACCGAGCCCCGTGTTTTGGTTTTGGATCTGTATCTCCTTCAAGGTTTTGGATCTGAATTTTGTAAATAAAAAATAGATAAAATGTTTTAAAAACAGCTAAAATCATGTAATTTATGCAATACAAAACCCGAAATTTGGATTTAAAATCCGAATTCCGAACTGCAAAAAGATCAGAACTGTGACCCGGATTTACCCGGATCTCCTCAGGAGATTAGAACCACGCCTCAGATTTACCCGGATTCACGAAATTCTGGTGGATTCGGACTTCTTGAGAACCAAACAGCACATCTCTAATATATATGTGTGTATAAATAAACTAGTCCAACGGCGGCGCTCCGGGCTAAAAAATCAGAAAGCTTTTGTGTGCAACGTTTCAGCACCATCATTAGCGCTTTTGTCAAGCCAACAAGTGATAACAAACATACCTTGCATGCTATATAGCACACCCCTCGTGTAGGCTGACCGCCAGTCACTCCGTGCAGCACCCGAGGGTGCTCACCGGAAGTCTCACCCTCGGGCGCTGCAAGAAGTGACTGGCAGTCAGCCTACATGAGGGGTGTGCTATATAGCATGCAAGGTATGTTTGTTATCACTTGTTGGCTTGACAAAAGCGCTAATGATGGAGCTGAAACGCTGCACACAACAGCTTTGTGATTCAGTGTTTTTTTAGCCAGGAGCACTGCCGTTGGACTTATATATACTTATATACTTATGTGCCAGGTGACCTATTTAAAAAGAACTGGATAATGCAAGTGGATATGTAAACATATAAAATAGTACAATTTATTAATAATACATTGAGGTAGGGTACAGACATAAATAGCATACAGACATTTAAAAAACATATAACAAAATCAGACAATAAAATAATAAAAGCATGGATAAGAGCATAAGAATAGTCACAATAAAGTGCTGGAAAATCATGAATGTCTTATCTGATTTCTTGAGAGGGATATATCGATGTGGTACAGGCTCCCAACGTCTCTTAGTGGACTTCTTCAAGGGGATAGTGTGCCTTAGAGCTATTCAGGTATTTATACCCTGTTATAGGGGTAAAAGTCCTGCATTTTTTCCAAACAGTGTGATGTCACTTCCTGTGACTCACTTCCGGTTTGGTCGGAGTAGAAGTACAAGGATAACACCTATTGTATATAATGGGATTACTAAGATAGTGCTCGGTGTAGATCTTTATTGCAATTAGTGTGGGCAGCGATAAAGTGTTTTATAGTCGCTGCCTTACTTCCGGAATACACGGACATTCCTTCCGTGCGTCACTTCCGGTGGAGTAAGTCATTCTGTTTCAACCCGTTGTTGTCCACGTGACCGCTGAGCGTCAATTCCGGTCTGGATGACGACGAGGAAGTCTGTCAGCTGTTACCGCCTGGCGTCAGTGCCCATGTGTCCATAGATGCGGCTCTTCCAGTTTTGACTAATCGTGCATTGCCGGATGTAGGTCTCATATTTGTACTCCTGGTAGGCCCATACTTCTCCATTGCGCATGTGTGGTGTTTGGTGGCTATTTTTTTGGTGGATATTGGAAACGGGATTTCAGGATCTTTTTTAACTAAGTTATTTTCAGGAACTCAGGTTATGCCATTGCCAGTGTATAGATTTTCATCAGTTAATGGAGAGCTGCAAATAAGATATCAATAATAAAATATTAAAACATCAGTTGTGTTATTTTTGTTTTTAATTTAGTGGCGATGTCCTGTGGGATGTTCTTTCCCCACGGGATGTAACTAAACACTTCTTAACCTGGATATCAGACTGTATAGTGAGTAGTGCAGATGTATATGTTAAACAATCAAAAATAATATCATGCCGAACAATTTATAATTGTTAAAGAGGACATTTGGAAATGTGTATAATAATCTGTTCATCCAATGTAAGATGTTGATGATAATAGGCTTAAAAATGATTAGGCAAGGGGAAAGTGGGTATAAGTATGCCACAGTGTGTATAAAAATATTTATTTTTCCCACCAGGTGTTATTCAATAGACATACTCAGATTTAAGAGTATTATTCACAAGTATCTAACAACAGGGTATATTTATGTGTACTCCAAATTTGTTCTGTGTTATTCAATAGTTAAATGTTGGTGGATTCGTGGAAGTACTAATTGAGTATCTCTATGATATAAAATATCAGAGACATAAGGCAGGACAGTCATGATGGAGTATAATTTCTTAGCAAGCAGGATATAACTTGTTTAAAGTACTGACAAGATGAAAGGTATATGTACTGCAAAAAATTTTCGTTATCCAATGGGTGTTTCATTCTAGATGGATCACTCTTCTTCAAATCTTGATCTCAGGATGGTAGCTTTAAGAACATGAATGGTTATCCCCTGGAGGCATGAATGATGTGAGGTGTCAATACTGCAGATGGGAGAGATCTACAGCACCTGATATTCTCTGTTGGTCTCCCAACTAGATACTTGTCAGGCTCACACTTTATAGCTTCCAAGATCAGACGAGATTGGGCATATTCAGTGTGATATGGCTGTAAGTCAAACTACCATCTTACAAAAGTCCACCTCAGATTCACTCATGCGACTCGGGTAGAAAGCAGCTTATATGAAGGGGGCAATCTCATAGTTGTCGTTGAAGCCCTGAGGGTATAGCATGTCTAGCTCAAAAATCCAGAACATTTCTCTTCTGGATAGTTTGTTGGAGAGATCCCCTCCTCTTTCTCCTAGGGCGATGTGTTCTAGAGCTTTAAAGGTCATCTCTTCAGGATTGGAAGCGTGATGTTCTGTAAAATGTTTATATATCATATGTCCTTCCACTTTATACTTTATGTTGCGCACATGCTCTTGGATTCTCAGTTTTAACATTCTTTTGGTTTTTCCCACATACTTGATCCCGCATGTGCACTCTAGTAAATAAATAATGGATGTGAAATTGCAATTGATGTGGTGTTTGATTTTGTATTCCTTGGAGTCATTAAAATTCTTAAAAATCTTCCTTTGGGGATGTAGGTACCTGCATATGTTACATTTTCCACACTTGTAGCACCCAGGGTACTTAGACAAAACATTGACTTGTGGACTTTTGTTATTGTGTAGCATGCTGGGAGCTAAGATATCCTTTAAATTCCTGGCTTTTTTAAAAACAATAGGTGGTTTTGGAGGTAAGGAATCTTTTAAAATAGGGTCCATTTTCAGTATATGCCAATGTTTGTTAAGAGAAGCTTTAATCTTTCGTTCTTGTGCATTATACATTGTAATGAAGGGCATGAAGTCTCCTTTTTGGTCATCTATTTTTTTATATTTGAGTAAATCACTTCTTTCCATGGCCATGGTTTTCGTAGCTGCCTCCTCTATGATAGTGGCTGGGTATTCTTTGTCCGTGAATCACTGTTTGTAAAGTTGTATTTGTTCATTACAGGTTTCTTTTTTGGTGCAGTTACGCCTGAGCCTATGGAATTGAGAATATGGTATATTGTTTTTCCAATTTTTCAGATGTCCACTTTTGTAGTGTAAATAACTGTTGGAGTCGACTTCTTTGATGTAATTTTTTGTCATTATTTCCTCTCCTTCTCCAGTCAGTACCAGGTCTAGAAATTCAATCGATGATTTGTTAGTTTTTGCAGTGAATTTCAAATTCATATCATTCGAAGATATATGAGTAAAAAAGTTTTTAAAAGAGTCCCCAGATCCATCCAAAATGATTAAAATGTCATCTAAGTACCGTTTATATAATTTGATTTGATTCTTGTAGATGTTGTCCATATAAATGAATTTTGACTCCCAGCTCCCCATAAATAAGTTGGCGAAGCTGGGTGCAAAGATAGTACCCATCGCCGTGCCACGTTTGTTGATAAAAATCATCTAAAAATTTAAAATAATTATGATTTAGAATGAACTCCATGAGGTCACATATAAAGTCTTTATGTGATGGGGTGATAGATTCATCTTTCTCTAGATAATCTCTACATGCTTGAATGTCCTTAGAGTGTTCGAACATCTATTGTAATCCACATGTAGTTCTCATTCCATTTAATACTTTCCATGATTTGTAGGACACTTGTTGTATCTTTCAGATACGATTCCAGAGATTGCACATATTTTCTAAAGAAGATGTCAACGTATTCTGATATATGAGACGTAATAGAGTCGATCCCCGCTATGATAGGTCATCCAGGTGGTTTTTCTATAGATTTGTGGATCTTGGGTAAGAAATAGAATATGGGGGTTATAGGGTTAGTTTGCATGAGGTACTTAAATTCATCTTTGTTTATTAGGCTTCTGTGAAGTCCAGTTACCAGTAGTGTCCTCAATTCTTTGATATATTTATCTGTGGGATCACAGTTGAGGAGTGTGTATGATTTATTATCACCCAACAACCTATGAGCCTCTTTTAAGTAAAATGAACGGTCCATGATGACTAACCCTCCCCCTTTGTCAGCAGGTTTTATAACAATTTCCTTGTTTTCTTGTAGTGTTTTAATGGCCTCTTTCTCTCTGTTTTTGAGATTATTCTTGCAGTCATGTGGTAGATCTATATTGCAGAGATCCTTTTTAACTAGTTCATAAAATATGTTGACATGATTTCCTTTGGATTCAATGGGGTAGTATTTCGATCTTCCCTTTAGTCCTGATTTTGAGATCTCCTTTTCATAGTTAGAGATGATAGCCTCATCTTTTCTGAGAAAATGTCTCTTAAGTGTGATGTTTCTAATAAATTTGTTGAGGTCTATGAAAGTTTCGAATCTGTTCATTTTCTGTGTAGGTGCAAAATTGAGACCCTTATTCAGTAATGCAATTTCAGACTGATTAAGTTGATACTTGGAGATGTGAAAGATGCCTTTACCACTGTGTTGATTTACGGAATGTACTTCCTTTTGAGAAATCTTCTTCCTCCTGTTGCCTCATCTTCCTCTACTTCTAGAGTTCTTTTTTTCATTGGCGATGCTAGTCTTGGAGTCTCTTTGAAGAAAGTTCTTCTATCTTCTATCTATATATACATTGGCAATTTTAGATGTATATGTATGTATGTGTGTGTATGTGTATATATATATATATATATATATATATATATATAAAGAAGTTAGGCAAGGTCTGGCACTCCCTTGAATGATAAACTTAGCCGGGTGTCCACAGGTAAATAGAGACAGTCTTACTTGAAAGGCGGCACTCCTGGCACAAACAGAGCTTCACACAGCATGTAATGAGTCAACATTTCAAAGCTTTAATTAGGCTTTCTCATCAGGACAATAGACAACATTAAAACATCTTACCTTATAACTCTATCCTCCCCAAGCAACAAATGCGGTGCACCCGGGTCAGGACCACTCCCCCCTCGGGTAGCACCATCTGATGACATCATCAAAACTGCGGTCACATGTTCCGCCCAGCCTGATTACGCCCAAGTGCTCTCCATCACCATGACAACTATTGTAACAGGGAAATATGCACCTTTAAGCAATATATTCTGATACAAGATAATCTAGCAGAAATAGACTGCTAATCGCTAATTTGTTTAAAACTCTGTTAGGAAAAATTGTACTGTACACTAGGGATGAGCGGGTTCGGATTTCTGAAATCCAAACCACCCTGAGCCCCCCTGATCCGAGTCGTACCCGAGTTAGGCACGACTTTTCCTGCCTGGCTCGGATCTGAAATCGAGGCAAAACGTCATCTTCCCGCCTTCCGGATCTCGTGGGTTTTGGATTCTATAAAAGGTCCCCGTGTTGGCGCCATTTCTCACTCCGGCTGTGGACAGTGAAGAGGGAGGGTGGGAGCTAGGGCTGGCTGGGCTGTGTTGCGCTGCTGTTGTTCATAGGGGCTGTGTCCACTCAGTCCATAGGGGCTGACTGGGCTGTGTTGTGCTGCTGTTGTCCATAGGGGCTGGCTGGGCTGTGTTGTGCAGTCAGTTGTCCATAGGGGCTGTGTCCACTCCAAAGTCTATAGGGGCTGGCTGGACTGTGTTGTGCAGTGTTCCATAAAGGCTGTAGTCCTAGAGGGGTGCTGTAGTGTTGTCCAGGGGGTGATCTGTGCATCAGGGGTGCTCCCCCAAAGTGCACTCCAAAAAAAAATTTTTTTTTTCTGTGCGCACAGTAGCCACACGTGCATCAACAAAGTAGCGCCAAGCGTGCACCTGTGTCATAAATCAAGGGCCAGCTGACATGTCCATTAAAGGGTGCTGTAACCCCCAAAGTGCACTCCAAAAAAATAAAAACATTTTTTTTGTGTGTTTGTGAATTGTGTGCGCAGTAGCCACATGTGCATCAACAAAGTAACGCCAAGCGTGCGCCTGTGTCAAAAGTAAAGGGCCAGCTGGTTTGTCCATTAAAGGGTGCTGTAACTCCAAAGTACATTCCAAAAAAATAAAAAACATTTTTTTGTGTTTGTGAATTCTGTGCGCAGTAGCTGCACGTGCTTCAACAAAGTAGCGTAAAGTGTGCGCCTGTGTCATACTGTAAGTAAAGGGGCCAGCTGGCTTGACCATTAAAGGGTGCTGTAACTCCCAAAGTGCACTCCAAACAAAATAAAAAATTATTTTCTGTGTTTGTGAATTGTGTGCACTGTGGCCGCACGTGCATCAACAAAGTAGCGTCAAGCATGCGCCTGTGTCATAAGTAAAGGACCGGTTGGCTTGACCATTAAAGGGTGGTGTAACCCCCAAAGTGCACTCCAACAAAAAATAAAACATTTTCTTCTGTGTCTGTGAATTGTCTGCACTGTACGTGCATCCTCAAAGCAGCAGCGCCAAGCGTGATCTGTCTGTTAAAGGGTGGTGTAACCCCCAAAGTGCACTCCAACAAAAATAAAACATTTTCTTCTGTGTTTGTGAATTGTCTGCACTGTAAGTGCATCCTCAAAGCAGCATCACCAAGCATGCGTCTGTCTGTTAAAGGGTGGTGTAACCCTCAAAGTACTGAAAATAAAAAAAATCTTTTTTTTCTGTCTTTGTGAATTGTGTGCACTGTAGCTGCACTTGCATCAACAAAGGAGCAGCACCAAGCATGCACCTGTGTCCCATAAATAAAGAGCCGGCTGGCTCACTTCTTAAAGGGTGGTGTAACCCACAAAGTGCACTAGTCTCCAACAAAAATAAAAAAAAATTTTCTGTGTTTGTGTGCACTTTAGCCGCACGTATATTTCAATATAACATAAATTGGGGGGCCAAACTTTCTCTGATAAAAGTAAAATAGGGAAAGATCAAGAACCACTTCCTCCTAGTACTGAAGCTGCTGCCACTAGTCATGACATACACGATAACATGCCATCAATGTTGTCTGCCAAGGCCGATGCCCAATGTCATAGTAGAGGGCATATACAATCCCAAATGACAAAGTTCAGGAAAATGACCTTAAGAAAAGCATTTAAATCATCTGGGGAGAAACATAAACTTGCCAATATGCCATTTACGACACGGAGTGGCAAGGAACGGCTAAGGTCTTTCCCTATGTTCATGACTAGTGGTTCAGCTTCACATGACGATGGAAGCCCTCATCCCGCTACAAAAATCAAATGAGTTAAGCTGGCAAAAGCACAGTGAAGAACTGTGTGTTCTAAGAAGATATCACAAATCCCCAAGGAGAGTCCAAGTGTGGTGGCGGTTGCGATGCCTGACCTTCCCAGCACTGGACGGGAAGAGGTGGCTCTTTCCACCATTTGCACGCCCTCTGCAAGTGCTGAAAGGAGCACCCACAGTCCACTTGCTGATATGAAAATTGAAGATGTCACTGTTGAAGTGCAACAGGATCAGGATACTGGTGTAGCTGGCGCTGAGGAGGAAGTTGGCAAGGAGGATTCTGAAGGTGATGTGGTTTGTTTAAATCAGGCTCCAGGGGAGACAGTTGTTGTCCGTGTGATGAAAAAGCCCATCACGGTCATGCCTGGGCAGAAGACCAAACATTCCACCTCTTTGGTCTGGCAATATTTCTAAATCCGGACAACAACTATCTTGCCATATGTACCATATGTAAAGGTGAAATAAGTAGGGGTAGGGACATTAACCACCTAGGAACATCCTCCCTTATATGTCACCTGCAGCGCATTCATAAAAAGTTACTGTCAATTTCAGAAACTTTGGCTAAGACCGTAAGCATTCAAGGGACACCTAAATCCCTTTGTCCTGTTGTATCCAAGCACCTGTAAACCACACCGTCAACTCCTTGCTCGTCAATGTCCTCCTTAGTCAGGATCGGAAGTAGTCCTGCAGGCCATGTCACTGGCATGACTGACTCTCCTATCCGGGATTCCTCCGGAAGATCCTGCATTGCTACGCTTACTGCTGCCGCTGCTGCTGTTGATTCTGCTGGGAGTCGTTCATCATCCCAGAGAAGAAGTAGGAACACCACTACTTTTACTAAACAATTGACCCTCCAACAGTCCTTAGCAAGGATGAAGTACAACAGCAGTCATCCTGAAGCAAAACGTATAACTGAGGCCTTGACTGCTATGTTGGTGTTAGACGTGCATCCAGTATCTGCCATTAGTGCATTGGATTTAGACAATTGATGGAGATAGTGTGTCCCCGGTTCCAATTCCCATCTAGATTCCACTTCGCTAGGCAGGCGAGACTGTACAGAAACATCAGAAAAAGTGTCCTCAGTGTCCTGAAAAATGTGGTTGTACCCAATGTCCACTTAACCACGGACATGTGGACAAGTGGAACAGGGCAGACTAAGGACTATATGACTGTGACAGCCCACTGGGTAGCTGTATCACCTTACACAGCAACAACAGCAGCGTCACCAGTAGCAGCATCTCAGAAATGCCAGCTCATTCCAAGGCAGGCTACGCTGTGTATCACCGGTTTCAGTAAGAGGCACACCGCTGACAAACTCTTAGAGAAACTGAGGGAAATCATCGCCCAGTGGCTTACCCCACTTAGACTCTCCTGGGGATTTGTGATATCTGACAACACCACCTATAGTGTTCGGGCATTACATCTGGGCATATTCCAGCATGTCCCATGTTTTGCTCACACAATAAATTTGGTGCTGCATAATTTTCTGAAAAGCGACAGGGGTGTGCAGGAGAAGCTTTGGGTGGCCCGAAAAATTTCTGGACACTTTTGCCATTCAGCGACTGCGTGCCGAAGACTGGAGCACCAGCAAGCACTCTTAAACCTGCCCCGCCATCACCTGAAGCAATAGGTTGTGACGTGGTGGAACTCAATCCTCTATATGCTTCAGAGGATGGAGGAGCAGCAAAAGGCCATACAAGCCTATACATCCACCTATGACATGGGCAAAAGAGGAGGTATGCACCTGACTCAAGCACAGTGGAGAATGATTTCCGTGTTGTGCAAGGTTCTCCAGCCCTACGAACTTGCCACACGTGAAGTCAGTTCAGACACTGCCAGCTTGAGTCAGGTCATTCCCCTCATCAGGCTTTTGCAGAAGCAGCTGGAGAAAGTGAAGGAGGAGCTAAGACAGAGCGATTCTGCTCGACATGTGGGACTTGTGGATGAAGCCCTTCATTTGCTTTGCCAGGATTCCAGGGTGGTCAATCTGTTGAAATCAGACCACTACATTTTGGCCACCGTGCTCGATCCTAGGTTTAAAGCCAATGTGGTGTCTCTCTTTCCGGCCAACACAAGCCTGCAGAAGTGCAAAGACCTGCTGGTGAAAACACTGTCAGCTGAAGTGGAACGTGACACGTCAACAGATCCTACTTCATTTTCTCCCGCAACTGGGGCTGCCAGGAAAAAACTTAGGTATCCTAAGCAACCAGCTGGCGGTGATGCAGGGCAGGCAGGACCAAGTTTGGACATCTGGTCTGGACTGAAGGACCTGGCAACAATTTCTGACATGTCTACTGTCACTGCATATGATACTGTCACCATTGACAGAATGGTGGAGGATTACATCGGTGACAGCATCCAAGTAGGCATGTCAGACAGCCCGTACCTGTACTGGCAGGAAAAAGAGGCAATTTGGAGGCCCCTGTACAAACTGGCTCTATTTTACCTGAGTTGCCCCCCCTCCAGTGTGCACACCGAAAGAGTGTTTAGTGCAGCTGGGAACCTTGTCAGCGAAAGGCGTAGGAGGTTGCTTCCACAAAATGTGGAGAAGATGATGTTCATAAAAATGAATTATCAACTCTTCCAGGGAGACCAGCCTCCAGAACGTACATAGGGACCTGTGGTGGTGGATTCCAGCGGGGATGAATTAATACTCTGTGAGGATGAGGATGTACACAACACTGAAGAGGGTGAGGAATCGGTGGATGAGGAGGATGAGGATGACATCTTGCCTCTGTAGAGCCAGTTTGTGCAGGGACAGATTAATTGCCAGCTTGTTTTGTGGTGGCCCAAACGAACCAATCATTTCAGCCACAGTCGTGTGGCAGACCCTGGCGCTGAAATGATTGGTTTGTTAAAGTGTGCATGTCCTGTTTATACAACATAAGGGTGGGTGGGAGGGCCCAAGGACAATTCCATCTTGCACCTCTTTTTTTTATTTGCATTATGTACTGTTTGGGGCCTAGTTTTTCAAACTGCCATCCTGTCTGCCACTGCAGTGTCACTCCTAGATGGGCCACGTGTTTGTGCCGCCCACTCGTGTCGCTTACTATAGTCATCCAGCTACCTCGGTGCAACCTTTTGAACATAAAAACACTATTGTGAGGTGTTCAGAATAGACTGGAAATGAGTGGAAATTAAGGTTATTGAGGTTAATAATAGCATAGGAGCAGAAAACCAACAAATTCTGTGATTTTAGCTTTTTTTATGCTTTTTTTCAAAAAAATACACATCCAAAACACAAAACCCAGAACCCAAAACACGGTAGGGTGGTTTGGGCAAAACCAATCCAGGTCCAAAACACAAAGAAAGATCCTGATCCAAAACCAAAACTCAAAACACGAAAAGTGGCCGGTGCACACCACTACTGTACACTGTATGAGCATGATAGTACAAAACAGGTGCTAATGAACATCGATCGGTAAAGAAGTTACACTTAGAATCAAATCAGTAAATGTGCACCAAGTCAAGAACAATTGAAAGAACGTAATGTATAAGGTAAGAGAATAAATGAAACATCCATAATTAAGTCGTCCAGTTAGAACAGCAATATAAATAATCTGACATCCTGCAAAAAACATAAAGTATAAAAAATTATAGAACAATAGCATATTATAGCCCTAGTTGAATCAAAAACAGGGTAATACCACAACTAATTTAAGCTAAACAAAATAATTAAGACCATGTTGTTCTTTGAGCCCCTTGGGAGCAAGGGTCCCCAACCGATGAATCCAGTGTGTTTCACACTGCATCAGCCTCACTTGGTGAGCATAGAGTTATAAGGTAAGATGTGTTAATGTTGTCTATATTAAAGCATTGAAACGTTGAGTCATTACACGCTGTATGAAGCTCTGTTTGTGCCAGGAGTGCTGCCTTTCAAGTAAGACTATATATACTGTGTGTATATATATATATATATATATATATATATATATATATAAAATTAACAAAACCAAATTCTAATATTAATCACACAAAGCTGCACCTCCAGATAAAACCCACGTCAGCTAGGGTCAAATACAATACAATATCACAAACGATATCAGAAGGCGCTAATATTCAGATTTCAAATATCCTCCGTAGATGTTACTTAAATAGTGATCCTTGGTTGCTTGAATACCGACAACAATCTTTCTAAAACACTTGGTGTTCCAAATTGGTAAGTACCTGATGTTTTTTTTTTTTCTCCTTGTACCTGTCCCTTATTACTAAATGGTATGTATTTTAATTAGAAAATGATGTTGTCCATGGTATTAATTTCAGCAAATTTTTGCTTCAATTTAGCTTATCCAAGAGCACTGATTTGGTCTTGGATTTGACTGCAGAGATTTTACTCCTTATTGTGAATGTATTTATGTTCCCTCGTATGTAACCTTAGAAAATTACATGGTCCATTGTGATTTGAATAATATGTTTGTTCCCCATTCATATTGTATATATATTTTATTATCACCCAGCTACAAAGTGTCCTCATGTACAGTGGAAAAGTCCTGCCATCCAGAGCTTGTACCCATAAGGTTGGTGGCGGGAAATATCCATCTCCTTCTCTGTCAATTGGGAATACTTTGTCACTCTCTACGATTGTAAGCATGTTCTTAATATGTAATATCTATTTTCATATGTAATAAAAACATTGTCCGTATACTGATACAGCCTATTGGCATTCTCTGTTGGGTGAATTCTGGTGAGAGGTATACCCTACAGGTAAAATTTGGAACACCAAGCATTATAGAAATATTGTTGTGGGGATTCAAGCAACCAAGGATCACTATTTAAGTAACATCTACAGAATGTATTTAAAATCTGAATATTAGCGCCCTCTGATATTGTTTGTGACATATATATATATATATATATATATATATATATATATATATATAATATATATATACACAGTCAGGTGTGGAAAAAATGCTGCAAAGTAAGAATACTTTCAAAAATATAAATGCTAAGTGAATGAACAGAAGAGAAATCTACATCAAATCAATATTTGGTGTGACCACCCTTTGCCTTCAAAACAGCATCAATTCTTCTAGGTACACTTGCACACAGTTTGTGAAGGAACTCGGCAGGGAGGTTGTTCCAAACATCTTTGAGAACTGACCATAGATCTTCTGTGGATGTAGGCTTGCTCATATCCTTCTGTCTCTTCATGTAATCCCAGACAGACTCGATGATGTTGAGATCAGGGCCTCTGTGGGGGCCATATCATCACTTCCAGGACTCCTTGTTCTTCTTTACGCTGAAGATAATTCTTAATGATATTGGGTCTAATTCAGCAGGATCGCAACTGCGATTACGCATGCAATCAGCTGATGGTTGCATTCTGCGCATACGAATGCATCGCAGTGGCTTTGCAGACCCATCGCAGTGGCTACACAGACCCCTCGCAGAGTGACTGACAGGAAGTACCATTTGGGGATGGTGATGGGGGGATAATCAGATGAAACCCACATGTGCCAGTGCATTTGAACGCCATTGCAGGGGCGTGCATTAATTAGCCACTGCAATGCCATACGCAGCTGCGTGCGCTGAGGTTAGGTATTTCTGAGCAATGTCAGACCTTGTGCAAGTGTGCGTGAGGCTGCGATTGTACTCATTGTTACCAATGGTTTAGCAGTCTTGCAAACTATTACGGATGTGTGTAAGGTAAGGTGGGCGTAGGCTGAATATGGCATAGCGATTGCAGACATTAGCATATCTTCACAGTGAGACTGCAAGCGTAATTGCTATTGCGATCGCAGTTGCGATCCATACTGAATCAGACATATTGGCTGTATGTTTGGGATCGTTGTCCTGCTGCAGAATAAATTTGGAGCCAATCAGACGCCTCCCTGATATTATTGCATGATGGATAAGTACCTGCCTGTATTTCTCAGCATTGTGGATCCCATTAATCCTGACCAAATCCCCAAGTCCATTTGCTGAAATGCAGCCCCAAACTTGCAAGGAACCTCCACCATGTGTCACTGTTACCTGCAGACCCTCATTATTGTACCGCTCTCCAGCCCTTCAGCGAACAAACTGCCTTCTGTTACAGCCAAATATTTCACATTTTGACTCATCAGTCCAGAGCACCTGCTGCCATTTTCTGCACCAAAGTTCCTATGTTTTCATGCATAGTTGAGTCACTTGGCCATGTTTCCATGTTGAAGGTATGACTTTTTCTCCGCAATTCTTCTATGAAGACAATTTGTGGCCAGACTTCTCCAAACAGTAGATGGGTGTACATGGGTCCCACTGGTTTCTGCCAATTCTGAGGTGATGGCACTGCTGGACATTTTGAAGGGAAGTAAGCATGATGTGTCTTTCATCTGATACACTGTCTTGGGCGACCACTGTGTCTACGGTCCTCAATGTTGCCCGTTTCTTTGTTCTTCTTCAAAATAACTTGAGCAGCACATCTTGAAACCCCAGTCTGCTTTGAAATATTTACCTGGAACACACCTTGCTGATGCAGTATAACTACCTTGTGTCTTGCTGCTGTGCTTAGTTTTGCCATGGTGTATGACTTGTAACATGAAACTGTCTTCAACAACCTCACCTTTGTAGCAGAGTTTGGCTGTTCCTCACCCAGTTTTAAGCCTCCTTCACAGCTGTTTCTGTTTCAGTTAATGACTGTGTTTCAACCTACTGTCCATATGATAATGATGATCATTATCGCATTCGGTATGAAAAGCCAGCTGCCGCATGACCGGCAGTTCGAATTCCGGCTTCGGCAGCATGACAAAACAGCAGAGCCCGGCAGTGGAAGACTGACAGTGCTGAAAATCCCGATAGTCCCTAAGGTAAGTATAAACTAACCTAACCAACTCTCATAACCCTAACTCTCCTTAGGGGTGCCTAATCTCCCCCCCAAGTGCCTAACCCTAACCTCCTCCCTTTAAGTGCCTAACACTAACCCCCCCTTCCCTGCTGCCTACACCTTAGTCCCCCGGGGGGGTGCCTAACCCTAATTCCCCCCAGGGTGCCCTAAACCTATCCCATCTCCCCCGTGGTTGTCCACTCGCGGCGCCTGGCATCCCTTCGATCGGGATGCCGGGCGCCTGTCTCCTGGTGTCGGGAAAATGACAGGCGTCTAGATTTTAGATGCCTGTCATTTAACCTTAGGTGGGATAGAGGATTTGGGTAGTCGGCAGTCAGGATTACGGCCGCCGGCTTCCTAAACGTAACCCGATCATTATCACCTGTTTGGTATGATCGGTTAATCATACACCTGTCTATAATCTTACTAAATCCCTGACTTTGTGCAAGTGTACCAAGAAGAATTGATATATATATATATATATTTATATATATACTGGGCGTTGTTGTTTTTTTCATTATATCGACATGTGCCCATGTCCTTTTCAGTAAACAAAGGGAGAAGGAGTTCTAGAATTTCAATTGAATTTTCTTTCTGCAAAAAAAACAAATTGCTAAGCGTCTCTGCCACAATACTTTGATTTCCGGAAAGTAGGGACTTGAAAAAATTATTAAGTATGATATTTTGTTTCTTTTAGGACTTTTCTTGTGCGTCATCCAATGCTTGATTTCTTCTATTATAAAGTGGATGCATGTTTTGGAGGATTACCGCTGTGTGTGAGATCAGTATTATTGTCCTTTTTAATGGTTTTTTTTTGCTTCTGCTGCCAGGGGCTACTTTACATCAGCATTATGTGAGTACAGCAAATTACAATGGCTGTCAGTGCAGGTGGGTGGTTTGGCGTGTAGATACAGTGTGGGAAGGACTTTAAGTATTGAAAAGAAAATTAAAAGGACCTAGATTTTTTTCTCTTTTTAAAATAGAGAGAAAGAGAATTTACAGTTAAAATGTATATATTACGCTAATCAGAATCTATCATTCAGTTATTCTACTGCTTTAAGAACCATGATTTGAAATACCTATACATCTGTTCTAATCTATCTATTTCAGTGGTTCTCAAACTCGGTCCTCAGGACCCCACACAGTTCACATTTCCCAGGTCACCCAGCAGGTGCACAGGTGTATTCATTACTCACTGACATATTTTTGAGGATCCACATGTGGAGCTAATTATTTCACCTGTGATTCTGCGAGGAGACCTGGAAAACATGCACTGTTTGGGGTCCTGAGGACCGGGTTTAAAAACCTGTTATCTGTATTTCTGTCTATTTCATATCTTTCTCTGTCTATCTATCTCATACCCTGTCTATTTATCTACTCTCACATATACTACTCACACTAATACACCCTCACACGGAATGGGTATGTATTTCCGGCAGTCGTGATGCCTCCTGTCAAAATACCGACAGCACCATCCCGATGGTTGATATCCCAAAGGTTAGTAAAAGTATACTAACCCTCCCCCTTTCTCCTAACCCTAACCCTCATCACCCCGCACCCTAGATTCTGGCATCGAGATTAAGATAGGCATCAGGATTTCGACGCCTATCTTTAGTCCCGTGTCGGGCTTGCACCATCGGGATTTAGACCGGTGGCATCCTGTGTGCCGGTCTGCTAACTACATCCCCCTCACATGTACCCTACCAACAAATATACTACTCATACTGGTAAATTTTTACACCTTCGTATTTTGGGCCTGATTCAGCAAGAATCGCAACTGCGATTGCACATGCAAATGGTCGATCACAGTGGCTATGCAGACCCATCGCAGAGAGATTGACAGGAAGTACAATTTGGGGATGTGCCAGGGCAGTAGTCGGCGAAATGCAGGCATGCCAATGCGTTTGAACGCTGTTGCATTGGCATGCATAAATAATCCACTGTGATGCCATACGTAGCTTGGGCTTCCACTAAGTAAGGTCTGACCTTGTGTAAGTGTGCGTGAGGCTGCGATGGTACTCGATGTTACCGATGGTCTTGCAGTCTTACTAAGTATTATGGGTGTGTGAAAGGTAAGGTGGGCGTCCTTATGTTGTACTGTGGCAGCATAGTGATCGCAGTGGATTAGCATATGATTGCAGTGAGGCTGTGTGTGTAATCCCTATTGCAATTGCAGTTACAATCTTTGCTGAATAAGGCCCTCTGTCCCTGCTACTCATACTGGTTCACCATCACACCTACCCTACTCCCACCTATCCTGGGGGCGGAAACTCTGCAGTGTGTGCTGTCTGAGCTGTGAGGAGGTTGTGTGGAGGAGAGCTCGAGCTGCTGCAGGTGTGTCCCGTGTCTGCAGGGAGACTCCCTGCTGGCTTCCCCAGGGGGATGGATCCTCCTGGGGGAGAGTGCTCCTGACGTTCAGCCCGTGGCTCGGGCTCTGAAGCAAAAGCAAAGACTCCTGGTGTCCGGATAACTAGTGCGGCAGGCCAGTCCGGATCATCAGGAAGCAGCATGAGTGACAGTGGAGGCAATATCATCAGCCCGGCTTCTGTGCAGTTGGAACCACAGCTTGTTCCCCCTATGTCTGAGGGTGCTCCCCTATGTGATGGAACAAAGGGTCGAGCAGTACTAGAAGCTACCTACCCTGTCGGTGTGGCCCCAGTGAAGAAACTGGAGCCACAGTCGGATTCCCACAAACTCTCCCTGGGTGCTCCCCTGTGTGATGTAACACAGGGTGGAGTGATAGCAGCTACTGTCTGCCCAGGGGGTAGTGAAGTATGTGGGGGGGTGAAGCCCCTTGATGCCTTGGAGAATGTTCCTGGATCCCCTGGTGAGACTGTGGATGAAGAGGAAGATGATGAGGAGGAGGAATCATTTGATAGCTTCTCTATTGAGGAATTACAAAGAGAGGCAAAGCGTATACAGACCTGAATTAATGATAAGAAGAAAAAAAGAAATACCTGCTACAAGTGGGAGAAACCGGTGTTAAAAGAAGTGATTGAAACCCTTTCTGTGACTCTGGGAAGGGTTAAAAATATACTGCAAGAAAAGTGCTTGGAAAGAAAGGAAAAGCAGATGCAAGCAGTAGTGAAAGGGTTACCAGTTCATGCAAAGAACCAATTAAAGCCGATGCCCATGGAGACAGGTGTTATG
Source organism: Taudactylus pleione (assembly GCA_031769625.1). Lineage (NCBI taxonomy): Eukaryota > Metazoa > Chordata > Amphibia > Anura > Myobatrachidae > Taudactylus > Taudactylus pleione. Next base: position 4,444,084 of record JAUIMM010000694.1, on the reverse strand, counting down.
GAGCATACACACGGTCAGATCTGTCAGATGAACGATTTGAACAATTTGACCAAAGATTTGAATGATTTTTGACTGCATTAAAATTAATGGAATCGTCCTAGTCTGACTGCAAGCACATCAGATGTTAGATATCGTTATCTGACCATCGGGAACGTGCATCGTTCAAATCGTTCATCTGACAGATCTGACAGATCTGACAGATATGTCAGATTTTCCTTCAGATATGAACGACTGAACGATTCTTTAAATCATTATCGTTCAGATCTGAAGAAAAATCTAACCGTGTGTATGCTCCATTACAAGTGTATCTGGTTATTGCAGCAGCACCCCACAGCCTGTTTGTGCAAATAAAAATTTCATTTTATGTCCAGGCAGAGAGTATACAGCTGAAGGCAACAGCAACAACAGCAGTAGCTGAGTCTGACACAGCTGATGATGCAGTAAATATGGAGGATAAAGTTATGACAGAGGTGGTGGTATCTGGAGCTGTGATTGCTGATTTCCAGGAGAAGTCTGTGGTAGGGGACACAGTGGAGATGTCTTGCGAGTCTGAGGTGGAGGATGGTGCAGAAAAGGGCGCTTTCGGTAAGCCGGTTGTCCTGCAGGTGAGTAGCAGTGTGCCGGGTAATAGGGGTAAGTAAGGTAAGAAGTGGCCGGTGACAGCTGAGCCTGACAGTACCCGGCATGGACTGTTTCCACCTGAAATGATGGCAGACAGCAGAGCTAGGAACACAGAGGGCGCGGTGTTTCAAGCTCAAATGGAGGTTGTTCTGGCGGAGTTAAGGCTTGAGGAAGCTTTACAGAAAAGTGGCACTGAGGGGGGATCTCCAGGTGAATCTGCCTGGGGAGGCTCTGGGGATTGTACCCAGATTGTACCCAGAGATGTGCATTATGAGATGATTATAGCATCAAGGAGGTTTCCGCATGGTACTGGTTTAGGAGGGTGTATAAAGGAAAGACAATTTGCACAAGGAATGCCTGCATTAGAAAAGACTGGGCTGCCGGAGGAGCAGATTAAAGTAATAGAAACTGTTTATTGAGATAAGATGCTTGTACCAACCAGGGCTGCAGAGGCTGCCAAAATTATTTGTGATGATGTAAGAAGGAGAGAGGGTGGGGGGAGTGTGGTAACAAATATATCAGACAAACAAACTGTTCCTGGAAGTTTATCATATGCTAAAATGGTGACATGGTCTAATGTTTTCAATATGAATGTGAATAATGCTGGTCCACAAATGCCGGGTGCAGCAGGCCAGGTTGGAAAAAGGAGAATTTAATCCAGTTCCGATGGGCAGGAGAGGGGGAAGTTCCTACAAAAGAAACTTTCTTAAAAATTATTTTTGGTCTGGGGTTTAAACCCTCAGATTTATATGCTTGCATACACCCGGTCAAATCTGCAGAGTTTGATTTGAGTTTTTTATCCTACCAGGGACTACAAGTGTTCTGGACAAAATGGCAGGCATGTAAAATGTCAAAACCATACAATATGTACAAAGTTAATTTGGTTACAAAGCACGATAAAGTGAAGGTGCATATTCTAGTGAGGAATGAGTCCATTCCTGTACAAGATATTGCGTACTGGTTATCCAGATATTGTGATATACAGTCTGACCTAAACAAATCTGGATATACAATGGGGGTATGGGGGGGAGCTGGGGAGGCCCTGGAAAAGCTGCGTCATTTTGACAGAGGATTCATCCATGTAACGTCCGCTGCGTACATTGGCAGGGATCGAATACAATGCTTCTACCAGGGTCAACCAAGAACCTGCTTTAAGTGCGGGGATTTTAGGCATATGAGCAGCGAATGTAACATGATAAAATGTTCATTGTGTAATAAGATCGTCCATGTATCCAGAGAATGTGGGGTGGTCAAATGTAATTTATATGGGGAAGAAGGCCACTCATATAGCAGGTGTCCTCAGACCAGCCATAATAGTGGGCAGGAGGTTAGGCCAGAGCCAAGAAGGGAGGAGGAGGTGGTGAGACAAAAAGAACCTCTAGGTGTAGATGTACCGGATGGGCATGTAAAGCAGGTGCAAGGGAAACAGGTAGAGGAGGCACCTTTTCAGGAGGTAAGGAGAGGAAATAAGAAAAAGAGGAAAGGTGAAGATGTGCAAGTTGTGCTAAGCAACAAATTTGATGTATTTTCCTCTGATGAGGAGGAAGTGATGAGGAGTGGGGGTGAATTGATTTTGGTAACAGGGAAGGATAAGAAGCAAGCAAGGACAGTGACAAAGAAAGTTAATAAAATTGGAGGGGGTGAGGAAAGGAATAAAAGGAGGAGAAAGAGAGCAGATCAGGAGGAAGGTGATGGGGAGGGTTTAGAGTGTGACCCTGCTGGTACTCAGCTGGAAGAGGAAAATATATGCAGTTTAGGGAGTGTGGTGGAGGAAGTGACGGTGATAGAGGAGACCCAGGGTATGGAGGAGGATAGGGGGGCTCAAGGTGTGTGCCAAGGCTCCTGTGTAGGGCCGAGTCAGATACAGGTACCTGGTACTGAGCATCAGGTTATCAAGTTTGTACCCAAACCTCCTGATCCTGGGCCTTCTCATATGGGGGAGAAGGTCCCTGTAGATTGTCAGGGAGTGAGGGAAGAAGGGGTAGTAACAGTTGTCGCTATGGAAGAGAAGGCTGGCCCGAGTAGGGTTAGCTTGTAGTTTTGTGGTGGATTTGTTGCTGGGAATTGTGCAAGGTAAAAGTAAGCAAGGTCTTGCATTTAATAATCTATACATCATGGATCCCCAACCCATACGATGTGCCACGATTAATGTGGCTTCTGTAGTTTCTGAACGTGCTCGTATGATGGCCTTTAATTTTTTCAACACGATTGAGGTTGATTTTTTTTGTTTTTGCAGGAGACTAGGAGTAGTAAGTTGGATCTCCTCCACAAAGCGAAGCGTGAGTGGAGGAGGGGTCCTTCTTACTGGTCTCTTGCGGCCGAGCAGTACGGTGGGATGGCAGTGCTTTTTACTGACATGGTAACTTTGTACAAGGTTATAGAGTTGCAAAAAGGTAGATGTATGATTTTGGATATCAACATGAAGGGACAGTACCTTAGGTTAATTAATATTTATGGTCCTCATTCATAGTGGGATAGGAAATGTCTCTTCATGGAGAGAAAACCTTTTATTTTTACGGCTCAGCAAGTTATCTTTGGTGATTTTAATACCATAATTAGGCTAAAAGATAAGGGAGGTTCAAAGAAAACTCTGGGCTATGACTCCAATTTTTTAGATAGCATGATTAGACAGGCTGGTATGGTAGATGTGCATATTTGGCATTTCCCAGACCTCACAGGTTTCACCTTTCTTAGTGGTAGTCATAGATCTAGAATAGATAGGTTTTTTGTAAAGGAATCTTCAAAGACCTCATCCTTAGGGGTGAGGTCAGTGGAGTTTTCCGATCACGCTTTTCTCTCAGTAACTTTGAATACCTCAGAAAGGGTGAGACCTGTGGCGATTGAACTCAGAGCTTCTGGAAGGAGAGAGAGTTAGACAATCCTTTAGGGTCTTCTTTTTTTAATCTCAGGAGACACTTTTGGAGGTGGGTTGGAGTAGATCTGAGTGGTGGGAGGTGATTAAAAAGAGAATCCGGAAGTTTTTCCATGGGTCTTGTCAAAGCCGGATAATTGGCTGAGACAGGATCGGTTTAAAATTAGATCTTCACAACGTCATTTTGCGAATGGCAATGAGATGCCATTTTGCGACTGGCCACCCAGCGTCATTTTAGTGAAACTCACCATTATAAGTACATACGACAATGCTATTATTTAGCGTCGTGCAATTCCCACGCAATAGAAAGAAGTTTAAAGTCCTCACCATGTAAATACAGACAGTCACTAAAACATATAAAATGATTATCCCTACAAAACACGTACCATAATGTACTCCACAAAACACATAGTAGCACAGCGCTAACTAGTGTCTTTTTCCAATTTCCCAATACTTACGCACTGCACACTTACATAAAAGGTTCCCAAGTTTTAAAGTGTGATATTCAAGGTTTATTCAGTAATTACTAATGTTGGGAAATAAAGATTATTTAATATCTAAGTTTTAGTACATGGTAAGCAGGCCGTGTTTGGTGTTGTACTGATCCACTGTGTCTCAACAGATTTCCAGTATCAACAGTGAGAAGATCGGAACATGCGTCTGCAAACTATGGACTATAGAGAGTTAAAACATTAATATGTATTCTGTAATTTAGCAGCTTAGATTAGCATGCCGAGGGAAAGGAGGCTGTTTGTGTCTATTTGAATTGACCTATGAACTATCCTGTAACAAAAGCACCTTTTAGAAGAACCATTGGAATCATGTCAAACTTGTCTATTGTATTGCCTATCCCTGCAAGAGTATATATGTGCGCTCTCTGACCCCAGTCTTGAGTCTTCTTGCTGTGCTTTTGATGGAGGTTTCTAATGCTGATGCCGGTATCTGGGCCCAGAGCACGTGCGTATGTAACAACTGTACCTTGGGTCTGTATGATTTATTTGCGCTAATTGTATTTAGATCACATCATCTAACCATCTGTTTTTATACTGAATAATATCTTTTTGTGCTTTGGAACCACATTCAAAGTCTGAAAGCATTTATTTAGTGTGCGACTCATTTTGCTGAATAGCGACAATTTTAGAAGGTATAGGAAGGAATATTGTTTAGAAGGTAAAGGCAGGAATCAATTGTTAGAAGTATAGATAGGTAGGAATCGATAGTCTATAGCTAAAAAAGCTTAAGATGTAACATCTACCATAGCCTAAGAAAGAAATTGGATCTTGAGGAGGGAGATAGTGGGGAAATCTCCCAGGTGAAAGCTCAGGTGAAGAATTTTCAGTACAACTGACTGGCATCCTTAGTTCTGGAGAGATATTATGGAACATACCACTCTCCAGATCCCTACCAGAGCTGTAGGAGGTCAGTTGATGCCAAAGAGATCAGGGGACTGAAGGATGGACAGGGTGTTCTTCATATTGATAAGAAGGGCATTCTGGAAGTGATTGAGTCCTATTATTCAGATCTCTTATCTGAGCATTCACTCATCAGGGAGAGGATGGAGAAATTTCTGAGGAGGACACCAGGTTTGGGTTCTCAGGTTGTTTCTTCTGAATCTTTAGAGAGTGATATAACGGCAGAGGAAGTTAAGATAGCGATAGAGGGGTTAAACTCCAAAAAATCTCCAGGACCGGATGGTTTAACATCTGAATTCTACAAGACGTTTCCAGACCTCTTAATTCCTCGCCTTGTGGAAGTATTTAATGAGAGCCTGGATGAGGGAGTCCTCCCTCCTTCCATGAGGTTATCTGCCCTTATACTACTGTCTAAAGGAAAGGATCCATCCCGTATTGAGAACTGGCGCCCCATAGCCCTTCTTAATAAAGACAGGAAGATTTTGGCAAAGGGCTGAGAAGTGTGGAAAGTATTTACTGGCATTGGATCAATCTAAGGCTTTTGATCGGTAAACCATGAGTACCTTTGGGCCCTACTGAAAAGGTATGGTCTTCCAGAGTGGGTGGTGAATTGGCTGCAGGCTATTTATCGTCAGACCGAGAGCTTCCCACTTGTAAATGGTTGGGTGGATCCCAATTTTTGGGGTAGGCTCTGGTGTTCGTCAGGGATGCCCCCTGAGCCCCCTCCTATATGTTTTTGCGATTGACTCCTTCGTCAGAAGGGTAGAGAGTGGAACTGTGGGTGGGGTGCAGCTGAGCCCAGAGTTTCCGCTAAAGGTGGTGGCCTACGCAGATGATGTCATGGTGGTTCTATCCTCACGGACAGAGGCCCGTGATGTGGAACATCTTATCTGTGAATACTCTGAAGCCTTGTGCTCCAGTGTAAACCATGAAAAGTGTGAAGTTTTCTGGATAGGGGAGGAGGGTGATGAATTTTGCCTTCCGGACAGCTTCCCTTAGGCCAGTCAGCAGATTAAAATTCTAGGCATAACATTTGACCATGGTGACTATGCCTCCCTAAACTGGGATAAGAAGCTGGAAGATGCTACCAAGAAGGTAGAGAGCTGGAAGAGATGGAAGTTATCTCTGAGGGAAAGGGCTGACTTGTGTAAGACTTACTTGATTCCGATTTTTTTATGTCAGTAATGTGTGTTTTTTGCCTCAATCTATGTGGTCCAGATTGAATTCCTTGTTTTTCCTTCTTTTGTGGGGAAACAGGGTCAATATTGTCAGGAGAAACATCACCTACAGACCGAGGAAAGACGGGGGTTTAAATAAGGTAAACCCCGTTGTCTTTTTTGTAACAGCCTTTTTAAAATTTAATCTTGGGAGTTTGATTTTAGATGCTCCCCCTCAGTGGGTAGAGAGATTTAGATTCTGGATGTTCCCCTTCCTCGGGTTGTGGCTAGAGGGGGGCCAGGTGAAAAGCTTTCGGATTCGGTGTGGTTACCTCCCGATCTACGTCATCAAGAGTTTGAAGGTGATGAGGCGTTTTGTTATGGTGGTGAGTGAAGTCAAAAACTTCTCTAGAAGGGAGTTGGAGAGAAGAATTTTGCAGACTCACTTCCATGACCAGCTGTCCCTGAGGGACTGTCCGAGTGATGTCGCTTCGGCCGGGTTAGCTCTGTTAAATTCACAGAGGACACCGCAGAAGTTTAGAGACATTGCTTGGTTCTCTTTTCACAAAAGACTTTATGTTGGGGAGAATCTCAGGTGGAAGAGTGTCAATGATCGTGGTTGCCCACGGGAGGACTGACCAGGGGTGGTGGAGACGATGGACCACTTTCTGCTTGAGTATCCCTTTAATGTAAAGGTTTATGAGGAGGTGTCAAAAGCCATTGGTATTCCGTGCCATTCGGGGCTTAGTTACCCTGAGTGGGTTTATGGGGTAGTCAAAAGATACGGTAGATTTAATTTAGTCATGATTTATTTAGTTAGTTTAGCAGTTAGATTTCACACGTGGAGCGCACGGTGTCAGGTGTCCATTAGGAAAAAGGTCCTCCCCTATAGGAATGTGGTGGGTTTGATTCTTCAAGAGGTGAGAAGGATGATGGATCTGGATAGGGAGGGGTTGGATGCTGTCAGCTGGTCTCGTCGGTGGGGCCAGTTGAAACTCCCTTGAGTGGGTGGCAAGCAGTCTCTCTCAATTCCGGCTTTAGGTTTTCTTTTCTCTTTTTTCACTCCCTTGTAGATGGGTTTTTTTTAAGTATTTTGTTTTATTTATGGAAAGGTTTGCATACATCTGCCTGTAGGTGTTGGTGATGGGTAATATAGTTTAGGATTTGATGTATGATTTAGTTTCCTTATCTTGAGGTGGTTTCTAAATCCTTGCTTAGTTTTCCCTTGCAGGTGGTGAATTGTATATAGGTAGTAGGGTAGATAAGTGTTTGTATTAGGTTAGGAAAAGTATAATATGAAGTAATATTATGTATTTTTTTTTGCCTTTTTTATTAAGTTTTTGATTTTATGTAATTATTTATTTACATTTTATGTATTTATTATTATTATACTTGTTGCAAGTTTTAATAAAACAAAGCATGACCTATACTACTCACACTGGTACACCCTCACACCTCCCCTACTCCTACCTATACTACTCACACTGGTACACCCTCACACCTACCCTACTCCTATCTATTCTACTCACACTGGTACACCCTCACACCTACCCTACTCCCACCTATACTACTCACACTGGTACACCCTCTCACCTACCCTACTCCTACGTATACTACTCACACTGGTACACCCTCACACCTCCCCTACTCCCACCTATACTACTCACACTGGTACACCCTCACACCTCCCCTACTCCCACCTATACTACTCACACTGGTACACCCTCACACTTACCCTCCTCTCACCTATACTACTCACACTGGTACACCCCCACACCTGCCCTACTCCTACCTATACTACTCACTCTGGTACACCCTCACACCTACTCTACTCCTACCTATACTACTCACACTGGTACACCCTCACACCTACACTACTACCACCTATACTACTCACACTGGTACACCCTCACACCTACCCTACTCCCACCTATACTACTCACACTGGTACACCCTCACACCTACCCTACTCACACCTATACTACTCACACTGGTACACCCTCACACCAACCCTACTCCTACCTATACTACTCACACTGGTACACCCTCACACCTACCCTACTCCCACCTATACTACTCACACTGGTACACCCTCACACCTACCCTACTCCCACCTATACTACTCACACTGGTACACCCTCACACCTACCCTACTCCTATCTATACTACTCACACTGGTACACCCTCACACCTACCCTACTCCCACCTATACTACTCACACTGGTACACCCTCACACCTACCCTACTCCCACCTATACTACTCACACTGGTACACCCCCACACCTACCCTACTCCCACCTATACTACTCACACTGGTACACCCTCACACCTACCCTACTCCTACCTATACTACTCACACTGGTACACCCTCACACCTACCCTACTCCAACCTATTTTAATTTATTTATCTTACCGTTAGAATTTAGTCATTCTAAGGGTAAGCGAATAATCCATTATCTTAGTCATGGCCTCATTCTTGGCTAATCGTCCCTGCTATATATCTATATATTGTACATACAGTACTTTTGCAGTTTGTTATATTTGAAAGCTTTAGAAAGTGTTGATACATACAGTATACTGTGTCTGTAGTGACAAGTACATAGTCCTAGACTATTGCAGGCCATTAGGTGACATATTTTAGCATCGATACTCCTGGTTATTATTACAGTATATGAATGACATCATAGAATGCAGCACATCTCCTGTAATGCTTTGGCTACTTGGACACTTATTACTGTAGTGAATTTCCATAATGCATTTACAGTATTGATGCCATTTCAGAGATGTGTGAACTGTGACCCCGGTGGGTTTTAGCCTCCTCACCCGTTGAATGCCTGTAATTACTATGGTCTGTCACTATAAAAAATGAAGGCACTTAGACAGAAGAACCCATCAACAGTGGTCAAGTATTTAAAACATATCACTTATTGCTTCAGTAGCAGTGACATTCTAAACTGTGTCAGTAAAGGGGAGAAGGATTTGTCCTGTAGATCTCACCATTACAATGATGCCGATGCTTTTTATTTGGCTATATTTCTTTTAATAACAGATGTTTAATGGGCCATTTTAAGCCCCTATTTTACATTAAAAAAAGCACAGGCTCTTTTGTTACATTGCTATATAAAATACATAAAAGAACCAGAGAGATTATATTTAACTTGATACATCCACAATGCTCCAATTCACTCCCCTGCAGCAGGCTGACATGCAGAGGCGTAACTAGGGTCTTTGGATTCCAGGGCCTGATGAAGAATGGTGGCCCCCCCCTCCTCCCCATTCACAACTATGCGCATGGCCAAATTTTACAAGGGGTGTGGCCACTAAAAAATGGGGCCATGTCAACATGACACGCTACCGTTTCTCGTTACTCTGGGAACATGCACCTTGCCTATATGGTAGTTTCTCACAATGGGCAACCTTTGAAGAAATGTATCCTCCCTGGGAAGACGGCATCTTCAGTCGGTATTCACTATTCATGTAGGATATCACATGGTAATATTCCTACACAAACAGGCATCTTTCGGACCAAGGTCATCATCATACAACAGTGATCAACCAGACTCCTGCCACCTGTGTCACTTCCTGCCCCCTGCATCCCTGCGCCTTTGGTGCACGCACAAGGGGAAGGGCGTATTTTTCATCTTGCCCTGGGTTCCAAATACCCTAGTTACGCACTGACACAATGGCAGGAGGGGATGATGGCATGGCTGAGAGATGAAGGGGGAGATGATGGTGTGGCTTAGAGATGTAGGGGGTAGATGATGGTGTGGCTGAGAGTTGAACGAGGGAGATGATGGTGTGGTTGAGAGATATAGGGGAGAGATGATGGTGTGGCTGAGAGATGCAGGAGGAAGATGATGGTGTGGCTGAGAGATGCAGGGGGGAGATGATGATGTGGCTGAGAGATATAGGGGAGAGATGATGGTGTGGCTGAGAGATGCAGGGGGGAGATGATGGTGTGGATGAGCGATGAAAAGGGGAGATGATAGTATGGCTGAGACATACAGGGGGGAGATGATGGTGTGGCTGAGAGATTCAGGAGGGAGATGATGGTGTTGCTGAGAGATGCAGGGGGAAAAAAACTCATAGGGGCTGCAGTGGTGGAAAGACACACATACTGTACATATTATTATTATTACTGGTTTTCTACTCCAGCCCTGGACCCGCTAGACTGCCTCATCTCCTGGTCTTGCTCTCTTCATCCGCATGCTTTCCAGCTACACTAAACCTGTCTCTTCATCTATCCTCCTCAGTCCCCGTCCCTCTTATATATGCTCCCCAATACCTGTTTAAATGCCCATCCCTATAATCTGTCCTTACGTTCCAGCCCCGTCCTCTCTTGCCAAAAATATGTTCTTGTCTCAACTCTCCAATAAATCTTCTCTTGACTGTGGCTCTACTTGATTATTTGCAACCTCTCCCTGCTCTCTGGTTTCCGTTCTTTTCACTCCACCAAAGCTCTCTTCAATAAAGTGACTGACGATCTTTTCTCTGTTATGTCTAAGGGTCCCTTCTCCATGCTTAGTCTATTAGAACTCCTAGCCACTTGTGATAGCATTGACCACTATCTTATCCTGTACTTTTTTTTCACCCTTTTTTGCCTTCACGACTTCATGACACTATTTATTCCGGGTTCACTTTGCATCCCTACAACTGTTCCCTCTATATCCCACCTCTCACTCTTCCAATTGGAGTCCTACAAGGCTCTGTCCCCGGCCTTGTCCTTTCCTTATGGCACATCATCTCCCTTGTTCAACAATTCATGTCAAGATTCTATTACCACCTATATTCTGATGACACCTACATGTAATTCTCCATCACTGGCCTCACCCCTTCTCTCCTATCTTGTCTTTCTATTGCATGTCCCACTTCTACCTCCTGTAAATACGAACTTGTCCAAATTGAGCTCATCGCCCTCTGTTCCTACAAAGTCTCTTACACCCTCATCTCATTAACAAAACCAAACTCTGTTCCTCCAGTCTGCTGTCTTGGTGTCACCCATGTCTCTGCCCTCTCCTTCAATCCCCATATTCAGTCTCTCTTGCAGTTCTGTCACTTCCACCTCCACATCATTGCCAGGACACAAACCCTTCTCACCCCAGATGCAACCAGAACACTCATCCATTCTCTTATTGTCTCTCTCACCTAATATCTATTGTAGGTCCTTCTTATCAGTCTTTCCCATCTTTAATTCATCCTCAGTGCCTCGGTGAGATTGGTCTTTCTGTCACATCTATCTAGGAGACGTGCCGAGCAGATGCTCCTTTTACTAAAGAGAGTATTCAGGAACGTACATGTCTGAAGAGATGTTCTGTAGGCAATTGGTGTTCTGTCCCAGAGTCAGTGTAACCATAAAGAGAGCAAACTTTGGTTGAGATCCCGGCAATGTATACTTCAGAAGAGCATGATGGCAGTCTCAGGAAGGCCTTCTTCAACTCAGGACCTCATAGTGGTTGATTCTCCATGCTGTGTCTGTACAGATGTGTCCACATATATATATCTTCCATGCGCTACAAGTTGCGCTACACATATTCACATCGGCACTACCAAGTCACACCACGGCATGGCACGACTATAAGGGCTGTTTAATGCACAATGAGGCTAGATGTATAAGGACACATCTGTAATTATGTCAATGCCTCCAGAAAAAGCTGTAAAAATACAACCATAATTATTTGTTAGTTAATGTTTCTTACTCTCTCTTCAGCCTTCATTCATCAACAAGTTTTAGCACTCAAAACAAGTGATAAAACCAGCTGTGTATGATAAATGGTGCTTCAACCAATCAGCTCTCAATTGTCATCTGTTTGAAAAGTGAGTTGATTGGCTGGAGCATCTTTTATTATACACAATGAGTTTTATCACTCGTTGATAAATGAGGTTGTGTGTGTGTGTAGGCCGTGTGTGTGTGTGTGTAGGTCTACTGGGTGAACCAGTCCTATGCTAGTCAATTATAATGGTCTATCCTGCAAACATTTCCCAGACTTCCCATGTAGTGGAGTAGAAGTTAGTTGAGTCTATTTTTTCTTTTAAAGTACTGTAAACTCTACACTGTAATCAACGTATTAATCTCTGGAGGCCATAATTAATTTGTTTCAAACTGTGTTTTTCCATAACTTAATGCACTAATATATGACACAGCACAAAATAGCACATTAAAATGCAGATAATACACTTTGTGGAAGCAAATATTTGCAACGCTCACACAGTGGGTACATGCAATACCAAATCAAAGTGCCAGCCACCACCAGCATGACGTCCATTCAGCAGCCGCACACTGGAAACCTGCCATAGTACAACTTGCTAATGCTTTTTTAAACACAGTCTCCCCTTCTCTCTCTTTGCCTGTCTTTATCTGTCACGTAAGGAGGTGAAGGAAGTCTGGTGGTGGTGATGGAGGGATGTTTAGAGATGACCAAAGTCCCTCATGTAGAAGTTTAAAAAATGAAGAGAGCTGTTGTCTGGGGTGTTTACATGCAAGTATTGCACGCTGGCAAGATGAGACTCGTAGGAGTGTGACATTTGCGGTTATTACTAGATAGTGTAAAAATAAGTGGTGATTATGGTTATGACTCTACCATAGGTGTAAGGGGCGCAGCTGCTATGGGGCCCAGAGCTGAGGGGGAGCCCATCTTCCTTGTCACAGTTACATGCGTTATATACATTTTTCACCATTGGGTGGTACATAGGGGCCCTTACAAACTTTTTTGCTATGGGGCCTTCAAATACCTAGTTACACCCCTGGCTCCAGCAGCTCTATATAGTTTCTATCGATTGACTGTTTCCATGTTAACTCCTCCAACTTTATTCATTATCATCACAGCTATATTTTATCAAATCTGGGCGTTCTGTTCTTATTACACTGATTGCTAGTGCAGGAGAGAAAACGCCCATTGTATTTAGAGAGTGTCTTTTGGGCCTCACTTCTGCGTTTACGTCATGGCGGTCTGAGCCGTCGTATAAATGTTCCTTGTGTCCTACTCTTCTGGAAAGAGGCGTGTTGTAAAATGTCCTGTCCTCCCCATTGCATATTGTACTGTATTATTAATGACTGCCCCAGCAAATTCCCTTATAGTATACTGGACGTTATAATATATTGTACATGACAATCCGGTCATTATTATACATGTTGGAAAATGCCCAAAAAAGCTACTGGCAACAAGCCTACTAGTCAAATTATGTAGTTATTTAAAATAAAAAAGAATACATTTTTAAATAAAAAAAAACTCAGTGCCACCTATGAAAGCAGGAATTAAATAAAAAATTAGCAAATGCACTTAAAATCATTTCATTGATTACAATAATCTAAAAATTGTTGTGAATGCAATAAATGATCACAATCTAACAGAGAGGTGGCGAAACGCGTTATACTGCTACCTAAGTTGTGATTGGAAGTAATAGGTAAGAAAATTGCCGCAGCTACTGATGGACAGGATACCTACGGACTTTATTTAAATGGCTTGAGGAGGACCGATCTATCATCTCTTTTTTCCTTCTGATAGTTCCTTTATTATAAATAAATAAGGCTGACCTTTTCTTTTACCCTTACAGTATATCGGGGTCGATCCAATTAGCCGCGATAATCTCACCGGTGCGAGTCATCGCGGCAGTGTGCTCACTTTACGGCAGCCTGAATGCGCAGAATTTTGTTCGCAGCCCCATAGAGCTGTGAGCAAAATTCCGTAAATTTGGGCTCAGAGCGGGCCACGAAGGGTGCGAGATGCCGGTCCGTTGCCGGCATTTTAATGCTGTTGCAATGGCAACTCTCACCCTTCATGGCTAATTGGATCGACCCCTATATGTCTCCATGTTGTTTTAAATTATTATTATCATATATTAAGTGGTTATCTAGCAGTAAGACAGTAACCGCACATCAGATGATAGGGTGTTTAAGGACGATAGTGATTGATACAGGGATGAATGTAAATCCGCTTGCTGACACACTGTATCTTGCATGTTTTTGCGCTGCCCAGTCTCCAGAATCAAGCGTACACCACTGCGGGTGATGCAAAATAAATGCATCTTCATTTGCGTCTGAAGGGGCAAAACAGGGTGGCAATAAAGCATTCCACACTTGCCAACATATTTAAAATTCACATTTGGGATAGTCCCAGAGGGGGCAACGCTCTCTGATAGGAATGAGGGTGTCACATTTTCGTGGCCCCATACTGTTGTTCAAAGCCTCAGTTTGCTGCATTTTTCAGTGGGAGCAGAGTTACCCATTGCTCAGAGTCGCTATTTGCTGCATTTTTCAGTGGGAGCAGAGTTACCCATTGTTCAGAGTCGCTATTTGCAGAATTTTACAGCAGGGGGCAGATATAGATTGAAAGCAAATTGTGTCATCCAATGTACAGGCCGTCCACTTCAGTCTGCAGACTGGCCAACTCTGCCAGGAAGCCGGAGAGCCCCCTTCTGCGGGGCATGTTGATGGAATTGTGGCCCATTCAGAGTAATGTGTATGCACAATTACGGTGTTTTCTGATGGACCATTTGCACCTGGCATAGGGATGGTGCACGTGCGCAGTATTAATGGTAATAATGACGGCAATGATGAAATGAGACATAGAGATTGGGACGGTCTGGCCACAGAGATTAATTAAATTCGGCATATGAGCGGCTATAACGCTTTTAAGGCCTAATTCCGCACGGATCGTAATTGTAAAGTTGCAGGCGAGCATGTCATTGTGATCCTTGCAGATATGGTAATGCACAAGAGGCATCTCGCCCCCTGTGCATTCCTTATCCGAGCTGCATTGTCCAACGCAGCATCGGATAATCTGTGTTACATCGACCTGCTAAGGTGACCAGGTGACTCATTGGGTCACGCAGCTGGCCGCCGCAATTCAGAGAAAAAGGCCAGGAAATCTCCTTCAGTCAACGGAGATGCCTCTTTCCTCCCCTCCAACGGTGGCGACAGTTCAGGAAACATGTTATTTTTACACCTTCTAACTAACTTATAATAAATATGAATAAGTAAATAAATACACTGAGACTTAGATTTGGCCAAAGATATTGGCAGAAGCTAACCCTAATCTCTCCCTAGTGGTGCCTAACCCTAACCTCCCCTTTCCCTAGCATAACCCTTTCCCTCCCAGGGGGTGTCTAACCCTACGAACCCCCAGGGGGTTCCTAATCCTAACCCTCCCCCCCCCACAGCTACAACATAAGACACCCGGCTTACCTTCGTTCGATATGATGGGTGTCGGGATTTCGTCATGGAGCTAATGATAGGTGTCAGGATTTTAATGCCTATCTATCGTCCCATGTCGGGTTTTCAGTGATAGGATTCCGGTGGCCCATTTAACATTCAGGTCGCGCAGTGCGCCAACCAGGGTGTTTTAAAAGAGAAGGGGGCCGCCTGTGGGCAAACTATTCCCAACTGGTCTCCGTTATCATGACGCCCGCGCCATGGTCCCAGATACCTCTACTGTGCATGTGCAAATCTCCGGGAAAATGGCTGCCTGTTACTGCAGTGCTCACACAGGACACTGGAGAGGTAAGTACTAAACATGGGTGCAGTGTGGGCCTGCCTGGACCCAGGTGCCCATGTACCACACACCCTTCATTCTTTATATATACGCCAATGAACCCGTCACCTCGTAAATATAGCCCCTTGTCACTGTTAGGGAGGAGAGAGATGGAAACAGGTGTAGGAGGAACCTTTTCCCTTGGGTCACCTGTTAACAAGATGAAACAGATGAAATACAAGTTTATTTGGTAAAAGTTCCATACTCTGACCGGACGTAACATATAGGACATACAGTATTTACACATCCTATGTAACAGTTATAAATCATTTTAAATACTGAATATGAAACCCTGGTTCCTGTTTTAAGCATTTTCCTTGTTAGTACTAGGAATAGGAAATTATATAGTATTTTTTTTGTTTGTATTAAAATAAACTCAGTCTGAATGAGCTTTGTTTTTTAGTGTATTTCCCAATATAATCTCATATATCCCGCCTGCTATTAATTGACCGCCAAGGAATTTACTGCTGTTCTAACTGCAACAGTGTCATTATATTAACACACATCAAATTGAGAAATAAAATGCAATTTTATCCCTTATTATATGTCATTACCAGATAATTACCAAATAATTTAGCCATTTACAATTACTTCAGGGCTTAATGTCATAGTGCAAATAAAGACATCGAACGGGAAAAAACTATAAAGGGGGGAAAGGAAAAATGCAACAACCTTTACAGTGTGACGCTGAACTGCTGCCTTATTGCGTTTATTGTCATTTTCACTCTCATTTATGTTCATTAATATTAAATAAATGCTAATTTAGGTGAAATGCAGAGATTAAACGTTTTTCCATTTTCTTACAGCTCAGCGGTTTGTGATGAATAGGGTTCTGTAGACATCGGCTGCCCAGACAATTCCAGGGATTTGTTGGTGGACTAACCTCAGAATTATTAGGGATTCCTCCAACTTATTGCTCAGTGTCTTTGTCCGGTTCACCCTCCGTTGGTGGTTAAAATATAGGGGCCTATTTATCAAGAACCTTGTTATCACGGCGATAAGTAAATTTTTTTTCAATATACAAGACGCAAAAATTGGGATAGTCTATATTATCACATGTAGCATTAAACTAATTGCAGTGTTTCGGATTGCTGAGCTCAAAGGTTGCGTGGCATCTGGATATCGTGTTATGTATCTCTTATCGTGTTATGTATCTCTTATCGTGTTATGTATCTCTTATCATGTTATGTATCTCTTATCGTGTTATGTATCTCTTATCGTGTTATGTATCTCTTATCGTGTTATGTATCTCTTATCATGTTATGTATCTCTTATCGTGTTATGTATCTCTTATCATGTTATGTATCTCTTATCGTGTTATGTATCTCTTATCGTGTTATGTATCTCTTATCGTGTTATGTATCTCTTATCATGTTATGTATCTCTTATCGTGTTATGTATCTCTTATCATGTTATGTATCTCTTATCGTGTTATGTATCTCTTATCGTGTTATGTATCTCTTATCGTGTTATGTATCTCTTATCATGTTATGTATCTCTTATCGTGTTATGTATCTCTTATCGTGTTATGTATCTCTTATCATGTTATGTATCTCTTATCATGTTATGTATCTCTTATCGTGTTATGTATCTCTTATCATGTTATGTATCTCTTATCGTGTTATGTATCTCTTATCATGTTATGTATCTCTTATCGTGTTATGTATCTCTTGCAGAACAATAGATTTGTTTTTATCATGTATAGCAATTTGAAGAGATGGAAATATGCACTTGTCATGGAAACAATAGGACGTTACTCTCTATTTGTAGTGTCCAGTGCCTTGGAAGAGGACACGTGCCTCTGTACTCTGTTTTGTAAGTCCGGTAGTGCCGACGGTGGTGCGGTGGCTATTTAATTTACGCATTTTTCCCCTTGATGCAGTGCTCCCTGCTTGTGCTGTAGTTAAATGTCTTTTGGGCCTCACTTCTGCGTTTACGTCATGGTGGTCTGAGCTGTCATATAAATGTTCCTTGTGTCCTACTCTTCTGGAAAGAGGCGTGTTGTAAAATGTCCTGTCCTCCCCATTGCATATTGTACTGTATTCTTAATGACTGCCCCAGCAAATTCCCTTATAGTTTACTGGACGTTATAATATATTGTACATGACAATCCGGTCATTATTATACATGTTGGAAAATGCCCCAAAAAGCTACTGGCAACAAGCCTACTAGTCAAATTATGTAGTTATTTAAAATAAAAAAGAATAAATTTTTAAATAAAAGAAAACCTCAGTGCCACCTATGAAAGCAGGAATTAAATAAAAAATTAGCAAATGCACTTAAAATCATTTCATTGATTACAATAATCTAAAAATTGTTGTGAATGCAATAAATGATCACAATCTAACAGAGAGCCGGCGAAACGCGTTATACTGCTACCTAAGTTGTGATTGGAAGTAATAGGTAAGAAAATTGCCGCAGCTACTGATGGACAGGATACCTACGGACTTTATGTAAATGGCTTGAGGAGGACCGATCTATCATCTCTTTTTTCCTTCTGATAGTTCCTTTATTATAAATAAATAAGGCTGACCTTTTCTTTTACCCTTACAGTATATCGGGGTCGATCCAATTAGCCGCGATAATCTCGCCGGTGCGAGTCATCGCGGCAGTGGGCTCACTTTACGGCAGCCTGAATGCGCAGAATTTTGTTCGCAGCCCCATAGAGCTGTGAGCAAAATTCCGTAAATTTGGGCTCAGAGCGGGCCACGAAGGGTGCGAGATGCCGGTCCGTTGCCAGCATTTTAATGCTGTTGCAATGGCAACTCTCACCCTTCATGGCTAATTGGATCGACCCCTATATGTCTCCATGTTGTTTTAAATTATTATTATCATATATTAAGTGGTTATCTAGCAGTAAGACAGTAACCGCACATCAGATGATAGGGTGTTTAAGGACGATAGTGATTGATACAGGGATGATTGTAAATCCGCTTGCTGACACACTGTATCTGTTTTTGCGCTGCCCAGTCTCCAGAATCAAGCGTACACCACTGCGGGTGATGCAAAACAAATGCATCTTCATTTGCGACTGAAGGGGCAAAACAGGGTGGCAATAAAGCATTCCACACTTGCCAACACATTTAAAATTCACATTTGGGATAGTCCCGGAGGGGGCAACGCTCTCTGATAGGAATGAGGGTAAGTCACATTTTCGTGGCCCCATCCTGTTGTTCAAAGCCTCAGTTTGCTGCATTTTTCAGTGGGAGCAGAGTTACCCATTGTTCAGAGTCGCTATTTGCAGAATTTTACAGCTGGGGGCAGATATAGATTGAAAGCAAATTGTGTCATCCAATGTACAGGCCGCCAACTTCAGTCTGCAGACTGGCCAACTCTGCCGGGAAGCCGGAGAGCCCCTTTCTGTGGGGCATGTTGACAGAATTGTGGCCCATTCAGAGTAATGTGTATGCGTAATTATGGTGTTTTCTGATGGACCATTTGGACCTGGCATAGGGATGGTGCACGTGCGCAGTATTAATGGTAATGATGACGGCAATGATGAAATGAGACATAGAGATTGGGACGGTCTGGCCACAGAGATTAATTAAATTCGGCATATGAGCGACTATAACGCTTTTAAGGCCTAATTCTGCACGGATCATAATTGTAAAGTTGCAGGCGAGCATGTAATTGTGATCCTTGCAGATATGGTAATGCACAGGAGGCATCTCGCCCCCTGTGCATTCCTTATCCGAGCTGCACTGTGCAACGCAGCATCGGATAATCTGTGTTACATCGACCTGCTAAGGTGACCAGGTGACTCATGGGGTCACGCAGCTGGCCGCCGCAGTTCAGAGAAAAAGGCCAGGAAATCTCCATCAGTCAACGGAGATGCCTCTTTCCTCCCCTCCAATGGTGGCGACAGTTCAGGAAACGGACGCCATGGCCGCCCCCACCCCACCCACAAATGGCAGCAGGCTGTCAATCATTGATAGTCTGTGAGCGGGATCGCATACCCATTTTGCACATGCGCAGAACGGATCATGCGTCTACACAGATTCCCGAACATCTAGCGTGCACTGCTGAATAAGGCCCTTAGGAGCTCATTCAGGGCCTCATTCAGAGGCGGTCGTAGGATGCAAGCGGTCGTTCTGAAACAGGGCGGCCGCTTGCATCCTGAACGGCCGCCTCCATGTCGGTCGTTAGGCTGTGGGTTAACACCCACAGCTCTAACGACCACTAAGGGTGATGGTTGCGATGGTCAAGAACATCGCGGCTAATGACAAGACCCTAAGGTAGGGTCTCGTCAACCTTAAGCCCCAGGGAGCTTCCTGCTCTGTTTGAGCAGGAAGCTCCCCACTGACCTCACTGATGATGTCAGTGGGGCCGCCCCTAAACGGCAAGCGTTCCGACAGGAACGATTCCGTTTGGCCGGGCACGCCCCTGGCCCACCCAGCAAACAGAGTGAGCTGTCACTCAACATCGACAGCTCGCCCCGTCTGCTACGAACCCCTAACGATGGATCACCCGTCGTTAGCCGGGTCTCGCACATGCACACGGCGGAGCCGGCTCCGTCGTGAGCATGGGCACTGGAGCAACATCGACCAGGTTGCGAGCTCATAGAGCTAACGACCGGGTCTGAATAAGCCCTCAGACCCTCTCGCTAGATGCAAATGCTTACTTGCAAATTCGGCTAAGTGACGGCAAGGCAGGCAATCACTTTGCGTATGCAGACGCCCACAAGCCATTCTGAAGATGCCCACTTGCGCACGTCATCTCCTGGAAGTGTATGTAACCATCAGTACATCGAGCACCATCGGATGCAATCGCAGCGCTTGAGGTTTACTATACCCTGCCACAAGCACTGTGATCACGTCAGTGTGAAATACAAACAGGTGACGTGTACTATAACGCTGCTTTTTAATTGTGCACGCCTCTGAAACGGCGTTGAGATGCTCAGGCCTTTGTTCACATCCTCCACTCCTCCATATCTAGTGGCCACCAATAAACGGCTTCTGTTACTCACTCTGCTGGGCAGTCTATGCTGGGTGAGCGAGCGCTTCCCGATCTTTCGCAGTGGTTTGCACACGCGCATCAAGATGCATATGCATGCACACAATGCAAACCATCAGCAGCTACGAGCGAACGCAGCCTAGCGAGAGGGTCTGAATGCGCTGCTTAGTTCCATGAATGCAATGCGGAAGCAATTACAGCAAATTTGCGCTGCATCAGTCCAATAATACCAAGTAACAATATAACAGGAGATTTCCCATGCTGCGTACTGTATGCCGAATTCCTGTACAGTCCTCACACAAAAGTCAAACAACAATATGTGCATTTACTGTCCTTTTATCTGTCTCTGGCCGGCACTCGAGCTGTCAGGCTGCAGTACGGAGTCACGACCTTCCTGCCCTCCTTCGTTCCGCGGGCTGCAGCTCAACAGCAACAAACGGTGATAATAGATGGATAGAAACCCATTAATCTCATATATATTTTATTTTATATTTTAATTCAAAAAAGTATTTTTTTGTACGTTTTTTTTTTTTGAAGAAGAAGAATGACACAAAGGAAACGGGTGCATTATAGCACAGAAATGAAAGCATGAAACTCGGGGCCTGATTCAGAGCCGCTCGTAAAAAGCGAGCGCTCGCTCTGAGTCAGTAATTTCATATCATGTCATGTTTTTTTTCTTCGTTCAGCCTCCTGGCTGCTCACTAAGCTGTGGGTGACAGCTTTAGTGAGCGGCCAGATGATGGTCGCGACCATCGGGCTTGCGACGAGACCCTTGTGGTAGGGTCTCATCCATCACAAGCCCCAGTGAGCTTCCGGCTCTAATAGAGCTGGAAGCTCACCACTGACATCACTTGTGATGTCAGTGGGGCCGCCCCTACACGGCAGGCGTTCCTTCGGGAATGCCTCGGTTTGGCCAGCCACCCCCCCAACACACCTATCAAATGGGGCGAGCTGTCGACCAACATCGGCAGCCGCCCCTTTTGGATGCGAGCGCCGGAGCGAGTGAGTTCTCGCTCGCTCCGGGGCTCGCGTATGCGCAGTGCGCATTGCCCGGCCATTGACCATAGCATAGCGCTTGCGAGCGGGTCTGAATCAGGCCCACAGAGCGGTAACAGTGAATGACAATTTGCAGTACGTAGAGCCAAGTTTATAGGTGGGAATAATCAATATCCAGTGTTTCAATTTCCTGCCAGGAGTTACAGCTACAAGTAAACCATCACTGAGATGAATAATTGGGAGGAGTCAGTTAGTCAGTTGGGGTGTAAGTGAGGAGTGAGGAAGGTGTTATAGAGAGTTGTATCAATTAGAAGTGTTTGACCAGTGCTGTAGCAAATGACTAATGAGCCCTCTGCCGGGTACCTGGGAACTAAGCATTGGGTGCTCTCTGAGGGTACAGCAGATCATACGTGACCAGCTACACCCAAAGGGTGTGTCTAGCTACACCTATGGGCATATCTTTTGCCACTCAGGGATTTGTCCTGCTGTGGAATTTGAAAACTTTAGTACAATTATCAGCTTGCTGCCAGAGCAGGTCTGTGTATGGGTAGTAACTAAGGACATATGAAATAATGGAATTTATACATCAAAAATATTAAAATCATAAGCATAAAAAAAGCATAAAAAAAGTGTATCTGTGTATGCAATAGATTCCAACCACAACTCTGCTATATACATCAACTGATATCAAATCATATAAGCCTATATTCTGACATTTACATGAAAAGCCTGTGTCGCCAGTTGCAAAATTATAGACAAATTCTTCCACTGACTACACCAAAATATCTGTTTCGCTCCTGTATAATTACCCGCACTGAATCTACTTAATCCAGAGTCCCACTCCCTACCAGGGGCTGGCTGGCAAGTTTTAGCCTTGTGGAAAAATACGAGCCAGTGGCCCCGGTTTTCTACAAGTGCTCAACAGCAAAAAAACTCCTGTGATCTAACAGCAGCCGATACAGCCAGGAACTCTGGTGTGCTGTATACATACCCAAAGTCAGAAGAATAGCAGCATATGGAAAAGGGGTCCTAGAAAATGGAAGCCCCCTAAGTCACTGCAAGTGGTAATCTCAAATCTGATAAATGCCCCCTCCCCTCCTCATTAAAAATTATTTCCCAGATCTGATACACCCTTCCTCCATAGTTTAAAATCAGACCCCACATCATCCTCTCTCAATTATGATCATATGGTACCCCACACTTGACAAACCCCCTCCCTCAATTCGAAACATACCCCAGTCCTGATTATCTTCCTGGCCTTTCTCAATGTACTCTATAATCAGTCTCAAACCTGACAACTCCCTCAATTAAAATCACATCCCAGAACTGCCCCCCAGACCTAACAACCTATCCCCCCTTAATTAATAACATGTTTTAGAAGTGTCCCCCCTCATAACTGACAACCTCCCCTTCTCCCTTAATAGCATGCCCAAACCTGTTCTTCCCTTCCCTGCCACCCCTCCCCCTTCACCTTCAATAAAAACTATTTACCAACTGCCTTAAATCTGATAAAAGAAAATGCATTTAAAAAAAAAGACATCAAATCTACGGGGGAAGCCCAATACTCACCATTCTCCTGCTGCTGTTGTCCCTCCTATCTCCGTCTCTCTCTCAGGGTCTGCATGGCCGTTTGCAGCCTTCCACTGCACTTTCCGCTAATTGGTGGATAGCTCCAGCCATCCACCAATCAGCATTCAAATACTCCTATGACCTATGACTCCTATGATGGCCAGTGCCATCCACCAATGATGTTGCAGACAATGCTACTTGGCTTCTGCGATCACGGCCGCGGACCCAAATGCTTTACAGTGTACCGGGCAGGCCTGGGGGAAGATGCCTTCCTGCACAGCTCACCCTCTACTTATATTTTTTTTGCTAACGAGGTGAGCAGACTTGGGACAGCAGCCGGGGAGGAGAGGATGCTGCAGCCGCCGCCAGTCCCGCTCCCTCCCATCAGACAGACTCGGGAGGCAGTGACACCTAGGCGGCCAATATTACTCACAACTCCGTGGTGGCCGGCCTATCATATTACACTAAATGACGTTGCGTGTCGTGACGTCCTGAAGCCAGGCCCCTCCCCTTTCACACCCGACTTGCGCATGCACAGTGCGGCACTTTGACAGGGCAGTGAAGAATACCGGGGGATTCTCTATACTTTCCGGGGTAGCGGGAGCTCCCAGCCTATAGCGGGAGGATCCCGCAAAATGCTGGAGGGTAGGCAAGTCTGCAGCAGATGCCTCTCCAGCCTGCAGGGTGTGAGTCCAGGCTCACTGCAAACCAAATCCAGGTGCTACGGTGACGGTGCAGCCCCCTCGCCCTTTTGCCCTGCTCATCTCGCACATCCCTACTTACATCTCTAATATTTGGCAGTACACAAAGTATTCTCTAAGGCCCCTATTTACTACAATACACATTTAGTTGTAGTGTGATATTTTTGACTAAATTTGCATTGCCAATTTAGGAAATATCCCATGGATGTACTAACACCCGCATGCAGAGCTTGCGATAAAGCTCTGTCCCTGCGAATCCCGTCCACACACTTCTCTCTCTCTTTTTCAGAAAAAATACAGGGAGTATGTGTCTGTGCATTCGCCACTGCCGCGCAACTCCCCTTCCCCCGCTCATCTTACACTTACCTTGGTAATCAGTGCTCTGGTGAGGTCCTCTCTCTGGGGCTCCAGTCAGCTGGACTCCTGGCTCCTCTACTGTGAACCCGGTCTGCTGCTCTTTAGCCCACACAGCTGATCACAGGGAGTGGCTCCTGGCTCTGCTCTGCCTGGCGGAGCAGGGCAGGAGTCAGGGAACTGGTGGAAAGCCCCAATAATGCCATCTCCAGGTAGTGTTATCACATCGCTTCCCCGGTATTTTTTCACAATATATATTAAGCAAATCTGGGCAGATCACATTTCCCATTACAAGTGTGGGAAATACGATCTGCTTTCTAAAAATATCTGAATTGAATCGGAGTAATTTTTCACGAAAACTTCTCCAATTGCCTTTTAATAAATGTATGTGAAACTAAAATAATGTGAAAAGAGTGTGAAAACTCCTGTTTTCACAACATCATAGTACAAGTAATGTAAATATGCCCCCAAGAGAGAAATAAATAAATAGTTCCATAATTAGGATAAGGAGAGACTAGACAAGTCCATATAAAAGTCATATAAAGACGGGATGCCGGTGGTTAGAAGACTGACAGCGGCATCCCAATGGTGAAGATCCTGACAGGGGCCGGTAAGTAACCTAACCCAAACCCTCTCCTCCGCTAACCCTCCCCCGGTGGTGCCTAAACCTAACCCCCCCCTTCCTGCACCCTAAAACTAACCCCAGGCGGTGCCTAACACTAATCTCCCTCCGGTGGTGCCTAACCCTCCTCGGTCGTGCATAACCCTAACCCAACCCGGCAGGTCCCTAAACTTAACCCCCCCCCATCCCCGACTTAACCCTAAGCCTAACAGCATACTTATCTTCGGGATGCCAATGGTCTGGATGCCGACATCTGTATCTTGAACCCTTCAGGATGCCGACTTTGTCATTCTGATGTGCGTTGGAATTACAGTGTCGGTACCCTGACGCCCAGCATCCTGTCCGCCGGCATCTTGACTGGATCCTGTCATGGAATCCATATGATATACCGGCGGATGGGATGCCGGTGGTCACTGGATCCCGTCATATAAAGACCCTCCTCGTGAAATTATATTTGACACTATCAGGCATCAGTCACGTTGCTGAAGAAGAAGCTCCATCGTGTGCATTTTTCGATAGTTCGGCCACCCCACAAATATATAGGCACATCCAAAGTGTTGTCTGTTTGAAAAATGACTGTTGGGACTCTGATTGGCTGGAGCACCATTTATAACACACAAGTTACTCATTGATAAATTTGTGCACCTTGAAATGTTCTAGATGGACAATTAGACATCTGCACAAATATATATTGTAAATTCTGCCTTATTTTTTGAGGGCAATTATTTGATGGGCCTGAATTTAAAGAGTGCATTCTAATTTCACTTCTGTACTGATCGTTTTGCTGAACTCTGCTCCGTACTTTCACTATTTCACATTATGTTTGTCAGGTTGTTGCTGAATGTTAAACAACCTGAGCGCAAAGGACAAGGAACGGCTGCAAATGTGTATTCCACGGCAATGCCGGGAAGAGATTGAGTATTAAGTTCTCGTTACCCTTTTTGACTGCGCTGGATAAGTTACTGTTCGTTCTTCCCTCATTTACTGCTATATCTTAATCAATTTTATGATGATGAGGGGCTAGAAAATGAAAAATTGATTTATAAAGAAATTCCCAGGCATCTACGAGATAGTGGTGCAAGGTGTCATTGATTATATTCAATCAAATCCTACTATGGTATTTATAAGTGACAGCACAGAGACAGAGAGAAACCTGGCGTGATAACAAGGCTTTGCTCCGAGTTGTTCTGTATGGATTAGCGTGCATTTTCAGCTGTGGTTTTACAACTGTTCAAGGTTGTTCCTTTGGTTGCAAGACTGCACATAAATCTAAATAAAATGTAAATATATACTGGCCATGTTCTCATATTTGTAGAGTAAAATGTAAGAAAACCTATTCCAAACCTAAGGAGCTTCTAACATAAATCTCACATTTGTTCCCTTAATGTTATTTGGTTGTGGGATGAGGACACAATAGACTAGATTATATAAACAAAATCCTAGGGATCACTATAGGGCTGATTCTCAGTTGGGACCAAGCAGTAACTTTGCACCTTGGTAAAACCAAGCTGCACTGCAGGTGGGGCAGGTGTAAGATGTGCAGAGATTTAAGGCCCCCATACATCTGCAATTTATTGGGCCAATTCCCCGATCCCCAGATGGTGAAATCCAAAATGTTGGACTTTCCTAATTTGCCAATCTCTACTAAAATATGATCGGGATCAGCGAATCGAGGATTTTTAACATAAATAATTTCTCCGAGCCCCTGAAGGATCGGCGAACGTCGAAGGCCACCAATCGGCACTTTAGATTGGTGGTTTCGGTCAGATCGGGGAATTGGTGAAATAGCCGCCTGATGTATGGGGCCTTTAGATTAGGGAGGGGAGTATCCAGACTCATATCTAAATTGCAGTGTAAGATCAAAGCTGCCCAGCATTTGTGGCTACATGCAGAAGCAGCCAGTATTTGCCCTGCATGCACACATAAAAAAATGTATTTGCTCCCCGCATTGCAATATGGTTTGCCCAGGTGCAATTTTACTTGCTCTTTTTGCTTTGCTCTGCACTCAGAATCAGCACCTTAACATATGCTAGGGTATAGAAAAAATAAAAAATAAAATTAAGAACAATAACTAAAAGTGTTTGTAAATTTATAGGGGTTGAGTGAATGGCGGGCCACGCTCCTGATGCGGTGTTGCGCCAGTACGGAAACCCGCAATTGAATCAACCAC
The DNA here is from genome assembly GCA_031769625.1 of Taudactylus pleione. NCBI lineage: Eukaryota > Metazoa > Chordata > Amphibia > Anura > Myobatrachidae > Taudactylus > Taudactylus pleione. Next base: position 4,417,130 of record JAUIMM010000694.1, on the reverse strand, counting down.
ATAGTTTGTTCGCCTTTTTAAAGTTACAAATACAAAAACTTGGCATTTACATTTTATTATAACCCAAAACTTACATCAGATATTAAATAATGTGCACGTGTTTTCCCTAGAAACACCAAAAGTTGCAGAATAAGGGGTGAGTGCATCCCATACTTCTGACTACTTACCCTGGCCTCTGAGAGACGTCAGAAGGGGAGGCCTAGATGAGAGATGCATGTGGGTGTGACGCTATAAATCTCGTCATCGCGTCTCCGCACCGCAATTTGTTTCTTCGTTTTTTACTACACTCTACATCAACTAAAGTCAATAAAACTGTCTTATACTTTTAAACTCTATTTGGCAAATATGCAGCATAAAATGAGTAAAATACAATGAAGAATAAGTAGATAATTGACATTGATGTATTGAAAGAAACCGGGCCTCGCTTTTTACATTGCGGACCAGACAGTACCATGTTTTATAGCTTTTTGCAAAGAGAGTTTTCACTGTACAGGAAGCTCCAGGAATTGTCCTGAAGTTTACAAAACAGGGAAGGTCTGCTATCATGTCTCGCCATAGCAACCTTGGGGGATTGTTGAATAATTAAAATGTTCCCTTCTGTCGAGCATAGGGTTTGAGGGAACCCTGCGGAGAGCAACTTCTGAGGATCTGTGAAGGAAATAGATCCGGGAATGCCAATGAACTTTTACCAACATGTTCTTGTTATTTATTTGTATACAGGATTTAGTCATCTTGGTATATACAGCGACACTTTTTGTAGTATACAACTTTTTAATAATAACTGCTTCTTTTTTTAATACATCACATAAGTCATAGAGATCTTTCTGTCTCTGAACGCATATTGCCATGAAATCAAGCTAAGGAGGATAGTTTAGGAGATGGGGGGCTACTTACCAACCTTTTGTTCTTCCTCCCCGGGAGAAGCCTGGGGAGGAGAAGCAGGTGGGTGATGACAGTGTTGGGTCGGAACATTTTGCGCCATTAAGCCCCACTCCTTCGCTGTAAATTACTGTGAATAATGCATATTTAGGGGGTGGTCCAAATAACACAAATATTATACAATTGTGTAATTAAGCTCCACTCCTACTCGCGGACCGCCGATCTCCAGGAAAACTCACCCCATTCTGTCTACTTTTCCAGGAGTGTGGGGGGGGGCTACCCAAAAATTCATGAGCCTCTCGTAGGTTTTGGGAGAGTAGGCAAGTAGGGGGCAGGTATAAAGTGCGGGTGCCTCCCGTGGGTGCCTGGTGGTGTTGATTACAGTGGGATTGTGGGATTTGCAAACGAATATTATTTGTCAGCTTGGTCACACTTTCCTAGAATGAGGGTGCGGCATCTACCTTTGGGAGGGGGGCCGTGTCAGTTCTGTCATGCCCCCCAGAGCTCTGTGCACACATCTGGTATTTTTCACAGAACCCTGTAAAACACTCAGTGACCTGTTGCATAGGTGCAGCCGGGGTCGCTGAGAGCATAGTGTTTGCGGCGCCGCAAAGTGATGCCGGCCGCCGCCCAGGTGGCACTGGTAGGTGAACTGGTGGCACCTGCGGGCGCACAGGGACACCCATTAGCAGCTGGGTACACACTATGCGATCCATTGAACAATTTATCATTCCAACGAGGATCGGACCCATAGGTCGTGCGGATAGCATAGTGTGTACGGACTATCTGCGCACTACCGTGGTTGAATGCGTCTTCGTCCGGTCGGCCATGCTGCACGGCCAACTGTATGGTATTGCATGCGGTGCCACTGCAGGTAATGAAGGATGGAACAAGGAACTGTTCCGTCGTTCATTACATCGCTCAGTGTGTACCCTCGGTATGATGTGTCTGCCCGTCATATCATCCTGGTACCCAGCATTAGAGTCTGTCTACTAGAAAATAATGAATCCCCTAATAAACAGTTCCTCCTCCAACATGTTTCATATATAGGACACAGAATATAGAGACAGCGGGAAGTTATATGTCAGGGGGGCCACTAGAAGGTGCAGAATCCATATTACAGCCATGGGTTAGCTATAGAGTCCATGTCACACAACAGGGCAGGTAGTCTGATGCTTATACAGTACATATATTTCATCACCCTGAGTCTACCAAATGGTATCATGTAACAGCCTCCTAAAGAGAGGAGAAGTGGATGAGAGAAGATGTTACCCATAGCAAGCGATCAGGTTCTAGCTAGCATTTGCTTTATTTTAGCCTGTCCTGCCCCCACCAGAGACTATTCCCTCTGCAGGCTCTACCTCCCACTTCCACTCCTATCCCATTAGTTCCTTACGTGTCTCAGCAATATCTCCTCCCTTTTGTCTCACGCCTGCACCTCCGTCACCCCCCTCCTTTGTTCCTGCTTTGTTTTGTGTTCAAGTTGAGTTTGTATGATGCTAATGTTATGCACTTGCTCTGTTTCTTTATGGTTCTTTTTGCCATCTGTCCACAGCTGCAGAATCTCTCACGTGTTACAAATATTTGATGACGATGATTCTTCTTAAAAAAACTAATTTAGACCTCGACTGCATGACCAACTATAGACTAGGGGTGTGCACCGGCCACTTTTCGTGTTTTGTGTTTTGGTTTTGGATCTGGATCTTTCTTCGTGTTTTGGATCTGGATTGGTTTTGCCAAAATCACCCTTCCGTGTTTTGGGTTCTGGGTTTTGTGTTTTGGATCTGGATTTTTTCTTAAAAATTAAAAAAAACCGCTAAAATCACATAAAATGGGCCTTTTTTTGTTCCTACGCTATTAATAACCCCAATAACATTAATTTCCACTCATTTCCACTCTATTCTGAACACCTCACACCTCACAATATTGTTTTTAGGCCAAAAGGTTGCACCGAGGTAGCTGGATGACTATGCTAAGCGACACAAGTGGGCGGCACAAACACGTGGCCCATCTAGGAGTGGCACTGCAGTGGCAGACAGGAAGCCAATCAGCGTTATGGTGCCCATTTGCATGTAGCACGAACCCGGCAGATCCGTGCTACATGCATCTGTGTGATTGGCACAGAGCAATGACAGGTCCGTGAGACCCGTCTGTGCTGCTGTGGTAAAAAAAAAAACCTGTGTAAAAAAAGAAAAAAATGGCGTGCACCCCCCCAAAAAAGAGCAACCAGCCCCGGGCATTAGTAACCCAGTGCTGGGTGTGCTTAAATACAGGGGACAAATGACGTAGGGGTCCCCTGTACTTAAGCACAACCAGCACCGGGCTAGTCAGAACCAGCGCTGGTTGCCAAAATATGGGGGACAAACGACGTAGGGGTCCCCCGTATTCTGCGCAACCAGCTCTGGGCTCTGATCCGGTCCTGGTTCTGGAAATACAGGGGAAAAAAATTAGTAGGGTTCCCCTGTATGTTCCAGAACCAGCACTGGACTTTTTCTAGCGGGGGGCTGATGCCACAGCCAGGGGAGCCCTTTCACCGGGCCCCCCAGCCGCAGCATCAGCCCTGACCGCTAGTCAGCCCAGGCCGGGGATCCCTGGAGAGCTGGGGACCCCCCCAATAAAGGGGTCACCCTCTCCAGGGCACCCCAGGCCCAGGCTGATAGCCCGGTGCTATCCCCGTCACCCCTGGTGGCGGTGGGTGGCGGGTTGATTGTGTGGTGTGGTGTAAATAAAGAATATCAAACATTGTCTTTACAAGTAGAACTGCAAGTCCCAGCTAGCCTGCCCCGCATGCTGGTACTTGGAGAACCACAAGTACCAGCATGCAGGGCATTAAGGGCCCACTAGTACCTGTAGTTCACCTGTAAAAAAATTAAAAAAAAAAACACAGGACACACACACCGTGACAGTATAAGTTTATTAAACATACATACACACACACACACATGTACACATACTCACCTATGTAACCTGTAGCATCGGTCCACTTGTCCGGTAAAGTATCCATAGGGGACCTGTGAAAAAAAACAAACTCACCATCTCCTATGCGAGGTTCTGTCCTCTTCGTTCCAAAGTAGGCATCCCCGGACTTGGCAAAAAAACAAAACGAAAACGCGATCCACGAACTTAGTACCGTTCTATAGAACGGTACTTCCCGAATGAGAGCTTAGCGGCGGGGTATCACCATGGAAACCCCGCTGCTAAGCGTTCATTGGCTGAGAGAGGTCATCTCCCGTCTCTCAGCCAATGAACGGCTCCCTCCATTGTAGTCAATGGTGGGAGCCGCAGGGTAAACTTTAATAACCTTGCGGCTCCACCATGTGCTGGCGAACGAGCTGCTCCAGGGCAGTGGCGATGCGGATGTTGGCCCTGGTATTTTCCGCCAGGGCCTGACCAATGGTCACGTTGGCCGCAGCATTTTGCTCCAGGGCCTCAGCCACCCGTACCAGACTGGCGTCCATCCTCTGCAGAATCTCCGTATGGAAATCCGATTTTAAATTGAGTTCTGTGAGGAGGGACACTGCCTGCAAGGGGGATTGCCCTGGACTGGCTTCTGCAGGGTCCTCAACCGGATGTACTGGTTCCTCCCCTGCAGAGCCAGCAGAAATTCTGCGGCCAAGGCTCCCCTCTGGAGCAGACTCATCTGCCTGTGTCTCTGTTGGAAAAATGAGAAAAGACTCACATTAGAATCGACATATTGGCACAATAGCATTTCACAGTTGGTGACATCACAAGATTTACCTGGGACAACATGAGGAGCCGCAAAGTCTGGCATGTCCGTATCCATGTTGGACACGCCAAACACCTCCACAGGCTGCACACACCCCTGTGCCAGCTCTTCTAAATCAGTAAACTCCAATGACACAGGGGTGGGACCTCCACCTGTCCCCCTTGCATGCCTAGCCCTGTGTGCCATTTTTTGTTTCAGGTGATATTTGAAGTCTTGCCATCTGTGGGTTAAATTGGAACCATTACTTTTTATTTGATTTGGTTTTTGGTTTTAGGGTGGTCAAGTGTTTACTTACCGCCGTTTGACATCCCGGGCTAGACGGACATAATCACCCACCCTATTGACATCCACTGCTACCTCTTCCCACATTCTCCACTTCTGGCTTGCACTCATATTCCTGTCTGCCTGTGGCAGGATGTCCACACACTTCTGAATCAAAACCTCCATCTCCTTTCTTGTGAATTGTGGCTGTCTTCTCTTTTTGGCAGCTTTGCCCGGAATACTGGGCCCAGCAGCCTCTTCCATGTCATCCTCCTCACCTATTTGGGTAAATTTGCAGAATTCTCAACTTCCCAACTTGCACAATATTATGTTTCTAATTAATCATTGAGTCAAAATGCATGAAATACTTACCGCCTGACTGTTGTCCATTGTTTCCCTGGTCTGTAGCAATGTGTGATGTTCAAACTAGAAATACACCAGAATTGTGTTTTTGTCTCGTGACGTATTTATACATGCAGCCAGAGGATGCCTTACCTGAGGATGGCCCCCCCGAGGTTGGTCGGAGGTCAGTATGTGGGGGGCCATACGCGATGATGTGGTGGCCAGATTTTTTAGGTAATTAAAAAAACAGTGTTGATACCTAATGTGGTTGGGTTTGTTTGAGAACATCTAATTTTTGGCTAATTTTTTTCTCCCTCTTCTGTTTTTTTACATAATCTTTGGCACTCCAACGATGACTACTTCCTGCTACCCTTACAAAACCTGTATGTGGATATTTTGTGGATATATTCTGGAACACTTATTGCCACGCCATATATGTGGAATCATGTTGGCATGGTCCTTCGTCAACCAGTTCTTGATTGTTTTTTTTAGATGTTGGTTTTTTGGTATGTGTTGTATTTGAGATTATCACTGTGTGTTTTGTTTGTGAGTGCCCACTTTGATTTTCAGTTATGTTGATAATAAATGTTTTGAGAGTGAAATGTTGTCCCTTTTTTGGAACGTTACCAGCAAGTGTAACCAGGTTCACACACGTTACATTTGACTAAGGGGTAATCCAGTACTGACGCCATTTGAGCAAAAATGTTTCCATTATTCAGGGTCCAAACCAACACCAAAAGGAAGCCTGTACAATCCTTTTGCTTCGTAATATTGCCCTAATCTGCTTGCACACCAACTAGGAACCTGTAAAATGTAGAAATATCTAATTGTGACTACACCAAAAAAGGGAAATCAGATTTGTACTGTTAGGTGTTTCTTGTTGCTGTTTGACAAAAAAATACAACACACACTCTTATTGCCCAAAATTTGAAATCCTTGCAGGAACACTCTACTTATGTCAGGGTAAACAATATGTGGTTTGGACAAAACGAATGAGCCAGAACGTAACTTCAAACCAAACAATTTATTTACAGAATGGGGAAAAAAAAAAAAACTACTCCCTAAGGAGGACCGACATACGGTCAAGGATCACCAGCACCCCGATGATATTGCTGTGCATCTGGGCCACACAGCCGGCTAAATTTGCCCGAAGCCTCTGTTCCTCTGTGGGTGAGAAAAGTTTGGGGATTAATACAACAATAGTGAAACCACATTAAAAAAAAAAAAAAAAAAAAAAAAAAAAACATTTAAAAATAAAAGCATTAAAACTCATCACACTAAAATGGTGTAGGGCAAAAATACAAGGCCTATGTCCACATTCCGACAGGTGTGCTATGTGTATGTTGAAAACAGCAGTAACAGGTTACGGCAATCGGCCAAAACCACTTAATTTTGGCAAATAAACAACAAAAACAAACAAACAAACAAAAACATACAAACAGTTTGTGACGATAAAAAACTGCAAAAAAAAACATACCGGAAGACCCAACGCCAGCTACAGAAGGCCCTCCATCGTCCTCCTCGGAGGTGGGTCCATTTCCCAAAGATCGGGGCGGTGTAATGACCGACTCCGGGGAGGGGGTCATTCGAAGAGGGGTGGTTGGAGGAGAGGGGGAATTGGGACGGAGGGGAAGGAGTCCAGAAAAATCTGGCTGAGGGTGTAGGAAGGCAGGGGAGGAGTGGGGAATAGGGGAAGGAGTGGAGTTGGAGTGTTGGCTGGGGGTGGGGGAGAGTGGCCGTGCTCGCCGTCTGGCGGGACGCTGACGGCATAGTCTTCTCTGGGCCCCTAAAAGATGGGAAACAAATTGGGGTTACTTCCAACACAAATCCGCGAACAAAATCAATCTCAAATGCACCCCCAAAAACAAAAAAATATGAGGAGAATGAATAAATATGAAAGACAGGGAAAACATGGCCATGCAGATATGAGGAGAATGAATAAATATGAAAGACAGGGAAAACATGGCCATGCAGATATGAGAATGAATAAATATGAAAGACAGGGAAAACATGGCCATGCAGATATGAGGAGAATGAATAAATATGAAAGACAGGGAAAACATGGCCATGCAGATATGAGGAGAATGAATAAATATGAAAGACAGGGAAAACATGGCCATGCAGATATGAGGAGAATGAATAAATATGAAAGACAGGGAAAACATGGCCATGCAGATATGAGAATGAATAAATATGAAAGACAGGGAAAACATGGCCATGCAGACATGAGGAGAATGAATAAATATGAAAGACAGGGAAAACATGGCCATGCAGATATGAGGAGATTGAATAAATATGAAAGACAGGGAAAACATGGCCATGCAGATATGAGGAGAATGAATAAATATGAAAGACAGGGAAAACATGGCCATGCAGATATGAGGAGAATGAATAAATATGAAAGACAGGGAAAATATGGCCATGCAGATATGAGGAGAATGAATAAATATGAAAGACAGGGAAAACATGGCCATGCATTTAGGGCCACAAAGACAAAAATGAAAACAACAATCCATTAAACTTACTCTCAGCGATCTGCATGCGAAAGCATGCCAGCAAGCGGGGCGTCCGCCGTTGCAGGTCCGACCACCTGCGCTCCAGCTGCCCGATATGGCGGCGTGAGCCGAAGGAGCGCAGGCGGGCCCAAACCTCTGCATATGCGGATCGCTTCTCGCGGTTGGTGATGGGTGGAGGCTGGCTGGTGATCCGCCTATCCATCACCTCCGTAAGCACCAGCAGCCATGATGGCAATGGAGTTTTTCATAAAAATCATTTTTGATAAAGTGCTCCCAAATTTTATGATTGGCTAATGTATTTAGGAAATTAACAGGAACAATTCTATTGGTTAGTGTATGAGTCATGTGTTCGACAGGGCCAGAAATCTGTGGAGACTTATGATAGGCTTAATGCAGTGACATGCGTAAGCAAATTTACATAAAAAAATGAACTCCAGGAAATATGCGGGTCTAAAAACAAATAGACCAATTATTTAATAGGGGCTAACATGTATTTTGACAATTAAAAGCGAATGTTTAAGCCGTACGTATTCTACGGGTAAACACAAACACGAACATAAATAAAGTTTATTGCATTGTGTAAAAAAAGAAAAAAAAACAATTAAGCTAATTGATATATTGATTGGCATGTTACGATTGAGGGAGGGAGGCAGAATAAACGAGCAGTTAATCGAAATGTGACAGTCCAACTTCCGGGTAGTACTAGTGCGTGCGTTCCCTTCAAACCACTTCGGGGATGTACGCTCGCTATTTGGCACACTCGTTAGTTAGAGGAGGGGTCGCCTGAGTTTGGGAAGGATGTTTTGATGCGAACGAAAATACGAGCGTGTGCCTGAATTTAAATATTTTTTTACGTTCGCCCAACGTACGAACGGCCACTTGCGTCCGGGTCTGAATAAGGGCCAATGTTTGATATTCTTTATTTACACCACACCACACAATCAACCCGCCACCGGGTCTAAAAACAAATAGACCAATTATTTAATAGGGGCTAACATGTATTTTGACAATTGAGGGGTGGCGGGGTGGCCAGGGGTGGCGGGGATTGCCCCAGGCTATCAGCCTTGGCCTGGGGTGCCCTGGAGAGGGTGACCCCTTTATTGGGGGGGTACGCCATTTTTTTCTTTTTTTACACAGGTTTTTTTTTTTTTTTTACCACAGCAGCACAGACGGGTCTCACGGACCCGTCAGTGCTCTGTGTCAATGACACAGATGCAAGTAGCACGGATCTCCTGGTCCATGCGTGCATCTGTGTCATTGAAATACACAGCAGCACAGACGGGTCACACTGACCCATCTGTGCTCTGTGTCACTGTCAGTCACACAGATGCATGTAGCACGGATCTCACGAGTCCGTGCTACATGCAAATGAGCACCATAATGCTGATTGGCTGAGAGCCGTGACAGACGGCTCTGTCAGCCAATCAGCACTTTGCCCATTAAAGGCAAAGGCATTTTTTTTAAAATGGCTGCTCGAGGCAAAACCTCGAGATCCGACAGCAGATCTCGAGGTTTTGCCTCAGGAGAGGGATCCGGGGCAGACAGGGAAATCCGAGCTTGGGCTCGGATCGCCCCGGATCCCCGAAGTTCGGGTGGGTTCGGTTCTCAGGGAACCGAACCCGCTCATCCCTACTATAGACCAGTATCAAACCTTCCTTTTCTAGGAAAGGTCATTGAGAAAGTGGTGGCAATGCAACTGGAAACCCACCTGTCTACCCATGATATTTATAATCCATTCCAGTCAGGATTCAGGAGAAGACATAGCACTGAAACAGCCCTGGTATGTGCGCTTAATGATCTTCTGATGGCAAGAGACAGAAGTGATTCTTTAATCTTAATCCTTCTGGATCTCTCAGCAGCATTTGATACTGTGGATCATGGGATTCTAATTGAGCGCCTGAAAAATTTCTGTGGACTGGATGGCACAGTCCTTAGCTGGTTCAAATCATTTCTCACTGGTAGCTCACAGAGAGTTTCTTCTGGAGTAAACTCTTCATCACCAGTGCCACTTCCATGCGGTGTCCCACAGGGTTCTATAGTAACTCCCATGCTTTTTGCAGTATACATGCTGCCACTGGGTGAAATAATCAGACGTCATGGCCTGGTTTACCACTGCTATGCAGATGATACACAACTGTACCTGTCCTTTGCTCCAGGTACAAATGACCCAATAACAACCCTAAATGGCTGCCTAGCTGAGCTTCAGGAGTGGATGAGTGCCAGTTGGCTGTGACTGAACCCTGATAAAACAGAGGTTCTTATGATAGGTCACAGGACAGGGTCACAGCATAGCCAACCAACAGGACTTACACTTTGGGGTTCAGAATTACAAAACACTAAACATGTGCAGAATCTTGGTGTTGTCCTGGATAGTGGCCTCTGACACTTAAACATCAGGTATCAGCCACAATCAAATCCTCATTCTTTCATCTGAAGAACATAGCCAGAATTAAGCACTTAATTCCCTCAGAAGATCTGCCTAAAGTCATATATGCATTTATATCATCACGCCTAGACTACTGCAACGCCCTCTACCTCGGTCTCCCAGCAAAAGAATTACACCGCTTGCAGATGGTACAAAACGCAGCTGCCAGGCTATTAACCAACCAGCCCCATTCCAGCCACATAACACCCATTCTCTACTCCCTTCACTGGCTGCCTGTCAGATGGCGAATTGCTTTCAAGATTGGATTAATAACTTACAAAGCCCTTCATGACCATGGCCCAGGGTACCTGAAGCAGCTTCTGATTCCCTACTGTCCTACTCGATTACTGCGATCCATTGACGAAAGACTATTAACAGTACCTAGAATCTCACGGAATTCGTCTGGGGGTCGAGCTTTCAGTTTTGTGGCTCCAACCTTATGGAACTCACTTCCCCGCACAGGTCGAGAGGCCTCCACTCTAGAATCCTTCAAAAATAGACTCAAGACCTATTCACCCAAGCATTTCACTAATGTCCCTTGTTTAAGCTCATTTTGTATTTTGTACTGTAAATGTAAAGCATTTTGAGTCCTTTAGGAGAAAAGCGCTATATAAATATAATAATAATAATAATAATAATAATAATAATTATTATTATTATTATTATTATTATTATTATTATTATTATTCCACCCCCCCATACATTCACATGTCAGCCTCCTGTCTTTGTGCCCCAATACCTTTGGGGAGGAGGGGGGGGGGTCAGTAACTATGTGATAAAAGAGCCACCATTTGTCCACCATACACACACAAAGATTCATGTCCTCTCCATAACTTCGCTTGTGAGATTGTAGTTTGTAATAAAACTGAGAATAAGGGGTCTATTTACTAAGCAGTGTTAGGAGACAGAGTGAAAAGTGATAAGAAAGTGATAAGGTGCCAGCCAATCAGCTCCCAACTGTCATCTCACAGGCTGTGTTTGAAAAAAGAGACAGTTGGGAGCTGATTGGCTGGTACCTTATCACTTTCTTGTCACTTTTCACTCTGTCTCCTAACACTGCTTAGTAAATAGACCCCTAAATGTGCCTAGAAATGTGCCCTCACTTTACCACCATAACTTCAAAGGACAATGAAGACGTTTCTAAGCGGCTTTAAAAAAGTTTTTACTTTCCAAGCTGGGAATTCCTCCCTAAAGGGGCCGCATCATCCTGAAATGTGAAATAAATGAATGTTAGCACCTAGTACTGGAAATGATTCACTGCAGAGCTAAAATGCTGCACATGGTCCAGTGGGAGAGCGATTTCCCAACACAGAAATAAACTGAAGCTCTCACTCTGTTGACCTGTTCCCAGCATAGACCACAGCATGTCATTATATCCAGACTGACCCTGTCCGCCCCTCCGATCTCGGATCTGTGGTGAATGGAGGGACGACAGAACGTGACTGACAGCTGATGAGCGATTCAGCCTTAGAACATAAGCGTAATGGAATTTCCAATCTGGGGGAGGTAGAAGTCAATAAGAGGGAGAGATCTGAACAAAATATGAGCCAAAGATGATAACATAAACTCTGCTTTAAACTTAGTCTCGTGATATAACCCCTATACATATGCAGTGTCTCCCCCGTGTAGTTTGTGACAAAACGTCATCGTTCAAAACAAGATCTCTGTTTGCATTTGGAGAGCGGAACCAGACAAATACCGCAATGCGCTCCGGGACTTGAAGCCGTATTCAATTTGAGCTGAGCCGCGACACTTTTCCGCCTCCCGGACTTTTTGCCTACATCGCGTGTTTTGCAGGGGGAAAAGTATCGCGCGCGTGCCCGCGTATCCCCGTATTCAATTTGAAAGTAGGCGAAAACGGGACCCGGCAAAACTTAAACAAGCGGAAAGTCCTGTCAGATTTGGGGAAATCAGCCTGATACCCCCCAAAAGATGCTCTGACATGGGAGTTCCCTATGGTACCCCCCGATTTGGCTTGCTGAAGGTATTTGTTGTTTTTAAACGGGCTCAATAGCTGCTAAATAGCGTTTTTGTATAAGTGGTGCAGAATAGTATTCTGGAGGTTTTTTTGCACAAAATAACTTATCCCAGCAAATTTTGGGGTACTTGAAAATGGGGGTCATCATATTTTAAAGTTGCTAAATTTAAGTTTAAAAAATCGTGAAAAATCCACCTGCCGCAAGCACCTGCAATGAATAAAACACCTGGGGCATACTTGGGGACCCCCCTAGAGTGTAGTTCGCTAGTTTTTAACTTTGTCCCCCAACAATTTTTTTTGCCCACAAATTTAAAGTAATTTTTTCGGGTGTTCTTAAGTGTTTTTAAAAAAAATATTAACACAGTTTACCTTTGGGGGACTGTCTGAAGGCTGCAGGGGGGTTCCCGCAACGTTGCACCCCAAAACCCCAATTCTGCACTTTTTTCCGCCTGCTATTCATAGGCAAAACTTTATCCGCCTATTACATTGCATTGTCTTTCCGCCGAGGTGGAAAGTCTTTCAAATTGAATGTGTCGATACTTTTTTGCCTGGCGAAATGACGTCATCGGCGAATTTTTTCAGCGGATTCCGGCTTTTCGCCTCAAATTGAATACGGGCCTTGGATGCAGTGGGTACCGACATCTTGCTGATAGCATTACCCATAGAAGCCTGTGAGCTTCTCTCCGCTGAGTGCTGATAGCGGGACCCAATCTGATCCCTCCCAGCACCCCCCGCCCTTTTACAGGGATCGTCATGCATACCGGCCTTACCAACGCAGGCATGCATGCGATGACCGGCGGAATGCATCACTGCACATTGTCAAAAAAGAGAAAATGAATGCATTTTGCGCTGTGGATCCGCGTTTTTCCACACTCGCAATTGGCCTCTAGTTTAGCTGATTTGCATTCCCCGATGTGACCCATTGAGCTATTCCTCTTGCAGACCAGTAAAGTGGCGTCACAGCCGTGGCTGAGGGGTGAAAGTAGGCATCGTGTGTTCAGCTAATGCTTCATGTCACTCTGGTGGAGATTTCTCAAACCTACTAAGGAGAATGAGTGGAAGTAGCCAATCAACTTCTAGCTATCATTTATCTAGAACATTCTATAAAATGAAAGCTAGAAGCTGATTGGTTGTTATTGGAAACTTGTCCTCTACAGAAAGTTTCATTAAGCTCCCGATTGGCCCCCCATAATGAAATATCCATCTCGCTGAGAGTATCGGCAGTGGGTACTTATAGTACCAGAGCACATCAGTCTTCCTGTAGCTCTGAAAGCAGCTGTCTCGCGAGTCCTATCACTGTCACATTCATCACTAATTACTAGCGGTGAAAGTTTACACCACTGGGCAGTGTAAGTGCGCACGTGTGTGCTGAGGTCAAAAAGAGTCGCCGAAGCACTGCTGTCACCCTCGAATGACACCAAAATGCAAGCTCCTCCTCAGTGACAGGAGCCGGGTGCTGCAGTGTGACATTCTCCTGGAGGACAGTGCAGGCACTAGCCTCCGGGGGTAGCCCTGCATAAAGGAAGCCATGCCCCATTATGTGTTATGCCACGCCCCATTGGCACACGGCTCTGCTGCGCTAGGGGGGTATGGAGTGTGCACCGGGTTTCGCCAGACTCTGTGGCGCCTCTGCGCTGAAGGCAAAGAAATCTGCTCAGATCCTTCTCCGTATTTCGGAACAGGATATAGTCAGGATGCCGGCCGTCTATATACCAACACCAGTCCTGCCGCCTTGCAAAATGCAGACGTCGCTATCGTGATTGGGATCAGGATACCGGCGTCGGCATCCCGATCGGCAGAATCCCAAGAGGATCTGGGTAAGTATGCACGGTTAGCCCAAGGAAGGGGTGGTTAGGTTTAGGAAATCCCAGGGGGAAATTAGGGTTAGGCACCCCCCGGGGAGGGTTGGGGTTAGGCTGCAGGGAGGGAGTTTAGGGTTAGGCACCACTAAGGATGGGTTAGGGCTCTGGGGGAGGGGGAGGGATAGTATACTTACCGCTGCTGTCGGGATTCTGCATGTTCGAGCTTGCAGCATCGGGATCTGAACCGGCTTTTCAGCCTCTGGTACTTCATACCCAACCCCTCCGGAACTCCTTCCCATAGGAGAGGGTGGGCTGTGGTGAAGCAAACTCAGAAATCTTTGTGTTTGATGAATACCGGGTGGCCCAATAATAAATATACCCTTTGTTCAAAAAATGTGGAAACAAGTGTTTGCATATGTGTAATGGGCCCATAAGTGGTAATGAATAGGACCCTTAATGTTAAGTTTTCTTTAATTAACCACTTGCCTGGCATGGCTGCATTTTCCCCACCACACCGGGCTGTGTGTTATCTCATCTGGTCGCAATATTCTGACCACTCAGATAAACAGTGTGATGTGGCTGGCGGAAGAGAATCCATCTGGTCCCTCTGCTTCCCTGCACCTTCCCCCAGTGTCTGCCGTGCTGCCGATCACTGCTGAAAGGACCTCTCCCCCAGTGTGTGCCGTGCTGCCGATCACTGCTGACAGGACCCTCCCCCAGTGTCTGCCGTGCTGCTGATCACTGCTCACAGGACCCTCCCCCAGTGTCTGCCGTGCTGCCGATCACTGCTGACAGGACCCCTCCCCCAGTGTCTGCCGTGCTGCCGATCACTGTTCACAGGACCCTCCCCCAGTGTCTGCCGTGCTGCCGATCACTGCTGACAGGAGCCTTCCCCAGTGTCTGCCGTGCTGCCGATCACTGCTGACAGGACCCTTCCCCAGTATCTGCCGTGCTGCCGATCACTGCTGACAGGACCCTTCCCCAGTGTTTGCCGTGCTGCCGATCACTGCTGACAGGACCCCTCCCCCAGTGTGTGCCGTGCTGCCGATCACTGCTGACAGGACCCTTCCCCAGTGTTTGCCGTGCTGCCGATCACTGCTGACAGGACCCTCCCCCAGTGTGTGCCGTGCTGCCGATTACTGCTGACAGGACCCTTCCCTCAGTGTCTGCCGTGCTGCCGATCACTGCTGACAGGACCCATCCCCAGTGTTTGCCGTGCTGCCGATCACTGCTGACAGGACCCGTCCCCCAGTGTGTGCCGTGCTGCCGATCACTGCTGACAGGTCCATTCCCCCAGTGTCTGCCGTTCTGCCGATCACTGCTGACAGGACACTGATCACTGCTGACAGGACCCCTCGCTCAGTGTCTGCTGTGCTGCCGATCACTGCTGACAGGACCCTTCCCCCAGTGTCTGCCATGCTGCCGATCACTGCTGACAGGACCCCTCCCACAGTGTCTGCCGTGCTGCCGATCTCTGCTGACAGGACCCTCCCCCAGGGTCTGCTGTGCTGCCGATCACTGCTGACAGGACCATTCCCCCAATGACTGCCGTGCTGCCGATCACTACTGACAGGACACTGATCACTGCTGACAGGACCCCTCCCCCAGTGTCTGCCGTGCTACCGATCATTGCTGACAGGACCCTTCCCCCAGTGTCTGCCGTGCTGCCGACCACTGCTGACAGGACCCCTCCCCCAGTGTCTGCCGTGCTGCCGATCACTGCTGACAGGACCCTCCACCCAGCAGCTGCAGAGATTAGCAGCCGCTGAGAAAAAGTACATTAACCTTTTAATTAAATCATTTTAAATAAGTAGAAATAGATGTTCTTCACCTAATTCACTCATAAAAAAATGACAATTTGTCACTTAAGTGGTTAATAAAGTCCAACTAATCTCACACATGTACAGTTGTCCCTTTGCTGCACCAAAGGAAAAAAAAAATCAATGTTTAAGATGATTTTTTTTTCCCCCTGTGAACTAAATATATTCTGATAACTTCATCCCGGAATATAAATCAACTTTTTGTATTAAAGTAAGAAAATGCTTTGACGAAGCGTCAGCTCCCGTTCTCCGTGAAAGTTCCGAGCAGAGGAAGCAGGATGCAGAGAAGAATTGCATCCCGCTCAGTTACAGACTTTTATCAAAGCTGGGAAAGGCGCACTGCTGCGATCAGAATATTCTGCTGAAATTATTGAGGTAGTAATTTTTCGGTAGTGTCACTTTCCCCCATTTCAAGAACATTATGCAAGCGAATACTGCTTATATAAGAGGAGTGTGTATGTTTTTTTTTTGGTAATGACTAAACTAATAAGAACAATCTATCCTAACATTGTAGCAGAAATGTTGTGCTATATATTGGTCATGTGAGCTCCAGAGTGGATCAGTGACTTGTTACTGAGTGACCACAGACCTAACATTACCCACCGGCCATTTCTGTAATGCAGCCAATCACACAAATCATGTTTGTTTTTCCAGAGAAGTTTTCTGCGTTCCACAGACATTTACTATAATACTGACCTGGGATTGTTATGATCACATCACTCCCAAAATGCTAAATCGGGAAACAAATAAGCCCCCCCTGCAATCTACCCAACCCAACACCCAGAGGTGCTCAAACCACCCCCAGATCCATCCAAACTTTGGGGGTCTTTCAGACCCATTCGCGAGCAAAGGACGCTAGCAAACGGGTCGATGTTCCCCCATTGCACATGCGCACGACAGAGGGAGCTCCGTCGTGCGCATGCACGAGACCCGGACTGCGACAGCCAAGCTGTCGCTCCGGGTCTCGCACCAAAGGGGGCGTGCTGTCAATGTTGATTGACAGCACGCCCCCTTTGGTGGGCGTGCCGGGGGCGTGCCTGCCAGACAGAGGCGTTCCCATGGGAATGCCTTCCATCTGGGGCCGGCCCCACTGACATCACTAGTGATGTCAGTGGGAGTGATTTTGGTTCTGATAGAGCCAAAATCACTCCTGGGCTTGCGGCAGCAAGACCCTACCACTGGGTCTCCGTCGCAAGCCCATCATCATGGATGCTCGCATATGCTGTGGGTGGTCACCCACAGCTATGCGAGCGTCCAAGAGGACGCTCCATTTTCAGGAAGGAGGGCCCTGATTCAGAGCGAGCGCTCTGGTCAGAGCGTTCAGCTCTGAATCAGGCCCTGTGTTCACATTATCAAGAGGTCACTTCCCTTTCAGGCTCCACAAATAGGGACAGTTCCACCATGTATTACCCACAAAACAGCTCACTTGTATTAATAAAATATGATCTTATTGGATTTGATTCAACATGATCTAAAATCATGTCAATAGATGGCCATATTAGCCGGTATGGGATCTCGGCGGACTACTGACAGCAACATCCCAACATTCAGAATCCCATCACTATTGGGTAACCCTCCCTCCCCGTTGCCTGAACCTAACCCCCCCCCCCGCAACCTAACCCTACTCCTTAGTGCCTAACTATAACCGCTAAACCTAATCCTCCCCCAAACCCCTGACACTTACCTTTGGGCTGCCAACGGTTGAGATTCTGGAGCCAGGATCCCGACGCTGTCGGGATTCCGGCGCCGGTACATTAACCGTCGGCATGCTGACTACATCTAATGTGATCGAAGTGACTTTGACCTTGGAATGAATGGTCGTATCTTGGTTCTGAGGGCCTGATGCAGCTTTGGGAATAGAGTAAGATATAGCAGGTAACTGTGAACTTGGACAAACCATGTTGCAATGCAGGGGGTGCAAATACATACAATTTTTTTTTTTGCATGTAGCATAAATACTGGCTGCTTTTGCATGTAGCCCACGAATGCTGGACAGTTTTATTTTTACACTGCAATTCAGATATCAGTTTGGACGCCCCCTTCCCAAATTTAAATCTCTCAGCACATTTTAAATCTGCCCCACCTGCAGTGCGACATGGTTTTACCAAGATGCGCAGTTACTGGCTATACCTTACTCTATTCCCAAAGCTGAAGCAGGCCCAGTGAGCGTTGTAATTGGCAGCACCTTTCTAGTGCAGGAAGCTCTCCTCTATTATATACAGTATGCAATGTACCTAAACAGTGTGGGTTCCTGCGTGTTGCCTATTGAATTCGGCCTTCTGGTTACCGTGGTGTCTGCCTAGTTCTGATTATATGGATTTCCGCCTGCCCTGACCATATCATTGATGCAGACCCTTCTTTGCTTGCTGTCTGCCTTGACATTTGCATGGACGCTGACTAAACTTGGATAGCTGCCTACCCTTACTGTTGCCTTGGAGCTGATTACTGACCTATACCTGAGCCCAAATCTTCTCCTAATTCTGTCTGGCATTAATACCAATATCCAACTGTACCAGAGCCTATCTCAGATAAACTCTGCTACATCACGCATAAGACTTAGGGCCATATTCAATTTGGCTGCGAAAAGTCGTCATTTTTGCATGTTTCAATTATCCCTGTATTCAATTACAAAGACTTTTTGCCGGTGCGAAAAGTCTTTGTAAAAAACACAGGTATAACTTTTCACAGCGAAAAAAAGTGCAGAATTGGGATTTAGGGGCGCAGGCTTAAAAAAAAAAAATAGCCTGCACCCCTGGGAATGACCAATAAAAAAGATCTGTGTAAAAAAAAAAAAAAAATCGAGACACCCCCAAAAATTATGTTTACTTTTGGGGGTGTAAAAAAAAAAAATTAGGGAACACAGTTCAAAAATAGCAAAATTGATTCCAGAGCAGTTCCACTATATGCGGCAGGTGTTTTCATCATTGCAGGAGTAACGGCAGGTGCATTTCTGCAGAATTTTTAAATATTGTTTTAGGGACTTAAAAATATGCTTACCCCCATTTTCATCCATTTTCATGTACCCCAAATTTGATAATAGTTTTTTTTACAAAAAAAAAAATGTAATTCTTCACCACTTCTTCATAGCCGAAAATATGCACCTGCCATGGCTATTAGAAACCCCGACTTCTTTCAGCAGGTAAAAATGGGTGTACCCATAGTGATCCCCCATATCTAAACATCTTTAGGGGGGTCCCTGGGATATTTCCAAAAATTACTGTTGTTTGGCGAAACTTAACTTTCCGCCGGCTCTCGTTTTCGTTGATTTCTAATTGATTACGGGGATAAAGTGGGCACGCGCCCGATACTTTATCCCTGGAAAACCTCTGAAGTGGAGCGAAAAGTCCAGCACAGACTTTTCGCTCCAAATTGAATACGGCCCTTAGCAACCAATCAGATTACTGTATACTTAACATTTATCTAGCACCTTCTAGAAGATAATAGCTAGAATCTGATTGGTTGTTTTGGGCAACATCTCCACTTCTAAAAACGCTCACTTTAGTAAATATACCGCTTAGAATCAACTGAGTACTGGTAGGCACTTCCTACTCTAAAGGTAATGGCTACAACTAGCCTGGTTCTAGAGCAGTGAAATAACTATAAAGGGTGCATGGTGCGCAATACTCGTGGGGCCTGGGGTCCAGAGGAGTCATCAACGCAACTCTGCTCCAATTGTATAAATTTTACATGTAGCTACATCAGAGAAATCTACGGAAAAATGGCGCTGGTGACGCTCAGTACAGAAATCACTGTGGAAAAGGCGCAGATACCCCTCACAGAGATATGTACAGACTCTACGCTGTACAAGGACTGAAGTGAGGAGGGGGTAACCACTGAGAGACTGCACATGGGACCCCTCTTCTCATAAGACTCAACTGCTTTATGCTAGCAATTCGGCACCTGGCGTCACACATAGCAACTATGTTGCTATGCTACTTTGACCCAGGCAACCAGAGTTCCTGTGTCTATATCAGTCAGAGCACGGTGAGGCTGGTTGTGTATGGGAATATTGATTTGGGTTTGTATCATCTACTTTGACAACACGTCCCTGGGTGTTACAATTAAGTTTGCGAGGTGGGGGGTGGGGGGGGCTTCCTCACACACAAACAGAATGTTTTCCTCTGAGGGTACTTAGGTTACAGGAAACTGTCCTGCTTTCATCCCCTTGTACATCACTACACAATGCTGTATCTTATGTCTATGACAGAAAAGTACCAATAGCCTCATTATATTCTCTGTTGCTACTGACGCGTTCGCCTGCTCCGTGCCCTGAAATCTTGCATTTTGAACTATTTTGGTTCAAAGAAAGTCGAAGAACCTTTAGGCAGAAGCACAATGCTCATTACATTACAATATTACAAATCACGCATTACCATATCTGAAACATGCTCTGTTGCTTATCTGGGTGTTAAGGTCGCTAATGTAGCAATGTATATTATCCATGTCCTGGTCCTGTATTGTATTGTACTGTAAGTCACTGGTCACCTATTTGTTTATGTACTTTGTAAGGTGCTGCGGAACACTTGTAGCGCCATATAAATAAACGTTAATAATAATAAAAATGCTAATAATAGTAATAATAATACTAATATACAAGATAGTAACTACAGAGTGCTGAGGCAAGGATGTAGGTGGATATTTCATTTAATTTATTTTTATAAAAAGGCAATAATGCTGTATGCTTTTAAATAATTTTTAACCTTCATAACAAAAATATTTTTCAAATCAGATTTTCCCTCAAACAAATCTGTTGGTTGGAGATTATCGTGTTTGACAACCAATATTTACACTATTCCTCAAGGCCTCTGTATTTACAGTTAATGGGAGCCTTTGCTAGCCAGTCTTCGTTATGTTCTGAAGAGCATGTATGCCCATTGGTGGGTAGTTCATTGATGGTTACCATCGATGGGTCTATCGGTGGTTACCATTGATGGCACAAAAACCATCTACCGTGAACCATTGATGGTTTGGTCTCTGCTGCTGGGGGCATAGCCGGCAATGGACCAAACTAAAAATACGGACGGTACTAAGCTCAGTTCCGTAAAAAAAAAGCCTCCTGCTCGCCCATTAATGGCAGAGAACCATTGTCTATCTACAGTTAACCATCGATGATGGCTAACTATCAATGGTTAATAGCCATCCCTACTGAAGAGAGATATGGCGGGCAACTCCTGGTCAGAAGGGTGCAACAACTGTACAGAAAGGAGACAGCTAAGATCTCTAATAACCTGGCATACTGTAACTACAGTACCAAAACAGATGCAAATTTTGCCAACTGAAATGGATGTCGTCTGTAAGAATAGGGGTGGTCTCACCCAAACTGATTTTTCCAATGAGGATTGTAGTCAGGTGTGTTTTATCACCCAGAGATGATTAATGAGGTTCTCCAGTGGTAATATCTAGTAGTTTTAGGTAGAGGGGGCTAATTCATCTTAGGACGGAATTTTAAAGCTACACACAGGCAGGATTGCAATTCCGTCCTTGCTAATATGCAATGCAGCAGATGTATAACACCCCCTGCTGCATTTGCGATCCCAGCACTGTGACCATCAATGGCGATGGTGGACAGCGCCGGGCCACCGGCCAGCTGAGTAAGCCTATGGCTGGCCAGCTTACGAGGCCAGGAAACTGCATCCGTGGACACAGCCCCTAGCCTTCCTGCTCTTGGAAAACGGGGCTGACACGCCCCCGTTTCCGGGAACGCCAGCCATGCCCGCCTCCGCATTGACCTTAAATGCCTCTGCCTGTCAATCAGGGCGGATGCCAGGCGTGTCTGTGCATTTGAACGCTGTTACAGGGGCGTGCATAATTTATCCCATGCGATTGTATACGCTGCCAGAGATCTAGTTGGTGACAGGAAGTTTAGCAGTTTGTGCGACAGGTCATGATCAACCACAACTGTGCGTATGGGTTCGATGTTACTCGTTGTTACTAGGGGTGTGCACCGGCCACTTTTCGTGTTTTGTGTTTTGGTTTTGGATCTGGATCTTTCTTCGTGTTTTGGATCTGGATTGGTTTTGCCAAAACCACCCTTCCGTGTTTTGGGTTCTGGGTTTTGTGTTTTGGATCTGTATTTTTTTGAAAAAAAGCATAAAAACAGCTAAAATCACAGAATTTGTAGGTTTTTCTGCTCCTATGCTATTATTAACCTCAATAACCTTAATTTCCACTCATTTCCAGTCTATTCTGAACACCTCACACCTCACAATAGTGTTTTTATGTCCAAAAGGTTGCACCGAGGTAGCTGGATGACTATGCTAAGCGACACGAGTGGGCGGCACAAACACGTGACCCATCTAGGAGTGACACTGCAGTGGCAGACAGGATGGCAGTTAGAAAAACTAGGCCCCAAACTGTACATAATGCAAAGAAAAAAAGAGGTGCAAGATGGAATTGTCCTTGGGCCCTCCCACCCACCCTTATGTTGTATAAACAGGACATGCACACTTTAACAAATCAATCATTTCAGCGCCAGGGTCTGCCACACAACTGTGGCTGAAATGATTGGTTCGTTTGGGCCCCCACAAAACAAGCTGGCAATTAATGTGTCCCTGCACAAACTGGCTCTACGGAGGCAAGATGTCATCCTCATCCTCCTCATCCACCGATTCCTCACCCTCTTCAGTGTGTACATCCTCATCCTCACAAAGTATTAACTCGTCCCCACTTGAATCCACCACCACAGGTCCCTCTGTACGTTCTGGAGGCTGGTCTCCCTGGAAGAGCTGATAATTCATTTTGATGAACATCATCTTCTCCACATTCTGTGGAAGCAACCTCCTACGCCTTTCGCTGACAAGGTTCCCGGCTGCACTAAACACTCTTTCGGAGTACACACTGGAGGGGGGGCAACTCAGGTAAAATAGAGCCAGTTTGTACAGGGGCCTCCAAATTGCCTCTTTTTCCTGCCAGTACAGGTATGGACTGTCTGACATGCCTACTTGGATGCTGTCACCGATGTAATCCTCCACCATTCTGTCAATGGTGACAGTATCATATGCAGTGACAGTAGACATGTCAGAAATTGTTGCCAGGTCCTTCAGTCCGGACCAGATGTCCAAACTTGGTCCTGCCTGCCCTGCATCACCGCCAGCGGGTTGCTTAGGATACCTAAGTTTTTTCCTGGCAGCCCCAGTTGCGGGAGAAAATGAAGAAGGAGCCGTTGACGTGTCACGTTCCGCTTCAGCTGACAGTGTGTTCACCAGCAGGTCTTTGCACCTCTGCAGGCTTGTGTCGGCCAGAAAGAGAGACACCACATAGGCTTTAAACCTAGGATCGAGCACGGTGGCCAAAATGTAGTGGTCTGATTTCAACAGATTGACCACCCTGGAATCCTGGCAAAGCGAATGAAGGGCTTCATCCACAAGTCCCACATGCCGAGCGGAATCGCTCCGTCTTAGCTCCTCCTTCACTTTCTCCAGCTGCTTCTGCAAAAGCCTGATGAGGGGAATGACCTGACTCAAGCTGGCAGTGTCTGAACTGACTTCACGTGTGGCAAGTTCGAAGGGCTGAAGAACCTTGCACAACACGGAAATCATTCTCCACTGCGCTTGAGTCAGGTGCATACCCCCTCCTTTGCCTATGTCATAGGTGGATGTATAGGCTTGTATGGCCTTTTGCTGCTCCTCCATCCTCTGAAGCATATAGAGGGTTGAGTTCCACCGCGTCACAACCTCTTGCTTCAGGTGATGGCGGGGCAGGTTCAAGAGTGTTTGCTGGCGCTCCAGTCTTCGGCACGCAGTCGCTGAATGGCGAAAGTGGCCAGAAATTTTTCGGGCCACCCAAAGCGTCTCCTGCACGCCCCTGTCGCTTTTCAGAAAATTCTGCACCACCAAGTTTATTGTGTGAGCAAAACATGGGACGTGCTGGAATTTGCCCAGATGTAATGCCCGCACAATATTGGTGGCGTTGTCAGATATCACAAATCCCCAGGAGAGTCTAAGTGGGGTAAGCCACTGGGCGATGATTTCCCTCAGTTTCTCTAAGAGGTTGTCGGCGGTGTGCCTCTTACTGAAACCGGTGATACACAGCGTAGCCTGCCTTGTAACGAGCTGGCGTTTCTGAGATGCTGCTACTGGTGACGCTGCTGCTGTTGCTGCGTAAGGTGATACATCTACCCAGTGGGCTGTCACAGTCATATAGTCCTTAGTCTGCCCTGTTCCACTTGTCCACATGTCCGTGGTTAAGTGGACATTGTGTACAACGGCATTTTTCAGGACACTGAGGACACTTTTTCTGACGTTTCTGTACAGTCTCGGTATCGCCTGCCTAGTGAAGTGGAATCTAGACGGGATTTGGAACCGGGGACACACTACCTCCATCAATTGTCTAAATCCCACTGCACTAATGGCGGATACCGGACGCACGTCTAACACCAACATAGCAGTCAAGGCCTCAGTTATACGTTTTGCTTCAGGATGACTGCTGTCGTACTTCATCCTCCTCGCTAAGGACTGTTGGAGGGTCAATTGTTTAGTAAAAGTAGTGGTGTTCCTACTTCCTCTCTGGGATGATGAACGACTCCCAGCAGCAGCAGCAACAGCAGCAGCGGCAGCAGTAGGCGTAGCAATGCAGGATCCTCCGGAGGAATCCCGGATAGGAGAGTCAGTCATGCCAGTGATATGGCCTGCAGGACTACTTCCGATCCTGACTAAGGAGGAAATTGACGAGGAGGGAGTTGACGGTGTGGTTTGCAGGCGCTTGGATACAACAGGACAACGGGATTTAGGTGTCCCTGGACTGCTTACGGTCTGAGCCAAAGTTTCTGAACTTGACAGTAACTTTTTATGAACGCGCTGCAGGTGCCGTATAAGGGAGGATGTTCCTAGGTGGTTGACGTCCCTACCCCTACTTATTTCACCTTTACATATGGTACATATGGCAAGACAGTTGTTGTCCGGATTTGGATAGAAATATTGCCAGACCAAAGAGGTGGAATGTTTGGTCTTCTGCCCAGGCATGACCGTGATGGGCTTTTTCATCCCACGGACAACAACTGTCTCCCCCGGAGCCTGATTTAAACAAACCACATCACCATCAGAATCCTCCTCGCCAACTTCCTCCTCAGCGCCAGCTACACCAGTATCCTCATCCTGTTGTACTTCAACAGTGACATCTTCAATTTGCATATCAGCAAGTGGACTGTGGGTGCTCCTTTCAGCACTTGCAGGGGGCGTGCAAATGGTGGAAAGAGCCACCTCTTCCCGTCCAGTGCTGGGAAGGTCAGGCATCGCAACCACCACCACACTTGGACTCTCCTTGGGGATTTGTGATATCTTCTTAGAAAGCACAGTTATTCGCTGTGCTTTTGCCAGCTTAACTCTTTTGATTTTTTTAGTGGGAGGAGTGCTTCCATCGTCATGTGAAGCTGAACCACTAGTCATGAACATACTAGGGATCGACCTTAGCCGTTCCTTGCCACTCCGTGTCGTAAATGGCATATTGGCAAGTTTACGTTTCTCTTCAGCTGATTTAAATGTCTTTTTCAAGGTCATTTTCCTGAACTTTGCCATTTGGGATTGTATGTGCCCTCTACTATGACATTGGGCATCGGCCTTGGCAGACGACGTTGATGGCATGTTATCGTCTATGTCATGACTAGTGGCAGCAGCTTCAGCACTAGGAGGAAGTGGTTCTTGATCTTTCTCTATTTTATTTTTATCGGAGAAAGTTTGGTCCTCCATTTATGTTATATCGATTTGATATATACGTGCGGCTAAACACAGAAAATAATTTTTTTTTTGGTTTGGACTGGAGTGTACTTTGTGGGTTACAGCACCCTTTAACGGTCAAGCCAGCCGGCCCTTTACTTATGACACAGGCGCACTCTTGGCACTACTTTGTTGATGCACGTGCGGCTACTGCGCACACAATTCACAAACACAGAAAATAATTTTTTTTTGGTTTGGACTGGAGTGTACTTTGGGGGTTACAGCACCCTTTAACGGTCAAGCCAGCCGGCCCTTTACTTATGACACAGGCGCACGCTTGGCACTACTTTGTTGATGCACGTGCGGCTACTGCGCACACAATTCACAAACACAGAAAATAATTTTTTTTTGGTTTGGACTGGAGTGTACTTTCGGGGGTTACAGCACCCTTTAACGGTCAAGCCAGCCGGCCCTTTACTTATGACACAGGCGCACGCTTGGCACTACTTTGTTGATGCACGTGCGGCTACTGCGCACACAATTCACAAACACAGAAAATAATTTTTTTTTGGTTTGGACTGGAGTGTACTTTCGGGGGTTACAGCACCCTTTAACGGTCAAGCCAGCCGGCCCTTTACTTATGACACAGGCGCACGCTTGGCACTACTTTGTTGATGCACGTGCGGCTACTGCGCACACAATTCACAAACACAGAAAATAATTTTTTTTTAGGTTTGGACTGGAGTGTACTTTCGGGGGTTACAGCACCCTTAACGGTCAAGCCAGCCGGCCCTTTACTTATGACACAGGCGCACGCTTGGCACTACTTTGTTGATGCACGTGCGGCTACTGCGCACACAATTCACAAACACAGAAAATAATTTTTTTTTTGGTTTGGACTGGAGTGTACTTTCGGGGGTTACAGCACCCTTTAACGGTCAAGCCAGCCGGCCCTTTACTTATGACACAGGCGCACGCTTGGCACTACTTTGTTGATGCACGTGCGGCTACTGCGCACACAATTCACAAACACAGAAAATAATTTTTTTTTGGTTTGGACTGGAGTGTACTTTCGGGGGTTACAGCACCCTTTAACGGTCAAGCCAGCCGGCCCTTTACTTATGACACAGGCGCACGCTTGGCACTACTTTGTTGATGCACGTGCGGCTACTGCGCACACAATTCACAAACACAGAAAATAATTTTTTTTTGGTTTGGACTGGAGTGTACTTTCGGGGGTTACAGCACCCTTTAACGGTCAAGCCAGCCGGCCCTTTACTTATGACACAGGCGCACGCTTGGCACTACTTTGTTGATGCACGTGCGGCTACTGCGCACACAATTCACAAACACAGAAAATAATTTTTTTTTGGTTTGGACTGGAGTGTACTTTCGGGGGTTACAGCACCCTTTAACGGTCAAGCCAGCCGGCCCTTTACTTATGACACAGGCGCACTCTTGGCACTACTTTGTTGATGCACGTGCGGCTACTGCGCACACAATTCACAAACACAGAAAATAATTTTTTTTTAGGTTTGGACTGGAGTGTACTTTCGGGGGTTACAGCACCCTTAACGGTCAAGCCAGCCGGCCCTTTACTTATGACACAGGCGCACGCTTGGCACTACTTTGTTGATGCACGTGCGGCTACTGCGCACACAATTCACAAACACAGAAAATAATTTTTTTTTGGTTTGGACTGGAGTGTACTTTCGGAGGTTACAGCACCCTTTAACGGTCAAGCCAGCCGGCCCTTTACTTATGACACAGGCGCACGCTTGGCACTACTTTGTTGATGCACGTGCGGCTACTGCGCACACAATTCACAAACACAGAAAATAATTTTTTTTTAGGTTTGGACTGGAGTGTACTTTCGGGGGTTACAGCACCCTTAACGGTCAAGCCAGCCGGCCCTTTACTTATGACACAGGCGCACGCTTGGCACTACTTTGTTGATGCACGTGCGGCTACTGCGCACACAA
Source organism: Taudactylus pleione (assembly GCA_031769625.1). Taxonomy (NCBI): domain Eukaryota; kingdom Metazoa; phylum Chordata; class Amphibia; order Anura; family Myobatrachidae; genus Taudactylus; species Taudactylus pleione. The sequence continues at coordinate 4,389,748 of JAUIMM010000694.1, read as the reverse complement.
TTCACAAACACTGAAAATAATTTTTTTTTAGGTTTGGACTGGAGTGTACTTTCAGGGGTTACAGCACCCTTAACGGTCAAGCCAGCTGGCCCTTTACTTATGACACAGGCGCACGCTTGGCACTACTTTGTTGATGCACGTGCGGCTACTGCGCACACAATTCACAAACACAGAAAATAATTTTTTTTTTGTTTGGACTGGAGTGTACTTTCGGGGGTTACAGCACCCTTTAACGGTCAAGCCAGCCGGCCCTTTACTTATGACACAGGCGCACGCTTGGCACTACTTTGTTGATGCACATGCGGCTACTGCGCACACAATTCACAAACACAGAAAATAATTTTTTTTTAGGTTTGGACTGGAGTGTACTTTCGGGGGTTACAGCACCCTTAACGGTCAAGCCAGCCGGCCCTTTACTTATGACACAGGCGCACGCTTGGCACTACTTTGTTGATGCACGTGCGGCTACTGCGCACACAATTCACAAACACAGAAAATAATTTTTTTTTTGGTTTGGACTGGAGTGTACTTTCGGGGGTTACAGCACCCTTAACGGTCAAGCCAGCCGGCCCTTTACTTATGACACAGGCGCACGCTTGGCACTACTTTGTTGATGCACGTGCGGCTACTGCGCACACAATTCACAAACACAGAAAATAATTTTTTTTTGGGTTTGGACTGGAGTGTACTTTCGGGGGTTACAGCACCCTTAACGGTCAAGCCAGCCGGCCCTTTACTTATGACACAGGCGCACGTTTGGCACTACTTTGTTGATGCACGTGCGGCTACTGCGCACACAATTCACAAACACAGAAAATAATTTTTTTTTTGGTTTGGACTGGAGTGTACTTTCGGGGGTTACAGCACCCTTAACGGTCAAGCCAGCCGGCCCTTTACTTATGACACAGGCGCACGTTTGGCACTACTTTGTTGATGCACGTGCGGCTACTGCGCACACAATTCACAAACACAGAAAATAATTTTTTTTTTGGTTTGGACTGGAGTGTACTTTCGGGGGTTACAGCACCCTTAACGATCAAGCCAGCCGGCCCTTTACTTATGACACAGGCGCACGCTTGGCACTACTTTGTTGATGCACGTGCGGCTACTGCGCACACAATTCACAAACACAGAAAATAATTTTTTTTTGGTTTGGACTGGAGTGTACTTTCGGGGGTTACAGCACCCTTTAACGGTCAAGCCAGCCGGCCCTTTACTTATGACACAGGCGCACGCTTGGCACTACTTTGTTGATGCACGTGCGGCTACTGCGCACACAATTCACAAACACAGAAAATATATTATTTTTTTAGCACTTGGGGGGAGCACCCCTGATGGACAGAGCACCCCCTGGACAACACTACAGCACCCCTTTAGGACTGGGACACTGCACAGGACTTTGGAGTGGACACAGCCCCTATGGAGAACTGACTGCACAACACAGTCCAGCCAGCCCCTATGGACTTTGAAGTAGTGGACACAGCCCCTATTAACAACAGCAGCACAGCACAACACAGCCAGCCCCTATGGACTTTGAAGTAGTGGACACAGCCCCTATTAACAACAGCAGCACAGCACAACACAGCCAGCCCCTATGGACTTTGAAGTAGTGGACAACAGCAGCACTACACTACACTACACTACACAGCACTAACTCCCACCCTCCCTCTTCACTGTCCACAGCCGAGTGAGAAAATGGCGCCGACGCGGGTACCTTATATAGGATCCAAAACCCGCGAGACTCGGAAGGCGGGATGATGACGTTTTGCCTCGATGTCAGATCCGAGTCAGGCGGGAAAAGTCGAGCCTGACTCGGATCGGACTCGGATCGGGGGGGCTCGGGGGGGTTCGGATTTCAGAAATCCGAACCCGCTCACCCCTAGTTGTTACCGATGTTTTCGATGACTTGCGGATGCATGTCATGGGAAGTGGGCGGCTTTATACAGTGATGGGCATCTTGGTATAGTGCTGCGGTTGCTGTGCAATTGCATTCAGTAGCAAATTTTGGCAGCGAGCGGGTGCGTGGGAACGCAGCCTTGCGAACCAACCTATATCAGGCCATTAGTACATAGACCCCTTAGTCCATTTATCATCAGAAGCCCCCTTCACACCTTTCCTGGAAGACTTCACTGCAGGATCGGAGCTCATCCGGCACGAAAACAGAGGGCATCGCAAAACTCCATCTGCGGCGGACGCACAACGACACTGGTCCCCGGGAAGAGATCAGCCCTCAATATACACCCGCTACTACGGCAGAAACCCATAACCCTGCCTTCTATAATACAGCTGGACTGTGAAAGTGAAATATCCAAAACGAAAAGGTAAAACATCAATTTACCTGACCTGACATTTGCTTTATACGACCATCAGGAAGAACTATTTACAAGTTGGGAAATTGCAACTCTTAAAGCTTTTATACAACAAATCATTGTCACTGTATAGATTTGAACTTGCAAAGAGACACATCAAAGGCTCTGTTGTTTTCCAATCTAAATAGCAATCAGGATTTGAATGAGAGATGTGCGTGACCCCCGTGTTTTGGTTTTGAATCTGGGTTGTTGCTTTTTTTCTAAATGTATAAAAAAAAAAAAATTGCTAAAATCATGTAATTTTTGCAATCCAAAACCAGAAATTTGGATTTAAAATCCGAATTCTGAACCATAGGAAGATCAAAACCATGACTTGGATCTCTCTGGATCACCTTAGGAGATCAGGACTGTGACTCTGGCCCTGATTCAGAGCCGGACGCTCTGACAGAGCGCTCGCTCTGAATCAGGGCCGGCCTTCTTGTCTTTTAGAGCGGCCTCGTGGCCACTCACATAGCTGTGGGTGACCAACCACAGCTATAGCGAGCGGCCAGGAAGATGGGCGCGATGGTCAAGACAATCGCGACCATCGGGCTTGTGACGAGACCCTTGTGGTAGGGTCTCGTTGCCGCAAGCCCAAGAGAGATTTCGGCTAAAACAGAGTGATATCAGTGGGGCCGCCCCCAAATGGAGGCGTTCACATGGGAACGCCTCCGTTTGGGCAGCCACTCCCCCTGCCCGCCCACCAAAGGGGGCGTGCTGTCACTCAACATCGACAGCATGCCCCCTTTGGTACTAGATCTGGAGCGACGGTTTGCCCGTCGCTATCCGGGTCTCGCGCATGCGCACGACGGAGCCGGCTCCGTCGTGCGCATGCGCACTGGGCCACCATCGACCCACTTGCGAGCGCTATGCGGGTCTGAATCAGGCCCTCAGATCTATCCGGATTCACGAAATTCATGTGGATTCGGATTCAGATTTCTGAGAACTGAACCGCAGATCTCTAATTAAAATTAACAAAATATCCACTGGATGGTATATAATGCATGCTTTTATTGTTACTTGTAACTTGGTCTAATTCATACTTACCTACCTTGCTGGGCAGCTTTCCGGGAGCAGCAGGAGGGGACTTGCTGCTCTCCTCTTCGGGGGGCGGGGCCAGACGATAGACGGCATTAGGCCCCGCCCCCTTTACATAAACCCCCCGTGATTCGCGGGTCTGTGAGGAGGGGGCGGGGCTAAATGACGCGATTTGCCTAATTTAGCCCCGCCCCTTCCCGACGGACCCGATAATTTCAGGTAAAATCTCCCCATTCTGCCCACTTCACTAGGAAGTGGGCGGGATGCGGGAGATATGCCTACTCTTCCGGGATCGCGGGGGGTTACCCAAAAAATCGTGAGCCTCCCGCGATTCCCGGGAGAATAGGCATGTATGGTCTAATTTTATACACAAAAATAATTTTTTTCTTATATGTCACATTAAATTGTTATAATTACATCTTTACATAGGGGTTTTCTAGTTGCACCTACCACACTACACCTTTTTCTAGCTTCATGGAGGTAACTCAATATATTCCTAAATCTGATGCTGATTGAGTGCTTTAGGGGGTGATTCAGCATCGGACGAAATTGCAAAGCTGCACTCAGGCAACACGCAGGCAGCTTTGCAATTCCGTCCTTGCTAATATGCAGATGCAGTAGGAGGTGTATGACACCCCCTGTATGGCACACCCCCCCTGCTACATTTGAGATCCCAGCACTGCGATGGAGGTCGCAGGTTGGTATCACCATCGCGACCATTGGTGGTCGATGGTTTCGATGGTGGACGGCGCCGGGCCACAGACCAGCTGTGTAAGCCTCAGCTTACTCGGGCTGGCCGGCTTGCGAGGCCTGGAACCTATGTCCATCGACACAGTCCCTGGCCTTGCCACTCCCGGAAAACGGGGCGGACACACCTGTCTATCAGGCAGAGGCATCGAAGGGGCTGCGTGCGATTTCGCAGAACCCATTCTGCACATTCATAGAATGGGTCTTTTGCCATGTGCAGATTCCCAATAATCAGGAACCTGCGTTCAGCATTGCACTCACTTAGAGCCTAATTCAAACTCGCTCGCGAGTGCATAGCACTCGCAAGCGGGTCGATGTTTGACCCTGCGCATGCGCCACCTCCAGCATACGCATGCGCGAGCCCCAGCGAGCTCTGGGGCTCACTACAAGATGGGGCGGCTGTCGATGTTGATCGACAGCTCACCCCGTTTTGTAGGCGAGGAGGGGGGGGTGGCTGCACAAATGCCGGCGTTCCCTTAGGAACGCCTGCCATTTGTGAGCGGCCCTACTGACATCACTCGTGATGTCAGTAGTGGACTTCCTGGTCTATTAGAGCAGGAAGTCCACTCAGGCTTGGGGGAGCCGAGACTCTCCCGCAGGGTCTTGCCGCAAGCCCGATGGTCGCGATAATCGCGACTATCGCCAGGCCGCCCGCACTAGCTGTAGGTGGTCACCCACAGCTTTGCGAGCGGCCTGGAGGCCGAAACTTAAAAAAAAAAAGCGCACGCAAATAGTGTGCGCCTCTGAATCAGGCCCTTAGTCCAATCATCATCAGCAGCTATAGTCCACTTCAGCTTCTTGTGAAAAGGCCATGACTCAGGTGTTGGTGCTGTTCCAATCAGGTAGGACAAGTGATTACATTGAATGTTCTAATATAATGTGTCTTGTACCCAACGTGAAAGTTCCCAGTTTGTAAACTTACCTTTAGGAACATGTGCATAGGCTTTGCTTCAAATTATTTTAATGTGATATAAATCAGATTTAATTTAATCCAATAGTTAATTTTCTTTGTAGCATTTCCAGGTAAGCCAATGATAGTTGAATGTCATAACTCAGGGCCTGATTCAGACCCGCTCGTGAGCGCTGAGCGCTCGCAAGCGGGTCGATGTTGCCCAAGTGCGCATGCGCACAAGGGAGCCGGCTCCATTGTGCGCATGCACGAGACTCGAATAACGACGGCCAAGCCGTCGTTATGGGTCTTGCAGCAAAGGGGGCGTGCTGTTGATGTTGATTGAAAGCACGCCCCCTTTGGTGGGCGTGCCGGGGCGTGGCTGCCCAGACGGAGGCGTTCCCATGGGAACGCCTATCGTCTGGGGCCGGCCCCACTGACATCACTAGTGATGTCAGTGGGAGTGCTTTTGGCTCTGATAGAGCCGAAAGCACTCCAGGGCTTGCGGCAGGGTCTCATCGCAAATCCGATGGTCTTGACCATCGTGACCATCATTTTGGCCGCTCGCTATAGCTGTGGGTGGTCACCCACAGCTATGCGAGCGGCCAGGAGGCCGCTCCAAAAAGGAGCGGGGCCGGCCCTGATTCAGAGCGAGCTTTCTGTTAGAGCGTCCGGCTCTGAATCAGGGCCTCAGTACATAGTTGACACATCTGCATCAGAGAGCATAATTCCTCTGCTTTCAGTAGGTCATTCTCTCTGCAATGTGTGCTGCTCTTGCTTATAAAGTGATCTGGAACATACGTTTTTATTTGAACTGATGGTATGTTTAGTTTTGTACTATTTCCCATTATCTGCTTAGCCAAAAACAAATGCACTGTGTGGCTTATCTGCATTTTATCAATGCAGTTAATCCGGTAGAAAATTATGTACTTTGAGCATTCAATACATATGTAGGAAATGTCTCTTCTTTCCTGAGGTCTGATTTCCCATTGGTCCAGGGACTGCTGAGATTTGCTGCTACAGGTTGAGTCTCCCATAGCCAAAATGTTTGGGACCAGGGGTATTTTGAATATTGGATATTTCCATATTTTGGAATATTTACACTGACAGCGGCATCCCGATGGTTGAAATCCAGACAGGGAAATGGTAAGTAATGTTCCCCTGTCCTGTTTACCCCCTAACCCTTCTTTCCTGCACCTTTATACTAACCCTCCCTACCCCACATCCTAACCCTCCTGGTAAGTGCCTAACCCTAACCCTCCCCCCTTAGTGGCTAACCCTATAACCCTCCCCCCTTAGTGGCTAACCCTATAACCCTAACCCTCCCCCCTTAGTGGCTAACCCTATAACCCTACCCCCCCCCCCCCCCTGGTGGTGCCTGAACCTAACCCCCTCCTGCCCGAAGCCTAACACTAACTCTCCCCGGGCTGCCTAAACCTAAGTCTCCCCCTCTGCGGCTGATACTTACCATTCCCTGGTGTCCTTACAATCGGGATGCCGTCTGCCGGGATCTCAGCGTCGGCATGCAGAGTCTTGTCGGGATTTCGGCGCCAGTGTTGTCTCTGCGACTGGGATTCCGGTGCCGGGGTTCCGGCAGACGGCCTCCTGGTTGTCTGGATCGTAACCGCATCCCGTCTAAACACGGAATGCATTTATGTTTTATATACACCGTATACACACAGCCTGCAGGTCATTTTATACCATATTTGCAATAATTTTGAGCCTTAAACAAAGTTTGTGTACAATGAACCATCAGAAAGCAAAGGTGTCACTATCTCAGTCATGCTAAATAAAATCCGTATTTTGGAATATTTGGATATGGGAGACTCGACCTGTATTGTTTTCTTATCTTTGTTTTTCAAATATTTCCTTGTCATTTTTAAACAGCTACTGTAGTACATGTATTACCTGACTGCACAGGTCAGTGTTGTGCCACTGGCAGGGGAGTAACTAGAACTTTGTGGGCCCCATAGCAAAATTTCTAAGAGCCCCCCCCCAAGTCAGGTATCCACCACAGTGGTAATGCCTAGTGCTGCTATAGAGTGTATAGGAGACAGCCTGTGGCTGTGCTATTAGTAAGTAGTGTAGGGGATGGAATACTGCTGGTATAGAGAGAAGTGACTCTATACCAGCAGTATAGCATCCCCTACACTACTCACTGATAGCACAGCCACAGGCCGTCTCCTATACACTCTATACCAACACTGTATCTCATCCGCCCCGCTGCTGTCTACCGGAATGACCGGAGTGACCTGACCAAGCTACCCCCGCGCGGCCTGCCCCGCTGCTGCCTACCGGTAGTACTGGGAAGGCTCCCCAGCCTCCCCTCCCGCCGGGTCATTTCAGCCTGCTGATGTAAGTGAGTGATGGCGGGACCGGGACACCACTTGCGCAGTGCTGAGGACGCAGCAGCCGCCGCCACGTCTTACCTGAATGCTGGGCGGCCGACGCTGTGCTTCTTCTTCCTTCCTGGACTGACTATCACTTGCATGATGATGAAGTTGTAATTATCTCGCGAGTCTTGCTGCGGGTGGCTCTCCTCAGTGCGGTAACGGGTCCGTCTCCCAGTGAGAGTGAGACGGACCCAAAAGCAGTGCCAGTGGGCCCAGCCGGCGTAACTACAGAGGGTACAGGGCTGGCCTGGATTAAATAAACTTTATTAAAAAAAAATGCAGAAGCTGGATCTCGGCCCCCCCAAGCGGCCGGCCCTATAACAACTGTACCCCCTGCGCCCCCTGTAGTTACACCACTGGTCACTGGCATGCTGCTCTTGCTCTATATTTATTATTGTTCTAGAATCTCATTACCCAATGCCCAGTATGGGTTCATTGACTACAGTATGCTGTTGTTCTTTACCAGTAGTAACCACTACATTACTATTTGAATGAATTGGTACAGTTCATGTGTGGTTTATTTTACCTATGGCACGTGTGGCTACTATTTGTGATGGGGCAGCTGTAGCCTTTAAATGTGACAACACCGCTCTATAGGCTTCTTTGAAGACTGGATACTGATGTGTTTACATATATTTATACTCAATATTCAAATCATGCCATATAGCCCTGTTTGTCACACCAAAGTCATCCATGCTTTCTGCTGTGTTGTCTCTTTAAGTTTCCACTACATGTGAGGGTTATCCCAGACCTCGGTTGCTCACCATGAGTGTTTTGAGAGCTTGAAAGGCTTTACCTGTTTGGTAGCCCAAAGCTTTTGTGGCTTTCATCTTCATTTGTGTTGTCTGGTTTTATTATTGTTTTCTGTTGGCTTGCTCTGACTTTTGTGCCCTTAACCAGAGGGTTTTTTTTCCTAAAGGCCATGTTGGTGCCATGAAATTGTTATATTGGTTTGTTGGGCGCTTTTTTATGTTTTGGGCTGAGTGTCTATCGGCTTGGGGTTAAGGGATTGTGCTAGGACTGTTTACTGGTTTTACTTGACTGAGCAGCAGCTCAGTGGATGGAATGTCATCCACTTGGAGATAAATTATTTAAGCATGCATTAGGTTATCGACCTCATCCTGCACATTAGGTTCAGTCTGGCTCAGGTCCGACCTCAGTGGATGAACATTTGTCTAGTATGGTCCAATATGATGCCCAGACTTGTTTAGATGTGTACCCGTGGATGCATAGGCTTCAGTGTTGGGTAAATTATGTGCTTGCCAAGTTTGTAGTGCAAAGAGGTGGTGTTGCGGATCTTCATCCTTGAATTTGTGCTGACAATGTCAGCCTGCACCAGCTTGATTTGGTCCATTTTAGTAACATTGGCTTGGCTTTGATTCTGGAGCAGCTTTTATTCTTATGTTGTTGGTTGGTTGAGGTCATATTTCTGAGCAATGGTCGTGTTAGAACCTATATGCTAGTGGAGAAGCTTTGCTCTTCACTGGTTGAAGTCACATTTGCTGAGCAACGGTCCTGTTAGAACCTTCATGCTGTTGGCGAAGCTTTGCTCTTCACTGGTTGAGGTCACATTGGCTGAGCAACGGTCCTGTTAGAACCTTTATGCTGGTGGAGAAGCTTTGCTCTTCACTGGTTGAGGTCACATTGGCTGAATAACGGTCCTGTTAGAACCTTTATGCTGGTGGTGAAGCCTTACTCTCCACTGGCCATAGTTGACGTAATGGTGATTGTGGGGCACCTCAACTTTAAAGTGAGATGAAGGAACCTGGGAGTGTTCCCAGTGAACTTCCACTCCAGTTGAGAGGTGAATGGGTTCCCCACAGTCAGCATTGCATCTGGACTGTACATTCTGCCCTTGTGTATATTATGCTATGTTTGGCTGTAGCTGGTTGTCTACTATCCCGGCCACCCAATAGCTTGATTCATTATTATTCAATTAATAAAGCTGTGACCCTCACTGGCATTTATGTTGTACACCTGTTTATTTTAGAGGGGGAGGTAAGAGGGGATGTGTTTATTGCCATGGGTTTAGCTAAGACCTGCTTGTAGCCCGTCAACCAATAGGTGGCTTCACTGAAAATGAAAAATCAAATGAAATTGTGAATATCTTTCCGCGCTGCACAGCATGACAGCACTTTAATGAGGATACCGATTCTTATCTTTCCATGTACAAATCACACTGTAAGGAAACTTCATTCCCTGAACACATCAGAGTTACGTAAATGAAATATACAGGTCACAATGTCTGTAACAGTTGTACAAAATAATTTGTTTATAATGCATTATGTGGCACAATGCGGACGCAAAATGGGCAAAATTTGTTCTCTGTCATGCGAGAGGTCATATAATATTAATTGAAAAGTTTTACATCTTTATTGCCAACATGCACTTTAGTCTAACTCAGTACAGAGAGCTAATGGCAGACCGGCATTGTGTCATCGCGCTAGAGACGAAAGAAGCGCTGCAGCATCTTCAGTCTTCTGCTTCAGGGGTACCAGAGAATATAACAATAAAAGATACAACATAATAGCATGCTGTGCCGGTAGAGTAATCGGCGATCCAGCTAAAGGAGCTGATGAACAAGTTGGTGTTGAAATCAAATTCTTTGCATGTTTGAAAAACCTCTGTACAGAAAAACAGGTATCGTCTTACATTACTGTATATATTCATCCCTTCACCTAATCTCATATCAATTTAGGTGTCCGTGCTTGTGCATACAGTAAGTACTATTATATAGCTATGCTTGTGGAACAGTAATATCTTTCAGTTTATCATCCAGAGCAAATAAAATGTTATGCAAAAATCACAATCTTGGTGCACAGTAAAACCCGACGCAATGGGTGGAAAAGCAGCAATTTGATTTCATTATTTTGCTTTGTCTCATTAATGGACCCAAGACATGTAATTAAATTGGATTTATGACATCTTTAAGGGACTGTTCTGTTCCCTATTTTGCGCATTATGATGCCTGACAAAATAAGTTTATATTTTGCAGCATTCTAACCTTCAATTTTTTCAAATTATGAACCAAAAGAAAGTATAAGACAGATATGAAATTCCTATTTAATCCATTGCATGCATTACCTTAAATCTTCCTAGTTAGGCCAGTGCTTTTAGTGGAATCTACCTAACACTCCATAAATAAACAAGCCTGAGCAGTTTCCCACTGTAACAGAGACTTCATGAGCATGGTTGGAGACCAGCCCCTGCTGAACTGCTGCTGCATAAGTGGTTGGAGACCAGCCCTTAGTGGACTGTTGCTGCATAATGTGTTGGAGACCAGCCCCTAGTAGACTGTTGCTGCATAAGGGGTTGGAGACCAGCCGCTAGTGGACTGTTGCTTCGTAAGTGGTTGGAGACCAGCCCCTGGTGGATTGTTTCTACATAAGTGGTTGAAACCAGCCCCTAGTGGACTGTTGCTGCATAAAGGGTTGGAGACCAGCCCCTAGTGGACTGTTGCTGCATAGGTGGTTGGAGACCAGCCGCTAGTGGACTGTTGCTTCATAAGTGGTTGGAGACCAGCCCCTGGTGGATTGTTTCTGCATAAGTGGTTGAAACCAGCCCCTAGTGGACTGTTGCTACATAAAGGGTTGGAGACCAGCCCCTAGTGGACTGTTGCTGCATAGTTGGTTGGAGACCAGCCCCTGCTGGACTGTTGCTGCATAAAGGGTTGAAGACCAGCCTCTGCTGGACTGTTGCTGCATAAGGAGTTGGAGATTGTTTCTAGTGGCCTGTTGCTGCATAAGTGCTTGTAGACCAGCCCCTGCTGGACTGCTGCTGCATAAGATGTTGGAGACCAGCCCCTAGTGGACTGTTACTGCATAAGGGGTGGAGACAAGCCCCTAGTGGACTGTTGCTGCATAAGTGGTTGAAGTAAGAATGCATCTACTTGCTCCAAGCTCTGAACCCTACAGGAATAACAACAGACTTTGCATGAGTGCGGTATATTTTTTAGACTTCCCAATATCGACATTCATTATGTTGACATAAGAATGTCGACATGACTGTAATGTTGTCATTGAACATGCCGACATGCTCATTATTTCAAAATTTACCCTGTCTGCATTAAGCAAGTCAACACTGATGTTAAAGTTGACATGGTCTTTTTAATGTGATTGTGCCCCTTACCCTAACGGTAACCCTAACCCTAATGGTGATGTACCCCAGGATTGATAACACCAATGGTATAAGTCTGATAACCAGGCTCATTCGGGAATCCCTACACATAGATATCTTCTAAGAATTACCAAATGGTTTTGTTCTTTTCTAATAACTTGGGTGCATTTGGGAATTCTCTATAAAACACATGGGGGTAAATCAAAAAGAAGAAGAGATTTTTGTACATTTATTAATATGAACATCTGCAATAACACTTCGTCCACTTGGATAAAATGTAATATCATCCTCAAACAAAAAGTATCCCAGATTAAAAAATATGCAGTCTATATATTCATGGCCACCATAAGACATCAGGGGATGAGTTATTTTATCACTGCATGGGATGCCGGTGGCTGAAATCCCGGTGTCAGAATCCCGGCGTGCGAGCAGAACACCATCTTCAGTTGAGATTCCGACGCCCGAATCCTGACAGCCAACATCATGAACGTAAGTATAGCTGGCCAGGCTAGCTTGTAGCCGTGAGGGGGAAGGTTAGGTTTAGGCACCATGGGAGGGTTAGGGTTAGGCTGTGGGAGGGGAAAGCTTAGGGTTACACTATGGGCAGGAGGGGTTAGGTTGTGACACAACAGGGGGGTGAGGTTAGGACTTAGGTGCTAAGGGTGGAGGGTTAGGTAAAAGGGAGGGTTAGTTTTAGGGTGCGGGGGGGGTAAGGGGGTGAAGGAGGGAGGGTTAGTATACTTACTACTTACTGCAATCACACAGACAATGCAGAGCCATTGCAGAGTGATTGACAGGCAGTAAGGGTTTGAGGGTGGTGACGGGGTGGGGGGGCTGGTCGGCGAAACCGTTTGAATGCCATTGCATGGGCATGCATAAATTATCCAGTGTGATTGCATATGCAACCCGGACTCAGTTCGACTGGGAACCCCTAAATCCGGTAGAGATGAGCGGGTCCGATTCTCTGAGAACCGGACCCACCCGAACTTTGAGATACAGACCGAGATCCGAATGCGGCTCGAGGTTTCCAGCATGACACGGATCTCAAAACGAGGCAAAACATCATCCTCCCGCTTTCAGATTCTTGCGGGTTTTGGATTATACAAAGGTCCCCGCGATCGGCGCCATTTTCACTCCGGCTGTGGAGAGAGAAGCTAGCAGATGTGTAGTCACTGTCAGTCACTCAGTGTGTGTGTCCAGTCGGGGTCTTGGGCTGAAGGCTGCTGCTGTGTTGTCCATAAAGGGGCTTAGGCTGCAGTATATAAAGGAGGGCTTCCTTCAGTAGGTGCTGCAGCCGCTGTGTTGTCCATAAAGGGGCTTAGGCTGCAGTATATAAAGGGGGGCTTCCTTCAGTGGGTGCTGCAGCTGCTGTGTCACTTGTCCTGTCAATTAACTGTGGCTGCTGCTGTGTTGTTGTCCTGTCCATCAGGCTAGGGCTGCAGTCTATAAAGGGGGGCTTTGTTGTCCAGGGGGAGTGATCCGTCAATTAGGGGTGCTCTTCCCCAGTGTAAAATAAAATAAAAGTGCTTTTTTATTTATTTATTTTTTTCTGTGTGTGCGCGTTAGCAATTTAGCTGCGCTTTTATTTTTCGGTGACCCTGCCGCAGTTTATCGTCAACGTATTTGTGACTCTGCAGGTGGTCTGTCTGCACTCGGCATGGGTGCTTTGTTGTCCATAAAGAAGGGTGCTGTCTGTGTTGTTCATCCAGGGGCTGTTGCCATCATTCAGGGGTGCTCTTCCCCAGTGTAAAAAAATTAAAAGTGAAATTAAACTAATATCAATACACAAAAAAAAAAGATATATTTTTTTGGGTGTGTGAGTTAGCAACTTAGCTATGCTATTATTGTTTGGTGACACTGCCGGCAGACCACAGATTATTGTCCACATATTGTGACACTATAAGTCATAGTGCAGTGTGTTATTCTTATTAAAAAAAAAAATGTGACGCTGTAAGTGGTAGCACAGTCTAGTATTCAACTTTTCACTTCTTTCCTCAATCATGAATAAATGATTAGTCTACACGTCGACTACAAGACCACAACAAAGTGCTAAATAATGTGCGTTATATATAAAACATAATGACATCACTGTTAGTTGGCAGAACAGTGTGTTTTTCTTTTCTTATCCATAAATAATCCTGTGACACTAAGTGGCAGCGCAGTGTGTTATTCTTTTATTATTCTTAAAAAAATCTTGTGACACTGTAGGTCATTGATACCGCAGGGTAATATTCAAAATTTTATACAAATTGATGTGTGTGCTATACTCCACCTCAGTTCATTTGTGTTTGTTGATATGGAGAATGATCAGTTGAGAGGAGAGCAGGAACCACATACTAGTGCTGGAGCTGCTGACAGTGCCACCAGTCATGACGATACTAGCCTTCTACATTATCTACTAAAGCCGATGCCCAAGGGCATACAGGGTTTAAGTCAGGGCATCTAAAATCAAGAACCAATGTTTTACATTGGTAAAGAAAAAAACATCACAGGGAAAGTTAGCTGCAGAAAGACATAAAATTGTCAATATGCCTTTAACCACATGGAGTGGCAAGGAAAGGCTAAGGCCTTGGCCTTTATGTATGACTGGTGGTACTGCCTCTTATGGTGATGTAAGCACAAGCAAGTGAATATGCTGACATAGAAATCGAGGATGCTTCTTTGGAAGTGCACCAGGATGAGCAGGATATTTGTGTAGCTGATGCTAATAAGGATGTTGTTGATGAGGATGTTGTTTGTGTAAATCAGGCACCAGTGGAAGAAACAGTTATTGCCCATGATAAGGAAAAGCCCTTTGTCAACAAAAACAATCCACTTCTTATGTATCTCCTTCCTGTTATGTTATCTGCAGCGCATCCATCCAAAAAGTTTTTGTTTTGTGTTGACTCATCTGCATCACCAGTGGGTCTTTTGGGAAAGTTTAGTTTTTCCTCTGCAGATGTACTTGCTGGAGAATGAGAAGCCATCGCTGCATCACATGCCACTTGAGCTGACAATTTGCTTACCAGCAGCTCCTTGCATCTCTTTAGATCTGTGTCTGTTGGGAAGAAAGACAAAACATATGACTTAAACCTTGTATCTTAAATCTTGCATTTGTTCTGTTCAGGTTGTCCTCATATCTGTGGTTAAGTGGGCAGTGGGTACAATGGCATTTTGGAGGCCACCAATTAAGTTTTTTTTATGTCCCTGTACAAGTTGGGAATTGCTTTTCTAGTGAAGTGGAATCTTGATGGGATTTGGTAGCAGGGACACAGTACCACAAATAACTGTCTAAAACCCACTGCTTTATTGGTGGATGTTGGACGCACATCTAATACCAGTATAGATGTTATGGCGTCCGTGATCCGCTATGCAACTGGGTGAATGCTGTCATACTTCTCTCCCTTGCAAAGGATTGTTTAACAGTCAATTGTTTTTTAAAGTAGTACTAGTAGTCTTCCTGGTCCCCTTCTGGGATGAAAATCCCCTCCCAGCAGCAGCAGGCATAGTGCTCAAGGATTCTGCTGATGCAAGGACTGATGAGAATAATTTAAATATTGTTTGTAAATACCTCCCCTCCTCCCTCATAAATTTGCCTTGGAATCAAAAAATTTAATTCAATTTACTACTAATCAAATCTTCCTTTCCCTGTCTTCAACTACATATATACTCCAATTCCCTTAGGCCTCTTGAATAATAAAAACATTTGTTTCCTGATGTGCCATGTTGGAAGTAGAACTGCCACTGCTGTTTCCATCTTTGACATATGGTTGCTGAATGCCAAAAATGTCCAGAAATGTTTATGGCCACAGACAGCATCTCCTGCATGCCCTTTTAATTTAAAAAAATATTCTGAACCACCAAGTTGGTTTTGTGGGCAAAACATGGAACATAATGTTCACCCATGCTCTACCCTCCTTCCTCATATATTTGCGTTGGAATCAAAAAATGTTATTAAATTTACTACCAATCAACCCTTCCTGTCCCTGCCTTCAACTACATACATACTCCAACTCCCTCAGGCCTCTCGATTAATGAAAACATATGTTTCTTTATGTGCCATGTTGGAAGTTGAACTGCCACGTGTTTGTGCCGCCCACTGCTGCCGCTTAGCTTAGTCAGCCAGCTAGCTTGGTGCAAATTTTGGGCCTAAACCAGATGAAAACAATATTGTGAGCTGTGAGGTGGTCAAAATTGACTGGAAATGAGTGTAAATTAATGTTATTGAGGTTAATAATACTGTAGGAATAAAAAAAACCCAAATGATGTGATTTCAGCAGTTTTTATTAATTTTTGAAAACAAATACATATCTAAAACCAAAACCAAAACACGCAAGAGGTGGTTTTGGCAAAACCAAATCCAGATCCAAAACACGAGGAGACAGATCAAAAACCAAAACACGGGAGTCGGCGCACACCCCTAGTTGTCGGTTCTCTGAGTACCGGACCCCGACATCTCTATTGGATAATTATCTTTATAACCATGTGATAAGATTCTTATCATAAGATCATAATATTCTCATTGTAAAACATGTTAAGATTCCTGGAAATATGATTAAGGGGTCTATTTACTAAACTGTGTTAGGAGATAAAGTGAACGGTGATAAGGTACCAGCCAATCAGCTCCTAACTGCCATGTCACAGGCTGTGTTTGAAAAATGTCAGTTAGGAGCTAACTAACTGTTTTGGGATAACCGTGGCTCCATCTGAACAGAATGAGTGGACAGGAAAACCTAGAACACAAGGAACATCCACAGCCTAAGAATAATTATACTAGTCTATACTGTATAGCGTAACTCAAAACGACTGTACAGCCTTGTTATTATTTATATCTTTCCAGCATTATCAATTGTCAGGCACATTCGTCGCATACTGTAGCATTAAATACAAAAATAGTGTTTCGTATACCAGAGGGACTGTTTTTGTTATGTATCTTAAATTGTTGAAACTAATCTACGCGTCTATAAGCAAATGTTTTCTGGGCAATTAGATGTTTCAGAGCAAACACCTCCTTTTCTGGTAACTTAGAATCTTTTTTATCCGCACGCTCACACAGATATTCACACCCCAGGATTTACGGTAAGTGCCTGAGAGAGTGAAGTGTTCTCAATTAGAAGGTAAAGTAAAGGAGACACAACGCTGCAGTTAAATATGAAAAGAGATAACATCTACAGGGATTTTGAATAAAGAAAAAGCATTACAGAGGCCGACAATTATCTAGAACGAACTTGTGGGGGGATAAATACATTTGCGGTTTCTTACAAGCAGGATTGCTTTCCCCCATTGTTTGAATTTTCATTTCTCTACTTTTAGTTAATGTTTTGTTATATATTTATCAACATTGCAGAAGACACAGCCAGATTAATAATATAAAAGCTGCGCTGATTAAATTGGTTTTCCGACTTTAATGGGTTGACGTCTAAGTGCCATCCTTCAGCTTTTGGAATGTTCATTTTTTTGTTCTCTGTTTTGTTCAGTCTTCCTTCTGTGCATTTCAGGGATACCTTTATATAATCAGGCAAATGTTTTCCCTCTGACGTCCTGGAATGCAACATAAAGCACAGAATAAAGCAGATACTGGCCGATGTCTTAGGTAATCAAAATTAAATAACACTCACGATGACATAAGGACATAAAAGGCACACAAAGGAGACACCAAGGCATGTAGCAAAGGATTTATCAGAGGTTGCAAGAGACTAGCCATTAAATCACTTACACATATACTGTATATGGGACTGTGGTAGCCGAGACAGGCCAGGCTGGGAGTCAGGATTGCCGACATTCTGGCTGCACCTTTCGGGAGGGAGCAGCCAGATCGGCATAGCAGGAGGCGTGGCAGGCATAAGGGGTCAGGGACGAACAGCTTACCCGGCATTTGTGGGCGGAGCGGGGGCATGGCCCCGCGATCACGTCATTTTGGCCCCGTCCCCGATACACAATGCCGAGATTACCGCTGGGGGTTTCTTTTGTTACCGCAAGGGGGGGGGGGGGCGGAGGGGCAACCGGGAGGCTTGCCTGCCTTTCCAGGGGGCCCGGAGAATCACACGATTTTTTGGAGGCTCCCGGCCGAATCGAGAGGTTAGCAAGTATGCGGTTAGTGGATACCGAGAGACCTGTGGGCCAGGCCTGCAAGAAGCAGGAAGGACTGAGACTTTGCGTGAAGATGTGTGTAAACTAGCTGCCCTTAATAGTTAGGGCTGAAAAAGTGAGGTAGTGCCCTGAATGGGGGCTAGGTAATTTCTTATTTTGTGTTGCTATATGCTGACAAAATGAAAGCATCGTTTTGTTTATTGTAACCTGGATGAGCTGTATAGTGGCCGTTATTTGTGCACCCAAATGCTGCACCACTGACCACTCTACTGAGCAAAATACAGGTACTCCAAAACGTCACTATATATATATATATATATATATATATATATTAGGGGTGAGCGGGTTCGGATTTCTGAAATCCAAACCCCCCAGAGCCCCCCCGATCCGAGACCGATCCGAGTCAGGCTCGACTTTTCCCGCCTGACTCGGATCTGAAATCGAGGCAAAACATCATCCTCCCGCCTTCCGGGTCTCGCGGGTTTTGGATTCTATATAAGGTACCCGCGTCGGCGCCATTTTCTCACACATCTGTGGACAGTGAAAAGGGAGGGTGGGAGTTAGGGCTGGCTGGGCTGTGTAGTGTAGTGTAGTGTAGTGCAGTGTAGTGTTGTGCTGTGCTGTGCTGTGCTGTGCTGCTGTTGCCGTAGGGGCTGTGTCCACTCCTCCAAAGTCCATAGGGGCTGGCTGTGTTGTGCTGTACTGCTGTTGTCCATAGGGGCTGTGTCCACTCCTCCAAAGTCCATAGGGGCTGGCTGTGTTGTGCTGTGCTGCTGTTGTCCATAGGGGCTGTGTCCACTCCTCCAAAGTCCATAGGAGCTGGCTGTGTTGTGCTGTGCTGCTGTTGTCCATAGGGGCTGTGTCCACTCCTCCAAAGTCCATAGTGGCTGGCTGAACTGTGTTGTGCAGTCAGTTGTCCATAGGGGCTGTGTCCACTCCAAAGTCCTGTGCAGTGTCCCAGTCCTAAAGGGGTGCTGTAGTGTTGTCCAGGGGGTGCTCTGTCCATCAGGGGTGCTCCCCCCAAGTGCAAAAAAAATATATATTTTTTCTGTGTTTGTGAATTGTGTGCGCAGTAGCCGCACGTGCATCAACAAAGTAGCGCCAAGCGTGCGCCTGTGTCATAAGTAAAAGGCCGGCTGGCTTGACCGTTAAAGGGTGCTGTAACCCCCAAAGTGCACTCCAAGCAAAATAAAAAAATATTTTCTGTGTTTGTGAATTGTGTGCACTGTGGCTGCACGTGCATCAACAAAGGAGCAGTGCCAAGCGTGCGCCTGTGTCATAAGTAAAAGGCCAGCTGGCTTGTCCGTTAAAGGGTGGTGTAACCCTCAAAGTGCGCTCCACAAAAATAAAAAAATCTCCTTTTTTTTCTGTCTTTGTGAATTGTGCGGGCTGTAGCCGCACCTGTATCCTCAAAGCAGCTGCGACAAGCGTGCGTCTGTCTGTTAAAGGGTGGTGTAACCCCCAAAGTGCGCTCCAACCAAAATATAATAATCTTTTTTTCTGTGTTTGTGTGTGAAATGTATGCACAGTAGCCGCACCTGCATCCTCAAAGCAGCAGCGACAAGCATGCGTCTGTCTGTTAAATGGTGGTGTAACCCCCAAAGTGCGCTCCACAAAAAAGAAAAAATTCTTCGTTTTTTTTCTGTCTTTGTGAATTGTGTGGGCTGTAGCCGCACCTGCATCCTCAAAGCAGCAGCGACAAGCGTGCATCTGTCTGTTAAAGGGTGGTGTAACCCCCAAATTACGCTCCAACCAAAATAAAATAAACTTCTTTTTTCTGTGTGTGTGTGTGAAATGTATGCGCAGTAGCCGCACCTGCATCCTCAAAGCAGCAGTGACAAGCGTGCGTCTGTCTGTTAAAGGGTGGTGTAACCCTCAAAGTGTGCTCCACAAAAAATAAAATATTCTTCTTTTTTTTCTGTCTTTGTGAATTGTGTGGGCTATAGCCGCACCTGCATCCTCAAAGCAGCAGCGACATATTTTCCAAGGACAATTCCATCTTGCACCTCTTTTTTTTCTTTGCATTATGTACTGTTTGGGGCCTAGTTTTTCAAACTGCCATCCTGTCTGCCACTGCAGTGTCACTCCTAGATGGGTCACATGTTTGTGCCGCCCACTCGTATCACTTAGCATAGTCATCCAGCTACCTCAGTGCAACTTTTCGACATAAAAACACTATTGTGAGGTGTGAGGTGTTCAGAATAGACTGGAAATGAGTGGAAATTAAGGTTATTGAGGTTAATAATAGCATATGTGTAGAAAAACCCATAAATTCTGTGATTTTAGCTGTGTTTATGCTTTTTTTAAAAAAAATACAGATCTAAAACACAAAACCCAGAACCCAAAACACGGAAGGGAGGTTTTGGCAAAACCAATCCAGATCCAAAACACGAAGAAAGATCCAGATCCAAAACCAAAACACAAAACACGAAAAGTGGCCGGTGCACACCCCTAATATATATATATATATATATATATATATATTATATATATATATATATATTGCATTGGATTGTAGACTGTTCTATTCAGTACAGCCTGGCTGACTGTTCCCAACCACCTCTTCATGGGTTGGCAGATTCTGTGCTCTCCCTGCTTTCTCTAATTAATCTGCTTCATTATAATATAGTTTGGGGCTCATGTTACATTAGAAGTACGTTCGACAGAGAGGTGCCAGATACTTTATTTTGTACTGCACATTTGCAGGAAAATAGCATACATCTAAGGCTAGGATGTACTAAAGGAAAAATGCTGTAAAAATCCCGTATTCTGGGTTTCTACAGCATTTTCATATGTACTAAGCCCCGGCTGCCTGATTTTCGGTGCGGAGGATAACATCAAGTGTTTCTGACATTACCCTATAGAAGCCTATGGGCGTCTAACCGCATCCCACTCCCTGCCGCCTCCTTGTTGTCCTGCATCTCTCACTGCCCCCCCACCCTCACCTCAGCCTCCTGCGTGCCGTCCCGTGCTCCTCCTGGGTCCCCCGCTTCCTTCTCTTCTTCTGGGTGCAGGGAGGAGGAGGAGGAGCCCGGAACTTTCTGCAGAGGTCACCAGCAGAAAGCTCCCAGGGCTAGGAGGGGGCGGAGACCCACCGAGACCCCCTCAACCAGCGCCGGCAGCTCTTAAGCTTCTGCCTCTCCCCCATTTGTGAGCCTGGAGCAGTGGCATTATATCAATCTCCCTAGATATTGGCCCACGAGGCCTAGGTTCACCTTATTTTAGCGCCGCCCACTGTACTGTCATTACATACTGCAAATATTAGATTAGATCACCCAAATACGCCCCCTGTTTAAGGAGAAATCAGCAACAATTAGTGTAACGTCTGCACAGTGTTTATTATACCTTTAAAAAGCACAAGTACTGTACTACTGCAGCTTCCTCTATTACTCACAGGAACCAGCCAGGGGCCCTACTGTGTTCATCCAGCAACCCGCAAGTGAAGAGTTGTTAAATACCTGAAGACGAATCGCTTGTACAATGTAAACCAGCATGGCTCTGCTACATGAGAGCGTGTCAAACAAACATCATTAGTTTCTAGATAAGCACTTTATCAGGAGAGATCTGGGTCTACGACAATGTTCTCAAACACAGGCTGAATAATGAATGAGCGTGTTACTGTATGATACCGGCTGCGAGACGCTGGCGTGATACATATTCTTCCTTTGCCCATCACTAACTTTTTATAAATAAAACAAAAACAAATAACCATTTTATCTGCTGTCATATTTTTAGAGAGAAACATAAAAAAAGTTCATATATATATATATATATATATATATATATATATATTGTTATGATATTTGGTCATTTGCGCAAGCACGTCAAGGTTTACCGTAGTCACTTGCTGCAAATTTTTACTCGTCATGTGATTAACATGGAGCATTTTGGGGGGAGGCAGTGACCATTTTTTTGGGCATGTCACGGACTGTGCATTTGCGATCTTATACGCTGTAAAAGTCGCTCAGGCATCTTAGTACGTGCGGCCATTCTGCGCGACTATAGGGTTACTCACAGCTGTGGTAATCTAATGTTTTGCGACCAATGCTGTGTCTTTGTGCGCAGATGCTTGGTGGGTGGCTCAATACAGATCCCAGCAGCTGCGACATTTGCGCAGCAGCAGCGTACACAGACGTAGCAGCGGCGGCATTAGCGAACATCTTTGGATCAGGCTGTATGACCATTGATCTGTGCCTGTAAACTACATCCAGTTCTCTGCCCCTTCCCATGTGTGAAATTGTTCCTAATTGTGGTATATGTGGATGATCTGTTACCAGCAGGCCAAGCGCAGCACATAACAAGTGTCCGGCAGCTGTTAGAGCAGACATATAACCTAGGACCTGCACATTACCTGTTAGCCTAAAAAATCTCACAAAGCTTAGATACAGGAACTATCACTATTGATCAGCAAACATACATTGAAGCAATACATGAGAAGTATAGAGTGTCAGATACAAAACCAATGTCTACTCCCATTGACAAGAGCAGTAAACTAACCAAAGCCATCTCATCCACAAGTGAAGCAGAGTTAGAGAATGTGAGAGATGTACCTTGTCAAAGCGCTACTGAAAGTAGTGGCTTTACTAGGGGAGTGCGGACCACACCGGGTGACACCATCCAAGGGAGGGCTTCTCTGCTATTTTGGTGTCACCCCCTCGGATAGTGTCACCAAGCAGCAGTGAGGTCAGGGTGAGGCTGAGGGCTGTCCAGTAAGCCCCCAGTGTACCGAAAATGGGGGCATTGACATACATCAGGAGAGCTTGGCTTCACAGATGCAAGGCCATGCCTCTTTTGCGAGCATTGGGGGTGACAGCAGGTAAGTAGGCGCACTGGGTGGCACCCACCCTGGTGACACCACTGATTGGAGATTTAATTTATGTCAATTTAGCAACTCATCTAGGCATCACACATGTTGTGAGCAAATTTGCTCTCAACGTAGGGAAGCAACATTCAAAGAATCTTCAACAGTTAAACTCTTCAGATACCTGAAAGGGTAATTTTCCTTAAAGCTAGAATTCTCCAAATCTAAGAAATTATCTTTAAACTCTTTAAGTGATGCCATCTGGGGATCAGATTAGGATGACCATCATTCCTACATGTGGAACCCTACTGTTTTTGTATTTGCAGACACAGCCATACGCTGGACAAGTAGAAAACCTACTGCAGCCCTATCCACCACTGAGGCGGAGTACATGACACTAACAGAAGCAGCTAAGGAAACACCATTCCTAAAAGAGAGTTTGTGCAAATTAATTATTTTGGATCAAGATGAAACCACTTCATCCACGAGCTAGTGGAGATTGGAGCTATTGTTACCCTAGTAGTATATGCAGATAATCCTGCCAATATGCTCAAAAAGGTAGTAAGGGCATGTTTCAGCACGGATCACAACTGGGATTGCAACTGCGTAATCGCACACAATGAATCTGCAAAAGTATGTAAATGTCTGCCACTGCTCAGGCAGCATAGAGACGCCCACTACTGCCTTCTCACACCCATGATACCTTGCAGTCCTGCGTATACATCGGTAACATAGGAGAACATCGGCCCCTCATGCACAATTACAGCAGGTCTGACCTGCTGAGTGGAGTGATAGTTTAATCCCCATAGATAATTACCACTTATTTTGGATCATATTTATTGATCCTTAAAACAGGAGGAATTTAACCCTAAATGAAATGAAAGTTAAACATCACACATCACAATTGAATTGCAGATGACCGTAGTGACCACTTGGAGACAATTACCATCTGTCCTAATATACTAACACAGTTAATAAAGTTATATCTAACGGACTCTATGTACGAATTATATATTGTACATTAATGAATGATCTAAATGCCCTATATAAACAGTGTGAGGAGGATAATTATTACCATCTTTTATAGAGGAGAATTGTATGTTTGGTCATAAGCAACAACACGCTGTTACAACTTAATATAACAATTAGAAATAAATCAATATGCAACACTGCATTGTATGTCTGCTAACAAGCAACAATACGGTGTAACAACTTAGTATGCAACATTGTTCTATGAAGATGGCCTCATAAGGGAGAGTTACTCTGTTGTTTAATACCATTAAATAGGGATAATATTAATAACAGAGCAGATTATTTGTTTAGTATCTCTGACATTAATTGACATTCATAGGAAGTCCATCTTTATACGGGCATGACCCTTAAGGTGCCCACACACATAGCGACATTTTACACGATTTGGCCGATTTCGACGAATCGTGACGACGAATCGAGTAAAAAAGTACAAATCGTGAGTTTATACTCACGAGCACGATGCCGATGTGCGTCCCCGCTCGTCGTACATCGCATCTTCTGATCTGCCGTGCTGTAGGGCAGATTAGCCAATCTGGGATACAATTCATTGGCTGCAAGATAGATCTTTAGTCAGATTGGACATTTTTAACTCCAAATCGTGATCATGACGGCAAGGGAGCTCCCGTGAAAGTTCATGAGGAAATTGGCCATAAAATCGTATCGTGAGCACATCGGTATATGTGTGGGCACCATTAGTGCATCCTTTTATTAATTTATAATTTCACATATTTTTGTTTGTCATTTTATTTTTCTATATTAGTGTATATTTTGTTTAATATTTCGCCATTTATGTATTTTGTATTTTTAATAATTATCTATTGAAGGTTAATTTTTCTATTCATTTCTCAATTTGTGCACCACGATACTGCCTTTCTTTCCCTTCTTTTTTAATTCTGTTACTTGGTAGCAGGTAGCACACCCCACATAATCTGGGAGAGATATACATTAATTACAGGGGTTTATCGAGCTCAACCGGAGCGGTAGTCCCTTTTTGTTGTTCTGTCTCAGAATTTGCAAGTCTCGTCACACGCGGTGAGTACTCATGCTGCGGAGGCGGTCACAGTGGCGAATTTATAATTATGCACGCCCATGCAACGACGTTTAAATGGACAGGCGCGCCTGCGTTTCTCCAACCACTCCCCCTGTCACCGCCACCAAATGCTCACAGCCTGTCACTCACTCTGCGATGGAATCCACAGTGCGTCCGTAATCGCAGTGCGATCGCCGCACATGCGCAGTGCGGTGCATATGTATGCGCAGTACGCAACAATCGACCGATCTGCGTACGCAGTTGCATTTGCGATCCATGCTGAATCAGGCCCTAACTTCACATTTACTAGAAATGTGCATAGAGAAATGTGTACTAATAAGTATTTGACGTGTTGTTTTATGTTTTGAGGCATAACCCCTGTTTTCGGTTACAGGAAATTTACCAAATGTGCATGATATGAGGTAAAAGTATCCGGAGACAGACTTTAGCGAGAGGGAGTGTTAGCTCTGCAGCGCACTCCTTTCTATCTCCTTTTCCTGCATTGTAGCTTAGCATCCATTGATACCAAGATGGACGTCACAAGCCCTTACAGAGCACACACAACGCCATCTTGTATATGTCTCCTATGAGAGAGATGTCTGTACACGTGTTACACCACACGGATATGCACCATATTGTTCCTCCAGATAAGTAGTAACCTAGATATCACTGCTACTGCTGTCTCTGGTAACATAACCGCTTACTCTGTATTACGTTTTGTTACCGTTGCCAATGGCTGTTATCCTGAATAAATCTCCATACCTGCTTATGGATAAACTGTCTGGACTAATCTCCTTTTCACATGTTCCCGATGCCTGTTGTTCTACACCTATAGGACATATCAACATTATAGCCCCAGCCCACAGGATAACCCATTGTGCTTTACAACTGGGAACAAAACAGTATTTAAACAAGACTGGCTAATAACATATACAATAATATATCTTATGTATAGAGGGGATGTAATTGGGTAGGATAGTTTATGGAGGTTATATGGGTGGTTCTGGACTATGCTAAGTGGCCTGAAGAGTTGAATTTTCAGGGAACACTTGAAGGTTTGGAGACTAGAGTAAAATCTT
Organism: Taudactylus pleione; assembly: GCA_031769625.1. Taxonomy (NCBI): domain Eukaryota; kingdom Metazoa; phylum Chordata; class Amphibia; order Anura; family Myobatrachidae; genus Taudactylus; species Taudactylus pleione. The sequence goes on along the minus strand of JAUIMM010000694.1, from coordinate 4,364,206 downwards.
ATTCTGCATGTTAGGGCATTCCACACAGTGGATGCAGCCTGAATACAGTCCTGTAACCATGACTGGGAGACACAGATCTTGTAGAGTAATGTGTAGTAATGACAATCCGTATTTTCTATCTCACAATTCCAGACATAAATAAATCATCTAAAAAGAATAAGCCGATATTAAGAGCTGAAATTTTCATGACACCAGTATATGGGGAAATACTAGTCCTCTGTGTACACAATACAAAAATGCCATTTTTGGCAGACCTTTCTTTACTGTATTTCCTATCACAAGCATGGCTTTGGTATATTATGTTGACTGGGACAATGTTGACATTCATAATGTCAACCTTCACTAAGTCGACACTCATGAAATATCGACATGTTCACAATACATTTTTCAGGTATGTCTAACACTAACCCTAATTCCTGCCGGCATTGTGGACATGATGTAATGACATTGCAACACTGCCAGTCAGAGATTGGTAGTGTGCCAGGCAGCACTGCAGAGACTGGAGGGGGCGGGGAGCGGAGGCAGACAGGACTGGAAGAGCGTCAGGCAGCACTGGAGAGGACTGTCGATCGGTGGTGTCAGGCTCATGCCTAGGATCCGCCATTAATCACCTCAGTGCCAAATTCCCCTGACTTCTCGCGTGGTCAGATGTCTGGTGCAGAGGAGAGTGACATGCTGAGGATTATGCCTTAGGCGCGCTTGTCTTCAAGTTGCTGCTCCATAATTTGGTTACTGAGGTTGCCATCATGGGCGCAGCCATGACAGTATTCATCTCGTGACTGACTCTCTGTCCAATGGTAGCATGATCTTTGTCAGCTGATGCTGCCTTCCAATGGACTGCTACCTTTGGGTATTTAACAGGCTCTGGACAACAGGAAGTTGTCTGTACAATGTCGTTACTACTATTGTTTGCTTGCCGTCACTACGTTCCAGGTTCCCTTGTGTTCTACTCTCAAGTCTATTCTAAGTTCCTCCTGTGCCAGCGATGCATCTGAAACACCTTGCCCGCGTACTCAGTACATCCTGCGAGTATAATCACAGCGTCAATCACAGCGTCATCCTCCTGTGCCAGCGGTGCATCTGCAGCACCTTGCCCACGTATTCTGTACAATCACAGCGTCAATCACAGCGTCATTCTACTGTGCCAGCGGTGCATCGGAACACCTTGCCCGCTCACTCAGTACATCCTATGAGTACAATCACGGCATCATCCTCCTGTGCCAGTGGCGCACATTAACACCTAGCCCACGTAATCAGTACATTCTTCGAGTGCAACTACCATGTATACATCCTGTGCCAGTGGTCATCTGATACCTTGCCTGCATACAGTACTTAGTTCTACATCCTCATACAGTGGCCTAGCTAGTGCTTCTTTCTGAAGTACAAACCTTCTGGGCATCATCAGTGTTCTATTCTCCATTCCCCATGTGATCAGATACCTGATCAGAGAGCTTTGACCTGCTTGCTGGGTGCAGCTTAAACCCATATCCCGCTTGGAGGGGTCACTGGTGAACACCTACCAGCAGCTTAGACTCCGTGCCTTTGGTTGGGTCTCATCAACATCCGATACTAGTGGATGAGGTCCGATTCATTCCATAACCCCGGGCCTCAGCTTCCAGCTCCTTAGTAGGAGATCCTTTTGAGTCATTCATGACAGTTTGTACAGGCCATATGGAAGCTTCAGGATCCCAGGGTGCAGGTGCGCTACAAGATCTCGCCTCTCGCATGGATAATCAGGAGGCAGCACAAAATCAAGTGGCTCAATATTTGCAAGAGCTTTCTGGGCAACTACTTTCCATCCAATCTACCTTGTCCTCGATACTCCCTCCTCCTGCGGTGTCTGCTCCTTTGAATCCTCCAGTCCATCCCCAATTCCTGTAACACATAAGTCTCATCTTCAGTTGGCATCCCCAGAACGCTTCGATGGAAATCCACGACATTGCCGGGGATTCATTAACCAATGTGAGATCCAATTCGAATGTTTGCCACAGAATTTCCCTATGCCTAGGTCTAAGGTGGCTAACATTATTTAATTGCTGATGGGAACCGCCTTTATTGGGTCTCCCCGCTATGGGAACGAGCAGATCCTCTGGTGTATAAATATGAAAATTTTATTTCTTCCTTCAAAAGAATTTTTGAGGAGTCAGGCCGTACTGCCTCGGATTCCTCTGTTCTTCTTCGAGTCCGACAAGGAACTTGTACCGTAGGACAGTACATGATTCAATTTCAGACCATCTCTTCTGAACTGAAATGGAATGAGGAGGCTGTTAAGGCAGCCTTTTTACATGGTCTGTATGTACCAAGAATATCCTGATAAGAGCTATCCTTTGCGATGGCTCCAGACAGAGAGACTTCTGAGTTTGCCATCCCAGAAGTCCCTCTGGCGGATTTCTGCATATGTGGGGGGTGACGGGAAAGATCCTATCGGATCCCTCCTAAGGGGGAGCACCTGAAGGTGGCATTACCCATCATGATGAAGCACTGGAATGCATCACGCTTGGTACATTTAGGGGAATGCGGTAAAACCCCCACATTTTTGCCCTTCAGAACATCCCACCCATAGTACAGTTCAATCAGGTGAGGAGAGCACAATACAGGTTATACAGATTAGGTCACAAGACAGGACATACATATGGGGGTATAAGGGAGTGTCTGATGGGCCTTATAAGAGCATATGAGAAACACTTGGGATGGGGAGCCTTTTTCCTTGTTCGCTCCCCCTCATGTCAAAAGTTGGCTACACCACTATTTGGTGGGCACCAGGGTAATAGTGTAAAGTGAATAAAATGTTAAGCACTGTTGTTGAACTGCAAACCAAAACATAGGGATAAATTCGAGTTTGATCGTGTTTGTTTTTTTAAAAACTCGCTTTGCATCACCAAAACTCAGGTGAGTTTACCGTTTTTAAACTCACAAATTTACTAAGAAGAGAGTATAGCTGAGAGTGAGTTGGCCGATGGTGAAGCAGATCGAGATTTTTCCCCTGAGTAGCAAGTTTAGATGAGATTACTCACCCGAGATTGCAGTGTCTTCTCTCTGCCTAACTCCCGAATAACCAGCCTGCACATATCAGTGAGATATGTGAAGGCTGCTTGTGTGTTGTACCTGTTAAACAAGGATTAAATGTTTAAAAAAATTACGTAGGCTCCCCCTCCCCCCCAAAAAAAGCATTAACAGCCCAGGACTGCTCAGCCAGACTGGTTCCTAAATTTACAGGGAACAAAACATATAGGGTTCCCCCGTAACCAGGGGATCCCCACCTACCCAGAGATCCCTGGCTTGGGCTGATCGGCTTGGGGTGTTAATGCTTTGGCCATGGAGACCCTGTGATAGGGTCTCCTGGCTATGCCATTGCACCCCAGTCGGTTTGAGTCTGGTGCTGGTTTTAAATATACAGGAACCCCTAAGCATTTTCCCCCCTATATTTAAAACTATTTAAAACCAGGACTTGTGCTGCAGCCAGGTGCTGGTTCCAAAATTACAGGGGGAAACCCTACACATTTTGTTTCCCATAATTTTAGGAACCAGGACTGGCTGAGCAGTCAGGGGCTGGTTATGCTTTTGGGGGGGGACCCTATGTCATTAAAAAAAAATACTTTACATTAGGTATACATGCATAAACATACACTTCACACTGATCTGTGTATGTTTCTGCAAAACTCGCAGCTCAGGAGGTGGAGTTTCACAGACGTAGAGATTTGAGGCTGTGTTCCCGGGCTGGGTCCTGGTTCTGGATTTATAGAAACAGCTGCAAGCTGGAAACTACTAGCTTGAATGTCATTTCTGCACATAGATTTGGGTTCCGGATTGGTCCAGTGAGTAACTGGACTCCAAGGGTATATTGGAGGATGGCTGGAGACTGGCTAGGGCCAGAGGGTAACTGGACTCCATGAGTATATTGGTGGATGGCTGGTCATCGGATAGGACCGGAGGGTAACTGGACTTCAGGAGTGTATTGGAGGATGGCCGGCCACCGGATAGGACCGGAGGGTAACTGGACTCCAAGTGTACAGTATATTGGAGGACTGCTGGTTATTGGATAGGACCAGAGGGTAACTGGACTCCAACAGTATATTGGAGGACGACTGGTCACTCACAGCAGCAGCTTACTGACGAAACAGCAGATACACTTTGAGGGAGCACAGTAAGTAAACTCGCTAACAGAGTTATGAGTCCTGTTGCACTGGCAACTTGATACTGCAGCAGGAATCCCTTTATAGAGGCTGCAGGATGCTGATTGGTTGGAAACTGCGAAGGAGCTATTCCATTGGTGGACACGTGAGTGGCTGCACCCATCTTGACGGAGAGCGGTATTCTAACCATGTGGAACGCTGGAGCCGTAGCACAGAGGAGATTGTGAATGCATGAGAGGAGAGGAGACGCTGAAGGAGCCAGCCAGAGAGGATGGAGCCAGTACGGCATCATGTGAGACGCCGCAGGTCAGCGCCCGCAATAGTAAGTAATGGGGTCTGATTCTGGGGTCTCTATGGAGGGTTGTGACAGTGGAGTGTTTGAAACTTCAATTTCTCAGCGAGTTTTCTACAATCTCACCTGAGATTGTCATCTTGATTCTTGGTAAATTCCAGAGTTGTATCTTTTTCATGAAAAGTACTTCCCAGTTTGGCCGATGGTGAGTTGATTCAAGTTTGCAATCTCACCCTAGTTTTTGAGTGAAAAATTATGAGAGCTTTCTCCCAAATTTATGAGATGAAAAACATGCCTAAACTCACCAGAGATTGCAATCTTGACCAAAACTTGAATCTGTACATTTACCTCATAGACACTGTTTATTTTTGTGTTTTCATTAAAACAAACCCCCCCAAAAAATGTATCAGTTTATTAGTCTCCTTAATCCATATGAATCTTCATTCTTCGATCCTGAAATAGTCCAACTAGAGTCCAATAATAAAATACCTGCAGAAAACGAGACTTGCTGTTATTGGTCAGTAACATGAGTGGGTGAAGGTAAATGACCTTGAGAGGGCTATATACAAATGGCCAATCAGAGACAAGTTTTCCCTCTATTTAGATGCAAAATGCTTTTGGCAGATCGCGCACTGACCCCTATTTCATTTGTGTTATAAACCCACAAGGAGTCTCGTTGTTGTTTTGTGCTTTTTTACAACAGTAATTCCCATTGGACTACTTCAGGACATGTAGGAAGGTAAAAAAGTTATAGTACTGTAACTAAGAGGGTGGTCTAAAAATAAAAGTAACACAGAAAAAAGAGATTTGCCCCATAGCACACTGCCCCCCAGCACACTGCATCCTACATGATAATAGAGATTCAGAGGTATTAGTTACATACATTTGCAAATATATGAATAAGCACCAGGCCAATCGTCAAGGCTCCTCTATACTGGCGTCCCTAACATTAAGGGGTTCACGTCCGAGAAGCAAGGCACCCCAAAAAAATTCCAGCCCAGGGAATCACACGAGAAAGGGAAAAAGGTGATAGTGAAGTGTAAAGAAAAGATGTGTAAAGATAAATCAATAAGTGTTAATGAAATGAGAAAGAATTAAAATGACATAAATAATATACAAACAAATAGAGAAGTGATAAAAGTATTCTATGTGAATTAAGTGGTGATGCCCTGAGAAAGGCCCAGTCAGAACCCCCCCCACTCCCAAACGCTCACCCCAAAATAATTATTGCTACATAATGGTAGCACCCACTCTGGGTCATATAATTAATTTTTTTGGGGTGCCTTGCGTCTCGGCAAATCTCTTTTTTCTGTGTTCAGTGTACACCCCGCCCCTTTACAAGCACCTGTGTTATGCAATTAAGCTGATTTGAGCAACTACCATATTTTTTTTGCAGCTAAAAATAAAAGTAGCCATATCTGAGAAGACATGTTTTTAATTTTGCCGCTATGCACACTGACTTTGCGAAATAAAATCCTGCAAATGGTTACATAAATCTCTGGACAGAGGTACAGCTCAATAGCGGGATGGCGGCAACCTCTTGTGTCGGCTCGCTGTGGACAATTAGGCGCACATACAGTATGTAACAAAATGCCCCACGCATCAGCACGTTTGCAACTTTGTAAACGATCTTCAGAATCTTTATGTTTAATATAAGAGGCTGACTATTCTGGCCTATTTACAGTATTTATAGAGCTGGAAAATGTATTTGTGACATTTCCTTTAGATGTCCGAAATCTTACAATCCTCTTGTCGATTCCGGTGCAGCAGAAAGGGGACTTCATGGGGTCATACGGATTTCTATTTTTGGACATGTTAGTTTCATATTGGCTGTCTGGAACTTCTTGTCATTTTCAGCAGCATTTAAACTCCTCTACAATATATCCTCAGTAATAGTAAGTGCTTCTGACAAACAAAACCATCTACCCAGGTAGCGAGGATATTTAGGGACAGGGAGTTATTGCACCGGAAATGTTAAAACACAAAACTTTGGTTGTGAACACAAGAAGCAAATCTTTTTTGTTTTTCTATCTGTCTTTCTTTTGGAAACTAAGAAGGCCAAATATATCGGATTAAAGATTTAAAAATGTCAGCTGATTCAGTTTTGAAACAAAGCCGGTGGGGGTTGTTCTAGTTCTAAAAATGTGAAGCAATATTATTTTTTATTCTGAGATTAGGGTGAATCGATTTTGTTGGTTCTTAAAGTCAACTGTCAGACATGCTGCTAAATGATAAACACAGATTTACATGAAACTCAATGAATAGTTAACACTCAAAAGATTGCCCTAAAGAATCAGGCCAATCACAGTGCCTAAAACTTATAATAGCCTCTCAATGAGCACCAACAAGTGTCACATATCGGTCAGCCACGCATTTCTCCGAGTGATTGTAAGTAGCCCTGGTTAAGGCATATTTGTGTACACACTACATTTGCTATATAACTGTATAAACAGGGGATGCGGTTAATTTGCTGCCGCCTGGAATACCGGCCATCAGAATCCCGACGGTGGAAGGCCGACCCAGAACTAAAGATAGGCGTGGAAATGCTGACGCCTATCTTTAGCCCCCTGACAAAATCCTGACACCCGACATCCCGAATGAGGAAAGTCTAGGTTGTAGCCATGGGAGGGGGGGGGGTAGGGGTAGGTTTAGGCACCCCAGGGAAACTTAGGGTTAGGCAACCCCTGGGAAGGGTTAGGCTAGGTGAGGGGGGTTAGGGTTAGGCAACCCCCGGGGAGGGTTATGTTTAAGGTGCGGGGAGGGGGGGTTAGGCACCACCGGGGGGAGGGTTAGGTTTTACGCAAAAGTTGTAGATTTCAGGTGGCATTCCTGTGAGGTAACAGGGGGTGGTTAGGAAGACACGAGCTTGCTGCGGGCATCTCAATTACAGTGACTGCATCTAAAGACTCTGTAAACTTATATAATTCCTGAATATCACTATCAGAGGGATTTAGGGTCTCATTCAGACCCGGTCGCAAGCACCGAAGTGCTCGCAACCGGGTTGAAAGTTAGCCCTGCGCACGCGCAGCGGCCGCACTGCACGTGCGCAAGCCCCGGAGCGAGAGAGAAACTCTCTCGCTCCGGAGCTCTCTACAAAAGGGGCTGCTGTCGATGTTGATCGACAGCTCGCCCCGTTTTGTAGGCGGGCCGGAGGGTGGTTTAAGGAACACCTACCGTTTTGTGGGCGGCCGCACTGAAATCATCAGTGATGTCAGTGGGGAGTTTCCTGCTCTTTCCCAACCTTAGGGTCTCATCGCAAGCCCCTATGGTCGCGATGGTGTTCACCATCACGACCATCAACCTTGTTGGTCGTTAAGCTGTGGGTGCTAACCCACAGCTTACCTAACGACTAGGAGGCCGCACTTCAAAAATGAAGCAGGCGCCCTCATTCAGAACGAGCGCTCGCTTCTTGCGAGCGCCTCTGAATGAGGGCCTTAGTTATGAGACCGGCGGCCGTGATGCCAACAGTCTCAATACCGACAAACAAGCCCCGACAAGGGACTTAAGATAGGCATCGAAATACTGACACCTATCTTAATCCCGATGCCGGAACACTGGAGAAAGCCATCCCGAATGAGGTAAGCCCGGTGCACCCTTAGCGTTAGCCGTGTGGTGGGTGGGATAGATTTAGGGAGCATAGCAGGGTTACCGTTAGGTTTTTTTGGAGGGAAGGTTAGGGTTAGGCATCCCTAGGGGGTAGGGTCAGGCACCACTGGGGTGGTTAGGGTTAACCCCAAAGGGGTAGGTTTAGGTTTAGGGAGTGTAGCAGATTTAGCGTTAGGGTATTTTTGGGGGAGGTTAGGGTTAGGCACCCCTAGGGGGTAGGGTTAGGGTTAGGCATTATGGGGGACGGTTAAGTTTTGGCACTAACGGGGAGAGTTAGGCTGCACGGTGGGGAGAGTTATGGTTCGGCTACAAGAAGGGAGGGTTAGGATTAGGGGGGGATAAGTATACTTACCTGAACCCTGTCGAGATACCAACCATTGGAATGCCGCTGTCAGTATTCTGACAGGAGGCATTCCGACAGCCGCCATTACATACCCATTCAAGTCTGTACATAAGTCACATTATTAAATGGTTCTTTAAAACAAATGCACAAAAAATATTCTACATCATTCCCAACAAAACAGACTTAATCTGATCTGTAGTAATAGATTTTCTCTTTCCCCTGCAGGGAGAATTGGTGACACTTTGCTGAATTTCATGAGTGTGTTCATTAGCACTGACAGGAGGCTGCTGGGAACGCACGACGCAGTTTGTCTCTGGAATGTTTCCTCTGATTCCTGTATAAATAAGTGAAGAGCTTGTCTGCGCTTTTCTTGGCTATTCTCGAGCATTGTCTTCTATACCGGTGCCACCACAAACGTGCCCATCGTCCACATGTAGCATTTTACCAAACGTACTGATTGTGATGACATTGAGCAGCTACACCAACAAAGGTAATTACGCTGCTCAGTACAGGAAGCGATTGTGTTTTGCGGCAGTCGGTGTAAGAAGAATAAACCAGTGAAGATAATGGGGCTGATTCTAAGGTGCGTACAGAGGCGGGCACAACTGCGTTATTTGTCACAGCTTCATCTGCTTCTTTATACTAATGTGACTACCAACACTGTTCATACTAAGATGCCCACAGTGGTGCTAATCCATCTCTGTGCGTCTTGAGATGCCGCCCCGGTATGCCACAGGTCGCACCATCGAAGCTTGAATCAGCCCTATGGCAGTGTCAGTTCCTCCATGTGACCACGGCGTCCTGTGTCAGCGCTAGTGCATCTTCAGACCCAGCCGCTGTCAGTGACATGTCCACAACATGCCCGCAAAATGCCCGTGTCTGGTGGCTAGCCACCCACCTGCTACCTTATAGAAATGCCCACTGAAATCCACAGCTCTTGCATTCAATTTGGCTCTGCGTCACCCGGCAGTAACCATCTGAACGCAGGCATAATACTTTCAACTAGACATGTGAGGGTTCGGTTTCCTGGAAACTAAACACGCCACCTGGGGTTCAGAGTGATTCCGAGTCCTGTCTAGGGTCTTACAGCCAAGTTCGAAACCCAAAACAAGGCAAAACGTCATCTTCCTGGCGACAGATCTCACGTGTTTTGGATTGCGTATAAAAGTCCCTCCGTCATGATCAGGTGCCATTTCACACAGGAGAGCGGAGGGAGAGGGCGTGGGACAGTGGGCTGGAGCACTGTGAGGCACTGTGATAAAAAACAGCATTAGCACGGCATCAAGGCACCGTTAGGGGGCCATTAGCATTAGATTAGGAGGAGTTAGGTTGAGGAGCTTAATAGGTAGAGCTGGAGACAGGAGTAGGTGTGTGGGAAGTGTGACTGCAGGCGGCAGTGTATGTGTGTCTGTCACACTCACCTCACAATCACACTGCAGTACAAACAAACAGGCTAGCTACTGTCTGTGCTGTTCTTGCTTCTTTCTTAAAGTGAAGATACTGTACTGTGTTTGAGGCTGCTGCACCCCAAGTAGACCTCTTTGTTTTTATTTTTTTCCCCCAGTTATATATATATATATATATACATATACAGTCAGGTGCATAAATATTGGGACATTGACAGAATTTTCAGATTTTGGCCTCTATTCACCACCACAATGGTTTTGAAATGAAACAAACAAGATGTGCTTTACCTGCAGACTTTCAGATTTAATTTGAGGGTAATTACATCCAAATCAGGTGAACGGTGTAGGAATTACAACGGTTTCTATATGTGCCTTCCACTTTTTAAGGGGCCAAAAGTAATGGGACTATCAACTCAAAAGCTATTTCATGGACAGATGTGGGCTATTCCCTCGTTATTTCATTCTCAATGAAGCAGGTAAAAGGTCTGGAGTTGATTCTAGGTGTGACATTTGCAAATGGAATCAGTTGCTGTCGACTCTCAATATGAGATCCAAAGAGCTGTCACTATCAGTGAAGCAAGCCATCATTAGGCTGAAAAATCAAAACAAACCCATCAGAGAGATAGCAAAAACATTAGGTGTGGCCAAATCAACTGTTTGGAACATTCTTAAAAAGAAAGAACGCACCGGAGAGCTCAGCAACACCAAAAGACTCGGAAGACCACGGAAAACAACTGTGGTGGATGACAGAAGAATTATTTCCCTGGTGAAGAAAAACCCCTTCACAACAGTTGGCCAAATCAAGAACACTCTCTGGGAGGTAGGTGTATATGTGTCAAAGTCAACAATCAAGAGAAGACTTCACAAGAGTGAATATAGAGGGTTCATCACAAGATGTAAACCATTGGTGAGCCACAAAAACAAGAAGACCAGATTAGAATTTGCCAAACAACATCTAAAAAAGCCATTACAGTTCTGGAACAACATCCTATGGACAGATGAGACAAAGATCAACTTGTACCAGAGTGATGGGAAGAGAAGAGTATGAAGGGAAAATGCCCCAAGAACAAGCAGGAACTGAAGACATTTGCAGTAGAGGCCTGGCAGAGCATCACCAGGGATGAAACCCAGCGTCTGGTGATGTCTATGCGTTCCAGACTTCAGGCTGTAATTGCCTGCAAAGGATTTGCAACAAAGTATTAAAAAGTGAAAGTTAGATTTAGGATTGTTTAGTTTGTCCCATTACTTTTGGCCCCTTAAAAAGTGGGAGGCACATATGGAAACTGTTGTAATTCCTACACTGTTCACCTGATTTGGATGTAATTACCCACAAATTTAAATTCTGTCAATGTCCCAATATTTATGCACTTGACGGTATATATATATATATATATATATATACCGCCAAATGTCCCGCACTCTCAACTTAGACTTGACATCTTCATGGTGCTTCCAAGGACAACTAGGTCCCAAAATAGAGCTGGATTTCCTAAACGGAAGGATGCACTCACTGTTTTTTAAAAACAACTTTTAAAGTTTATTCATCTTTAGACATCTCGGTGAAGCGAATAAATTTCTGTATTCATGGTCGACGTTTCGGTACAATCATGTACCTTTCTCAAGACCTCAATTCACTGGAAACCGAATATAACAATATCTGTGAAACATGAAGAAAAACATACAATAACCTGTCTATCAGGCTCCTATACGTCAAATGTGACTGAATTATTATCAATCACTAATGGCCTCAGCCATACCATTAACCACCAATATGTGAGCAAAATATAAATGAGTGCACCCACAGCATCAACATGACACCACATGTTATAACATGTGAAAGACTGCATACCTGTGCTCCACTGAAACCAAGGCATAGACAATCGGGGATAATCTAAATATTATACATATATATAATTTATTATTAAGGCTCACAACTAATAACGGTTTTCTACCGTATTCAATACAAAATACTGTTACTTACACATAAGGCCATTAACCGAATTACACCAACATACATCTCTTCACTCATCTCAAAATATCTCCCAACCCGACCTCTCCGCTCAGCACAAGATCTGCGTCTCTCATCCCCGCGCATTACTTGCTCCCATTTACGGTTACAGGACTTTCTTCGGGCTGCACCCACTCTATGGAATGCCTTATCACACACAATAAGACTTACCTCTACTCTTCAATCCTTCAAGCGTTCCCTGAAAACTCACCTCTTCAGACAAGCTTATCAGATTCCAGAACCGACCACAAACCTTCATAGCTTCCATGTCTTATTACATCCCCTCTCACAGTCCAAACATAACCTCACATATTGTCTTTCTTTCACATACTCCTGACATTTTGCCGACATTCCTGTGTGACTGGATCATGCAGCCCACCAAGAAACTCTGCATTCTGGCCGGACCAAATTGCAATATATAGCACCTATCCTTGTGTATCAATGCCTATTTCCCTATAGATTGTAAGCTTGCAAGCAGGGCCCTCTTACCTCTATGTCTGTCTGTTATTACCCTGTTTTGTTCTATCAATGTTTCCAATTGTAAAGCGCAACGGAATATGCTGCGCTATATAAGAAACTGTTAATAAATAAATAAATAATAACGGAGATAAAACTCCTGCTATAGCATTACTATACAAACTGCCGCTAATGGAGACCCAATCCCAGCAGTGATAACAAAAATACCTCCACATGAGCTCGCAGAGTGTGGCCAGACTAAAGAAATTCATAGGAGGACATCAAAACCTGTACATGTAATCACCACGATTATATCAGTGGCACAGTAGGAAACAGGACCTATAGCCACGTGCATTAAACACGGAAGCTTACCTGAAATAGTATGCCTGAAAGCAAACAAAACACCCGCGTGCCTCTGGCGTGCCGAGGCTCCCATTAGCCCCTGCCATGCTGGTAAAGCAGCGCTCAGTTGCAGCTAAAAGCAGCCAGACCGGAAGCGCATGGTCTTAATGAGATCCGCTTCCGCGTGTCACCTATATATATATATATATATACACACATATATGTAAGGTGCGGCACTTGTCCCAAGAAAATCACCCAAGTCAAGGTTAAGTCATCGACGTTTCAGTGTTTTTAATAGACTATCTTCAGGATGCAGAAGTAATAAAAATCCATCTTACCTTATAAACTTCACCCCTATGTGTGTGACTGAGCCAGAGATGAGACAGTGCACCTGCCCGGTGTCTCTGGTCAATGACGTCACCGCGACGTCCACGTAATCAACAAGCTACCCATCACCATGACAATGAACAGAATCAACATAATCAAATGCTGCAAGATAAAATATATATCAAGGAAAAGTACAGGATTGTATAATACATGCATATATATATAATATATATATATATATATATATATATATATAGAAATTTCAGTGATTGCGCATGTTTTAGAACAAACACTGCCCAAAAAAAATATATATATAGTCTCTAGTGAGTCCAGCAATCAAAACACCATTCTAGGGTGATAACTGAGTATTTCCATATGCCACCAGGTCCCAAGTGTTAGCGGACCGCAGCTCTCCACATAGAAAGGACGGATGCCAAGTCCACAAAATCTGTTAATATAAAAAGAGAGGAGAGCGCTCCATGGTGCAGATCAACACAAATTTTATTAAAACATGTACACACGTTGGCACTCTGATGGGTGCCGCTTGTACCTTAGAGCAAACTGTGTGGGCTGGTTACCACGTGATAAGTAAAAATACTCCACCGGTTGCTGTAAGCATTGTACCAGAAGACCGCCGGGCTCACACACCCCGCTGCCGGATACTACGATGTAGACCACAGCCGGTCGGACCACAAGCGGCTGGGACACGCTGGAGGCAACTGGGGATTCCTCCGATGTGCGTCACAGAGGCCCCACCCTAACGCGTTTCGTCATGGACTTCGTCAGGGGGCTGGGCTCTGTGACGCTGCACACACCTCTTCTAGGCTGGTTCAGCCAATCAGTGTGCAAACAAAACGGGCATATACCCGAACATTACCATTCAATTAAAAACATCATATAAATTTTGTTTTAAAAAACATGCATTCATGGTTCTTATTTATAGTGCGCTATTTATAACTGGCTATTCATGGGCGACTTGCCATAGTATTCTCTCGGCAAGTCGTCTACGCTCTGCACACCATAAAGGCACTTATGCATAAACATCATATAATTGACAATTCTAATGTATCTGCGTACAGAAATATAGAGGGAAAATACAGACAAATTCAAATATACATAAAAATACTCTGAAAACATAAATGTATTAGTAAATCCACATGTAGTTATCTTAAAATAAACAGCAGGAGAAGGAACCTACTTCCAGAAAAAACGCCAAGACAGTGGAGTTACCTATCACGTATAAAGGGAGTGATTTCTATCCCTTCATTCAGACCATTAGGAGTCAGGGTATCTAAAGCTAATATCCAATACGTTTCTCTTTTCATCAAATACTTATTCAAGTCACCCCTAAAATCCTTGGTATTTAGCTTTTCAATGCCCTTGAATTTTAGCAAATCAGGATTACTTCCATGGCACTCCTGAAACTGTCTTGGTATACTGTGATTCATGATTTTATTTTTTATATTCCGAGTGTGTTCTAAGATACATATTTTCAGCACTCTCTTGGTTTTGCCGATGTATCTCTTACCACACGGGCAAGTTATCATGTATACAACGCACATGGAGTTACAATTGATAAAACTTTCTATAGAATAAATATGACTCGAATTTTTTTCACAAAAAACATTATTTGTACCCCGTTCTGCTAATTTACAAACTTTGCAGTTACCACACGTGAAGAAACCTTTTATGTCTCCAAGGAAATGTTTGGTGGATCTATTCTGTTCTATGAGCGGGTCTAGTTTACTTTTAGACACATATGATTTAATATTCCTCGCTCTTTTATAGACCATACTGGGACCAGTGTGTAGATATTCAGCAAGTATGGGGTCTAGTTTAAGAATGTGCCAATTTTTCTTAAGTAGATTCTTAATTACATTTGCCCCACCATTAAAATTGGTGACATTTTGTCATAGAACAAGCACAAATAAAAGCCAGGGAAACCGCTAGAGAGGATCTTCTAGTCTATAAAAAAGATAAAGTCAGGGAGTCAAAGATTGGTCAAGAATTCTTTTGTCCATCATAGAACAGAATAGATCCACCAAACATTTCCTTGGAGACATAAAAGGTTTCTTCCCGTGTGGTAACTGCAAAGTTTGTAAATTAGCAGAACGGGGTACAAATAATGTTTTTTGTGGAAAAAATTTGAGTCATATTTATTCTATAGAAAGTTTTATCAATTGTAACTCCCTGTACGTTGTATACATGATAACTTGCCCGTGTGGTCAGAGATACATCGGCAAAACCAAGAGAGTGCTGAAAATACGTATCTTAGCACACACTCGGAATATGAAAAATAAAATCATGATTCACAGTATACCAAGACACTTTCAGGAGTGCCATGGAAGTAATCCTGATTTGCTGAAATTCAAGGGCATTGAAAAGCTAAATACCAAGGATTTTAGGGGTGACTTGAATAATTATTTGATGAAAAGAGAAACGTATTGGATATTAGCTTTAGATACCCTGACTCCTAATGGTCTGAATGAAGGGATACAAATCACTCCCTTTATACGTGATAGGTAACTCCACTGTCTTGGCGTTTTTTCTGGAAGTAGGTTCCTTCTCCTGCTGTTTATTTTAAGATAACTACATGTGGATTTACTAATACATTTATGTTTTCAGAGTATTTTTATGTATATTTGAATTTGTCTGTATTTTTCCTCTATATTTCTGTACGCAGATACATTAGAATTGTCAATTATACGATGTTTATGCATAAGTGCCTTTATGGTGTGCAGAGCGTAGACGACTTGCCGAGAGAATACTATGGCAAGTCGCCCATGAATAGCCAGTTATAAATAGCGCACTATAAATAAGAACCATGAATGCATGTTTTTTAAAACGAAATTTATATGATGCTTTTAATTGAATGGTAATGTTCGGGTATATGCCCATTTTGTTTGCACACTGATTGGCTGAACCAGCCTAGAAGAGGTGTGTGCAGCGTCACAGAGCCCAGCCCTCTGACGAAGTCCATGACGAAACGCGTTAGGGTGAGGCCTCTGTGACGCACATCGTAGGAATCCCCAGTTGCCTCCAGCGTGTCCCAGCCGCTTGTGGTCCGACCGGCTGTGGTCTACATCATAGTATCTGGCAGCGGGGTGTGTGAGCCCGGCGGTCTTCTGGTACAATGCCTACAGCAACAGGTGGAGTATTTTTACACATCACGTGGTAACCAGCCCA
Organism: Taudactylus pleione; assembly: GCA_031769625.1. Classification (NCBI taxonomy): domain Eukaryota; kingdom Metazoa; phylum Chordata; class Amphibia; order Anura; family Myobatrachidae; genus Taudactylus; species Taudactylus pleione. The sequence goes on along the minus strand of JAUIMM010000694.1, from coordinate 4,348,107 downwards.
CACAGTTTGCTCTAAGGTACAAGCGGCACCCATCAGAGTGCCAACGTGTGTACATGTTTTAATAAAATTTGTGTTGATCTGCACCATGGAGCGCTCTCCTCTCTTTTTATATTAATATATATATATATATATATAATCACTTAAAACAGAAGAAAGTGGCTTCCCTTAATGCAAAAAAAGAGAAACACATTCCTACAGTAAGATCAAAACATCAAGCAATAAAACCTGATACTAACAATAATAGCAATCACAGCTAGAATACCAGTATCAAAACTACTAAAAATGTATCTAATTAATGAAGTAAATAATAGACAAAATAGGTAATAAACACAGGAGTAGAAAATTATTAAGTGTACAAATATTAATAGAAACATGAAAGGGACAAGTTCTCAATTAAACCGCGAGGAGCAATAACACTGAGACAGTGTATCCACCTCGCTTCACACTGTAAAAATGTATACAGTATATAAAATGCAATATATTCCTGTTTAACTTCAAAACAAAAAAAACCCTGCAGTCTTTTCTAATTATATTTAAAAATGATATTATGTATTTCAAGAAGCGTGTGTTCAGTTCAGACAAGTGATGCAGCGTATATTACTGTTCTGTGAGCAGTGGTGTCCTAACTCTAATCTGTACCCAAAAACAGTTCTCACAAAGACCTATTCCTCCAGGTGTGTGCAAACAATTGACAGTGACTTTTATTTGTGTAAAAAACAAAGCCATTAGTGAAAAAAAAAAGTGCATAGTGTGCTATACTTCCAGTGTAAGCGACGGTGTGCACAGTGGTTGTGTGCGGTAGTGTCCACCCTTAATCTCCACCCCAAAACAATTCTCACAAAGATGACACAATATATTCTGCTTCAGTTTCAATCAATCAATTAATCAATCAGTAAATCAATAATTTCTTTACCTTGCTTCCACTAAATAGTACAGAAATACAGAACAGCTAAGCAACAAATGCAGTGTACATATGATTGGGCAAGTAGTAGTCACAGTTTCCACAGTCTTACAGCGTTTCATTACAACCCAGGCAGAATGAGTTTCTAAAGGGCTATAAGCTCTTATTTATTAAAAATTTTTTATCATTATTAGCATTTACTTATATAGTACCAGCATACTCCATTGTGCTATAAAGCTGTAGGGACTTTGCAGTTGCCAATGCTTGCTGCTTTATGTCCCATGCTCTGTGAATGGACTTCCTCACCATATCTACTTGGCAACATTTTTTTATTTGTTTTCGTGAATTCATTTACTGATGGCTCAAACCCGAATTGAATCATCCAACTCCAGGGAAGGTAAAAGGTTCAAATGAAAGGAATACCGGACCAGCTTTCAAATTTGACTCCCAAAGAAACCAAGAAAATGTGTTCCCTCCCAGTTACCTAAAGTTGAAGTGATAATGTATGTCTACAATAATATTTGACTTTTATATGTTTTTTCTATAGATTTCATGTTCCCTTTTAATGGTATTTATAGCAGATGTTTTCTAAGTTTCATCATTATTTATTACCATTTCCCATAGGGGGTGGCCCATTTTTAAACAGAACAGTGTAATACCGATCTTAGTGTCACATAGAGCCAAGTCTACAGACTGACCGGAAGTGCAAGTTTCATCACTTCCAGCATACACTGGTGGAATACGGAGCCACGTGTTCCAGCAGTGACGGTGGCAAAGTGCACCACCTCAGTGCAACATGTGACATAGACACCGGATATTAATTTTATTATTATGATATTTGTATAAAAAAAACAATATACATACATAATGAATTAGCACACATGTGGGTGTGTATATATATATATAAATAACATTCTGGTATTTCTATAATTAGGATAAATATACTTAATCAGACTAAGATTTCTACCTATTACTTAAACCCTGGGACAATCTTGTTATATAAACCTTTTTCACAGGACTGACAGGTGTTTGCATTTATTTGTGGAGTTGATAACTGATTGGTTCGGCTCAGGATAAATAGACAGAGAGAAGGGAGTATGATTGCGGGTATCCTTCCTTGTGGCAAAACGCGCATCAAGCATTCTGGCTGGGCCAGCTGATTCACTCACTGATTTGAAACTACACACTGACACTTGTGACCACATGCAGGACGGAGGACGTCTACATACCGCGCTGGCCGTTTTCTCCTTCGGTGCAGATTGACTGGCCGCGGCCCCGCTGAATGACCAGGGTGATACAGTACGGCACGACTAAGGGAACTTCCCCATTAGCCGACCCAACTATTCCCGGGCAAATCAGCTGACCACGGTGCCAGCACCAAGCACTTCGGCTGACTGATTCATGAGACCGGGTGCCATGAGTATACCCAGCCATTAGGGCTATGTGCCCACCAAGCTCCTGACACACTCATTTGATCATTATGTACAGTAGTGTCTATAGGAAGCGTTGACCATGGATGGCACTATAGCCCTACTAGAAAACCTACTCTCAGTACAGCAATAATGCAACCCTTTCATTGTTGGGTTCAATCCATTCAAACCAATATACCAACAAGCATGTAGCTTTTCTTTCACTTCAGGTATTCAGCCTAACTGATGTGGGCGCATTTTGACTATGCAATGCTTCTGGTAACAGAGTCAACCTAACGCCTTTAAACTCGTTAACAGTCTCCACACCTGTTCTGTTGTTTCATGAGACACTAGTTCCTCTCACTCTCTCATCACTCCACTCAGGGAATGACAGCAGAAGTGGGGAGACATCTTTGTGAATCACTTTATTCTATCTACTCCATCTATGTGAAATTTGTTAACACCAATATAAATTTAAACATACCCATTACTGGATGGGTGACACCACTGTTTGTAACTCTGGCCCTGATTCAGAGCATGATGCTCTGACAGAACGCTCGCTCTGAATCAGGGCCGGGTTTTTTGATCAAGACCATCACGACCATCAGGCTTGCGACGAGACCCTTGTGGTAGGGTCTCGTGGCCGCAAGCCCCAGAGAGATTTCGGCTCACTCAACGTCGACAGCTCACCCCCTTTGATGCGAGACCCGGAGCAACGGAGTGCTCGTCGCTATCCGGATCTCGCGCATGCGCACGACAGAGCCGGCTCTGTCGTGCGCATGCGCTCTGGGCCACCATCGACCCGGTTGCGAGCGCTCAGCGCTTGCGACCGGGTCTGAATCAGGCCCTTTGTGTAATGACAGATAAACAGAGGCATGATGACTATAACCCTGATTATGAATATGACTTCAACTTAAGGCAGTATATCCTTGTTTTCCTGGTTATCATAGAGACAAGTGTCTCAAATTGCCAGGATTCATTTGTTACATGCCGACAGCCTAAACTGTTATATGATAATATTTTTCTGGTTTGAAGGGGACAATTGTTTCAAAAGTATTCTAGATTATTGTTATATATATGCAGATTTAATGTGAATGTTTCGTTTTCAGCATATTTCATGTTGTTAATTGAATTATTTAATTGTCTGCCACATATTGACAGTTCTATCTGATACATTTTCCTGATCTGAAGGGGACAACTGCTTCAGATTTACATCAGCTTATTGTCCACATTTGAGTGCATCCAATGCAACAATTCTTGTTTCAATGTACTTTATGTTGCCAATTGCTTCATTGAACTGACTTATTTGTGATAATATCCTGCAAGGAAAGCTTCTACTTGTTCTCAATACTGTGTGAAGTATCAGTTTGAAACTGTCTATTACATGTTAACACTCTTCTACACTTGGAAGGGAACAACTGTCTCATAACCATCTCAGATTGCTCATAATACAATCATATTTTCAATATAATATTTGTTGTAATTTGGTCTCTTTGTAGTCTGTATATTTGAATGTAAGTGCTTATCTGACAAATGCTTGTAACTGAGAGTATTACTCCTTACATAGCCCACTGAGGAAATGAATAATTATGTCTCAGAGTAGGAGTATTTCTTATGAATATTTTCGCCATATTTGATTAACATTGAAGAGTCAATTGTGGACTCTGTCACCTTGTCACCTTGTCCCTAATTACACATAGAAATGGTGTTCATCTGTATAACACTATTCATATATTTTAAGAGTATACTAATTAAACTAATATTTTAATATTATCATTATCTCTCAATATAAAATTATTTTTGATTAAGAGTGCCCCACAAAGGAATCAGCTTTTTTTCTTGTGTTTACAAGAATTTTCTGTATGCCATTTAGGGGTGTGCACCGGCCACTTTTCGTGTTTTGTGTTTTGGTTTTGGATCTGGATCTTTCTTCGTGTTTTGGATCTGGATTGGTTTTGTCAAAACCACCCTTCCGTGTTTTGGGTTCTGGGTTTTGTGTTTTGGATCGGTATTTTTTTAAAAAAAGCATAAAAACAGCTAAAATCACAGAATTTGTGGGTTTTTCTGCTCCTATGCAATTATTAACCTCAATAACCCTACTTTCCACTCATTTCCAGTCTATTCTGAACACCTCACACCTCACAATAGTGTTTTTATATCCAAAAGGTTGCACCGAGGTAGCTGGATGACTATGCTAAGAGATACGAGTGGGCGGCACAAACACGTGGTCCATCTAGGAGTGACACTGCAGTGGCAGACAGGATGGCAGTTTGAAAAACTAGGCCCCAAACAGTACATACTGCAAAGAAAAAAAAGAGGTGCAAGATGGAATTGTCCTTGGGCCCTCCCACACACCCTTATGTTGTATAAACAGGACATGCACACTTTAACAAACCAAACATTTCAGCGCCAGGGTCTGCCACACGACTGTGGCTGAAATGATTGGTTCATTTGGGCCCCCACAAAACAAGCTGGCAATTAATCTGTCCCTGCACAAACTGGCTCTATGGAGGCAAGATGTCGTCCTCATCCTCCTCATCCACCGATTCCTCACCCTCTTCAGTGTTGTGTACATCCTCATCCTCACAGAGTATTAATTCGTCCCCGCTGGAATCCACAACCACAGGTCCCTCTGTACGTTCTGGAGGCTGGTCTCCCTGGAAGAGTTGATAATTCATTTTATGAACATCATCTTCTCCACATTTTGTGGAAGCAACCTCCTACGCCTTTCGCTGACAAGGTTCCCGGCTGCACTAAACACTCTTTCGGAGTACACACTGGAGGGGGGGCAACTCAGGTAAAATAGAGCCAGTTTGTACAGGGACCTCCAAATTGCTTCTTTTTCCTGCCAGTACAGGTACGGACTGTCTGACATGCCTACTTGGATGCTGTCACCGATGTAATCCTTTAACAGACAGATGCACGCTTGTCGCTGCTGCTTTGAGGATGCAGGTGGAATCTAGACGGGATTTGGAACCGGGGACACACTACCTCCAACAATTGTCTAAATCCCACTGCACTAATGTCGGATACCGGACGCACGTCTAACACCAACATAGCAGTCAAGGCCTCAGTTATACGTTTTGCTTCAGGATGACTGCTGTCGTACTTCATCCTCATCGCTAGGGACTGTTGGAGGGTCAATTGTTTAGTAAAAGTAGTGATGTTCCTACTTCCTCTCTGGGATGATGAACAACTCCCAGCAGCAGCAACAGCACTAGGAGGAAGTGGTTCTTGATCTTTCCCTATTTTATTTTTATCGGAGAAAGTTTGGTCCTCCATTTACGTTATATTGATATATAGGTGCTGCTAAGGCGCACACAAACACAGAAAATATTTATTTATTTTTGCTGGAGAGTAGTGCACTTTGTGGGTTACACCACCCTTTAAGAAATGAGCCAGCCGGCTCTTTACTTATGGGACACAGGCGCACGCTTGGCGCTGCTCCTTTGTTGATGCACGTGCAGCCACAGTGCACACAATTCACAAACACAGAAAATATTTTTTTATTTGGTTTGGAGTGTACTTTGGGGGTTACAGCACCCTTTAACGGTCAAGCCAGCTGGCCCTTTACTTATGACACAGGCGCACGCTTGGCACTACTTTGTTGATGCACGTGCGGCTACTGCGCACACAATTCACAAACACAGAAAATATTTTTCTATTTGGTTTGGACTGGAGTGTACTTTGGGGGTTACAGCACTCTTTAACGGTCAAGCCAGCCGGCCCTTTACTTATGATACAGGCGCACGCTTGGCACTACTTTGTTGATGCACATGCGGCTACTGCGCACACAATTCACAAACACAGAAAATATTTTTTTATTTGGTTTGGAGTGTACTTTGGCTTTGGGGGTTACAGCACCCTTAACGGTCAAGCCAGCCGGCCCTTTACTTATGACACAGGCGCACGCTTGGCACTACTTTGTTGATGCACGTGCGGCTACTGCGCACACAATTCACAAACACAGAAAATATTTTTTTATTTGGTTTGGAGTGTACTTTGGGGGTTACAGCACCCTTTAATGGTCAAGCCAGATGGCCCTTTACTTATGATACAGGCGCACGCTTGGCACTACTTTGTTGATGCACGTGCGGCTACTGCGCACACAATTCACAAACACAGAAAATATTTTTTTATTTGGTTTGGACTGGAGTGTACTTTGGGGGTTACAGCACCCTTTAACGGTCAAGCCAGCCGGCCCTTTACTTATGACACAGGCGCACGCTTGGCACTACTTTGTTGATTCACGTGCGGCTACTGCGTACACAATTCACAAACACAGAAAATATATTTTTATTTGGTTTGGAGTGTACTTTGGGGGTTACAGCACCCTTTAACGGTCAAGCCAGCCGGCCCTTTACTTATGACACAGGCGCACGCTTGGCACTACTTTGTTAATGCACGTGCGGCTACTGCGCACACAATTCACAAACACAGAAAATATTTTTTTATTTGTTTTGGAGTGTACTTTGGGGGTTACAGCACCCTTTAACGGTCAAGCCAGCCGGCCCTTTACTTATGACACAGGCGCACCCTTGGCACTACTTTGTTGATGCACGTGCGGCTACTGCGCACACAATTCACAAACACAGACAAAATATTATTTTTTTTAGCACTTGGGGGGAGCACCCCTGATGGACAGAGCACCCCCTGGACAACACTACAGCACCCCTTTAGGACTGGGACACTGCACAGGACTTTGGAGTGGACACAGCCCCTATGGACAACTGACTGCACAACACAGTCCAGCCAGCCCCTATGGACTTTGAAGTAGTGGACACAGCCCCTATTAACAACAGCAGTACAGCACAACACAGCCAGCCCCTATGGACTTTGAAGTAGTGGACACAGCCCCTATGGACAACAGCAGCACAGCGCAGCGCAGCACAGCACAACACTACTCTGCACTACACTACACAGCCCAGCCCTAACTCCCACCCTCCCTCTTCACTGTCCACAGCCGAGTGAGAAAATGGCGCTGACGCGGGTACCTTATATAGGATCCAAAACCCGCGAGACCCGGAAGGCGGGATGATGACGTTTTGCCTCGATTTCAGATCCGAGTCAGGCGGGAAAAGTCGAGCCTGACTCGGATCGGCCTCGGATCGGGGGGGCTCGGGGGGGGGTTCGGATTTCAGAAATCCGAACCCGCTCACCCCTAATGCCATTACATCTATGCTGGTATTAGATGTCCATCCAATATCCACCATTAGTGCAGTGGGTTTTAGACAGTTAATTCAGGTCCTGTGTCCCCGCTACTAAATCCCATTTAGGTTCCACTTCACTAGAAAAGCAATTCCCAGCCTGTATAGGGATGTTAAAAAATACTTAGTGTCCTCCAAAATGCCGATGTACCCACTGTCCACTTAACCACAGATATGTGGACAAGTGGAACAGGACAAAAGCAAAATTACATGACTGTAACACCACTGGGTGGGTGTATTGCCTTCGGTGGCACCAACAGCAGCAGCATCTAAGAAACAGCAGCTCATTCAAAGACAGGCTACTCTGTGTATCACCGGTTTCCCCCGCTATAACCCCGCTTGGACAACGCCACCAATATTGTGAGAGCATTACAGCAGGGCGAATCCCAACACATCCCATGTTTTGCTCACACAATCAATTTGGTGGTGCAAATTTTTTTAAAAATGACAGGACCATGCAGGAGATGCTCTCTGTGGTCCAAAAAATTTCTGGACATTCCGCCATTCAGCAGGTGCATGTAGAAGATTGCAGCACCTGCAAGAAATGTTGAATCTGCCCTGTCACCAGCTGAAGCAAGAGGTAGTTACAAGGTGGAACTCCCCCCTTTATATGCTTCAGCGGATGGAGGAACAGCAAAAAGCCATCCAAAGCTACACAACAAACTAGGATATAGGAAGAGGAAGGGGAATGTACCTTACGCAACCTCAGTGGAAAATACTTTCTGTGTAGTCACCTGTGAAGTGAGTTCAGACACTGCCAGCTTGAGTTAGGTAATTCCCCTAATTAGACTGTTGGAAAAGCAGCTTGAGTAATTGAAGGAGGATCTGAAACAAAGCGATTGCACTAAGCATGTCCTTTATTCGCTTTGCCAGGATCCAAGAATTGTCAGGATCTTACAATCGGATCAATACATTTTGGCGACCATGCTGGATCCTAGGTTTAAGCCATACGTCATGTCTTTCTTCCCAGCGGACACAGATCTGAAGTGATGCAAAGAGCTATTGGTAAGGAAATTGTCAGCTCATGCGGCACATGATGCAGCGATAGCTCCTCCTTCAGTTTCTCCAGCAAGTGCAGCTGCCAGAAAAAACTAAACTACCCCAAATAAAGACCCACTGGTGATGCAGATGAGTCAACACTACCAAGTTTTGACATCCAGTTGGGTCTAAAAGAATTGCCTACAATTAATGACACCTCTACTGTGACTCCATCTGATATGGATTATTTTAATGATAGCGTCCAAATAGTCATATCAGACAGTCCGTTTCATTACTGGAAGAAAAAAAAGGCAATTTGGAGGCCCTCACACAAACTGACTTTGCTTTACTTGAGCTGCCCACCCTCCAGTGTGTACTCAGAAATGGTTTCCAGCACAGCCGGGAACCTTGTCAGCGATCGGCGTAAGAGGCTACTTCCTCAAAATGTGGAAAAGTTGATGTTCATCAAAATAAACTAGAAATTTAATGAGAAAGACCTTTACCGCCAATTACATCCAAAAATGACAGAGGCACCTGATGCTGTAATGGTGGTATCTAGCATGGACGAATTCATATTGTGTGAAGATGATGTACACACTGATGAGGGTGAGGAATCGGATGATGGTGCCTCTGTAAAGCCAGTTTGTGCACGGAGAGATCATTGCCAGCACTGTCAGCTGCCCTTTGGTAGCTTGTTTTGTGGGGGCCCAAACAAGCCAATCACTTCAGCCACAATTTTCAGTCCCTATTGCTGAAGTGATTGGTTTGTTAAACTGTGAATGTCCTGTTTACTATATACAACATAAGGGCGGGGGGAAGGGCCCAAAGACAATTCCATCTTACACATCTTTTCTTTGCATTATGTGCTGTTTGGGGCAATGCTGACTAATAGTTATAGTTTATTTAACTGCCATCCTGTCTGCCACTGCAGTGCCACTCGGTGCCGTGTTGGAATCTGAACTGCCACAGGTTAGTGCCGCCCATTGCTGTTGCTTAGCTTATTCAGCCAGCTAGCTTGATGCAACCTTTTGGCCTAAACTGGATGAAATCAATTTTGTGAGCTGTGAGGTGGTCAAAATTGACTGCAAATGACTGGGAATCAATACTATTGAGGTTAGTAATACCATAGGGATAAAATCAGGCCCAAATTGTGTGATTTCAGCTGTTGTTATGATTTTTCTGAAAAAATACAGAGCCAAATCCAAAACACGCAAGGGTAATTTTTAGAGATGTGCGCTGACCCTCGTGTTTTGGAGGTTTTTTTGGATCTGGATCCCCCTTGATTTTGGATCTGGATTGGTTTTGCCAAAACCTCACCTCCATGTTTTGTTTTCATGTTTTGGTTTTGGATCTGGATTTTTTCTTTAAAAATAAAAAAAACAGCTAATATCACATAAAATGGGCCTGTATTTGTTCCTACAGTATAATTAACCTCAATAAAATTTATTTCCAGTAATTTCCAATCAATTTTGACCACCTCACAATATTATTTGCTTCATCAAGTTAAGGCCAAAAGGTTGCATCCAGCTGACTAAGCTAAGTGACACAGTGGGCGGCACTAACATGTGGCAGTTCAGCTTATAATTTCCAACATGGATACAGAGTGTTATAGAGTGTGTGTTGGATACACCAAAAGTGCACTTACTGTAACAGCAGTGTCGGCAGAGCGGGGTTGCTGACGGTGTCCTCACCACATGGAATGACAGTACTGCAGTGCTCGCAGTGTCCTCAGTGAAGGGTACCAGTGATGTTGGCAGTGCAGGTGTGCCAGCAGTGTCCTCAGTGCAGGTTTGCTGACTGTGTCGGTAGTGCAGGGGTGTTCTCAATGCAAGGTGCCGGCGGTGTCGGCAGAGTGGGGGTGCCAGCAGTGTCCTCAGTGCATGTGTGCTGACAGAGTTGGCAGTGTAGTGGTGCTGGTGGTATCCTCAGTGTGGGAGTTTTGTCAGTGTCAGCAGTGTGGAGGTTGCTGACGGTGTCCTCAATATGTGGGGCAGCGGTTCAGGGGTGGCAGCAGTGTCGGCAGCGGTGGTGTTGGCAGCGGGGGATGCTGCCAGTGGTGGGGCCCGGCGGTGTTGGTAGAGGGGGGTGCCGGCAGTGTCAGGTGGCGGGGGATGGCGTGTGCCATCTTCTTTTTCTTCTGTATGCATTTTCACTTAGCTTAACACTGATTGGCTGAGAGCCATGACAGAAAGTTCTCTGAGCCAATAAGTGTTAAGCCCACTCAATACAAAACTTTGTGACCCAACAGCGGGGTCACAAGGTTTTGCCTCGGGTGAGGGATCCAGTGCAGGCTGCACTCGGATCGCCCCGGATCCCTGAAATTCGGGTGGGTTTGGATCTCTGAGATCTGAAACTGCTCATCTCTAGTAATTTTGTAAAACTAAATCCAGATCCAAAACCTTAAAGGAGATACAGTTCCAAAACCAAAACACGGGTGTTGGCGCACATCTCTAGTTAGTCTTAGTTTTAGGGTTAGCATTAGTGTCAGGCTTATGGTTAGGTTAGGGTTAGGTACAATTTTGAAAATAGCTGTCAACATTGTGAACATGTAGACTATGGGCTTTTTTTCATGAAGCGGGATATACACTGATTGTGAGTGTCGTTATAAACCTTCATCTCTGACCGGCTCATAAGCGATGGGTTACAAAAGTCGCCACTTCGTAAATAAAGCCCTTTATGTCAAAGTCGGCATGTTGCATGTAAACATTGAAAATGTCGACTTAATGAAAATGCAGCTGTCGACTTAGTGAATTTGACAGTGTGATTGTCGACATTTTCTCTGTCGACAAATGAAAGCGAATCCTTCTGGAAAGAGCCTCAACTGTTCATGTAAAAGTAATTTTGGTGCAATGCGAAACTTGTAAAACCTGCTGGAACATCTGCTCAGTGACTTAACGTCTGCTTATGCCGATTTGTCCCACGATTATTAGAGCCAGACATTCCGGATTGAGAGATGAAGTCTTCAGTCACATTGTAGCTAGTAACATTAAAAATTATCAATTGGTTCCGATTGACAGATGCAAACAGTTCATCTCTTCAGACCACGCTCACTTAGTTTGCCTGGTGTTTGCCTGCCCTGGACCCTTTGCTCCATCTCTGTATTTCCAAGTCTTTTATCCTTTGCCCTTGCACAAAGAAAGGTCGCTTGCATTTTATAGATGGCGTGTGTGAAAGCAGATTCAGCTCTCTGTAAGAGATCTTTGCACCCGCGCTGTAATTCAACCACTTTATTTCCCGAGCTGCAGACAAAGACCGTTCTCCATTAAGAGTAGGAAAGGTTTACGGCTGGCCCTGGTTTCTGAGTAGCTTCAGAGAGAGATATCATCCACAATCACATTAACACCTGCATTGTTACATCAATAATCAGACAGTGCCCAGAAAAGCTGAACCAACAACGCCCATGTATCAAACCAGGGACATACAGAAGTTTGACTAGTTACATTATGCTGGCATACAGAAAAGTGGGTGTATAATGTGACTGATGAAGCCAGCTACCCGCCTGGGAAACGCATGAAAGTGGCGCTTCTCATTTCGTTAATGCTACAATTATGATCTAGCATGATCTATAAAAACTATTTATCTTCCATCTAGATGTAAGTGTGTCCATATCTGTTAGAGATGTGGGGGTCCACTTCTCAGAGACCCAACAAAAAACAAATTTAGGGGTTCTGAGTTGAACAGAGTCCCGGTATAGATCTTCCTGTGGTTTGGAACTCGGACTTTGAAACCGAACTTGGGTTTTGGATTGCACACTAACAGGTCAAAATTATGTCATTTTAACTGTTAGGTTCTGGTTTTGTATTTAAAAAAAACAAGTGAGGGTGGGTTTTGCCAAACAAATACCAAAACACGAAGATGAATCCGGATCCAAAACTAAAACATGGGGGTCAGCGTACATCTCTAGTGTCTATATGATGTTTTCATTTACATATTGTACTTTTATTGATTTGTGGAATAAATAAATGTTGTCTATATTATGAATAGGGGTGTGCACCGGCCACTTTTCGTGTTTTGTGTTTTGGTTTTGGATCTGGATCTTTCTTCGTGTTTTGGATCTGGATTGGTTTTGCCAAAACCACCCTTCCGTGTTTTGGGTTCTGGGTTTTGTGTTTTGGATCTGTATTTTTTTTTTAAAAAGCATAAAAACAGCTAAAATCACAGAATTTGTTGGTTTCTCTGCTCCTATGCTATTATTAACCTCAATAACCTTAATTTCCACTCATTTCCAGTCTATTCTGAACACCTCACACCTCACAATAGTGTTTTCATGTCCAAAAGGTTGCACCGAGGTAGCTGGATGACTATGCTAAGCGACACGAGTGGGCGGCACAAACACGTGACCCATCTAGGAGTGACACTGCAGTGGCAGACAGGATGGCAGTTAGAAAAACTAGGCCCCAAACTGTACATAATGCAAAGAAAAAAAAGAAGTGCAAGATGGAATTGTCCTTGGGCCCTCCCACCCACCCTTATGTTGTATAAACAGGACATGCACACTTTAACGAATCAATCATTTCAGCGCCAGGGTCTGCCACACAACTGTGGCTGAAATGATTGGTTCGTTTGGGCCCCCACAAAACAAGCTGGCAATTAATGTGTCCCTGCACAAACTGGCTCTACGGAGGCAAGATGTCATCCTCATCCTCCTCATCCACCGATTCCTCACCCTCTTCAGTGTGTACATCCTCATCCTCACAAAGTATTAACTCGTCCCCACTTGAATCCACCACCACAGGTCCCTCTGTACCTTCTGGAGGCTGGTCTCCCTGGAAGAGCTGATAATTCATTTTGATGAACATCATCTTCTCCACATTCTGTGGAAGCAACCTCCTACGCCTTTCGCTGACAAGGTTCCCGGCTGCACTAAACACTCTTTCGGAGTACACACTGGAGGGGGGGCAACTCAGGTAAAATAGAGCCAGCTTGTACAGGGGCCTCCAAATTGCCTCTTTTTCCTGCCAGTACAGGTATGGACTGTCTGACATGCCTACTTGGATGCTGTCACCGATGTAATCCTCCACCATTCTGTCAATGGTGACAGTATCATATGCAGTGACAGTAGACATGTCAGAAATTGTTGCCAGGTCCTTCAGTCCGGACCAGATGTCCAAACTTGGTCCTGCCTGCCCTGCATCACCGCCAGTGGGTTGCTTAGGATACCTAAGTTTTTTCCTGGCAGCCCCAGTTGCGGGAGAAAATGAAGAAGGAGCCGTTGACGTGTCACGTTCCGCTTCAGCTGACAGTGTGTTCACCAGCAGGTCTTTGCACCTCTGCAGGCTTGTGTCGGCCGGAAAGAGAGACACCACATAGGCTTTAAACCTAGGATCAAGCACGGTGGCCAAAATGTAGTGGTCTGATTTCAACAGATTGACCACCCTGGAATCCTGGCAAAGCGAATGAAGGGCTTCATCCACAAGTCCCACATGCCGAGCGGAATCGCTCCGTCTTAGCTCCTCCTTCACTTTCTCCAGCTGCTTCTGCAAAAGCCTGATGAGGGGAATGACCTGACTCAAGCTGGCTGTGTCTGAACTGACTTCACGTGTGGCAAGTTCGAAGGGCTGGAGAACCTTGCACAACACGGAAATCATTCTCCACTGCGCTTGAGTCAGGTGCATACCCCCTCCTTTGCCTATGTCATAGGTGGATGTATAGGCTTGTATGGCCTTTTGCTGCTCCTCCATCCTCTGAAGCATATAGAGGGTTGAGTTCCACCGCGTCACAACCTCTTGCTTCAGGTGATGGCGGGGCAGGTTCAAGAGTGTTTGCTGGCGCTCCAGTCTTCGGCACGCAGTCGCTGAATGGCGAAAGTGGCCAGAAATTTTTCGGGCCACCCAAAGCGTCTCCTGCACGCCCCTGTCGCTTTTCAGAAAATTCTGCACCACCAAGTTTATTGTGTGAGCAAAACATGGGACGTGCTGGAATTTGCCCAGATGTAATGCCCGCACAATATTGGTGGCGTTGTCAGATATCACAAATCCCCAGGAGAGTCTAAGTGGGGTAAGCCACTGGGCGATGATTTCCCTCAGTTTCTCTAAGAGGTTGTCGGTGGCGTGCCTCTTACTGAAACCGGTGATACACAGCGTAGCCTGCCTTGTAACGAGCTGGCATTTCTGAGATGCTGCTACTGGTGACGCTGCTGCTGTTGCTGCGTAAGGTGATACATCTACCCAGTGGGCTGTCACAGTCATATAGTCCTTAGTCTGCCCTGTTCCACTTGTCCACATGTCCGTGGTTAAGTGGACATTGTGTACAACGGCATTTTTCAGGACACTGAGGACACTTTTTCTGACGTTTCTGTACAGTCTCGGTATCGCCTGCCTAGTGAAGTGGAATCTAGACGGGATTTGGAACCGGGGACACACTACCTCCATCAATTGTCTAAATCCCACTGCACTAATGGCGGATACCGGACGCACGTCTAACACCAACATAGCAGTCAAGGCCTCAGTTATACGTTTTGCTTCAGGATGACTGCTGTCGTACTTCATCCTCCTCGCTAAGGACTGTTGGAGTGTCAATTGTTTAGTAAAAGTAGTGGTGTTCCTACTTCCTCTCTGGGATGATGAACGACTCCCAGCAGCAGCAACAGCAGCAGCGGCAGCAGTAGGCGTAGCAATGCAGGATCCTCCAGAGGAATCCCGGATAGGAGAGTCAGTCATGCCAGTGACATGGCCTGCAGGACTACTTCCGATCCTGACTAAGGAGGAAATTGACGAGGAGGGAGTTGACGGTGTTGTTTGCAGGCGCTTGGATACAACAGGACAACGGGATTTAGGTGTCCCTGGACTGCTTACGGTCTTAGCCAAAGTTTCTGAACTTGACAGTAACTTTTTATGAACGCGCTGCAGGTGCCGTATAAGGGAGGATGTTCCTAGGTGGTTGACGTCCCTACCCCTACTTATTTCACCTTTACATATGGTACATATGGCAAGACAGTTGTTGTCCGGATTTGGATAGAAATATTGCCAGACCAAAGAGGTGGAATGTTTGGTCTTCTGCCCAGGCATGACCGTGATGGGCTTTTTCATCCCACGGACAACAACTGTCTCCCCCGGAGCCTGATTTAAACAAACCACATCACCATCAGAATCCTCCTCGCCAACTTCCTCCTCAGCGCCAGCTACACCAGTATCCTCATCCTGTTGTACTTCAACAGTGACATCTTCAATTTGCATATCAGCAAGTGGACTGTGGGTGCTCCTTTCAGCACTTGCAGGGGGCGTGCAAATGGTGGAAAGAGCCACCTCTTCCCGTCCAGTGCTGGGAAGGTCAGGCATCGCAACCACCACCACACTTGGACTCTCCTTGGGGATTTGTGATATCTTCTTAGAAAGCACAGTTCTTCGCTGTGCTTTTGCCAGCTTAACTCTTTTGATTTTTTTAGTGGGAGGAGGGCTTCCATCGTCATGTGAAGCTGAACCACTAGTCATGAACATACTAGGGATCGACCTTAGCCGTTCCTTGCCACTCCGTGTCGTAAATGGCATATTGGCAAGTTTACGTTTCTCTTCAGCTGATTTAAATGTCTTTTTCAAGGTCATTTTCCTGAACTTTGCCATTTGGGATTGTATGTGCCCTCTACTATGACATTGGGCATCGGCCTTGGCAGACGACGTTGATGGCATGTTATCGTCTATGTCATGACTAGTGGCAGCAGCTTCAGCACTAGGAGGAAGTGGTTCTTGATCTTTCTCTATTTTATTTTTATCGGAGAAAGTTTGGTCCTCCATTTATGTTATATCGATTTGATATATACGTGCGGCTAAACACAGAAAACAATTTTTTTTTTGGTTTGGACTGGAGTGTACTTTGGGGGTTACAGCACCCTTTAACGGTCAAGCCAGCCGGCCCTTATGACACAGGCGCACTCTTGGCACTACTTTGTTGATGCACGTGCGGCTACTGCGCACACAATTCACAAACACAGAAAATAATTTTTTTTTTGGTTTGGACTGGAGTGTACTTTGGGGGTTACAGCACCCTTTAATTGTCAAGCCAGCCGGCCCTTTACTTATGACACAGGCGCACGCTTGGCACTACTTTGTTGATGCACGTGCGGCTACTGCGCACACAATTCACAAACACAGAAAATAATTTTTTTTTTGGTTTGGACTGGAGTGTACTTTCGGGGGTTACAGCACCCTTTAACGGTCAAGCCAGCCGGCCCTTTACTTATGACACAGGCGCACGCTTGGCACTACTTTGTTGAAGCACGTGCAGCTACTGCGCACACAATTCACAAACACAGAAAATAATTTTTTTTTTGGTTTGGACTGGAGTGTACTTTCGGGGGTTACAGCACCCTTTAACGGTCAAGCCAGCCGGCCCTTTACTTATGACACAGGCGCACGCTTGGCACTACTTTGTTGAAGCACGTGCAGCTACTGCGCACACAATTCACAAACACAGAAAATAATTTTTTTTTTGGTTTGGACTGGAGTGTACTTTCGGGGGTTACAGCACCCTTTAACGGTCAAGCCAGCCAGCCCTTTACTTATGACACAGGCGCACGCTTGGCACTACTTTGTTGATGCACGTGCGGCTACTGCGCACACAATTCACAAACACAGAAAATAATTTTTTTTTTGGTTTGGACTGGAGTGTACTTTCGGGGGTTACAGCACCCTTAACGGTCAAGCCAGCCGGCCCTTTACTTATGACACAGGCGCACGCTTGGCACTACTTTGTTGATGCACGTGCGGCTACTGCGCACACAATTCACAAACACAGAAAATAATTTTTTTTTTGGTTTGGACTGGAGTGTACTTTCGGGGGTTACAGCACCCTTAACGGTCAAGCCAGCCGGCCCTTTACTTATGACACAGGCGCACGCTTGGCACTACTTTGTTGATGCACGTGCGGCTACTGCGCACACAATTCACAAACACAGAAAATAATTTTTTTTTTGGTTTGGACTGGAGTGTACTTTCGGGGGTTACAGCACCCTTAACGGTCAAGCCAGCCGGCCCTTTACTTATGACACAGGCGCACGCTTGGCACTACTTTGTTGATGCACGTGCGGCTACTGCGCACACAATTCACAAACACAGAAAATAATTTTTTTTTTGGTTTGGACTGGAGTGTACTTTCGGGGGTTACAGCACCCTTAACGGTCAAGCCAGCCGGCCCTTTACTTATGACACAGGCGCACGCTTGGCACTACTTTGTTGATGCACGTGCGGCTACTGCGCACACAATTCACAAACACAGAAAATATATTATTTTTTTAGCACTTGGGGGGAGCACCCCTGATGGACAGAGCACCCCCTGGACAACACTGCAGCACTCCTTTAGGACTGGGACACTGCACAGGACTTTGGAGTTGACACAGCCCCTATGGAGAACTGACTGCACAACACAGTCCAGCCAGCCCCTATGGACTTTGAAGTAGTGGACACAGCCCCTATTAACAACAGCAGCACAGCACAACACAGCCAGCCCCTATGGACTTTGAAGTAGTGGACAACAGCAGCACTACACTACACTACACTACACAGCCCTAACTCCCACCCTCCCTCTTCACTGTCCACAGCCGAGTGAGAAAATGGCACCGACGTGGGTACCTTATATAGGATCCAAAACCCGCGAGACTCGGAAGGCGGGATGATGACGTTTTGCCTCGATTTCAGATCCGAGTCAGGCGGGAAAAGTCGAGCCTGATTCGGATTGGACTCGGATCGGGGGGGCTCGGGGGGGTTCGGATTTCAGAAATCCGAACCCGCTCACCCCTAGTTATGAATACCTGTATAATAAGCCCCCCCTCTCTCATTATATAACAAGTCTTAGAAGATTCCAAGGCTGATGCTGCACTCCCTGCTCCCGACCATTCACTTCCCTGCTTTCACTACTGAACCAGCAGCAGTAAATTTACAGTACATATCAGAGAGAATGAGATCGTTCCAGTGGGGAAGAGGGGGGAGACCAATATGGAGAGACGTGACCCCTGTGGCGGAGGGAAATACCCCTCCGGATGATGGGAGAGACCCCTGTAGAAGGGAGAGACCCCTGGAAGGGGGGGTGACAATGTGGGGTGGAAAGAACTCAAGGGAGTTGGGAGAAGATCCCTCTTATTCAGATGTGCATGAATTACAAATGAGCGGGTCCGGTTCTCAGAGATCTGGACCCACCCAAACTACACAATCTGGGCTGGGATCGGGTTTTCATGCCCGACTCGGATCCCAAAATGAGGCAAAACATCATCATCTCGCTGTCGGATCTATATAAGTCCCCTCCCGAGGTGATCGGCTTGCTTAGTCCCAGGCTGTGCGGTGGTGCGGTGCTCCGTTGAAGGAGAGCTGTGTTGTCCAATACAGGGGTGTGTTGTGTTTACCATGAAGGGGTTAGCTGTGCTGGGCTGTGTTGTCCAAGCCAGGCAGGGTGTGCTATGCTCTGTTCAGGGGGCTGTGTTGTTATCATTACTAATCCAGGGGTGTGCTGTCCAGAGATGTGCTGTCCGTCCAATATTGTGAGCTGTGAGGTGGTCAAAATTGACTGGAAAAGACTGAAAATAAATGTTATTGAGATTAGTAATACTGTAGGAACAAAAAAAAGGCCAAATTATGTGATTTCAGCTGAAAAAATCCAGAACCAAAACAAGCAAGGGTGGTTTTATAAAACCAAATCCAGATTCAAAACATTGAAGGAGATACAGATCCAAAACCAAAACATGGGGGTAGGCACACAGCTCTAGCATGAATATGGCACCTGAAGAAAGATAGTTGTCAGCACTCATCCTCACTTTTGCAAATATATTTAGGTAATTCCACACTAACGTCTTATATAATCCAATGCTGGGGTGTCACCTGGTAGGAGCAGGGCGGCTTCATAAGCATATATTCAATAAGGTGCTCTCACCAGACTTGAATAGCAAACAAGGGAACTTTTATTCACATTGCAGTCATCTGACAAAGTCGACGTTTCAGTCCTCCCTGGGACTTTCTTCAAGACATATACATATATAATTTGCATCTGATTCACTTAGCGATGCTCTAATCCACCTGGCTACTTATTATTGCCATTATCTGGCCATTTGCTGCACGGAGTCAGAGATGGGTGCAGTCCTTATATTTATACAGTTGAGTGATGTTGTGCTACTGTGCATGCGCGAAAAGTCTTGAAAAACCCTTACTGCGCACGCGCAAACCAATGTAAGCGATGCCTTCAGCAATTGCGTATGGAATCACTAACACTTGAGAAGAGGTTTGCGCTCCATGGGTTTATCAAGGTGGAGACTGGAAGGTGACTTAGAGTGATAACAAAAATGGGCTGTTTCATGGGCGTGTTATGAGAGTGTCACGGGTGTGTCTGGGGGACGCCGCTGCACTTCCAGTCACACATCCAATGCGTCAGACGCCATGTTTAGTTGGATTATAAAATAGTAGCTGGAGTAGACACTAGGCTACCGCAAATGTCGAAGGTGAGACCGGCACAGACCACGCAGCCTGAAAGTGGGCGTCTCACCGCTCTTACTCTCCATCGCAACGTCCCACATATAGGGAAGGCTGAGATTAGAATTTGCATAGTCCCGCAACCGCTATTGTGAGAGTGGCTGTGATCGCGGCTGCATTACCAGCCATCTTTGAATCAGGTCATGTGTTTCCATTGCGATTCTAAAACCACGCCTCCGGTCCTACTCCAGTTCCATCTGACATGGGTACATGAAGGGGAGGGAGCCGCAGTTGCAAAGTTTAGTATGCAAACAACATTTTTGATAACACACTTTACGCTGCTGAAAGGTTGCAAATGAGGAACAGCCCCTTAAGAGTATAAAAGCCCCTATAAAAGTGTCTGTCACCCACAAGATAGCCTGCAACAATTGTATATGTGTTGTGAGAAATCAACTATTCATGCAACATTGTAAGTGATAGATCAATATTCAAAATGCATTAAAATTGCAAAATGATGGATGTGGTGTTGCAAATCCAAACTTCGGCACACAATCAGTGTTAAGTAGGGATGTGCATAGACCCCGGGTTTAGGTTTTGGATCTGTATCGCCTTGTGTTTTGGATCTGGATTTGGTTTTGCCAAAACCACCCTTTTCGTGTTTTGATTTTGGATCTGGATTTTTTTATTTTTTTTATAAAATCTGCTAAAATCACATAATTTGTGTTTTTTTTTTGTTCCTACAGTATTATTAACCTCAATAACATTAATTTCCACTTGTTTCCAGTCAATTTTGACCACCTCACAGCTCACAATATTGTTTTCATCCAGTTTAGGCCCAGAATTTGCACCAAGCTAGCTGGCTGACTAAGCTAAGTGGCAGCAGTGGGCAGCACAAACACATGGCAGTTCAACCCCACATAAGGAAACAAATGTTTTTATTATTCAAGAGGCCTGAGGGAGTTGGAGTATGTAGTTGAAGGCAGGGACAGGAAGGGTTGATTGGTAGTAAATTTAATTACATTTTTTGATTCCGAAGCAAATTTATGAGGGAGAAGGGGAGGCATTTACAAAAAATATTTTACTCATTCACATAAGTCCTTGCCCCAGAAGAATCCTTGAGTGCTATGACTGCTGCTTCTCTGGGAGTGGATTTTCATCCCAGAAGGGGACCAGGAAGACTACTAGTAGCGCTTTAAAAAAACAATTGACTGTTAAACAAGCCTTTGCAAAGATTACACTTGATTAGAAAAGCATTTCCCAACCTATACAAGGACATAAAAAAAACTTAATTGGTGGCCTCCAAAATGCCGTTGTACCCACTGTCCACTTAACCACAGATATGTGGGCAAGTCCAACAGAGCAAATGCAAGATTTAAGGTTTAAGTCGTACGTTGTGTCTTTCTTGAGAATCCTTGAGCGCTATGACTGCTGCTGCTGGGAGTGGATTTTCATCCCAGAAGGGGACCAGGAAGACTACTAGTAGTGCTTTAAAAAAACAATTGACTGTTAACCAATCCTTTGCGAAGATTCCACTTCACTAGAAAAGCATTTCCCAACCTGTACAGGGACATTAAGAAAAACTTAATTAGTGGCCTTCAAAATGCCTTTGTACCCACTGTTCACTTAACCATAGATATATGGGCAAGTCAAACAGAGCAAATGCAAGATTTAAGATCCAAGATGTAAGTCTTACGTTTTGTCTTCCTTGAGAATCCTTGAGCGCTTTGCCTGCTGCTGTTCAACTGGGAGTGGATTTTCATCCCAGAAGGGATGAAGATGCTGTGTCTTTCTTCCCAATGGAAACAGATCTGAAGAGATGCAAAGATCTGTTGGTAAGCCAGTTGTCAGCTCAAGTGGCATGTGATGCAGCTTTGGCATCTTTTGAGAAAAAACTAAACTTGCCCAAAAAAACCCACTGGTGATGCAGATGAGTCAAAACAACCAAGTTTTTTTGTCTTGTGCCCAGGCATGACAATGGGCTCTTTCTTATCATGGGCAACAACTGTTTCATCCACTGGTGCCTAATTTACACAAACAACATCCTCATCAACAACATCCTCATCATCAACATCCTCATCATCAACATCCTCTTTAGCGTCAGCTATCCTTCTCATCCTGGTGCACTTCCACAGAAGCACCCTCGATTTCCTTAGCCTTAGCCTTTCCTTGCCACTTCATGTGGTGAAACTGGCATATTGCCAATATTTTATCTTTCTGCAGCTAACTTTCCCTTTGATGTTTTCTTCTTTACCACTGTAAAAAATTGGTTGTTGATTTTAGATGCCCTGACTTAAGCCCTGTATGCCCTTGGGCATCGGCTTTAGTAGATGATGTAGATGGACTAGTATCATCATGACTGGTGGCACTGACAGCAGCTCTAGCACTAGTATGTGGTTGATGCTCTCCTCTCAAGTCTCAACTGATTTTTCTCCATATCAACAAACACGAATGAAGTGGGGTACAGCATACAGATCAATTTGTACCAATTTTGAATATTACACTGTGGTATCAATGACCTACAGTGTCACAAGATTTTTTATGAATAATAAAAGAATAACACACTGCACTTAAACTTACAGTGTCACAAGATAATTTATGAATAAGAATAACACACTGAGCTACCACATACAGTAGGCTCGTATTCAATTAGGGAGCGAAAAGTCCATACTGGACTTTTTGTTCCACATCAGAGCTTTTCTGGGGATAAAGTATTGGGAGCATGCCACCTTTATGCCTGTATTCAATTTAAAATGAGCGAAAACGGTACCTGGCGAATTTGGATCTACGAAAAAAATGGGAATTTTCGGGAAATGTGCCTGAGACTACCCTAAAGATGTCCAGACATTGGGGATCACTATGGGTACCCCTGTTTTTTCCTGCAGAAGAAAGTCGGGTGTTTAAATAGCTGCGGCAGGTGATTTTTTTCCTGACATTGAATAAGTGATGCAGAAGAGCACTTAGGTTTTTTTTTTTCGTTTTTTTAAGTGGTCCCATCAAATTTGGGGTACATGAAAATGGGTACTAGCATATTTTTAAGTCCCTAAAGTAATTTTTTAAAAATTCTGCAAAAATACACATGCCGCTAATAGCCTATTCTAGAAAACACCTGCCGCATACTTATAGAATACCAAAATACTAAACCTATTTCCCTATTTTTAAACACTGTTTCCCCTTTTTTTATCACCCCAAATTTTTTACTCATTTTTTTGGGGTGTCCCTATTTTTTTTTACTTTTTTTGACACAGTTTATTTTTAAATGGCATTCCCAGCAGTGCAGCTATTGTTTTAAGCCTGCACCCCTAAACCCCAATTCTGCACTTTTTTCGCCATGTAAAACATGGTGAAAAGTTATCCCCGTGTTATTTCAAAGACTTCAAAACTGCGAAAAGTCTTTGAGATTGAATACGGGGATAATTGAAATAGGCAAAAATGATGTCATCGGCCTAATTGAATACCCCCCATAGTGTCACAAGATTAATTATTTATGAATAAGAATAACACAATGCGCTACCACTTAGTGTCACAAGATTAATTATTCATGAATAAGAATAACACACTGAGCTACCACCTACAGTGATGTCATTATGTTTTATATATAACTCATGTTATTTAGCACTTTGTTGTGGTCTTGTAGTCAGTGTGTAGACTAGTAATAATTTATTCACAATTGAGGAAAGAAGTGAAAAGTTGAATATTAGACTGTGCTACCACTTACAGTGTCACAAGATTAATTATGAATAAGAATAACACACTGCGCTACCACTTACAGTGTCACAAGATTAATTATTTATGAATAAGAATAACACACTGCACTACCACTTTTAGTGTCACTAGATTCATTATTTATGAATAAGAATAACACACTGCGCTACCACTTTCGGTGTCACTAGATTAATTATTTATGAATAAGAATAACACACTGCACTACCACTTTTAGTGTCACTAGATTAATTATTTATGAATAAGAATAACACACTGCGCTACCACTTTCGGTGTCACTAGATTAATTATTTATGAATAAGAATAACACACTGCGCTACGGCTTATAGTGTCACAATGCGTGGACGATAAACTGCGGTCTGGCCAGCAGTGTCACCAAACAATAATAGCGCAGCTAAGCTGCTATGTTTTTGTGGATTGATATTTATATTATTAATTTAATTTCACTTTTATTTTTTTACACTGGGGAAGAGCACCCCTGAGGAAGTAGTCCCATGATGAACAACACAGACAGCACCCCTTTTCTATGGGAATCAAAGCACCCCTGCCGAGTGCGGACAGACCACCTGCAGTGCAGAGTCACAAATACGTGGACGATAAACTGCGGCAGTGTCACCATACAATAATAGCGCAGCTAAGTTGCTAACGCACACACAAACAAAAAACTTTTTTTTTTAAACTGGGGAAGAGCACCCCCATGTACAACACAGAACCCCATTATGGACTGCAGCCCTAGCCTGATGGACAGGACAAGCGACACAGCAGCTGCAGCACCCACTGAAGGAAGCCCCCCTTTATATACTGCAGCCACTGAGAACCGGACCCACCCGAACTTCCAGATCCGAGGTGAGAAGTGAGTCCAGCTCGGGTTTTCCTGCCTGAATCAGACCTCAAAACGAGGCAAAACGTCATCCTCCCGCTGTCGGGTTCTCGCTGGTTTTGGAATATATAAAGGTCCCCGAGATCGGCGCCATTTTCACTTCATCTCTAGTGTGAAGCAAATTGACTGAGACAAATTTTAGCTGCAATGCTGAAAACACATTTTTGGGACTTCGCGTAATACGACACAAATTCCCCCCCAGAAGCGTCATGTTTATATGTTTTGACATTTTGTTCTTTTTAAACAGAATATTTTTCTTTTCTTTTTTTTTTTTTGAGCAAAGAACATTGGAGACTGACCGGAAATGTGGGAGGGGATTGTCAGTAGGGGGCTTGTCTCTGCTGTTCCATTGTCTGCGAACAGCAGCTAGGTAACCATTACATTACTGTACTTTATGTACTGTGAATATAGAATAGAATTTACTGAGGTTAATACAGAATTTGCCGAACGCATTGTAGGTGCTGGTTTACTTACAGTACAGGAAGGGAACATGAGGACAGAATGAATAGGGTGAGGCTTATTCATTCTCCCGCCCCAGTATTACCAGCATTCACGGTCTCTATTGTCAATGTCAGCTTTGTAGTTAACTGTTATTTTTGGGTCCTTGAAAAACAAAAGACTATCCTGATATTCATCACCAATTTGGTACACATCCACCATGAATATTATGCATCTTTTGTTAGAAGAGTAGACTATGCATCAATTTTACACCAGGAGAAAACAGTAATATTTGCACCAGGATAATGTTAGGTGGGATGCAGTCATAAAACCAACGCCAGAATCCCGACGCTTATGAGAATACCAGTGCCGGCATCCCAAAGTAAATACAGGGGTTAGTGGGAGGGATAGAGTTAGGATTAGGCACTAGGGGGAGGTTAGGTTTAGGCTGCAGGGAGGGAGGGTGAGGGGCAGTGGCGTATCTATAATGGTTGCAGTGTGTGCGGGGCAAACGGGCCCCCGGGGAGGGGGCCCCGCACTGCACACCCTGCACCCATATTATTTTAAACTTACCTGTCCATGGTCCCGCGTCGGGTGTCAGCGCTGCTCAGAATATAGGAAAATGGCCATCGCGGCTATTTCTCCGGTGTTCTGCGCATGCGCACGCCTGGAGTCTACTAATGCCCGGTGACTGGCCAGCTGTGTTAGTCAGCTGCCGGCCACTGGGAAGAGAGGAGGGAGCCCCACACGAGGAGTACACATGGGCCCCCTCCTCTCTTAAGACGCCGCTGGTTAAGGGTTAGGTTAGGCTTACTTTTATCGAGGCGTCTGCATTGTAACTTGGCAGGGATGCTGGAGTAGGGATTCTGACTGCTGGGATCCAGAGCACCAGCATCCTATACCTATTGTTGGTAGGCAGAGCAAAATATGCGCCAAGATGACGCTAGGATAATACATTAGTATATGTAACAGGATGACACTAGGATAATACAGCAGTATATGCACCAGGATGACACTAGGATAATACAGCAGTATATGCACCAGGATGACACTAGGATAATACAGCAGTATATACACCAGGATGACACTAGGATAATACAGCAGTATATGCACCAGGATGACACTAGGATAATACAGCAGTATATGCACCAGGATGACACTAGGATAATACAGCAGTATATGTACCAGGATGACACTAGGATAATACAGCAGTATATGCACCAGGATGACACTAGGATAATACAGCAGTATATGTACCAGGATGACACTAGGATAATACAGCAGTATATGCACCAGGATGACGCTAGGATAATACAGCAGTATATGCACCAGGATGACGCTAGGATAATACAGCAGTATATGCACCAGGATGACACTAGGATAATACAGCAGTATATGCACCAGGATGACACTAGGATAATACAGCAGTATATGCACCAGGATGACGCTAGGATAATACAGCAGTATATGCACCAGGATGACACTAGGATAATACAGCAGTATATGTACCAGGATGACACTAGGATAATACAACAGTATATGTACCAGGGTGACACTAGGATAATACAGCAGTATATGTACCAGGATGACACTAGGGTAATACAGAAGTATATGCACCAGGGTGACACTAGGATAATACAGCAGTATATGCACCAGGGTGACACTAGGATAATATAGCAGTATATGTACCAGGGTGACACTAGGATAATACAGCAGTATATACACCAGGATGACACTAGGATAATACAGCAGTATATACACCAGGGTGACACTAGGATAATACAGCAGTATATGTAACAGGATGACACTAGGATAATACAGCAGTATATACACCAGGATGACGCTAGGATAATACAGCAGTATATACACCAGGATGACACTAGGATAATACAGCAGTATATGTACCAGGATGACACTAGGATAATACAGCAGTATATACACCATGATGACACTAGGATAATCCAGCAGTATATGTACCAGGATAACACTAGGATAATACAGCAGTGTATACACCAGGGTGACACTAGGATAATACAGCAGTATAAGCACCAGGATGAGACTAGGATAATACAGCAGTATATACAACAGGATGACGCTAGGATAATACAGCAGTATATACACCAGGATGACACTAGAATAATACAGCAGTATATACACCAGGATGACGCTAGGATAATACAGCAGTATATGTACCAGGATGACACTAGGATAATACAGCAGTATATGCACCAGGATGACGCTAGGATAATACAGCAGTATATGCACCAGGATGACGCTAGGATAATACAGCAGTATATGTACCAGGATGACACTAGGATAATACAGCAGTATATGCACCAGGATGACGCTAGGATAATACAGCAGTATATGCACCAGGATGACGCTAGGATAATACAGCAGTATATGCACTAGGATGACGCTAGGATAATACAGCAGTATATGTACCAGGATGACACTAGGATAATACAGCAGTATATGTACCAGGGTGACACTAGGATAATACAGCAGTATATGTACCAGGATGACACTAGGATAATACAGAAGTATATGTACCAGGATGACACTAGGATAATACAGCAGTATATACACCAGGATGACGCTAGGATAATACAGCAGTATATACACCAGGATGACACTAGGATAATACAGCAGTATATGTACCAGGATGACACTAGGATAATATAGCAGTATATGCACCAGGGTGACACTAGGATAATACAGCAGTATATGTACCAGGATAACACTAGGATAATACAGCAGTATATACACCAGGGTGACACTAGGATAATACAGCAGTATAAGCACCAGGACGAGACTAGGATAATACAGCAGTATATGCACCAGGATGACACTAGGATAATACAGCAGTATATGCACCAGGATGACGCTAGGATAATACAGCAGTATATGTACCAGGATGACGCTAGGATAATACAGCAGTATATACACCATGATGACACTAGGATAATCCAGCAGTATATGTACCAGGATGACACTAGGATAATACAGCAGTATATGTACCAGGATGACACTAGTATAATACAGCAGTATATGCACCAGGATGAAGCTAGGATAATACAGCAGTATATGTACCAGGATGACGCAAGGATAATACAGCAGTATATGCACCAGGATGAGACTATGATAATACAGCAGTATATGTACCAGGATGACGCTAGGATAATACAGCAGTATATGTACCAGGATGACGCTAGGATAATACAGCAGTATATGTACCAGGATGACGCTAGGATAATACAGCAGTATATACACCAGGATGACGCTAGTATAATACAGCAGTATATGCACCAGGATGACGCTAGGATAATACAGCAGTATATACACCAGGATGACACTAGTATAATACAGCAGTATATGCACCAGGATGACACTAGGATAATACAGCAGTATATACACCAGGATGACGCTAGGATAATACAGTAGTATATACACCAGGATGACTCTAGGATAATACAGCAGTATATGTACCAGGATGACGCTAGGATAATACAGCTGTATATGCACCAGGATGACGCTAGGATAAAACAGCAGTATATACACCAGGATGACGCTAGGATAATACAGCAGTATATGTACCAGGATGACACTAGGATAATACAGCAGTATATGTACCAGGATGACGCTAGGATAATACAGCAGTATATGTACCAGGATGACGCTAGGATAATACAGCAGTATATACACCAGGATGACGCTAGGATAATACAGCAGTATATGTACCAGGATGACGCTAGGATAATACAGCAGTATATGCACCAGGATGACGCTAGGATAATACAGCAGTATATGCACCAGGATGACGCTAGGATAATACAGCAGTATATGCACCAGGATGACGCTAGGATAATACAGCAGTATATACACCAGGATGACGCTAGGATAATACAGCAGTATATGCACCAGGATGAGACTAGGATAATACAGCAGTATATGCACCAGGGTGACGCTAGGATAATATGCAGTATATACACCAGGGTGACACTAGGATATACAGCAGTATATGTACCAGGGTGAGACTAGGATAATACAGCAGTATATACACCAGGGTGACACTAGGATATACAGCAGTATATGTACCAGGGTGACAATATGTTAATACAGCAGTATATACACCAGGGTGACACTAGGATATACGGCAGTATATGTACCAGGGTGACACTAGGATAATACAGCAGTATATGTACCAGGATGACACTAGGATAATACAGCAGTATATGCACCAGGATGACGCTAGGATAATACTGCAGTATATGCACCAGGATGATGCTAGGATAATACAGCAGTATATGTACCAGGATGAGACTAGGATAATACTGCAGTATATGTACCAGGATGACGCTAGGATAATACAGCAGTATTTGCACCAGGATAACGCTAGGATAATACAACAGTATATGTACCAGGATGTCACTAGGATAATACAGCAGTATATGCACCAGGATGACGCTAGGATAATACAGCAGTATATACACCAGGATGACGCTAGGATAATACAGCAGTATATGTACCAGGATGACGCTAGGATAATACAGTAGTATATGTACCAGGATGACGCTAGGATAATACAGCAGTATATGCACCAGGATGACGCTAGGATAATACAGCAGTATATGTACCAGGATGACGCTAGGATAATACAGCAGTATATACACCATGATGACACTAGGATAATCCAGCAGTATATGTACCAGGATGACACTAGGATAATACAGCAGTATATGTACCAGGATGACAGTAGGATAATACAGCAGTATATACACCAGGACAGGCTTGCCTACCCTCCCGATTTGGTCGGGAGCCTCCCGAATATCGGGTGCTGCTCCCGACCGCCCGGAAAGGCAGGCAAGCGTCCCGGCTGCCGCCTGCCACCCACACATCTACTTGAAACCCCCGCAGCGTTGATGCCCGTTAACGCGATTCGCGCTGAATTGCTTCATCGTGGCTCCGCCCCCCGCTTCACAATGCCTTTATTTTTGGCATCGTGAAGAGGAGGCGGGGCCACGATGACGCGTTCATGCGGACACGCCCCTGGCCCCACCCCCAAAACATCGTCATAGCCGGCCACGCCTCCCCCTCTATGCTTGCATTCAGCTCACTCCCGGAAGGAGGGAGCTGAATATCGGCAAGTATGCACCAGGATGACACTAGGATAATACAGCAGTATATGTACCAGGGTGACACTAGGATAATACAGCAGTATATGTACCAGGATGACGCTAGTATAATACAGCAGTATATGCACCAGGACGACACTAGGATAATACAGCAGTATATGTACCAGGATGTCACTAGGATAATACAGAAGTATATGTACCAGGATGACGCTAGGATAATACAGCAGTATAAACACCAGGACGACACTAGGATAATACAGCAGTATGTGTACCAGGATGACACTAGGATAATACAGAAGTATATGTACCAGGATGACACTAGGATAATACAGCAGTATATGTACCAGGATGACACTAGGATAATACAGCAGTATATACACCAGGATGACACTAGGATAATACAGCAGTATATATACCAGGATGACACTAGGATAATACAGCAGTATATGTACCAGGATGACGCTAGGATAATACAGCAGTATATGTAGTTTATGTACCAGGATGACGCTAGGATAATACAGCAGTATATGTACCAGGATGACGCTAGGATAATACAGCAGTATATACACGAGGATGACGCTAGGCTAATACAGCAGTATATACACCAGGATGACGCTAGGATAATACAGCAGTATATGCACCAGGGTGACGCTAGGATAATACAGCAGTATATGCACCAGGATGACACTAGGATAATACAGCAGTATATATACCAGGATGACACTAGGATAATACAGCAGTATATGTACCAGGGTGACACTAGGATAATACAGCAGTATATGTACCAGGATGACACTAGGATAATACAGCAGTATATGTACCAGGATGACACTAGGATAATACAGAAGTATATGTACCAGGGTGACACTAGGATAATACAGCAGTATATGCACCAGGATGACGCTAGGATAATACAGCAGTATATACACCAGGATGACGCTAGGATAATACAGCAGTATAAGCACCAGGATGACGCTA
This sequence comes from Taudactylus pleione, assembly GCA_031769625.1. Lineage (NCBI taxonomy): Eukaryota > Metazoa > Chordata > Amphibia > Anura > Myobatrachidae > Taudactylus > Taudactylus pleione. The sequence goes on along the minus strand of JAUIMM010000694.1, from coordinate 4,317,074 downwards.
GGATAATACAGCAGTATATGCACCAGGATGACGCTAGGATAATACAGCAGTATATGCACCAAGATGACGCTAGGATAATACAGCAGTATATGCACCAGGATGACGCTAGGATAATACAGCAGTATATGTACCAGGGTGACACTAGGATAATACAGCAGTATATGTACCAGGATGACACTAGGATAATACAGCAGTATATGCACCAGGATGACACTAGGATAATACAGCAGTATATGAACCAGGATGACGCTAGGATAATACAGCAGTATATACACCAGGATGACGCTAGGATAATACAGCAGTATATACACCAGGATGACGCTAGGATAATACAGCAGTATAAGCACCAGGATGAGACTAGGATAATACAGCAGTATATACACCAGGATGACGCTAGGATAATACAGCAGTATATACACCAGGATGACGCAAAGATAATACAGCAGTATATGAACCAGGATGACGCTAGGCTAATACAGCAGTATATACACCAGGATGACGCTAGGATAATACAGCAGTATATGCACCAGGGTGACGCTAGGATAATACAGCAGTATATGCACCAGGATGACACTAGGATAATACAGCAGTATATGTACCAGGGTGACACTAGGATAATACAGCAGTATATGTACCAGGATGACACTAGGATAATACAGCAGTATATGTACCAGGATGACACTAGGATAATACAGAAGTATATGTACCAGGGTGACACTAGGATAATACAGCAGTATATGCACCAGGATGACGCTAGGATAATACAGCAGTATATACACCAGGATGACGCTAGGATAATACAGCAGTATAAGCACCAGGATGACGCTAGGATAATACAGCAGTATATGCACCAGGATGACGCTAGGATAATACAGCAGTATATGCACCAAGATGACGCTAGGATAATACAGCAGTATATGCACCAGGATGACGCTAGGATAATACAGCAGTATATGTACCAGGGTGACGCTAGGATAATACAGCAGTATATGTACCAGGATGACACTAGGATAATACAGCAGTATATGCACCAGGATGACACTAGGATAATACAGCAGTATATGAACCAGGATGACGCTAGGATAATACAGCAGTATATACACCAGGATGACGCTAGGATAATACAGCAGTATATACACCAGGATGACGCTAGGATAATACAGCAGTATAAGCACCAGGATGAGACTAGGATAATACAGCAGTATATACACCAGGATGACGCTAGGATAATACAGCAGTATATACACCAGGATGACGCAAAGATAATACAGCAGTATATGAACCAGGATGACGCTAGGATAATACAGCAGTATATACACCAGGATGAGACTAGGATAATACAGCAGTATATACATCAGGATGACGCTAGGATAATACAGCAGTATATGCACCAGGATGAGACTAGGATAATACAGCAGTATATACACCAGGATGACACTAGGATAATACAGCAGTATATACACCAGGATGACGCTAGGATAATACAGCAGTATATACACCAGGACAGGCTTGCCTACCCTCCCGATTTGGTCGGGAGCCTCCCGAATATCGGGTGCTGCTCCCGACCGCCCGGAAAGGCAGGCAAGCGTCCCGGCTGCCGCCTGCCACCCACACATCTACTTGAAACCCCCGCAGCGTTGATGCCCGTTAACGCGATTCGCGCTGAATTGCTTCATCGTGGCTCCGCCCCCCGCTTCACAATGCCTTTATTTTTGGCATCGTGAAGAGGAGGCGGGGCCACGATGACGCGTTCATGCGGACACGCCCCTGGCCCCACCCCCAAAACGTCGTCATAGCCGGCCACGCCTCCCCCTCTATGCTTGCATTCAGCTCACTCCCGGAAGGAGGGAGCTGAATATCGGCAAGTATGCACCAGGATGACACTAGGATAATACAGCAGTATATGTACCAGGGTGACACTAGGATAATACAGCAGTATATGTACCAGGATGACACTTGGATAATACAGCAGTATATGTACCAGGATGACGCTAGTATAATACAGCAGTATATGCACCAGGACGACACTAGGATAATACAGCAGTATATGTACCAGGATGTCACTAGGATAATACAGAAGTATATGTACCAGGATGACGCTAGGATAATACAGCAGTATAAACACCAGGACGACACTAGGATAATACAGCAGTATATATACCAGGATGACACTAGGATAATACAGCAGTATATATACCAGGATGACACTAGGATAATACAGCAGTATATGTACCAGGATGACGCTAGGATAATACAGCAGTATATGTAGTTTATGTACCAGGATGACGCTAGGATAATACAGCAGTATATGTACCAGGATGACGCTAGGATAATACAGCAGTATATACACGAGGATGACGCTAGGCTAATACAGCAGTATATACACCAGGATGACGCTAGGATAATACAGCAGTATATGCACCAGGGTGACACTAGGATAATACAGCAGTATATGTACCAGGATGACACTAGGATAATACAGAAGTATATGTACCAGGGTGACACTAGGATAATACAGCAGTATATGCACCAGGATGACGCTAGGATAATACAGCAGTATATACACCAGGATGACGCTAGGATAATACAGCAGTATAAGCACCAGGATGACGCTAGGATAATACAGCAGTATATGCACCAGGATGACGCTAGGATAATACAGCAGTATATGCACCAAGATGACGCTAGGACAATACAGCAGTATATGCACCAGGATGACGCTAGGATAATACAGCAGTATATGTACCAGGGTGACACTAGGATAATACAGCAGTATATGTACCAGGATGACACTAGGATAATACAGCAGTATATGCACCAGGATGACACTAGGATAATACAGCAGTATATGAACCAGGATGACGCTAGGATAATACAGCAGTATATACACCAGGATGACGCTAGGATAATACAGCAGTATATACACCAGGATGACGCTAGGATAATACAGCAGTATAAGCACCAGGATGAGACTAGGATAATACAGCAGTATATACACCAGGATGACGCTAGGATAATACAGCAGTATATACACCAGGATGACGCAAAGATAATACAGCAGTATATGAACCAGGATGACGCTAGGCTAATACAGCAGTATATACACCAGGATGACGCTAGGATAATACAGCAGTATATGCACCAGGATGACACTAGGATAATACAGCAGTATATGTACCAGGGTGACACTAGGATAATACAGCAGTATATGTACCAGGATGACACTAGGATAATACAGCAGTATATGTACCAGGATGACACTAGGATAATACAGAAGTATATGTACCAGGGTGACACTAGGATAATACAGCAGTATATGCACCAGGATGACGCTAGGATAATACAGCAGTATATACACCAGGATGACGCTAGGATAATACAGCAGTATAAGCACCAGGATGACGCTAGGATAATACAGCAGTATATGCACCAGGATGACGCTAGGATAATACAGCAGTATATGCACCAAGATGACGCTAGGATAATACAGCAGTATATGCACCAGGATGACGCTAGGATAATACAGCAGTATATGTACCAGGGTGACGCTAGGATAATACAGCAGTATATGTACCAGGATGACACTAGGATAATACAGCAGTATATGCACCAGGATGACACTAGGATAATACAGCAGTATATGAACCAGGATGACGCTAGGATAATACAGCAGTATATACACCAGGATGACGCTAGGATAATACAGCAGTATATACACCAGGATGACGCTAGGATAATACAGCAATATAAGCACCAGGATGAGACTAGGATAATACAGCAGTATATACACCAGGATGACGCTAGGATAATACAGCAGTATATACACCAGGATGACGCAAAGATAATACAGCAGTATATGAACCAGGATGACGCTAGGATAATACAGCAGTATATACACCAGGATGAGACTAGGATAATACAGCAGTATATACATCAGGATGACGCTAGGATAATACAGCAGTATATGCACCAGGATGAGACTAGGATAATACAGCAGTATATACACCAGGATGACACTAGTATAATACAGCAGTATATACACCAGGATGACGCTAGGATAATACAGCAGTATATACACCAGGACAGGCTTGCCTACCCTCCCGATTTGGTCGGGAGCCTCCCGAATATCGGGTGCTGCTCCCGACCGCCCGGAAAGGCAGGCAAGCGTCCCGGCTGCCGCCTGCCACCCACACATCTACTTGAAACCCCCGCAGCGTTGATGCCCGTTAACGCGATTCGCGCTGAATTGCTTCATCGTGGCTCCGCCCCCCGCTTCACAATGCCTTTATTTTTGGCATCGTGAAGAGGAGGCGGGGCCACGATGACGCGTTCATGCGGACACGCCCCTGGCCCCACCCCCAAAACGTCGTCATAGCCGGCCACGCCTCCCCCTCTATGCTTGCATTCAGCTCACTCCCGGAAGGAGGGAGCTGAATATCGGCAAGTATGCACCAGGATGACACTAGGATAATACAGCAGTATATGTACCAGGGTGACACTAGGATAATACAGCAGTATATGTACCAGGATGACACTTGGATAATACAGCAGTATATGTACCAGGATGACGCTAGTATAATACAGCAGTATATGCACCAGGACGACACTAGGATAATACAGCAGTATATGTACCAGGATGTCACTAGGATAATACAGAAGTATATGTACCAGGATGACGCTAGGATAATACAGCAGTATAAACACCAGGACGACACTAGGATAATACAGCAGTATGTGTACCAGGATGACACTAGGATAATACAGAAGTATATGTACCAGGATGACACTAGGATAATACAGCAGTATATGTACCAGGATGACACTAGGATAATACAGCAGTATATACACCAGGATGACACTAGGATAATACAGCAGTATATATACCAGGATGACACTAGGATAATACAGCAGTATATGTACCAGGATGACGCTAGGATAATACAGCAGTATATGTAGTTTATGTACCAGGATGACGCTAGGATAATACAGCAGTATATGTACCAGGATGACGCTAGGATAATACAGCAGTATATACACGAGGATGACGCTAGGCTAATACAGCAGTATATACACCAGGATGACGCTAGGATAATACAGCAGTATATGCACCAGGGTGACACTAGGATAATACAGCAGTATATGTACCAGGATGACACTAGGATAATACAGAAGTATATGTACCAGGGTGACACTAGGATAATACAGCAGTATATGCACCAGGATGACGCTAGGATAATACAGCAGTATATACACCAGGATGACGCTAGGATAATACAGCAGTATAAGCACCAGGATGACGCTAGGATAATACAGCAGTATATGCACCAGGATGACGCTAGGATAATACAGCAGTATATGCACCAAGATGACGCTAGGACAATACAGCAGTATATGCACCAGGATGACGCTAGGATAATACAGCAGTATATGTACCAGGGTGACACTAGGATAATACAGCAGTATATGTACCAGGATGACACTAGGATAATACAGCAGTATATGCACCAGGATGACACTAGGATAATACAGCAGTATATGAACCAGGATGACGCTAGGATAATACAGCAGTATATACACCAGGATGACGCTAGGATAATACAGCAGTATATACACCAGGATGACGCTAGGATAATACAGCAGTATAAGCACCAGGATGAGACTAGGATAATACAGCAGTATATACACCAGGATGACGCTAGGATAATACAGCAGTATATACACCAGGATGACGCAAAGATAATACAGCAGTATATGAACCAGGATGACGCTAGGCTAATACAGCAGTATATACACCAGGATGACGCTAGGATAATACAGCAGTATATGCACCAGGATGACACTAGGATAATACAGCAGTATATGTACCAGGGTGACACTAGGATAATACAGCAGTATATGTACCAGGATGACACTAGGATAATACAGCAGTATATGTACCAGGATGACACTAGGATAATACAGAAGTATATGTACCAGGGTGACACTAGGATAATACAGCAGTATATGCACCAGGATGACGCTAGGATAATACAGCAGTATATACACCAGGATGACGCTAGGATAATACAGCAGTATAAGCACCAGGATGACGCTAGGATAATACAGCAGTATATGCACCAGGATGACGCTAGGATAATACAGCAGTATATGCACCAAGATGACGCTAGGATAATACAGCAGTATATGCACCAGGATGACGCTAGGATAATACAGCAGTATATGTACCAGGGTGACGCTAGGATAATACAGCAGTATATGTACCAGGATGACACTAGGATAATACAGCAGTATATGCACCAGGATGACACTAGGATAATACAGCAGTATATGAACCAGGATGACGCTAGGATAATACAGCAGTATATACACCAGGATGACGCTAGGATAATACAGCAGTATATACACCAGGATGACGCTAGGATAATACAGCAGTATAAGCACCAGGATGAGACTAGGATAATACAGCAGTATATACACCAGGATGACGCTAGGATAATACAGCAGTATATACACCAGGATGACGCAAAGATAATACAGCAGTATATGAACCAGGATGACGCTAGGATAATACAGCAGTATATACACCAGGATGAGACTAGGATAATACAGCAGTATATACATCAGGATGACGCTAGGATAATACAGCAGTATATGCACCAGGATGAGACTAGGATAATACAGCAGTATATACACCAGGATGACACTAGTATAATACAGCAGTATATACACCAGGATGACGCTAGGATAATACAGCAGTATATACACCAGGACAGGCTTGCCTACCCTCCCGATTTGGTCGGGAGCCTCCCGAATATCGGGTGCTGCTCCCGACCGCCCGGAAAGGCAGGCAAGCGTCCCGGCTGCCGCCTGCCACCCACACATCTACTTGAAACCCCCGCAGCGTTGATGCCCGTTAACGCGATTCGCGCTGAATTGCTTCATCGTGGCTCCGCCCCCCGCTTCACAATGCCTTTATTTTTGGCATCGTGAAGAGGAGGCGGGGCCACGATGACGCGTTCATGCGGACACGCCCCTGGCCCCACCCCCAAAACGTCGTCATAGCCGGCCACGCCTCCCCCTCTATGCTTGCATTCAGCTCACTCCCGGAAGGAGGGAGCTGAATATCGGCAAGTATGCACCAGGATGACACTAGGATAATACAGCAGTATATGTACCAGGGTGACACTAGGATAATACAGCAGTATATGTACCAGGATGACACTTGGATAATACAGCAGTATATGTACCAGGATGACGCTAGTATAATACAGCAGTATATGCACCAGGACGACACTAGGATAATACAGCAGTATATGTACCAGGATGTCACTAGGATAATACAGAAGTATATGTACCAGGATGACGCTAGGATAATACAGCAGTATAAACACCAGGACGACACTAGGATAATACAGCAGTATGTGTACCAGGATGACACTAGGATAATACAGAAGTATATGTACCAGGATGACACTAGGATAATACAGCAGTATATGTACCAGGATGACACTAGGATAATACAGCAGTATATACACCAGGATGACACTAGGATAATACAGCAGTATATATACCAGGATGACACTAGGATAATACAGCAGTATATGTACCAGGATGACGCTAGGATAATACAGCAGTATATGTAGTTTATGTACCAGGATGACGCTAGGATAATACAGCAGTATATGTACCAGGATGACGCTAGGATAATACAGCAGTATATACACGAGGATGACGCTAGGCTAATACAGCAGTATATACACCAGGATGACGCTAGGATAATACAGCAGTATATGCACCAGGGTGACGCTAGGATAATACAGCAGTATATGCACCAGGATGACACTAGGATAATACAGCAGTATATATACCAGGATGACACTAGGATAATACAGCAGTATATGTACCAGGGTGACACTAGGATAATACAGCAGTATATGTACCAGGATGACACTAGGATAATACAGCAGTATATGTACCAGGATGACACTAGGATAATACAGAAGTATATGTACCAGGGTGACACTAGGATAATACAGCAGTATATGCACCAGGATGACGCTAGGATAATACAGCAGTATATACACCAGGATGACGCTAGGATAATACAGCAGTATAAGCACCAGGATGACGCTAGGATAATACAGCAGTATATGCACCAGGATGACGCTAGGATAATACAGCAGTATATGCACCAAGATGACGCTAGGATAATACAGCAGTATATGCACCAGGATGACGCTAGGATAATACAGCAGTATATGTACCAGGGTGACACTAGGATAATACAGCAGTATATGTACCAGGATGACACTAGGATAATACAGCAGTATATGCACCAGGATGACACTAGGATAATACAGCAGTATATGAACCAGGATGACGCTAGGATAATACAGCAGTATATACACCAGGATGACGCTAGGATAATACAGCAGTATATACACCAGGATGACGCTAGGATAATACAGCAGTATAAGCACCAGGATGAGACTAGGATAATACAGCAGTATATACACCAGGATGACGCTAGGATAATACAGCAGTATATACACCAGGATGACGCAAAGATAATACAGCAGTATATGAACCAGGATGACGCTAGGCTAATACAGCAGTATATACACCAGGATGACGCTAGGATAATACAGCAGTATATGCACCAGGGTGACGCTAGGATAATACAGCAGTATATGCACCAGGATGACACTAGGATAATACAGCAATATATGTACCAGGGTGACACTAGGATAATACAGCAGTATATGTACCAGGATGACACTAGGATAATACAGCAGTATATGTACCAGGATGACACTAGGATAATACAGAAGTATATGTACCAGGGTGACACTAGGATAATACAGCAGTATATGCACCAGGATGACGCTAGGATAATACAGCAGTATATACACCAGGATGACGCTAGGATAATACAGCAGTATAAGCACCAGGATGACGCTAGGATAATACAGCAGTATATGCACCAGGATGACGCTAGGATAATACAGCAGTATATGCACCAAGATGACGCTAGGATAATACAGCAGTATATGCACCAGGATGACGCTAGGATAATACAGCAGTATATGTACCAGGGTGACGCTAGGATAATACAGCAGTATATGTACCAGGATGACACTAGGATAATACAGCAGTATATGCACCAGGATGACACTAGGATAATACAGCAGTATATGAACCAGGATGACGCTAGGATAATACAGCAGTATATACACCAGGATGACGCTAGGATAATACAGCAGTATATACACCAGGATGACGCTAGGATAATACAGCAGTATAAGCACCAGGATGAGACTAGGATAATACAGCAGTATATACACCAGGATGACGCTAGGATAATACAGCAGTATATACACCAGGATGACGCAAAGATAATACAGCAGTATATGAACCAGGATGACGCTAGGATAATACAGCAGTATATACACCAGGATGAGACTAGGATAATACAGCAGTATATACATCAGGATGACGCTAGGATAATACAGCAGTATATGCACCAGGATGAGACTAGGATAATACAGCAGTATATACACCAGGATGACACTAGGATAATACAGCAGTATATACACCAGGATGACGCTAGGATAATACAGGAGTATATGCACCAGGATGAGACTAGGATAATACAGCAGCATATACACCAGGATGACGCTAGGATAATACAGCAGTAAATGTACCAGGATGACGTTAGGATTATACAGCAGTATATACACCAGGATGACACTAGTATAATACAGCAGTATATGCACCAGGATGACACTAGGATAATACAGCAGTATATGTACCAGGATGATGCTAGGATAATACAGCAGTATATACACCATGATGACACTAGGATAATCCAGCAGTATATGTACCAGGATGACACTAGGATAATACAGCAGTATATGTACCTGGATGACACTAGGATAATACAGCAGTATATGCACCAGGATGAGACTATGATAATACAGCAGTATATGTACCAGGATGACGCTAGGATAATACAGCAGTATATACACCAGGATGACACTAGGATAATCCAGCAGTATATGTACCAGGATGACACTAGGATAATACAGCAGTATATACACCAGGATGACGCTAGGATAATACAGCAGTATATGTACCAGGATGACGCTAGGATTATACAGCAGTATATACACCAGGATGACACTAGTATAATACAGCAGTATATGCACCAGGATGACACTAGGATAATACAGCAGTATATGCACCAGGATGACGCTAGGATAATAGAGCAGTATATGTACCAGGATGACGCTAGGATAATACAGCAGTATATACACCATGATGACACTAGGATAATCCAGCAGTATATGTACCAGGATGACACTAGGATAATACAGCAGTATATGTACCTGGATGACACTAGGATAATACAGCAGTATATACACCAGGATGACACTAGGATAATACAGCAGTATATATACCAGGATGACACTAGGATAATACAGCAGTATATGTACCAGGATGACGCTAGGATAATACAGCAGTATATGTAGTTTATGTACCAGGATGACGCTAGGATAATACAGCAGTATATGTACCAGGATGACGCTAGGATAATACAGCAGTATATACACGAGGATGACGCTAGGCTAATACAGCAGTATATACACCAGGATGACGCTAGGATAATACAGCAGTATATGCACCAGGGTGACACTAGGATAATACAGCAGTATATGTACCAGGATGACACTAGGATAATACAGAAGTATATGTACCAGGGTGACACTAGGATAATACAGCAGTATATGCACCAGGATGACGCTAGGATAATACAGCAGTATATACACCAGGATGACGCTAGGATAATACAGCAGTATAAGCACCAGGATGACGCTAGGATAATACAGCAGTATATGCACCAGGATGACGCTAGGATAATACAGCAGTATATGCACCAAGATGACGCTAGGATAATACAGCAGTATATGCACCAGGATGACGCTAGGATAATACAGCAGTATATGTACCAGGGTGACACTAGGATAATACAGCAGTATATGTACCAGGATGACACTAGGATAATACAGCAGTATATGCACCAGGATGACACTAGGATAATACAGCAGTATATGAACCAGGATGACGCTAGGATAATACAGCAGTATATACACCAGGATGACGCTAGGATAATACAGCAGTATATACACCAGGATGACGCTAGGATAATACAGCAGTATAAGCACCAGGATGAGACTAGGATAATACAGCAGTATATACACCAGGATGACGCTAGGATAATACAGCAGTATATACACCAGGATGACGCAAAGATAATACAGCAGTATATGAACCAGGATGACGCTAGGCTAATACAGCAGTATATACACCAGGATGACGCTAGGATAATACAGCAGTATATGCACCAGGATGACACTAGGATAATACAGCAGTATATGTACCAGGGTGACACTAGGATAATACAGCAGTATATGTACCAGGATGACACTAGGATAATACAGCAGTATATGTACCAGGATGACACTAGGATAATACAGAAGTATATGTACCAGGGTGACACTAGGATAATACAGCAGTATATGCACCAGGATGACGCTAGGATAATACAGCAGTATATACACCAGGATGACGCTAGGATAATACAGCAGTATAAGCACCAGGATGACGCTAGGATAATACAGCAGTATATGCACCAGGATGACGCTAGGATAATACAGCAGTATATGCACCAAGATGACGCTAGGATAATACAGCAGTATATGCACCAGGATGACGCTAGGATAATACAGCAGTATATGTACCAGGGTGACGCTAGGATAATACAGCAGTATATGTACCAGGATGACACTAGGATAATACAGCAGTATATGCACCAGGATGACACTAGGATAATACAGCAGTATATGAACCAGGATGACGCTAGGATAATACAGCAGTATATACACCAGGATGACGCTAGGATAATACAGCAGTATATACACCAGGATGACGCTAGGATAATACAGCAGTATAAGCACCAGGATGAGACTAGGATAATACAGCAGTATATACACCAGGATGACGCTAGGATAATACAGCAGTATATACACCAGGATGACGCAAAGATAATACAGCAGTATATGAACCAGGATGACGCTAGGATAATACAGCAGTATATACACCAGGATGAGACTAGGATAATACAGCAGTATATACATCAGGATGACGCTAGGATAATACAGCAGTATATGCACCAGGATGAGACTAGGATAATACAGCAGTATATACACCAGGATGACACTAGTATAATACAGCAGTATATACACCAGGATGACGCTAGGATAATACAGCAGTATATACACCAGGACAGGCTTGCCTACCCTCCCGATTTGGTCGGGAGCCTCCCGAATATCGGGTGCTGCTCCCGACCGCCCGGAAAGGCAGGCAAGCGTCCCGGCTGCCGCCTGCCACCCACACATCTACTTGAAACCCCCGCAGCGTTGATGCCCGTTAACGCGATTCGCGCTGAATTGCTTCATCGTGGCTCCGCCCCCCGCTTCACAATGCCTTTATTTTTGGCATCGTGAAGAGGAGGCGGGGCCACGATGACGCGTTCATGCGGACACGCCCCTGGCCCCACCCCCAAAACGTCGTCATAGCCGGCCACGCCTCCCCCTCTATGCTTGCATTCAGCTCACTCCCGGAAGGAGGGAGCTGAATATCGGCAAGTATGCACCAGGATGACACTAGGATAATACAGCAGTATATGTACCAGGGTGACACTAGGATAATACAGCAGTATATGTACCAGGATGACACTTGGATAATACAGCAGTATATGTACCAGGATGACGCTAGTATAATACAGCAGTATATGCACCAGGACGACACTAGGATAATACAGCAGTATATGTACCAGGATGTCACTAGGATAATACAGAAGTATATGTACCAGGATGACGCTAGGATAATACAGCAGTATAAACACCAGGACGACACTAGGATAATACAGCAGTATGTGTACCAGGATGACACTAGGATAATACAGAAGTATATGTACCAGGATGACACTAGGATAATACAGCAGTATATGTACCAGGATGACACTAGGATAATACAGCAGTATATACACCAGGATGACACTAGGATAATACAGCAGTATATATACCAGGATGACACTAGGATAATACAGCAGTATATGTACCAGGATGACGCTAGGATAATACAGCAGTATATGTAGTTTATGTACCAGGATGACGCTAGGATAATACAGCAGTATATGTACCAGGATGACGCTAGGATAATACAGCAGTATATACACGAGGATGACGCTAGGCTAATACAGCAGTATATACACCAGGATGACGCTAGGATAATACAGCAGTATATGCACCAGGGTGACGCTAGGATAATACAGCAGTATATGCACCAGGATGACACTAGGATAATACAGCAGTATATATACCAGGATGACACTAGGATAATACAGCAGTATATGTACCAGGGTGACACTAGGATAATACAGCAGTATATGTACCAGGATGACACTAGGATAATACAGCAGTATATGTACCAGGATGACACTAGGATAATACAGAAGTATATGTACCAGGGTGACACTAGGATAATACAGCAGTATATGCACCAGGATGACGCTAGGATAATACAGCAGTATATACACCAGGATGACGCTAGGATAATACAGCAGTATAAGCACCAGGATGACGCTAGGATAATACAGCAGTATATGCACCAGGATGACGCTAGGATAATACAGCAGTATATGCACCAAGATGACGCTAGGATAATACAGCAGTATATGCACCAGGATGACGCTAGGATAATACAGCAGTATATGTACCAGGGTGACACTAGGATAATACAGCAGTATATGTACCAGGATGACACTAGGATAATACAGCAGTATATGCACCAGGATGACACTAGGATAATACAGCAGTATATGAACCAGGATGACGCTAGGATAATACAGCAGTATATACACCAGGATGACGCTAGGATAATACAGCAGTATATACACCAGGATGACGCTAGGATAATACAGCAGTATAAGCACCAGGATGAGACTAGGATAATACAGCAGTATATACACCAGGATGACGCTAGGATAATACAGCAGTATATACACCAGGATGACGCAAAGATAATACAGCAGTATATGAACCAGGATGACGCTAGGCTAATACAGCAGTATATACACCAGGATGACGCTAGGATAATACAGCAGTATATGCACCAGGGTGACGCTAGGATAATACAGCAGTATATGCACCAGGATGACACTAGGATAATACAGCAGTATATGTACCAGGGTGACACTAGGATAATACAGCAGTATATGTACCAGGATGACACTAGGATAATACAGCAGTATATGTACCAGGATGACACTAGGATAATACAGAAGTATATGTACCAGGGTGACACTAGGATAATACAGCAGTATATGCACCAGGATGACGCTAGGATAATACAGCAGTATATACACCAGGATGACGCTAGGATAATACAGCAGTATAAGCACCAGGATGACGCTAGGATAATACAGCAGTATATGCACCAGGATGACGCTAGGATAATACAGCAGTATATGCACCAAGATGACGCTAGGATAATACAGCAGTATATGCACCAGGATGACGCTAGGATAATACAGCAGTATATGTACCAGGGTGACGCTAGGATAATACAGCAGTATATGTACCAGGATGACACTAGGATAATACAGCAGTATATGCACCAGGATGACACTAGGATAATACAGCAGTATATGAACCAGGATGACGCTAGGATAATACAGCAGTATATACACCAGGATGACGCTAGGATAATACAGCAGTATATACACCAGGATGACGCTAGGATAATACAGCAGTATAAGCACCAGGATGAGACTAGGATAATACAGCAGTATATACACCAGGATGACGCTAGGATAATACAGCAGTATATACACCAGGATGACGCAAAGATAATACAGCAGTATATGAACCAGGATGACGCTAGGATAATACAGCAGTATATACACCAGGATGAGACTAGGATAATACAGCAGTATATACATCAGGATGACGCTAGGATAATACAGCAGTATATGCACCAGGATGAGACTAGGATAATACAGCAGTATATACACCAGGATGACACTAGTATAATACAGCAGTATATACACCAGGATGACGCTAGGATAATACAGCAGTATATACACCAGGACAGGCTTGCCTACCCTCCCGATTTGGTCGGGAGCCTCCCGAATATCGGGTGCTGCTCCCGACCGCCCGGAAAGGCAGGCAAGCGTCCCGGCTGCCGCCTGCCACCCACACATCTACTTGAAACCCCCGCAGCGTTGATGCCCGTTAACGCGATTCGCGCTGAATTGCTTCATCGTGGCTCCGCCCCCCGCTTCACAATGCCTTTATTTTTGGCATCGTGAAGAGGAGGCGGGGCCACGATGACGCGTTCATGCGGACACGCCCCTGGCCCCACCCCCAAAACGTCGTCATAGCCGGCCACGCCTCCCCCTCTATGCTTGCATTCAGCTCACTCCCGGAAGGAGGGAGCTGAATATCGGCAAGTATGCACCAGGATGACACTAGGATAATACAGCAGTATATGTACCAGGGTGACACTAGGATAATACAGCAGTATATGTACCAGGATGACACTTGGATAATACAGCAGTATATGTACCAGGATGACGCTAGTATAATACAGCAGTATATGCACCAGGACGACACTAGGATAATACAGCAGTATATGTACCAGGATGTCACTAGGATAATACAGAAGTATATGTACCAGGATGACGCTAGGATAATACAGCAGTATAAACACCAGGACGACACTAGGATAATACAGCAGTATGTGTACCAGGATGACACTAGGATAATACAGAAGTATATGTACCAGGATGACACTAGGATAATACAGCAGTATATGTACCAGGATGACACTAGGATAATACAGCAGTATATACACCAGGATGACACTAGGATAATACAGCAGTATATATACCAGGATGACACTAGGATAATACAGCAGTATATGTACCAGGATGACGCTAGGATAATACAGCAGTATATGTAGTTTATGTACCAGGATGACGCTAGGATAATACAGCAGTATATGTACCAGGATGACGCTAGGATAATACAGCAGTATATACACGAGGATGACGCTAGGCTAATACAGCAGTATATACACCAGGATGACGCTAGGATAATACAGCAGTATATGCACCAGGGTGACGCTAGGATAATACAGCAGTATATGCACCAGGATGACACTAGGATAATACAGCAGTATATATACCAGGATGACACTAGGATAATACAGCAGTATATGTACCAGGGTGACACTAGGATAATACAGCAGTATATGTACCAGGATGACACTAGGATAATACAGCAGTATATGTACCAGGATGACACTAGGATAATACAGAAGTATATGTACCAGGGTGACACTAGGATAATACAGCAGTATATGCACCAGGATGACGCTAGGATAATACAGCAGTATATACACCAGGATGACGCTAGGATAATACAGCAGTATAAGCACCAGGATGACGCTAGGATAATACAGCAGTATATGCACCAGGATGACGCTAGGATAATACAGCAGTATATGCACCAAGATGACGCTAGGATAATACAGCAGTATATGCACCAGGATGACGCTAGGATAATACAGCAGTATATGTACCAGGGTGACACTAGGATAATACAGCAGTATATGTACCAGGATGACACTAGGATAATACAGCAGTATATGCACCAGGATGACACTAGGATAATACAGCAGTATATGAACCAGGATGACGCTAGGATAATACAGCAGTATATACACCAGGATGACGCTAGGATAATACAGCAGTATATACACCAGGATGACGCTAGGATAATACAGCAGTATAAGCACCAGGATGAGACTAGGATAATACAGCAGTATATACACCAGGATGACGCTAGGATAATACAGCAGTATATACACCAGGATGACGCAAAGATAATACAGCAGTATATGAACCAGGATGACGCTAGGCTAATACAGCAGTATATACACCAGGATGACGCTAGGATAATACAGCAGTATATGCACCAGGGTGACGCTAGGATAATACAGCAGTATATGCACCAGGATGACACTAGGATAATACAGCAGTATATGTACCAGGGTGACACTAGGATAATACAGCAGTATATGTACCAGGATGACACTAGGATAATACAGCAGTATATGTACCAGGATGACACTAGGATAATACAGAAGTATATGTACCAGGGTGACACTAGGATAATACAGCAGTATATGCACCAGGATGACGCTAGGATAATACAGCAGTATATACACCAGGATGACGCTAGGATAATACAGCAGTATAAGCACCAGGATGACGCTAGGATAATACAGCAGTATATGCACCAGGATGACGCTAGGATAATACAGCAGTATATGCACCAAGATGACGCTAGGATAATACAGCAGTATATGCACCAGGATGACGCTAGGATAATACAGCAGTATATGTACCAGGGTGACGCTAGGATAATACAGCAGTATATGTACCAGGATGACACTAGGATAATACAGCAGTATATGCACCAGGATGACACTAGGATAATACAGCAGTATATGAACCAGGATGACGCTAGGATAATACAGCAGTATATACACCAGGATGACGCTAGGATAATACAGCAGTATATACACCAGGATGACGCTAGGATAATACAGCAGTATAAGCACCAGGATGAGACTAGGATAATACAGCAGTATATACACCAGGATGACGCTAGGATAATACAGCAGTATATACACCAGGATGACGCAAAGATAATACAGCAGTATATGAACCAGGATGACGCTAGGATAATACAGCAGTATATACACCAGGATGAGACTAGGATAATACAGCAGTATATACATCAGGATGACGCTAGGATAATACAGCAGTATATGCACCAGGATGAGACTAGGATAATACAGCAGTATATACACCAGGATGACACTAGGATAATACAGCAGTATATACACCAGGATGACGCTAGGATAATACAGGAGTATATGCACCAGGATGAGACTAGGATAATACAGCAGCATATACACCAGGATGACGCTAGGATAATACAGCAGTAAATGTACCAGGATGACGTTAGGATTATACAGCAGTATATACACCAGGATGACACTAGTATAATACAGCAGTATATGCACCAGGATGACACTAGGATAATACAGCAGTATATGTACCAGGATGATGCTAGGATAATACAGCAGTATATACACCATGATGACACTAGGATAATCCAGCAGTATATGTACCAGGATGACACTAGGATAATACAGCAGTATATGTACCTGGATGACACTAGGATAATACAGCAGTATATGCACCAGGATGAGACTATGATAATACAGCAGTATATGTACCAGGATGACGCTAGGATAATACAGCAGTATATACACCAGGATGACACTAGGATAATCCAGCAGTATATGTACCAGGATGACA
This sequence comes from Taudactylus pleione, assembly GCA_031769625.1. Taxonomy (NCBI): domain Eukaryota; kingdom Metazoa; phylum Chordata; class Amphibia; order Anura; family Myobatrachidae; genus Taudactylus; species Taudactylus pleione. The sequence goes on along the minus strand of JAUIMM010000694.1, from coordinate 4,298,557 downwards.
CTAGGATAATACAGCAGTATATACACCAGGATGACGCTAGGATAATACAGCAGTATATGTACCAGGATGACGCTAGGATTATACAGCAGTATATACACCAGGATGACACTAGTATAATACAGCAGTATATGCACCAGGATGACACTAGGATAATACAGCAGTATATGCACCAGGATGACGCTAGGATAATAGAGCAGTATATGTACCAGGATGACGCTAGGATAATACAGCAGTATATACACCATGATGACACTAGGATAATCCAGCAGTATATGTACCAGGATGACACTAGGATAATACAGCAGTATATGTACCTGGATGACACTAGGATAATACAGCAGTATATGCACCAGGATGAGACTATGATAATACAGCAGTATATGTACCAGGATGACGCTAGGATAATACAGCAGTATATACACCAGGATGACACTAGGATAATCCAGCAGTATATGTACCAGGATGACACTAGGATAATACAGCAGTATATGTTCCAGGATGACACTAGGATAATACAGCAGTATATGCTCCAGGATAAGACTATGATAATACAGCAGTATATGTACCAGGATGACGCTAGGATAATACAGCAGTATATACACCAGGATGACACTAGGATAATACAGCAGTATATACACCTGGATGACACTAGTATAATACAGCAGTATATGCACCAGGATGACACTAGGATAATACAGCAGTATATGCACCAGGATGACGCTAGGATAATACAGCAGTATATGTACCAGGATGACGCTAGGATAATACAGCAGTATATGCACCAGGATGACGCTAGGATAATACAGCAGTATATGCACCAGGATGACGCTAGGATAATACAGCAGTATATGCACCAGTATGACGCTAGGATAATACAGCAGGATATGCACCAGGATGACGCTAGGATAATACAGCAGGATATGCACCAGGATGAGGCTAGGATAATACAGCAGTATATGCACCAGGGTGACGCTAGGATAATACAGCAGTATATACACCAAGGTGACGCTAGGATAATACAGCAGTATATGTACCAGGATGACGCTAGGATAATACAGCAGTATATACACCAGGGTGACACTAGGATAATACAGCAGTATATGTACCAGGATGACACTAGGATAATACAGCAGTATATGTACCAGGGTGACACTAGGATAATACAGCAGTATATGTACCAGGTTGACACTAGGATAATACAGCAGTATATGCACCAGGATGACGCTAGGATAATACAGCAGTATATGTACCAGGGTGACGCTAGGATAATACAGCAGTATATACACCAGGATGACACTAGGATAATACAGCAGATAATACACTAGGATGACGCTAGGATAATACAGGAGTATATGTACCAGGGTGACACTAGGATAATACAGCAGTATATACACCAGGATGACGCAAGGATAATACAGCAGTATATGTACCAGGGTGACACTAGGATAATACAGCAGTATATGCACCAGGATGACGCTAGGATAATACAGCAGTATATGTACCAGGATGACGTTAGGATAATACAGCAGTATATGTACCAGGGTGACACTAGGATATACAGCAGTATATGTACCAGGGTGACACTAGGATAATACCGCAGTATATGTACCAGGATGACGCTAGGATAATACAGCAGTATATGTACCAGGGTGACACTAGGATAATACCGCAGTATATGTACCAGGATGACAGTAGGATAATACAGCAGTATATACACCAGGACAGGCTTGCCTACCCTCCCGATTTGGTCTGGAGCCTCCCGAATATCGGGTGCTGCTCCCGACCCCCCGGAAAGGCAGGCAAGCCTCCCGGCTGCCGCCTGCCACCCGCACAACTACTTGGAACCCCCGCAGCGGGGATGCCCGTTAACGCGATTCGCGCTGAATCGCGTCATCGTGGCTCCGCCCCTCGCTTCACAATGCCTTTATTTTTGGCATCGTGAAGAGGAGGCGGGACCACGATGAAGCGTTCATGCGGACACGCCCCTGGCCCCACCCCCAAAACGTCGTCATAGCCGGCCACGCCTCCCCCTCTATGCTTGCATTCAGCTCCCTCCCGGAAGGAGGGAGCTGAATATCGGCAAGTATGCACCAGGATGACACTAGGATAATACAGCAGTATATGTACCAGGGTGACACTAGGATAATACAGCAGTATATGTACCAGGATGACACTAGGATAATACAGCAATATATGTACCAGGATGACGCTAGTATAATACAGCAGTATATGCACCAGGACGACACTAGGATAATACAGCAGTATATGCACCAGGATGTCACTAGGATAATACAGCAGTATATGCACCAGGACGACACTAGGATAATACAGCAGTATATGTACCAGGGTGACACTAGGATAATACAGCAGTATATACACCAGGATTACACTAGGATAATACAGCAGTATATACACAAGGATGACGCTAGGATAATACAGCAGTATATGTACCAGGATGACGCTAGGATAATACAGCAGTATATACACCAGGATGACGCTAGGATAATACAGCAGTATATACACCAGGATGACACTAGGATAATACAGCAGTATATACACCAGGAGGACACTAGGATAATACAGCAGTATATGCACCAGGATGACACTAGGATAATACAGCAGTATATGCAACAGGAGGACACTAGGATAATACAGCAGTATATGCACCAGGATGACACTAGGATAATACAGCAGTATATGCACCAGGATGACACTAGGATAGTACAGCAGTATATACACCAGGATGACACTAGGATAATACAGCAGTATATGAACCAGGATGACACTAGGATAATACAGCAGTATATGTACCAGGAAGACGCTAGGATAATACAGCAGTATAAACACCAGGACGACACTAGGATAATACAGCAGTATATGCACCAGGATGACACTAGGATAATACAGAAGTATATGTACCAGGATGACACTAGGATAATACAGCAGTATATGTACCAGGATGAAACTAGGATAATACAGCAGTATATACACCAGGATGACACTAGGATAATACAGCAGTATATATACCAGGATGACACTAGGATAATACAGCATTATATGCACCAGGATGACACTAGGATAATACTGCAGTATATGCACCAGGATGACGCTAGGATAATACAGCAGTATATGCACCAGGATGATACTAGGATAATACAGCAGTATATGTACCAGGTGAACACTAGGATAATACAGCAGTATATGCACCAGGATGACACTAGGATAATACAGCAGTATATCCACCAGGATGACGCTAGGATAATACAGCAGTATATCCACCAGGATGACGCTAGGATAATACAGCAGTATATCCACCAGGATGACGCTAGGATAATACAGCAGTATATCCACCAGGATGACGCTAGGATACTACAGCAGTATATGCACTAGGGGTGTGCACCGGCCACTTTTCGTGTTTTGTGTTTTGGTTTTGGATCTGGATCTTTCTTCGTGTTTTGGATCTGGATTGGTTTTGCCAAAACCACCCTTCCGTGTTTTGGGTTCTGGGTTTTGTGTTTTGGATCTGTATTTTTTTGAAAAAAAGCATAAAAACAGCTAAAATCACAGAATTTGTAGGTTTTTCTGCTCCTATGCTATTATTAACCTCAATAACCTTAATTTCCACTCATTTCCAGTCTATTCTGAACACCTCACACCTCACAATAGTGTTTTTATGTCCAAAAGGTTGCACCGAGGTAGCTGGATGACTATGCTAAGCGACACGAGTGGGCGGCACAAACACGTGACCCATCTAGGAGTGACACTGCAGTGGCAGGCAGGATGGCAGTTAGAAAAACTAGGCCCCAAACTGTACATAATGCAAAGAAAAAAAGAGGTGCAAGATGGAATTGTCCTTGGGCCCTCCCACCCACCCTTATGTTGTATAAACAGGACATGCACACTTTAACAAATCAATCATTTCAGCGCCAGGGTCTGCCACACAACTGTGGCTGAAATGATTGGTTCGTTTGGGCCCCCACAAAACAAGCTGGCAATTAATGTGTCCCTGCACAAACTGGCTCTACGGAGGCAAGATGTCATCCTCATCCTCCTCATCCACCGATTCCTCACCCTCTTCAGTGTGTACATCCTCATCCTCACAAAGTATTAACTCGTCCCCACTTGAATCCACCACCACAGGTCCCTCTGTACCTTCTGGAGGCTGGTCTCCCTGGAAGAGCTGATAATTCATTTTGATGAACATCATCTTCTCCACATTCTGTGGAAGCAACCTCCTACGCCTTTCGCTGACAAGGTTCCCGGCTGCACTAAACACTCTTTCGGAGTACACACTGGAGGGGGGGCAACTCAGGTAAAATAGAGCCAGTTTGTACAGGGGCCTCCAAATTGCCTCTTTTTCCTGCCAGTACAGGTATGGACTGTCTGACATGCCTACTTGGATGCTGTCACCGATGTAATCCTCCACCATTCTGTCAATGGTGACAGTATCATATGCAGTGACAGTAGACATGTCAGAAATTGTTGCCAGGTCCTTCAGTCCGGACCAGATGTCCAAACTTGGTCCTGCCTGCCCTGCATCACCGCCAGCGGGTTGCTTAGGATACCTAAGTTTTTTCCTGGCAGCCCCAGTTGCGGGAGAAAATGAAGAAGGAGCCGTTGACGTGTCACGTTCCGCTTCAGCTGACAGTGTGTTCACCAGCAGGTCTTTGCACCTCTGCAGGCTTGTGTCGGCCGGAAAGAGAGACACCACATAGGCTTTAAACCTAGGATCGAGCACGGTGGCCAAAATGTAGTGGTCTGATTTCAACAGATTGACCACCCTGGAATCCTGGCAAAGCGAATGAAGGGCTTCATCCACAAGTCCCACATGCCGAGCGGAATCGCTCCGTCTTAGCTCCTCCTTCACTTTCTCCAGCTGCTTCTGCAAAAGCCTGATGAGGGGAATGACCTGACTCAAGCTGGCAGTGTCTGAACTGACTTCACGTGTGGCAAGTTCGAAGGGCTGAAGAACCTTGCACAACACGGAAATCATTCTCCACTGCGCTTGAGTCAGGTGCATACCCCCTCCTTTGCCTATGTCATAGGTGGATGTATAGGCTTGTATGGCCTTTTGCTGCTCCTCCATCCTCTGAAGCATATAGAGGGTTGAGTTCCACCGCGTCACAACCTCTTGCTTCAGGTGATGGCGGGGCAGGTTCAAGAGTGTTTGCTGGCGCTCCAGTCTTCGGCACGCAGTCGCTGAATGGCGAAAGTGGCCAGAAATTTTTCGGGCCACCCAAAGCGTCTCCTGCACGCCCCTGTCGCTTTTCAGAAAATTCTGCACCACCAAGTTTATTGTGTGAGCAAAACATGGGACGTGCTGGAATTTGCCCAGATGTAATGCCCGCACAATATTGGTGGCGTTGTCAGATATCACAAATCCCCAGGAGAGTCTAAGTGGGGTAAGCCACTGGGCGATGATTTCCCTCAGTTTCTCTAAGAGGTTGTCGGCGGTGTGCCTCTTACTGAAACCGGTGATACACAGCGTAGCCTGCCTTGTAACGAGCTGGCGTTTCTGAGATGCTGCTACTGGTGACGCTGCTGCTGTTGCTGCGTAAGGTGATACATCTACCCAGTGGGCTGTCACAGTCATATAGTCCTTAGTCTGCCCTGTTCCACTTGTCCACATGTCCGTGGTTAAGTGGACATTGTGTACAACGGCATTTTTCAGGACACTGAGGACACTTTTTCTGACGTTTCTGTACAGTCTCGGTATCGCCTGCCTAGTGAAGTGGAATCTAGACGGGATTTGGAACCGGGGACACACTACCTCCATCAATTGTCTAAATCCCACTGCACTAATGGCGGATACCGGACGCACGTCTAACACCAACATAGCAGTCAAGGCCTCAGTTATACGTTTTGCTTCAGGATGACTGCTGTCGTACTTCATCCTCCTCGCTAAGGACTGTTGGAGGGTCAATTGTTTAGTAAAAGTAGTGGTGTTCCTACTTCCTCTCTGGGATGATGAACGACTCCCAGCAGCAGCAGCAACAGCAGCAGCGGCAGCAGTAGGCGTAGCAATGCAGGATCCTCCGGAGGAATCCCGGATAGGAGAGTCAGTCATGCCAGTGATATGGCCTGCAGGACTACTTCCGATCCTGACTAAGGAGGAAATTGACGAGGAGGGAGTTGACGGTGTGGTTTGCAGGCGCTTGGATACAACAGGACAACGGGATTTAGGTGTCCCTGGACTGCTTACGGTCTGAGCCAAAGTTTCTGAACTTGACAGTAACTTTTTATGAACGCGCTGCAGGTGCCGTATAAGGGAGGATGTTCCTAGGTGGTTGACGTCCCTACCCCTACTTATTTCACCTTTACATATGGTACATATGGCAAGACAGTTGTTGTCCGGATTTGGATAGAAATATTGCCAGACCAAAGAGGTGGAATGTTTGGTCTTCTGCCCAGGCATGACCGTGATGGGCTTTTTCATCCCACGGACAACAACTGTCTCCCCCGGAGCCTGATTTAAACAAACCACATCACCATCAGAATCCTCCTCGCCAACTTCCTCCTCAGCGCCAGCTACACCAGTATCCTCATCCTGTTGTACTTCAACAGTGACATCTTCAATTTGCATATCAGCAAGTGGACTGTGGGTGCTCCTTTCAGCACTTGCAGGGGGCGTGCAAATGGTGGAAAGAGCCACCTCTTCCCGTCCAGTGCTGGGAAGGTCAGGCATCGCAACCACCACCACACTTGGACTCTCTTTGGGGATTTGTGATATCTTCTTAGAAAGCACAGTTCTTCGCTGTGCTTTTGCCAGCTTAACTCTTTTGATTTTTTTAGTGGGAGGAGTGCTTCCATCGTCATGTGAAGCTGAACCACTAGTCATGAACATACTAGGGATCGACCTTAGCCGTTCCTTGCCACTCCGTGTCGTAAATGGCATATTGGCAAGTTTACGTTTCTCTTCAGCTGATTTAAATGTCTTTTTCAAGGTCATTTTCCTGAACTTTGCCATTTGGGATTGTATGTGCCCTCTACTATGACATTGGGCATCGGCCTTGGCAGACGACGTTGATGGCATGTTATCGTCTATGTCATGACTAGTGGCAGCAGCTTCAGCACTAGGAGGAAGTGGTTCTTGATCTTTCTCTATTTTATTTTTATCGGAGAAAGTTTGGTCCTCCATTTATGTTATATCGATTTGATATATACGTGCGGCTAAACACAGAAAATAAATTTTTTTTTGGTTCGGACTGGAGTGTACTTTGTGGGTTACAGCACCCTTTAACGGTCAAGCCAGCCGGCCCTTTACTTATGACACAGGCGCACTCTTGGCACTACTTTGTTGATGCACGTGCGGCTACTGCGCACACAATTCACAAACACAGAAAATAATTTTTTTTTTGGTTTGGACTGGAGTGTACTTTCGGGGGTTACAGCACCCTTAACGGTCAAGCCAGCCGGCCCTTTACTTATGACACAGGCGCACGCTTGACACTACTTTGTTGATGCACGTGCGGCTACTGCGCACACAATTCACAAACACAGAAAATAATTTTTTTTTGGTTTGGACTGGAGTGTACTTTCAGGGGTTACAGCACCCTTTAACGGTCAAGCCAGCCGGCCCTTTACTTATGACACAGGCGCACGCTTGGCACTACTTTGTTGATGCACGTGCGGCTACTGCGCACACAATTCACAAACACAGAAAATAATTTTTTTTTGGTTTGGACTGGAGTGTACTTTCGGGGGTTACAGCACCCTTTAACGGTCAAGCCAGCCGGCCCTTTACTTATGACACAGGCGCACTCTTGGCACTACTTTGTTGATGCACGTGCGGCTACTGCGCACACAATTCACAAACACAGAAAATAATTTTTTTTTAGGTTTGGACTGGAGTGTACTTTCGGGGGTTACAGCACCCTTAACGGTCAAGCCAGCCGGCCCTTTACTTATGACACAGGCGCACGCTTGGCACTACTTTGTTGATGCACGTGCGGCTACTGCGCACACAATTCACAAACACAGAAAATAATTTTTTTTTGGTTTGGACTGGAGTGTACTTTCGGGGGTTACAGCACCCTTTAACGGTCAAGCCAGCCGGCCCTTTACTTATGACACAGGCGCACGCTTGGCACTACTTTGTTGATGCACGTGCGGCTACTGCGCACACAATTCACAAACACAGAAAATAATTTTTTTTTAGGTTTGGACTGGAGTGTACTTTCGGGGGTTACAGCACCCTTAACGGTCAAGCCAGCCGGCCCTTTACTTATGACACAGGCGCACGCTTGGCACTACTTTGTTGATGCACGTGCGGCTACTGCGCACACAATTCACAAACACAGAAAATAATTTTTTTTTTGGTTTGGACTGGAGTGTACTTTCGGGGGTTACAGCACCCTTAACGGTCAAGCCAGCCGGCCCTTTACTTATGACACAGGCGCACGCTTGGCACTACTTTGTTGATGCACGTGCGGCTACTGCGCACACAATTCACAAACACAGAAAATAATTTTTTTTTTGGTTTGGACTGGAGTGTACTTTCGGGGGTTACAGCACCCTTAACGGTCAAGCCAGCCGGCCCTTTACTTATGACACAGGCGAACGCTTGACACTACTTTGTTGATGCACGTGCGGCTACTGCGCACACAATTCACAAACACAGAAAATAATTTTTTTTTGGTTTGGACTGGAGTGTACTTTCAGGGGTTACAGCACCCTTTAACGGTCAAGCCAGCCGGCCCTTTACTTATGACACAGGCGCACGCTTGGCACTACTTTGTTGATGCACGTGCGGCTACTGCGCACACAATTCACAAACACAGAAAATAATTTTTTTTTGGTTTGGACTGGAGTGTACTTTCGGGGGTTACAGCACCCTTTAACGGTCAAGCCAGCCGGCCCTTTACTTATGACACAGGGGCACTCTTGGCACTACTTTGTTGATGCACGTGCGGCTACTGCGCACACAATTCACAAACACAGAAAATAATTTTTTTTTAGGTTTGGACTGGAGTGTACTTTCGGGGGTTACAGCACCCTTAACGGTCAAGCCAGCCGGCCCTTTACTTATGACACAGGCGCACGCTTGGCACTACTTTGTTGATGCACGTGCGGCTACTGCGCACACAATTCACAAACACAGAAAATAATTTTTTTTTGGTTTGGACTGGAGTGTACTTTCGGGGGTTACAGCACCCTTTAACGGTCAAGCCAGCCGGCCCTCTACTTATGACACAGGCGCACGCTTGGCACTACTTTGTTGATGCACGTGCGGCTACTGCGCACACAATTCACAAACACAGAAAATAATTTTTTTTTAGGTTTGGACTGGAGTGTACTTTCGGGGGTTACAGCACCCTTAACGGTCAAGCCAGCCGGCCCTTTACTTATGACACAGGCGCACGCTTGGCACTACTTTGTTGATGCACGTGCGGCTACTGCGCACACAATTCACAAACACAGAAAATAATTTTTTTTTTGGTTTGGACTGGAGTGTACTTTCGGGGGTTACAGCACCCTTAACGGTCAAGCCAGCCGGCCCTTTACTTATGACACAGGCGCACGCTTGGCACTACTTTGTTGATGCACGTGCGGCTACTGCGCACACAATTCACAAACACAGAAAATAATTTTTTTTTTGGTTTGGACTGGAGTGTACTTTCGGGGGTTACAGCACCCTTAACGGTCAAGCCAGCCGGCCCTTTACTTATGACACAGGCGCACGCTTGGCACTACTTTGTTGATGCACGTGCGGCTACTGCACACACAATTCACAAACACAGAAAATATATTATTTTTTTAGCACTTGGGGGGAGCACCCCTGATGGACAGAGCACCCCCTGGACAACACTACAGCACCCCTTTAGGACTGGGACACTGCACAGGACTTTGGAGTGGACACAGCCCCTATGGAGAACTGACTGCACAACACAGTCCAGCCAGCCCCTATGGACTTTGAAGTAGTGGACACAGCCCCTATTAACAACAGCAGCACAGCACAACACAGCCAGCCCCTATGGACTTTGAAGTAGTGGACAACAGCAGCACTACACTACACTACACTACACAGCACTAACTCCCACCCTCCCTCTTCACTGTCCACAGCCGAGTGAGAAAATGGCGCCGACGCGGGTACCTTATATAGGATCCAAAACCCGCGAGACTCGGAAGGCGGGATGATGACGTTTTGCCTCGATGTCAGATCCGAGTCAGGCGGGAAAAGTCGAGCCTGACTCGGATCGGACTCGGATCGGGGGGGCTCGGGGGGGTTCGGATTTCAGAAATCCGAACCCGCTCACCCCTAATATGCACCAGGATGACGCTAGGATAATACAGCAGTATATGCACCAGGATGACGCTAGGATAATACAGCATTATTGAACCAGTATGACGCTAGGATAATACAGCAGTATATACACCAGGGTGACGCTAGGATAATACAGCAGTATATGTACCAGGATGACACTAGGATAATACAGCAGTATATACACCAGGATGACGCTAGGATAATACAGCAGTATATGTACCAGGATGACACTAGGATAATACAGCAGTATATGTACCAGGATGACGCTAGGAAAATACAGCAGTATGTGTACCAGGATGACGCTAGGATAATACAGCAGTATATGTACCAGGATGACGCTAGGATAATACAGCAGTATATGTACCAGGATGACGCTAGGATAATACAGCAGTATATACACCAGGATGACACTAGGCTAATACAGCAGTATATATACCAGGATGACGCTAGGATAATACAGCAGTATATGCACCAGGGTGACGCTAGGATAATACAGCAGTAAATGCACCAGGGCGACGCTAGGATAATACAGCAGTATATGCACCAGGGTGACGCTAGGATAATACAGCAGTATACACACCAGGATGACGCTAGGATAATACAGCAGTATATGTACCAGGATGACACTAGGATAATACACCAGGATGACACTAGGATAATACAGTAGTATATATAAAAAAGGATGATGCTAGGATAATACAGCAGTATATGTACCAGGATGACACTAGGATAATACAACAGTATATACACCAGGATGATGCTAGGATAATACAGCAGTATATACACCAGGATGACACTAGGATAATACAGCAATATATGTACCAGGATGACACTAGGATAATACAGCAGTATATGCACCAGGATGACACTAGGATAATACAGCAGTATATGTACCAGGATGAGACTATGATAATACAGCAGTATATGTACCAGGATGACGCTAGGATAATACAGCAGTATATACACCAGGATGACACTAGGATAATACAGCAGTATATGTACCAGGATGACACTAGGATAATACAGCAGTATATGTACCAGGATGAGACTATGATAATACAGCAGTATATACACCAGGATGACGCTAGGATAATACAGCAGTATATACACCAGGATGACACTAGGATAATACAGCAGTATATACACCAGGATGACACTAGTATAATACAGCAGTATATGCACCAGGATGACACTAGGATAATACAGCAGTATATACACCAGGAAGACGCTAGGATAATACAGCAGTATATGCACCAGGATGACACTAGTATAATACAGCTGTATATGCACCAGGATGACGCTAGGATAATACAGCAGTATATACACCAGGATGACACTAGGATAATACAGCAGTATATGTACCAGGATGACGCTAGGATAATACAGCTGTATATGCACCAGGATGACGCTAGGATAATACAGCAGTATATACACCAGGATGACACTAGGATAATACAGCAGTATATGTACCAGGATGACGCTAGGATAATACAGCAGTATATACACCAGGATGACGCTAGGATAATACAGCAGTATATGTACCAGGATGACGCTAGGATAATACAGCAGTATATGCACCAGGATGACGCTAGGATAATACAGCAGTATATGCACCAGGATGACGCTAGGATAATATAGCAGTATATGCACCAGTATGACGCTAGGATAATACAGCAGTATATGCACCAGGATGACGCTAGGATAATACAGCAGTATATGCACCAGGGTGACGCTAGGATAATATGCAGTATATACACCAAGGTGACACTAGGATATACAGCAGTATATGTACCAGGGTGAGACTAGGATAATACAGCAGTATATACACCAGGGTGTCACTAGGATATACAGCAGTATATGTACCAGGGTGACACTATGATAATACAGCAGTATATACACCAGGGTGACACTAGGATATACAGCAGTATATGTACCAGGGTGACACTAGGATAATACAGCAGTATATGTACCAGGATGACACTAGGATAATACAGCAGTATATGCACCAGGATGACGCTAGGATAATACAGCAGTATATGCACCAGGATGATGCTAGGATAATACAGCAGTATATGTACCAGGATGAGACTAGGATAATACTGCAGTATATGTACCAGGATGATGTTCGGATAATACAGCAGTATTTGCACCAGGATAACGCTAGGATAATACAACAGTATATGTACCAGGATGACACTAGGATAATACAGCAGTATATGCACCAGGATGACGCTAGGATAATACAGCAGTATATGTACCAGGATGACGCTAGGATAATACAGCAGTATATGCACCATAATGAGGCTAGGATAATACAGCAGTATATACACCAGGATGACGCTAGGATAATACAGCAGAATATACACCAGGATGACGCTAGGATAATACAGCAGTATATACACCAGGATGACACTAGGATAATACAGCAGTATATGCACCAGGATGACACTAGGATAATACAACAGTATATGTACCAGGATAACGCTAGGATAATACAGCAGTATATGCACTAGGATGACGCTAGGATAATACAGCAGTATATGCACCAGGATGACGCTAGGATAATACAACAGTATATGTACCAGGATGACGCTAGGATAATACAGCAGTATATGCACCAGGATGACGCTAGGATAATACAGCAGTATATGCACCAGGATGACACTAGGATAATACAGCATTATATGCACCAGGATGACACTAGGATAATACAGCAGTATATGTACCAGGATGACACTAGGATAATACAGCAGTATATGCACCAGGATGACGCTAGGATAATACAGCAGTATATACACCAGGATGACGCTAGGATAATACAGCAGTATATGCACCAGGATGACGCTAGGATAATACAGCAGTATATGCACCAGGATGTCGCTAGGATAATACTGCAGTATATGCACCAGGATGACGCTAGGATAATACAGCAGTATATGCACCAGGATGACACTAGGATAATACAGCAGTATATGCACCAGGATGACGCTAGGATAATACAGCAGTATATGCACCAGGATGACACTAGTATACACATTATACAGTACACAATTTATTTACACAGTACGGTATCTTACTGATGTGTCATGTATATAATTATAATACAGTCTTTCTGTTTCTCGGCAGTGGTAGCAATACATATTAATGTTGAATTTACCATGTAAAATATTTTTAAATACAGGCACCAATGGCAAATGCAGAATAAAGTATTAGAGTTTGTTCTCTGCAATATTTTTATTTCAAAGCTGCTTTATGAAGTTGCAGATGTCTTTTCACATAACCTCACTGACATTGGACATCTGCAGGAGTGACACGGCCTATTTGATTTTTGAAGGGAAAAATTAGAGGTGTGGAGGTATTTGTGTTAAATGTTTTATTTTGAAAATTAGACTTTTGCATTTATTAATGACTGTCACAACACTGTAATTTGTGCTAATTCGCTGAGACTACATTGCACTATTACATTGTGCACAAATGGGGTGATGCAACTTTCATATTTACTACAAACACATCTCTAAACTACTGTTACACATGCCCGGCACAAACACACTACTTGTGACACAACTTATGAATGTACAGTAACGTGAGCTTTTTTTTTTTACTTGTGTCTTATCTTCTCTCTGCAAATGCATGCTATTAGCACAAGTGTAGCCAACAGTGTTTAAACGAAAGTGGTCATAGAGAAGTGGTGTAACTCACACCCCACCCTGTGCACAAGGGACAGCGCACCCAGTAAAAAAGGGACATTGGGCCTGATTCAGACCCGTTCGCTATTTGCGGTCGTTCGTTCAAAAAGAAGGGGTGGCTATTCAAATGATCCGTTCGCAAATTGCAGTCTGTTCACACCTCTAAGTCTGAACGAGCGAGCAAAACATACGCTCGTTTATTTGTTAAAAACGCCCCCTGGCCGCTCGCACCATACGTCATGTCCGCTATTTATTAGATTAATCGAGTACATCGACCAGCGTATGAACTGCTCGCTATTCTTGTGGTTGGTTTTTTCAACCAGTATTTTGCGAGCAGTTCTGAGTTAAAAAAAACCAAGTGACGTGTTCAATGACGCTGCTGGATTAATTATGCACTCCCTTAAAACGCCCGTTTTGACCTTTAAGCACGCCTGTGTTCGGATCTCCACTCCCCATTTTCAAGCACCTTCCCCTGTTACCACCCACATACGCCTCATTCTGTCACCCAAAATAGCAGGCATTCGCTATATTGCGAGCACATGAATTTTGGCCGCACTGACTGGTTCGCGCATGCGTATAACGATCCGTACGCATGCGCAGATGTGCGAACATCGCTCGGAACGAGCGTACTGCCGCTAGCGAGTGGCTCTGAATGAGGACCATTGTCTCAAAAGAAAGGAGAGTGGTCCCAATTCAAATTACACCACACAGTAGCACAATCTTAACCACATTACAATGCACATAGTGCCCCTGATTCACATTACACCACATAGTAGTGTCCCTTATTCATATTATGACACACAGTAGTGCCCCTTATACAAAATGCCCACAGTAGTTACCCTAATACACATAATGCAGACAGTAGTAGTGCCTCTTATACAATGCCCACAATAGTAATGCCCCTTATCTAGTGCCCACAGTAGTGGTGCCACTTATGCAGTGCCACCTATGCAATGCCCCCAGTAGTAGTGCCCTCAGAAGTAATGCCCGTAGTAGTAGTGCAACAATAGTAATGCCCCCAATAGTATTGTTCCCTGTAGTATTGACCTTAATGGTAATGCCCCCAATAAAAATGTCCCCTATAGTAATTCTCCCTGTTGTATTGCCATTAATAGTAATTCCACCCGTAGTAATGCCCCCTGTAGTACTGCCCCCAATAGTATTGCACACAGTAGTAATGCTTCATGTAGTAATGCCCCCTGTAGTAGTGCCCCAATAGTAATGCCCCAATAGTAGAGCTCCCTGTAGAAGTAATGCCCTAAATAGTAGTGCCCCATTAGTAATGCCCCCAATAGTAATGACCCCTGTAGTAGTGCCCCAATGGTAATGCCCTCAATAGTAATGCCCCAATAGTAATGCCCCCTTTAGTAGTGCCCACAATAATAATGCCCACAATAGTAATGTTCCCTTTTAATAGTGCCCACAATAGTTATGCCCACTGTAGTAGTGCCCCCAATAGTAATGCCCCTAGTAGTAGTGCCCCCAATAGTATTGCACACAGTAGTAATGCTTCATGTAGTAGTGCCCCCTGTAGTAGTGCCCCAATAGTAATGCCCCAATAGTAGAGCTCCCTGTAGAAGTAATGCCCTAAATAGTAGTGCCCCATTAGTAATGCCCCCAATAGTAATGACCCCTGTAGTAGTGCCCCAATGGTAATGCCCTCAATAGTAATGCCTCAATAGTAATGCCCCCTTTAGTAGTGCCCACAATAGTAATGCCCACAATAGTAATGTTCCCTTTTAATAGTGCCCACAATAGTTATGCCCACTGTAGTAGTGCCCCCAATAGTAATGCCCCTAGTAGTAGTGCCCCCAATAGTAATTCCCCCTGTAGTAGTGCCCCTAATAGTGATGCCCTCAATAGTAATGTCCCCAATAGTAATGCCCCAAATAGTAATGTCCCCAAAAGTAATGCCCTCAATAGTAATACCCCCAGTAGTAATGCCCCCAGAAGTAGTGCCCCAATAGTAATGTCCCCTGTAGTAGTGCCCCCAATAGTAATTCCCTCAATAGTAATGCCCCCAATAATAATGCCCTAAATAGAAATGCCCCCTGTAGTATTGCCCCAATAGTAGGGATGTGTGCCAACCCCTGAGTTTTGGTATTGAATCTGTATCTCCTCTGGTTTTGGATTGGTTTTGCCAAAACCTCCCTTCTGTGTTTTGTTTTTTGTTTTGGATCTGGATTTTTTCTTTAAAAAATCATAAAAACAGCTAAAATCACATAAAATTGGCCTGTTTTTGTTCCTACAGTATTATTAACCTCAATATAATTTATTTCCACTCGTTCCCAGTCAATTTTGACCACCTCACAGCTCACAATATTGATTTTTTTCATCTAGTTAAGGGCCAAGAGGTTGCATCCAGCTACAGTAGCTGGCTCAAAACTGGGTGATAAGTAGAGTTGAGGACTGTCCAAAGATGGTAGTTGGGGTACCCCTTGAGGATTGAAGAATTGATAGTTGATAACTGATACAGTCACTGACTGAAGGAGGAATTGATAGTTGATAATTCATGCAGCCACTGGCTGAAGTAAGAATTGATAGTTGATAGTTGGCGTAGCCACTGGCTGAAGTAAGAATAGTTGATACTTGATAATTGGTGCAGCCACTGGCTGAAGAATTGATAGTTGGCACAGCCACTGGCTGAAATAAGAAGAGTTGATAATTGATAATTGGTGCAGCCACTGACTCAAGTAAGAATTGATAGTTAATTTTTGATGCAGTCTCTGGGCTGAGTAGTACTGGAATACAGAGCTACAGTATGATTAGGAACCAGTCCTGCAACAGCTTTGAGGGCTGGAACTCTTGGCAAGTTGCATCCGTTACAACTTTGAGGGCTGGTGAGGAGTGACGACAGGTGGCCTTTGGGCCATGAAGCAGGATGCGGCCTTTGGACTGTGTAGCAGCCTTGAGGGCTGAGAACCCTTGGCTGAATGTCACTGCTGTGAATTGTGACTTGTGCCGCTGGGTTGACACAAGCAGCAGTTGGTTCAAAATTTCCTTTAAAAAAATGAAAGGGGCATGCAGGAGATGCTGTCTGTGGCCATTACAATTTCTGGACATTCATAAACCATAACATTAAAATGTCAGGCAGTAATGCCCCAACCAGCACATAATGGAAAGGAAAAAGGTGCAAGATGGAATTGTCCTATTTGGATGCTATCCCTAAAGTAGTCATCCACCATTCTCTGAATGGTGACCATATCAGACAAATCATGGCAGACATGTCACTCATTGTAGGCAGTTCTTTCAGACCCAACAAGATGTAATTTGTTTTTGCTGACTGATCTGCATCACCAACAGCAGTAGGTCTCTTAGAAAAATTTAGTTTTTTCCTGGCAGCTGCAGAAACTGAAGGAGGAGATGATGCCGTGTCACGTGTCGCTTGAGCTGACAAATTTGCATCTTTTCAGATTTATGTCCGTCGGAAAGAAAGACACAAGGTATGACTTAAACCTAGGATCAAGTATGGTCGCCAAAATATAGTAATCTGATTTCAAGAGATTGACAACCCTTGGTTCCTGGCAAAGCAAATGAAGGGCTTGATCTACCAGTCTGATATACCTAGCGGAATCACTCCATTTCAGTTCCTCCTTCAGTTCCGCCAGCTGCTTTTGCAAAAGTTTGATTAGGGGAATGACCTGACTCAAGCTGGCAGTGTCTGAACTAACTTTAAATGTGGAAAGTTCAAAGGGTTTCAGAACCTTGCACAACATGGAAATTATTCTCTACTGCGCTTGACTAAGGTGCATGCCTGCTCCTCACTATGTCATAGGCCGCAGTGTAGCCTTGGATGGCCTTTTGCTGCTCCTCCATCCGCTAAAGCATATAGAGGATAGAATTCTACCTAGTTACTACCTCTTGCTTCAGGTGATGGAAGGGCAAATTCAACAGTTCTTGCTGGTTCTGCAATCTTTGAAATGCAGTTGCTGAATGTCGAAAAAGTCCAGAAATCTTACGGGCCACCTAGAGCATCTCCTGCACACCCCTGTAATTTTTAAAAAATGTTACACCACCAAATTAATTGTGTGAGCAAAACACGGGATGTGATTGAATTCACCCACATATAATGCTCGCACAATATTGCTGGCATTGTCCGAGATCACAAATCCCAGGGGGAGTCCCAGTGGGGTAAGCCATTTTGCAATGATTTCACTCAGTTTTCAGAGGTTCTCAGTGGTATGCCTCTTAGTGAAACCGGTGATACACAGAGTAGCCTGCCTCTGAATGAGCAGGCATTTGTTTGATGCTGCTGCTGCTGCTGCTGTTTGCACTGTTGGAGGCAATACACCTACCCAGTGGGCTGTCACAGTCATGTAATCTTTAGTTTACCCTGTCCCACTTTTCCACATATCTGTGGTTAAGTGGAGAGTGGGCACAATGGCATTTCGGAGGACATTAATAATGTTTTTTTTAATGTCCTTGTACAGATTGGGAATTGATATTTTCGAGAAGTGGTATCTAGAAGGGACATGGTAGCGGGGCCACAAGACCTCCATTAACTGTCTAAAACCCACTGCATTAATGGCAGATACTGGACGCACATCTAATACCAGCATAGCTGTTAAGGCGTCAGTAATCCGCTGTGCAACTGGGTGTTTGCTGTCATACTTTGTTTGGTTGAACTACTAAAAGTGGTCTTCTTCCTGGGCACCTTCTGGGATGAAGATCCACTCACAGCAACAGCAGCAGCAGGCAAAGCACTCAAGGATCCTTCTGAGGAACAATGGATAGGAGAGGAGTCTGTCCTTATGATATTGGATTCAGGACTACTACCAATCACAAATGAGGATGTTGATGATGATGCAGGTGTTGGTGGTGGAGATTGCAGGTGCCTGGATCCAGATAGAAGAGAGCAGCTAGGTGACACTGGACTAATTGTTGTTCGCTTTTTTGTCCCCAAAGTTTCAGAATTTGGAATACCCTTTCCAATTTGATGAATGTGCTGCAAGTGATGTAACAGCAAGGAGGTTCCTAGATGATTAAGGTCATTACCTCTAATCACTGTTACATGGCAACAGTTACAAATGGCTTGGCAAAGGTTGCCTGGATTTGGGTGGAAATGATTACACACATGAGAAGTGGATTTTTTGGTCCTTTGCCCAGGCATGGTAATGATGGGATATTTTCCACCATGGGCAACAACTGTTGCCTGATTTACATCCTCGGCATCAACATCCTCATCATCAACATCCTCATCATCCTTGTTGTTATTGCCAACTACTTTAATATCCTCCTCATCCTTCTGATGCAATTCCACAAAAGCATCCTCGATTTCTATGTCAGCATGTTGACATGTGCTGCTCATCCCCACATTTGCAGAGGGCACACAAATGGTGGAAGGAGGATCCTCTTCAAGTACAGTATTAGAAAGGTCAGGCTCACACATGGCAACGGCGGACACACTTGGACTCTCCACGGAAATCTGTGACTTTTCGGAGACCATTTAAATTTTTTTTGTACCTCTTCTACAAGCAGAAGGGCTTAAATCATCACAACTAGAACCACCAGTCATAAATAAAGGCCAAGGCCTTATACTTTCCTTTCACTTCATGTAGTGAATGGCATATTGCCAATTTTTTATTTCTCTAAAGCTGACTTAGCTTTAGATTTTTTTTTCTTTAATGGGTAAAAGTTGATTTTTTTTACATGGCCTGACTTAAGCCCTGGTGCATCGACCTTCATAGACGGGCTTGCATCGTCATCATGACTGCTGCCGGCAGCTACAAGACTGGTACTGTATGTAGATCCTGCTTTCCTGTCATGTGACTGTCCTCCATACTCACTGAGGTCTTACAGCAGTGTCACCAAGCAATTATAGCGCAGCTAAGTTGTGGCTAATGCACACAACCACACACAGAGGAATAAACTAAAATTCACACTCGGGGGGGGGGGGGGGAGAGAGCACCCCTGAACAAGGCAGCAGCCCCAGGCAGCACCCCTGTGCACCTACATTGCAATTTTTTTCACACTGGGGTTGAAGAGCACCCCTAAACGAGGTAGCAGCCCCTTGATAAATGACACAGGCAGCACCCCTGTGCACCTACATTGCTGATAAGTGTGGCTAATGAGCACACACACACACAGAAAAATTTGTTTTCATTTTTTTGGTTCCTTCCCGGTCCTACCCACATTTTAACCCCTGGTAGGCAATGTGTCTTCTACTCCAGCTAATGTGGAACTACACATTTCAGCATGCCCTGTTATAGTTTTCCTTTGACAGGGCATGCTAAAAACTGTGGCAGGGCATGCTAAAACTGTGGCAGGGCATGCTGGAATGTATCGTTCCACAACAGCTGGGAGCGCTTAGCATTTATTAGGAGCGAAAAAAAGAGGACTGGCTGTTGATTTTTTTTTACTATACTTAAAAGCATGTAAATGAAAGCAATTCAATGTTTTAGACGTTTCATTAAATATCCAATAATAATTTGCATACACACATTCTATGGCAATACAATAATTAATATTAATATGAGTCTTTCCTCAATAGAACAGTTAAGAGATTTCTACAGTTCAACAAATCAACATAGGTAGATTGTATGAGCATTTAAGCTTTGCAGTTAATAGTCAATCAAAAGGAACTTTAATATAATAAACATAATGCAGCAATGCATCAATTAATATTAATATACAGCTTTCCTCAGAACAGCTCAGCGGTCATCCCACAGTTTAGCAAATTAGTACAGGCAAGATTAGCACACGGCCATAGGGAGGAGTTTGCGAGCGTTGCCATCGCCCAGGGAGCAGCGTCCTGGGGGTCGAGAGCATCGCTGCCCAAAAGCCACTACATCTGGCTAGCATCCAGGCAGCTCTCTACTTTCTCCTGAAGGCAGTCGTGCCCTTACTTACCAACTCTCCCTGATTTCTAGGGAGACTCCCTGAAATAGTAGCAATCTCCCTGACTCACTGCAGAGTCTAGAAATCTCCCTGATTGCATCTTACCTCCAATATGATTCATGAAGCTGTTATATAAAAAATATATACATCCAAATGGGATCATTCGAATCATTTCCCTGCATTGGTTAAAGGCATAATGATCCCTATGGCTACATGCATTTTCTGAAAAATACCATTGTGTTTTCATCAAAAAGTAGATCTTACCAGGGGCGGATTGGGATGGAAAACCAGCCCTGGAAATTTCTGGAAGCAGCCCTAATGGGGGCGCATCTGTTGAAGGGCGGGGTCTGTGGAGGGGGTGGGATACTCACCCCTCATAGGGCCTGATTCTGAGTCAGAGGCAACCGTGGCCTTCCTTGTGTCCTTTGCTGCAGTCGGGTCTGTGGCGTTATGCTAATGCAGCTATATTACTGGCATATCCGGGGCAAACAAGCCTGTGACTAGAAAGCTCTGTGGCTTTATTTTCAAACAAGCTTCCGATATCCTTTTCTGATATTTGTTCGAATTATCCTAAGGCTGCGTACACACTTATAGATATATCTGTCCAATATGTCTGCTGGTCCAGTTTTGTTTGTCAAGAAAGTGGGATCAAGACAGAGGTGACAGGGACAGGACAATGGGGATAGGGCAGTAAATAGGTGACAGAGCAGGACAGGACAGGACAGCAGTGACACTTTAGAAAGGACAGGACCAGGTCAGAGGTGACAGGAAAGAGGGGTGACAGGGAAGGATAGCTGTTAGGTCCAGGACAGAGGTGTCAGGGACAGGACAGCATTGACAGGACAAGGACAGAGGTAATAAGGACAGGACAGCATTGACAGGACAAGGACAGAGGTGACAGGGACAGGACAGCATTGACAGGACAAGGACAGAGGTGGCAGGGACAGGACAGCATGGACAGGACAAGGACAGAGGTGATAGGGACAGGACAGCATTGACAAGGACAGAGGTGTCAGGGATAGGACAGCATTGCCAGAACAAGTACAGAGGTGACAGGGACAGGACAGCATTGCCAGGACAAGGACAGAGGTGACAGGGACAGGACAGCATTGCCAGGACAAGGACAGAGGTGACAGGGACAGGACAGCATTGCTAGGACAAGGACAGAACAGCATTGACAGGGACAGGACAGCATTGCCAGGACAAGGACAGAACAGCATTGACAGAGACAGGACAGCATTGCCAGGACAAGGACAGAGGTGATAAGGACAGGACAGCATTGCCAGGACAAGGACAGAGGTGATAAGGACAGGACAGCATTGCCAGGACAAGGACAGAGGTGACAGGGACAGGACAGAATTGCCAGGACAAGGACAGAGGTGACAGGGACAGGACAGCATTGCCAGGACAAGGACAGAGGTGACAGGGACAGGACAGCATTGCCAGGACAAGGACAGAGGTTGACAGGGACAGGACAGCATTGACAGGACAAGGACAGAGGTAACAGGGACAGGACAGCTTTGCCAGGACAAGGACAGAGGTGACAGGGACAGGACAGCATTGCCAGGACAAGGACAGAGGTGACAGGGATAGGACAGCATTGCCAGGACAAGGACAGAGGTGACAGGGACAGGACAGCATTGCCAGGAAAAGGACAGAGGTGACAGGGACAGGACAGCATTGCCAGGACAAGGACAGAGGTGTCAGGGACAGGACAGCATTGCCAGGACAAGGACAGAGGTGACAGGGACAGGACAGCATTGCCAGGACAAGGACAGAGGTGACAGAGACAGGACAGCATTGATAGGACAAGGACAGAGGTGACAGAACAAGGACAGAGGTGACAGGGACAGGACAGCATTGATAGGACAAGGACAGAGGTGTCAGGGACAGGACAGCATTGCCAGGACAAGGACAGAGGTGATAAGGACAGGACAGCATTGCCAGGACAAGGACAGAGGTTGACAGGGACAGGACAGCATTGCCAGGACAAGGACAGAGGTTGACAGGGACAGGACAGCATTGCCAGGACAAGGACAGAGGTTGACAGGGACAGGACAGCATTGACAGGACAAGGACAGAGGTGACAGGGACAGGACAGCATTGCTAGGACAAGGACAGAGGTGTCAGGGACAGGACAGCATTGCCAGGACAAGGACAGAGGTTGACAGGGACAGGACAGAGGTGACAGGGACAGGACAGCATTGCCAGGACAAGGACAGAGGTGACAGGGACAGGACAGCATTGCCAGGACAAGGACAGAGGTGATAGGGACAGGACAGCATTGCCAGGACAAGGACAGAGGTGACATGGACAGAACAGCATTGCCAGGACAAGGACAGAGGTGTCAGGGACAGGACAGCATTGCCAGGACAAGGACAGAGGTGACAGGGACAGGACAGCACTGACAGGACAAGGACAGAGGTGACAGAACAAGGACAGAGGTGACAGGGACAGGACAGCATTGACAGGACAAGGACAGAGGTGTCAGGGACAGGACAGCATTGCCAGGACAAGGACAGAGGTTGACAGGGACAGGACAGCATTGCCAGGACAAGGACAGAGGTGACAGGGACAGGACAATGGGGATAGGGCAGTAAATAGGTGACAGAGCAGGACAGGACAGCAGTGACACTTTAGAAAGGACAGGACCAGGTCAGAGGTGACAGGAAAGAGGGGTGACAGGGAAGGATAGCTGTTAGGTCCAGGACAGAGGTGACAGGGCCATGGCAGCATTGACAGGATAAGGACAGAGGTGATAAGGACAGGACAGCATTGACAGGACAAGGACAGAGGTGATAAGGACAGGACAGCATTGACAGGACAAGGACAGAGGTGATAAGTACAGGACAGCATTGACAGGACAAGGACAGAGGTGGCAGGGACAGAACAGCATGGACAGAACAAGGACAGAGGTGATAGGGACAGGACAGCATTGACAAGGACAGAGGTGTCAGGGTTAGGACAGCATTGCCAGGACAAGGACAGAGGTGACAGGGACAGGACAGCATTGCCAGGACAAGGACAGAGGTGACAGGGACAGGACAGCATTGCCAGGACATGGACAGAGGTGACAGGGACAGGACAGCAAGCATTGCCTGGACAAGGACAGAGGTTGACAGGGACAGGACAGCATTGCTAGGACAAGGACAGAGGTGTCAGGGACAGGACAGCATTGCCAGGACAAGGACAGAGGTGACAGGGACAGGACAGCATTGCCAGGACAAGGACAGAACAGCATTGACAGGGACAGGACAGCATTGCCAGGACAAGGACAGAGGTGATAGGGACAGGACATTATTGCCAGGACAAGGACAGAGGTGACAGGGACAGGACAGCATTGCCAGGACAAGGACAGAGGTGACAGGGACAGGACAGCACTGACAGGACAAGGACAGAGGTGACAGAACAAGGACAGAGGTGACAGGGACAGGACAGCATTGACAGGACAAGGACAGAGGTGTCAGGGACAGGACAGCATTGCCAGGACAAGGACAGAGGTTGACAGGGACAGGACAGCATTGCCAGGACAAGGACAGAGGTGACAGGGACAGGACAATGGGGATAGGGCAGTAAATAGGTGACAGAGCAGGACAGGACAGCAGTGACACTTTAGAAAGGACAGGACCAGGTCAGAGGTGACAGGAAAGAGGGGTGACAGGGAAGGATAGCTGTTAGGTCCAGGACAGAGGTGACAGGGCCATGGCAGCATTGACAGGATAAGGACAGAGGTGATAAGGACAGGACAGCATTGACAGGACAAGGACAGAGGTGATAAGGACAGGACAGCATTGACAGGACAAGGACATAGGTGATAAGTACAGGACAGCATTGACAGGACAAGGACAGAGGTGGCAGGGACAGAACAGCATGGACAGAACAAGGACAGAGGTGATAGGGACAGGACAGCATTGACAAGGACAGAGGTGTCAGGGTTAGGACAGCATTGCCAGGACAAGGACAGAGGTGACAGGGACAGGACAGCATTGCCAGGACAAGGACAGAGGTGACAGGGACAGGACAGCATTGCCAGGACATGGACAGAGGTGACAGGGACAGGACAGCAAGCATTGCCTGGACAAGGACAGAGGTTGACAGGGACAGGACAGCATTGCTAGGACAAGGACAGAGGTGTCAGGGACAGGACAGCATTGCCAGGACAAGGACAGAGGTGACAGGGACAGGACAGCATTGCCAGGACAAGGACAGAACAGCATTGACAGGGACAGGACAGCATTGCCAGGACAAGGACAGAGGTGATAGGGACAGGACATTATTGCCAGGACAAGGACAGAGGTGACAGGGACAGGACAGCATTGCCAGGACAAGGACAGAGGTGACAGGGACAGGACAGTATTGCCAGGACAAGGACAGAGGTTGACAGGGACAGGACAGCATTGACCGGACAAGGACAGAGGTGACAGGGACAGGACAGCATTGCCAGGACAAGGACAGAGGTGACAGGGACAGGACAGCATTGCCAGGACAAGGACAGAGGTGACAGAGACAGGACAGCACTGACAGGACAAGGACAGAGGTGACAGAACAAGGACAGAGGTGACAGGG
The DNA here is from genome assembly GCA_031769625.1 of Taudactylus pleione. Lineage (NCBI taxonomy): Eukaryota > Metazoa > Chordata > Amphibia > Anura > Myobatrachidae > Taudactylus > Taudactylus pleione. Next base: position 4,273,204 of record JAUIMM010000694.1, on the reverse strand, counting down.
ACAGGACAGCATTGATAGGACAAGGACAGAGGTGTCAGGGACAGGACAGCATTGCCAGGACAAGGACAGAGGTGATAAGGACAGGACAGCATTGCCAGGACAAGGACAGAGGTTGACAGGGACAGGACAGCATTGCCAGGACAAGGACAGAGGTTGACAGGGACAGGACAGCATTGACAGGACAAGGACAGAGGTGACAGGGACAGGACAGCATTGCCAGGACAAGGACAGAGGTTGACAGGGACAGGACAGCATTGACAGGACAAGGACAGAGGTGACAGGGACAGGACAGCATTGCTAGGACAAGGACAGAGGTGTCAGGGACAGGACAGCATTGCCAGGACAAGGACAGAGGTTGACAGGGACAGGACAGAGGTGACAGGGACAGGACAGCATTGCCAGGACAAGGACAGAGGTGACAGGGACAGGACAGCATTGCCAGGACAAGGACAGAGGTGATAGGGACAGGACAGAATTGCCAGGACAAGGACAGAGGTGACAGGGACAGGACAGCATTGCCAGGACAAGGACAGAGGTGATAGGGACAGGACAGCATTGCCAGGACAAGGACAGAGGTGTCAGGGACAGGACAGCATTGCCAGGACAAGGACAGAGGTGACAGGGACAGGACAGCATTGCCAGGACAAGGACAGAGGTGACAGAACAAGGACAGAGGTGACAGGGACAGGACAGCATTGCCAGGACAAGGACAGAGGTGTCAGGGACAGGACAGCATTGCCAGGACAAGGACAGAGGTGACAGGGACAGGACAGCACTGACAGGACAAGGACAGAGGTGACAGAACAAGGACAGAGGTGACAGGGACAGGACAGCATTGACAGGACAAGGACAGAGGTGTCAGGGACTGGACAGCATTGCCAGGACAAGGACAGAGGTGATAAGGACAGGACAGCATTGCCAGGACAAGGACAGAGGTTGACAGGGACAGGACAGCATTGCCAGGACATGGACAGAGGTGACAGGGACAGGACAATGGGGATAGGGCAGTAAATAGGTGACAGAGCAGAGCAGGACAGGACAGCAGTGACACTTTAGAAAGGACAGGACCAGGTCAGAGGTGACAGGAAAGAGGGGTGACAGGGAAGGATAGCTGTTAGGTCCAGGACAGAGGTGACAGGGACAGGTCAAGGACAGAGGTGACAGGGACAGGACAGCATTGACAGGACAAGGACAGAGGTGGCAGGGACAGGACAGCATGGACAGGACAAGGACAGAGGTGATAGGGACAGGACAGCATTGACAAGGACAGAGGTGTCAGGGATAGGACAGCATTGCCAGGACAAGGACAGAGGTGACAGGGACAGGACAGCATTGCCAGGACAAGGACAGAGGTGACAGGGACAGGACAGCATTGCCAGGACATGGACAGAGGTGACAGGGACAGGACAGCAAGCATTGCCATGATAAGGACAGAGGTTGACAGGGACAGGACAGCATTGCTAGGACAAGGACAGAGGTGTCAGGGACAGGACAGCATTGCCAGGACAAGGACAGAGGTGACAGGGACAGGACAGCATTGCCAGGACAAGGACAGAGGTGATAAGGACAGGACAGCATTGCCAGGACAAGGACAGAGGTTGACAGGGACAGGACAGCATTGCCAGGACAAGGACAGAGGTTGACAGGGACAGGACAGCATTGACAGGACAAGGACAGAGGTGACAGGGACAGGACAGCATTGCCAGGACAAGGACAGAGGTTGACAGGGACAGGACAGCATTGACAGGACAAGGACAGAGGTGACAGGGACAGGACAGCATTGACAGAACAAGGACAGAGGTGACAGGGACAGGACAGCATTGATAGGACAAGGACAGAGGTGTCAGGGACAGGACAGAGGTGACAGGGACAGGACAGCATTGACAGAACAAGGACAGAGGTGACAGGGACAGGACAGCATTGATAGGACAAGGACAGAGGTGTCAGGGACAGGACAGCATTGCCAGGACAAGGACAGAGGTGATAAGGACAGGACAGCATTGCCAGGACAAGGACAGAGGTTGACAGGGACAGGACAGCATTGCCAGGACAAGGACAGAGGTTGACAGGGACAGGACAGCATTGACAGGACAAGGACAGAGGTGACAGGGACAGGACAGCATTGCCAGGACAAGGACAGAGGTTGACAGGGACAGGACAGCATTGACAGGACAAGGACAGAGGTGACAGGGACAGGACAGCATTGCTAGGACAAGGACAGAGGTGACAGGGACAGGACAATGGGGATAGGGCAGTAAATAGGTGACAGAGCAGGACAGGACAGCAGTGACACTTTAGAAAGGACAGGACCAGGTCAGAGGTGACAGGAAAGAGGGGTGACAGGGAAGGATAGCTGTTAGGTCCAGGACAGAGGTGTCAGGGACAGGACAGCATTGACAGGACAAGGACAGAGGTAATAAGGACAGGACAGCATTGACAGGACAAGGACAGAGGTGGCAGGGACAGGACAGCATGGACAGGACAAGGACAGAGGTGATAGGGACAGGACAGCATTGACAAGGACAGAGGTGTCAGGGATAGGACAGCATTGCCAGGACAAGGACAGAGGTGACAGGGATAGGACAGCATTGCCAGGACAAGGACAGAGGTGACAGGGACAGGACAGCATTGCCAGGACAAGGACAGAGGTGACAGGGACAGGACAGCAAGCATTGCCAGGACAAGGACAGAGGTTGACAGGGACAGGACAGCATTGCTAGGACAAGGACAGAACAGCATTGACAGGGACAGGACAGCATTGCCAGGACAAGGACAGAACAGCATTGACAGAGACAGGACAGCATTGCCAGGACAAGGACAGAGGTGATAAGGACAGGACAGCATTGCCAGGACAAGGACAGAGGTGACAGGGACAGGACAGAATTGCCAGGACAAGGACAGAGGTGACAGGGACAGGACAGCATTGCCAGGACATGGACAGAGGTGACAGGGACAGGACAGCATTGCCAGGACAAGGACAGAGGTCGACAGGGACAGGACAGCATTGACAGGACAAGGACAGAGGTAACAGGGACAGGACAGCTTTGCCAGGACAAGGACAGAGGTGACAGGGACAGGACAGCATTGCCAGGACAAGGACAGAGGTGACAGGGATAGGACAGCATTGCCAGGACAAGGACAGAGGTGACAGGGACAGGACAGCATTGCCAGGACAAGGACAGAGTTGACAGGGACAGGACAGCATTGCCAGGACAAGGACAGAGGTGGAAGGGACAGGATAGCATTGCCAGGACAAGGACAGAGGTGACAGGGACAGGACAGCATTGCCAGGACAAGGACAGAGGTGACAGGGACAGGACAATGGGGATAGGGCAGTAAATAGGTGACAGAGCAGAGCAGGACAGGACAGCAGTGACACTTTAGAAAGGACAGGACCAGGTCAGAGGTGACAGGAGAGAGGGGTGACAGGGAAGGATAGCTGTTAGGTCCAGGACAGAGGTGACAGGGCCATGGCAGCATTGACAGGATAAGGACAGAGGTGATAAGGACAGGACAGCATTGACAGGACAAGGACAGAGGTGATAAGGACAGGACAGCATTGACAGGACAAGGACAGACGTGGCAGGGACAGGACAGCATGGACAGGACAAGGACAGAGGTGATAGGGACAGGACAGCATTGACAAGGACAGAGGTGTCAGGGATAGGACAGCATTGCCAGGGCAAGGACAGAGGTGACAGGGACAGAACAGCATTGCCAGGACAAGGACAGAGGTGACAGGGACAGGACAGCATTGCCAGGACAAGGACAGAGGTGACAGGGACAGGACAGCAAGCATTGCCAGGACAAGGACAGAGGTTGACAGGGACCGGACAGCATTGCTAGGACAAGGACAGAGGTGTCAGGGACAGGACAGCTTTGCCAGGACAAGGACAGAGGTGACAGGGACAGGACAGCATTGCCAGGACAAGGACAGAACAGCATTGACAGGGACAGGACAGCATTGCCAGGACAAGGACAGAGGTTATAGGGACAGGACAGCATTGCCAGGACAAGGACAGAGGTGACAGGGACAGGACAGCATTGCCAGGACAAGGACAGAGGTGACAGGGACAGGACAGCATTGCCAGGACAAGGACAGAGGTTGACAGGGACCGGACAGCATTGACAGGACAAGGACAGAGGTGACAGGGACAGGACAGCATTGCCAGGACAAGGACAGAGGTGACAGGGACAGGACATCATTGCCAGGACAAGGACAGAGGTGACAGGGACAGGACAGCATTGCCAGGACAAGGACAGAGGTGTCAGGGACAGGACAGCATTGCCAGGACAAGGACAGAGGTGACAGGGACAGGACAGCATTGCCAGGACAAGGACAAAGGTGACAGAGACAGGACAGCACTGGCAGGACAAGGACAGAGGTGACAGAACAAGGACAGAGGAGACAGGGACTGGACAGCATTGATAGGACAAGGACAGAGGTGTCAGGGACAGGACAGCATTGCCAGGACAAGGACAGAGGTGATAAGGACAGGACAGCAATGCCAGGACAAGGACAGAGATTGACAGGGACAGGACAGCATTGCCAGGACAAGGACAGAGGTTGACAGGGACAGGACAGCATTGACAGGACAAGGACAGAGGTGACAGGGACAGGACAGCATTGCCAGGACAAGGACAGAGGTTGACAGGGACAGGACAGCATTGACAGGACAAGGACAGAGGTGACAGGGACAGGACAGCATTGCTAGGACAAGGACAGAGGTGTCAGGGACAGGACAGCATTGCCAGGACAAGGACAGAGGTTGACAGGGACAGGACAGAGGTGACAGGGACAGGACAGCTTTGCCAGGACAAGGACAGAGGTGACAGGAACAGGACAGCATTGCCAGGACAAGGACAGAGGTGATAGGGACAGGACAGCATTGCCAGGACAAGGACAGAGGTGACATGGACAGAACAGCATTGCCAGGACAAGGACAGATGTGTCAGGGACAGGACAGCATTGCCAGGACAAGGACAGAGGTGACAGGGACAGGACAGCACTGACAGGACAAGGACAGATGTGACAGAACAAGGACAGAGGTGACAGGGACAGGACAGCATTGACAGGACAAGGACAGAGGTGTCAGGGACAGGACAGCATTGCCAGGACAAGGACAGAGGTGATAAGGACAGGACAGCATTGCCAGGATAAGGACAGAGGTTGACAGGGACAGGACAGCATTGCCAGGACAAGGACAGAGGTTGTCTTGGACAGGACAGCATTGACAGGACAAGGACAGAGGTGTCAGGGACAGGACAGCATTGCCAGGACAAGGACAGAGGTGATAAGGACAGGACAGCATTGCCAGGACAAGGACAGAGGTTGACAGGGACAGGACAGCATTGCCAGGACAAGGACAGAGGTGACAGGGACAGGACAGCATTGCCAGGACAAGGACAGAACAGCATTGACAGGGACAGGACAGCATTGACAGGATAAAGACAGAGGTGACAGGGACAGGACAGCATTGACAGGACAAGGACAGAGGTGACAGGGACAGGACAGCATTGCCAGGACCAGGACAGAGGTGACAGGGACAGGACAGCATTGCCAGGACAAGGACAGAACAGCATTGACAGGGACAGGACAGCATTGACAGGATAAGGACAGAGATGACAGGGACAGGTCAAGGACAGAGGTGACAGGGACAGGACAGAATTGACAGGACAAGGACAGAGGTGACAGGGACAGGACAGCATTGACCGGACAAGGACAGAGGTGACAGGGACAGGACAGCATTGCCTGGACAAGGACTGAGTTTGACAGGGACAGGACAGCTTTGCTAGAACAAGGACAGCACTGACAGGACAAGGACAGAGGTGACAGAACAAGGACAGAGGTGACAGGGACAGGACAGCATTGATAGGACAAGGACAGAGGTGTCAGGGACAGGACAGCATTGCCAGGACAAGGACAGAGGTGATAAGGACAGGACAGCATTGCCAGGACAAGGACAGAGGTTGACAGGGACAGGACAGCATTGCCAGGACAAGGACAGAGGTTGACAGGGACAGGACAGCATTGACAGGACAATGACAGAGGTGACAGGGACAGGACAGCATTGCCAGGACAAGGACAGAGGTTGACAGGGACAGGACAGCATTGCTAGGACAAGGACAGAGGTGTCAGGGACAGGACAGCATTGCCAAGACAAGGACAGAGGTTGACAGGGACAGGACAGAGGTGACAGGGACAGGACAGCATTGCCAGGACAAGGACAGAGGTGACAGGGACAGGACAGCATTGCCAGGACAAGGACAGAGGTGATAGGGACAGGACAGAATTGCCAGGACAAGGACAGAGGTGTCAGGGACAGGACAGCATTGCCAGCACAAGGACAGAGGTGATAGGGACAGGACAGCATTGCCAGGACAAGGACAGAGGTGTCAGGGACAGGACAGCATTGCCAGGACAAGGACAGAGGTGACAGGGACAGGACAGCACTGACAGACAAGGACAGAGGTGACAGAACAAGGACAGAGGTGACAGGGACAGGACAGCATTGACAGGACAAGGACAGAGGTGTCAGGGACAGGACAGCATTGCCAGGACAAGGACAGAGGTGATAAGGACAGGACAGCATTGCCAGGACAAGGACAGAGGTTGACAGGGACAGGACAGCATTGCCAGGACATGGACAGAGATGACAGGGACAGGACAATGGGGATAGGGCAGTAAATAGGTGACAGAGCAGAGCAGGACAGGAGAGCAGTGACACTTTAGAAAGGACAGGACCAGGTCAGAGGTGACAGGAAAGAGGGGTGACAGGGAAGGATAGCTGTTAGGTCCAGGACAGAGGTGACAGGGCCATGGCAGCATTGACAGGATAAGGACAGAGGTGATAAGGACAGGACAGCATTGACAGGACAAGGACAGAGGTGATAAGGACAGGACAGCATTGACAGGACAAGGACAGAGGTGATAAGTACAGGACAGCATTGACAGGACAAGGACAGAGGTGGCAGGGACAGAACAGCATGGACAGAACAAGGACAGAGGTGATAGGGACAGGACAGCATTGACAAGGACAGAGGTGTCAGGGTTAGGACAGCATTGCCAGGACAAGGACAGAGGTGACAGGGACAGGACAGCATTGCCAGGACAAGGACAGAGGTGACAGGGACAGGACAGCATTGACAGGACAAGGACAGAGGAGATAAGGACAGGACAGCATTGACAGGACAAGGACAGAGGAGATAAGGACAGGACAGCATTGACAGGACAAGGACAGAGGTGGCAGGGACAGAACAGCATTGACAGGACAAGGACAGAGGTGGCAGGGACAGGACAGCATGGACAGGACAAGTACAGAGGTGGCAGGGACAGGACAGCATGGACAGGACAAGGACAGAGGTGATAGGGACAGGACAGCATTGACAAGGACAGAGGTGTCAGGGATAGGACAGCATTGCCAGGACAAGGACAGAGGTGACAGGGACAGGACAGCATTGCCAGGACAAGGACAGAGGTGACAGGGACAGGACAGCATTGCCAGGACATGGACAGAGGTGACAGGGACAGGACAGCAAGCATTGCCATGATAAGGACAGAGGTTGACAGGTACAGGACAGCATTGCTAGGACAAGGACAGAGGTGTCAGGGACAGGACAGCATTGCCAGGACAAGGACAGAGGTGACAGGGACAGGACAGCATTGCCAGGACAAGGACAGAACAGAATTGACAGGGACAGGACAGCATTGCCAGGACAAGGACAGAGGTGATAGGGACAGGACAGCATTGCCAGGACAAGGACAGATGTGACAGGGACAGGACAGCATTGCCAGGACAAGGACAGAGGTGACAGGGACAGGACAGCATTGCCAGGACAAGGACAGAGGTTGACAGGGCCAGGACAGCATTGACAGGACAAGGACAGAGGTGACAAGGACAGGACAGCATTGCCAGGACAAGGACAGAGGTGACAGGGACAGGACAGCATTGCCAGGACAAGGACAGAGGTGACAGAGATAGGACAGCATTGCCAGGACAAGGACAAAAGTGACAGGGACAGGACAGCATTGCCAGGACAAGGACAGAGGTGACAGGGACAGGACAGCATTGCCAGGACAAGGACAGAGGTGTCAGGGACAGGACAGCATTGCCAGGACAAGGACAGAGGTGACAGAGACAGGACAGCACTGACAGGACAAGGACAGAGGTGACAGAACAAGGACAGAGGTGACAGGGACAGGACAGCATTGATAGGACAAGGACAGAGGTGTCAGGGACAGGACAGCATTGCCAGGACAAGGACAGAGGTGATAAGGACAGGACAGCATTGCCAGGACAAGGACAGAGGTTGACAGGGACAGGACAGCATTGCCAGGACAAGGACAGAGGTTGACAGGGACAGGACAGCATTGACAGGACAAGGACAGAGGTGACAGGGACAGGACAGCATTGCCAGGACAAGGACAGAGGTTGACAGGGACAGGACAGCATTGACAGGACAAGGACAGAGGTGACAGGGACAGGACAGCATTGCTAGGACAAGGACAGAGGTGACAGGGACAGGACAGCATTGCCAGGACAAGGACTGAGGTTGACAGGGACAGGACAGAGGTGACAGGGACAGGACAGCATTGCCAGGACAAGGACAGAGGTGACAGGGACAGGACAGCATTGCCAGGACAAGGACAGAGGTGATAGGGACAGGACAGCATTGACAGGACAAGGACAGAGGTGACATGGACAGAACAGCATTGCCAGGACAAGGACAGAGGTGTCAGGGACAGGACAGCATTGCCTGGACAAGGACAGAGGTTACAGGGACAGGACAGCACTGACAGGACAAGGACAGAGGTGACAGAACAAGGACAGAGGTGACAGGGACAGGACAGCATTGACAGGACAAGGACAGAGGTGTCAGGGACAGGACAGCATTGCCAGGACAAGGACAGAGGTGATAAGGACAAGACAGCATTGCCAGGACAAGGACAGAGGTTGACAGGGACAGGACAGCATTGCCAGGACAAGGACAGAGGTGACAGGGACAGGACAATGGGGATAGGGCAGTAAATAGGTGACAGAGCAGAGCAGGACAGGACAGCAGTGACACTTTAGAAAGGACAGGACCAGGTCAGAGGTGACAGGAGAGAGGGGTGACAGGGAAGGATAGCTGTTAGGTCCAGGACAGAGGTGACAGGGCCATGGCAGCATTGACAGGATAAGGACAGAGGTGATAAGGACAGGACAGCATTGACAGGACAAGGACAGAGGTGATAAGGACAGGACAGCATTGACAGGACAAGGACAGAGGTGGCAGGGACAGGACAGCATGGACAGGACAAGGACAGAGGTGATAGGGACAGGACAGCATTGACAAGGACAGAGGTGTCAGGGATAGGACAGCATTGCCAGGGCAAGGACAGAGGTGACAGGGACAGGACAGCATTGCCAGGACAAGGACAGAGGTGACAGGGACAGGACAGCATTGCCAGGACAAGGACAGAGGTGACAGGGACAGGACAGCAAGCATTGCCAGGACAAGGACAGAGGTTGACAGGGACAGGACAGCATTGCTAGGACAAGGACAGAGGTGTCAGGGACAGGACAGCTTTGCCAGGACAAGGACAGAGGTGACAGGGACAGGACAGCATTGCCAGGACAAGGACAGAACAGCATTGACAGGGACAGGACAGCATTGCCAGGACAAGGACAGAGGTGATAGGGACAGAACAGCATTGCCAGGACAAGGACAGAGGTGACAGGGACAGGACAGCATTGCCAGGACAAGGACAGAGGTGACAGGGACAGGACAGCATTGCCAGGACAAGGACAGAGGTTGACAGGGACAGGACAGCATTGACAGGACAAGGACAGAGGTGACAGGGACAGGACAGCATTGCCAGGACAAGTGCAGAGGTGACAGGGATAGGACAGCATTGCCAGGACAAGGACAGAGGTGACAGGGACAGGACAGCATTGCCAGGACAAGGACAGAGGTTGACAGGGACAGGACAGAGGTGACAGGGACAGGACAGCTTTGCCAGGACAAGGACAGAGGTGACAGGAACAGGACAGCATTGCCAGGACAAGGACAGAGGTGATAGGGACAGGACAGCATTGCCAGGACAAGGACAGAGGTGACATGGACAGAACAGCATTGCCAGGACAAGGACAGAGGTGTCAGGGACAGGACAGCATTGCCAGGACAAGGACAGAGGTGACAGGGACAGGACAGCACTGACAGGACAAGGACAGATGTGATAGAACAAGGTCAGAGGTGACAGGGACAGGACAGCATTGACAGGACAAGGACAGAGGTGTCAGGGACAGGACAGCATTGCCAGGACAAGGACATAGGTGATAAGGACAGGACAGCATTGCCAGGATAAGGACAGAGGTTGACAGGGACAGGACAGCATTGCCAGGACAAGGACAGAGGTTGTCTTGGACAGGACAGCATTGACAGGACAAGGACAGAGGTGTCAGGGACTGGACAGCATTGCCAGGACAAGGACAGAGGTGATAAGGACAGGACAGCATTGCCAGGACAAGGACAGAGGTTGACAGGGACAGGACAGCATTGCCAGGACAAGGACAGAGGTGACAGGGACAGGACAGCATTGCCAGGACAAGGACAGAACAGCATTGACAGGGACAGGACAGCATTGACAGGATAAAGACAGAGGTGACAGGGACAGGACAGCATTGACAGGACAAGGACAGAGGTGACAGGGACAGGACAGCATTGCCAGGACCAGGACAGAGGTGACAGGGACAGGACAGCATTGCCAGGACTAGGACAGAACAGCATTGACAGGGACAGGACAGCATCGACAGGATAAGGACAGAGGTGACAGGGACAGGCCAAGGACAGAGGTGACAGGGACAGGACAGCATTGACAGGACAAGGACAGAGGTGACAGGGACAGGACAGCATTGACAGGACAAGGACAGAGGTGACAGGGACAGGACAGCATTGCCTGGACAAGGACTGAGTTTGACAGGGACAGGACAGCATTGCTAGAACAAGGACAGAGGTGATAGGACAAGGACAGAGGTGTCAGGTACAGGCCCAGGACAGAAGGGACAGGGTTAACAGAGCCAGCACAGAGGTGACAGAGTCAGGACAGAGGTGACAGATCCAGGACAGAGGTGACAGGGGCAGGGTACAGCCCTGAATTCAGAAGAAGTTGTCAGCCGCACTCACTATATATACTGTACTGTAGCCCAGGGCCGGCTCTAGGGGTGTTTGACCTGAGCGGTCGCACATGGGCACCACCCATAGAGGGCGCACCCCTCCTTAACAACCCGATTTCAGCGGGACATTACTGTCCCGCTGTTCCGAAGTGGCCCACAGTTGGTTAAATCGGGAGGTTGGGGATCCCCAGTACCGCAGCTGAGCGACGGTGCCAGACCCCGGAGACTCTGATTGGATGTGGCACGCATGCGTGCGGCATCCATTCAATGACGGGAGAGGGCTGGGGGAAGCCTAGGTAATGAGGCTTCCTGGACCCCTGGAGCCGGCCCTGCTGTAGCTGATGCTGTAAGATGTCCCTCCAGGCCCACTCACAACTTATTCCTAAACAGAGTGAGTTAGAGGGTGTGTCTGAGCCTTTGAAAGTCCCCCAGCCGGCACACACTTCAGCCAAGCAGCTTACCACACAGCAGCCTCACCGTAATCAGCGTCTTCCTGGTGCTCCTGCTCCCTCCTATTTTGTCCGCAGCTCCTCTCCGTCAGTCTCTGCGTCTTAACGTCACGCACCCTGCATCAATGTAATAAACTTTATTGCAGCGGCTAACAGAGATTACAGACAGGGCTCTTCCAAACTGCCAATGCTGCCTAATTGGAGCTCAGCTCTGATCAATGCAGCTGGCCCCGCAACATTGAGGGGCAGCCCGGCGGAAAGCCACAGGAGTCTGGACCGGTGGGAACTCTCCCGAGTTCCAGGAGGCCCAATCCTCCCCTGGATCTTACTAACTGCTCTTGGGCTCATTTACATTTAGGCCTGTATTCAATTAGCTCCGCGTACGCGATAAAGTTTTGCCTGCTGTAGTTTTCGCCTATTCAATTCCAAAATACGCGAAAACAGACACATGCAAAGTCAGAACAGGCAAAAAGTGGTGTCTGGATAGGGAAAATCAGCCTGAACCCCCCAAAAAGATGCAAATACATTGGGGATCAATGTATATTGCCCGATTAGCCCTAATGAAACAGTTTGGGGTACTTAAGTTCGCACATTTGCCACTAATTAGCGTCTTTGCACAAGTGGTGAAGAATGGCATAAAGCAGTATTTTCAGGAGAAAATAAGTAGTCCTGGGAAATTTGGGGTACAAGCATATTTAATAATCGCTAAAGTGAAGTTATAAGAAACGTAAAAAATGCATCTTCCACAAACAACTGCAATCAAAAAAACACCTCACCCATACTTACAGACCCCCCAAAAGTCTGTTTCGCTAGGTTTTTTTTGTACCCCTACTTTGCACTTTTTCGCCCCCATTTTCAAAGTGTTTTTTTGGGGGTGTTCCTCACTTTATTTAAGGGGTGTTCGGACACAGTTATCCTTTGGGGAGCTGTCCCAAGGGTTCTGAATGGTATCCTCACCTTTGCACCCCAAAATAAAAAAATGCCCTTTTTTTCCTGCTATTCAGAGGCGAATCTTTTTCGCCTATTACATTGCATTGCGTTTTCGCGTACGTGAAAAGCGGAGGGAATTGAATATGGAGATAAGTTTCCGCCTGGCGAAAAGTCGCAATCGGTGATGCTTTTTTGCGGATCTCAGTTTTTCATTTTGAATTGAATATGGGCATTAGATGTAAATCAATTTATGACACGCCTCTCAGATGTAGCACTACATGCCACTATGCCACCGCGCTCATAGGTGGTGCTGTCACAATCTCCCTGGAATTATTTTTCAATAGTAGGCATATATGGCCCTGCCCCCTCACATTACACCACATGTTTGGTGGCCGGACTGGCACAGGGAGGCAATGATCCCTGCTTCTGCATTGTGGTGTAAATGATGTGGGTCAGATATGTGGAGGTGTAATGATGTGGGACAGGTATGTGGAGGTGTAAATGATATAGGACAGGTATGTGGAGGTGAAAATGATGTGGGGACAGGTATGTGGAGGAATAAATTATGTGGGCCAGGTATGTGGACGTGTAAATTATGTGGGACAGGTATGTGAAGGTATAAACTATGTGGGACAGGTATGTTGAGGTGTAAATGATGTAGGACAAGTATGTGGAGATGTAAATTATGTGGGACAGGTATGTAGAGGTGTATATGATGTTAGACAGGTTTGTAGAGGTGTAAATGATGTAGGGCAGCTATGTGGAGGTGTAAATGATGTCAGACAGGTATGTGGAGGTGTAAATGATGTAGGACAAGTATGTGGAGATGTAAATTATGTGGGACAGGTATGTAGAGGTGTATATGATGTTAGACAGGTTTGTAGAGGTGTAAATGATGTAGGAGAGGTATGTGGAGGTGTAAATGATGTCAGACAGGTATGTTGTTTTGTAAATGATATGGGACAGGTATGTTGTTTTGTAAATGATATGGGACAGGTATGTGGAGGTGTACATAATGTGGGAGAGGTATGTGGATGTTTAAGTGATATAGGGCAGGTATGTATAGGAGTAAAATATGTGGGAGAGGTATGTGGAGGTGTAAATTATGTGACACAGGTATGTGGAGGTGTAAATGATGTAGGAGAGGTATGTGGAGGTGTAAATGATGTGGATCAGGTATGTTGTTTTGAAAATGATGTGGGACAGGTATGTGGAGGTGTAAATGATGTGGGACAGGTATGTGAAGGTATAAATTATGTGGGACAGGTATGTTGAGGTGTAAATGATGTGAGACAGGTATGTTGTTTCGTAAATGATGTGGGACAGGTATGTGGATGTTTAAGTGATATAGGGCAGGTATGTATAGGAATAAAATATGTGGGAGAGGTATGTGGAGGTGTAAGTGATATAGGGCAGGTATGTGGAGGTGTAAATGATGTAGGACAGCTATATGGAGGTTTAAGTGATGTAGGGAAGGTGGGTAGAGGTGTACATTATGCAGAACAGGTATGTAGCGGTGTAAATGATGTAGGGCAGGTATGTAGAGGTGTAAATGATGTAGGACAGGTGTGTAGAGGTGTAATTGATGTAGGACAGGTATGTAGAGGTGTAAGTGATATAGGTCAGGTATTTGGAGGTGTAAATGATGTCAGACAGGTATGTGGAGGTGTAAATTATGTGGAACATGTATGTTGTTTTGTAGATGATGTGGGACAGGTATGTGGAGGTGTAAATGATGTGGGAGAGGTATGTGGATGTTTAAGTGATATAGGGCAGGTATGTATAGGAGTAAAATATGTGGAAGAGGTATGTGGAGGTGTAAATGATGTGGGACAGGTATGTGAAGGTATAAACTATGTGGGACAGGTATGTGGAGGTGTAAATTATGTGACACCGGTATGTAGAGGTGTAAATGATGTAGGACAGCTATGTGGAGGTGTAATTGATGTAGGAAAGGCGGGTAGTGGTGTAAATTATGTAGGACAGATATGTAGAGGTGTCAATGATGTAGGGCAGGTATGTCGAGGTGTAAATGGTGTGGGACATGTATGTGGAGGCGCACATGATGTGGGTCAGGTATATGGAGGTGTAAAAGATTTGGGACAGGTGTGTTGAGGTGTAAATGATGTGAGACAGGTATGTGGAAGTGTAGTTGATGTGGGACAAGTATGTTGAGGTGTAACTGGTGTTGAAGACATATGTAGAGGTGTAAATGATGTGGGAGAGGTATGTAGAGGTGTAAAAGATGTGGGTGATGTATGTGTAAGTGATATAGGGCACGTATGTGGAGATGTAAGTGATCTAGGACTTGTACTGTATGTGGAGGTGTAAATGATGTTTGAGAGGTATGTGGATGTTTAAGTGATATAGGGCAGGTATGTATAGGAGTAAAATATATGGGAGAGGTAAGTGGAGGTGTAATTGATATAGGGCAGGTATGTGGAGGTGTAAGTGATGTAGGGCAGGTTTGTATAGGTGTAAATGATGTAGAACAGGTATGTGGAGGTGTAAGTGATGTAAGGCAGGTATGTAGAGGTGTAACTGATGTAGGGCAGGTATGTAGAGGCGTAAATGATGTAGTTCAGGTATGTGGTGGTGTAAATGATGTAGGACAGGTATGTAGAGGTCTAAATGATGTAGGACAGGTATGTGGAGGTGTAAGTGATGTAGGGCATGTATGTAGAGGTGTAAATAATGTGGGGCAGGTATGTAGAGGTGTAAATGATGTAGGACAGGTATGTAGATGTGTAAATGATGTAGGAGAGGTATGTAGAGGTGTAAGTGATGTAGGGCAGTTATGTAGAGGTGTAAATGATGTAGGACAGGTATGTGGAGGTGTAAATGATGTAGGACAGGTATGTAGAGGTGCAAATGATGTAGGAGAGGTATGTAGAGGTGTAAGTGATGTAGGGCAGTTATGTAGAGGTGTAAGTGATGTAGGACAGGTATGTGGAGGTGTAAATGATGTAGGGCAGGTATGTTAAGGTGTAAATGATGTAGGGCAGGTATGTAGAGGTGTGAATGATGCAGGACAGGTATGTGGAGGTGTAAATGATGTAGGACAGGTATGTGGAGGTGTAAGTGATGTAGGAAAGGTATGTAGATGTGTAAATGATGTAGGGCAGGTATGTAGAGGTGTAAATGATGTAGACAGGTAGGTGGAGGTGTAAGTGATGTAGGGCAGGTATGTAGAGGTGTAAATGATGTAGGACAGGTATGTGGAGGTGTAAGTGATGTAGGACAGGTATTTAGAGGTGTAAATGATGTAGGCAGGTATGTAGAGGTATAAATGATGTAGGACAGGTATGTAGAGGTGTAAGTGATATAGTACAGGTATGTAGAGGTGTAAATTATGTAGGTTAGGTCTGTGGAGGTGTATGTGATGTAGGGAAGGTAGGTAGAGGTGCAAATTATGTGTGATGTATGTGGAGGTGTTAATGATGTAGGGCAGGTATGTAGAGGTGTAAATGATGTATTACAGGTATGTGGAGGTGTAAATGATGTGGGACTGGTATGTGGAGGTGTAAGTGATGTAGGGCAGGTATGTGGAGGTGTAAATAATGTGGGACAGGTATGTGGAGGTGTAAGTGATGTAGTGCAGGTATGTAGAGGTGTAAATGATGTAGGACAGGTATGTGGAGGTGTAAGTGATGTAGGGCAGGTATGTGGAGGTGTAAATAATGTGGGACAGGTATGTGGAGGTGTAAATGATGTAGTGCAGGTATGTAGAGGTGTAAATGATGTGGGACAGGTATGTGGAGGTGTATATGATGTTAGACAGGTTTGTAGAGGTGTAAATGATGTAGGAGAGGTATGTGGAGGTGTAAATGATGTCAGACAGGTATGTTGTTTTGTAAATGATATGGGACAGGTATGTTGTTTTGTAAATGATATGGGACAGGTATGTGGAGGTGTACATAATGTGGGAGAGGTATGTGGATGTTTAAGTGATATAGGGCAGGTATGTATAGGAGTAAAATATGTGGGAGAGGTATGTGGAGGTGTAAATTATGTGACACAGGTATGTGGAGGTGTAAATGATGTAGGAGAGGTATGTGGAGGTGTAAATGATGTGGATCAGGTATGTTGTTTTGAAAATGATGTGGGACAGGTATGTGGAGGTGTAAATGATGTGGGACAGGTATGTGAAGGTATAAATTATGTGGGACAGGTATGTTGAGGTGTAAATGATGTGAGACAGGTATGTTGTTTCGTAAATGATGTGGGACAGGTATGTGGATGTTTAAGTGATATAGGGCAGGTATGTATAGGAATAAAATATGTGGGAGAGGTATGTGGAGGTGTATGTGATATAGGGCAGGTATGTGGAGGTGTAAATGATGTAGGACAGCTATATGGAGGTTTAAGTGATGTAGGGAAGGTGGGTAGAGGTGTAAATTATGCAGAACAGGTATGTAGCGGTGTAAATGATGTAGGGCAGGTATGTAGAGGTGTAAATGATGTAGGACAGGTGTGTAGAGGTGTAATTGATGTAGGACAGGTATGTAGAGGTGTAAGTGATATAGGTCAGGTATTTGGAGGTGTAAATGATGTCAGACAGGTATGTGGAGGTGTAAATTATGTGGAACATGTATGTTGTTTTGTAGATGATGTGGGACAGGTATGTGGAGGTGTAAATGATGTGGGAGAGGTATGTGTATGTTTAAGTGATATAGGGCAGGTATGTATAGGAGTAAAATATGTGGGAGAGGTATGTGGAGGTGTAAATGATGTGGGACAGGTATGTGAAGGTATAAACTATGTGGGACAGGTATGTGGAGGTGTAAATTATGTGACACCGGTAAGTAGAGGTGTAAATGATGTAGGACAGCTATGTGGAGGTGTAATTGATGTAGGAAAGGTGGGTAGTGGTGTAAATTATGTAGGACAGATATGTAGAGGTGTCAATGATGTAGGGCAGGTATGTCGAGGTGTAAATGGTGTGGGACATGTATGTGGAGGCGCACATGATGTGGGTCAGGTATATGGAGGTGTAAAAGATTTGGGACAGGTGTGTTGAGGTGTAAATGATGTGAGACAGGTATGTGGAGGTGTAGTTGATGTGGGACAAGTATGTTGAGGTGTAACTGGTGTTGGAGACATATGTAGAGGTGTAAATGATGTGGGAGAGGTATGTAGAGGTGTAAAAGATGTGGGTGATGTATGTGTAAGTGATATAGGGCACGTATGTGGAGATGTAAGTGATCTAGGACTTGTACTGTATGTGGAGGTGTAAATGATGTTTGAGAGGTATGTGGATGTTTAAGTGATATAGGGCAGGTATGTATAGGAGTAAAATATATGGGAGAGGTAAGTGGAGGTGTAATTGATATAGGGCAGGTATGTAGAGGTGTAAGTGATGTAGGGCAGGTTTGTATAGGTGTAAATGATGTAGAACAGGTATGTGGAGGTGTAAGTGATGTAAGGCAGGTATGTAGAGGTGTAACTGATGTAGGGCAGGTATGTAGAGGCGTAAATGATGTAGTTCAGGTATGTGGTGGTGTAAATGATGTAGGACAGGTATGTAGAGGTCTAAATGATGTAGGACAGGTATGTGGAGGTGTAAGTGATGTAGGGCATGTATGTAGAGGTGTAAATAATGTGGGGCAGGTATGTAGAGGTGTAAATGATGTAGGACAGGTATGTAGATGTGTAAATGATGTAGGAGAGGTATGTAGAGGTGTAAGTGATGTAGGGCAGTTATGTAGAGGTGTAAATGATGTAGGACAGGTATGTGGAGGTGTAAATGATGTAGGACAGGTATGTAGAGGTGCAAATGATGTAGGAGAGGTATGTAGAGGTGTAAGTGATGTAGGGCAGTTATGTAGAGGTGTAAGTGATGTAGGACAGGTATGTGGAGGTGTAAATGATGTAGGGCAGGTATGTTAAGGTGTAAATGATGTAGGGCAGGTATGTAGAGGTGTGAATGATGCAGGACAGGTATGTGGAGGTGTAAATGATGTAGGACAGGTATGTGGAGGTGTAAGTGATGTAGGACAGGTATTTAGATGTGTAAATGATGTAGGGCAGGTATGTAGAGGTGTAAATGATGTAGGACAGGTAGGTGGAGGTGTAAGTGATGTAGGGCAGGTATGTAGAGGTGTAAATGATGTAGGACAGGTATGTGGAGGTGTAAGTGATGTAGGACAGGTATTTAGAGGTGTAAATGATGTAGGCAGGTATGTAGAGGTATAAATGATGTAGGACAGGTATGTAGAGGTGTAAGTGATATAGTACAGGTATGTAGAGGTGTAAATTATGTAGGTTAGGTCTGTGGAGGTGTATGTGATGTAGGGAAGGTAGGTAGAGGTGCAAATTATGTGTGAGGTATGTGGAGGTGTTAATGATGTAGGGCAGGTATGTAGAGGTGTAAATGATGTATTACAGGTATGTGGAGGTGTAAATGATGTGGGACTGGTATGTGGAGGTGTAAGTGATGTAGGGCAGGTATGTGGAGGTGTAAATAATGTGGGACAGGTATGTGGAGGTGTAAGTGATGTAGTGCAGGTATGTAGAGGTGTAAATGATGTAGGACAGGTATGTGGAGGTGTAAGTGATGTAGGGCAGGTATGTGGAGGTGTAAATAATGTGGGACAGGTATGTGGAGGTGTAAGTGATGTAGTGCAGGTATGTAGAGGTGTAAATGATGTGGGACAGGTATGTGGAGGTGTAAATGATGTAGGGCAGGTATGTGGAGGTGTAAATTATGTAGGACAGGTATGTGGGGGTGTAAGTGATGTAGTGCAGGTATGTGGAGGTAGAAATGATGTGGGGCAGGTATGTGGCGGTCTAAATGATGTTGGAAAGGTTTGTGGAGTATATTAATGATACAGGGCAAGTATGTGGATGTGTAAATGATGTGGGACAGGTATGCAGAGTTGTAAATTATGTGGGACAGGTATGTTGTGGTGTAAATGATGTGAGACAGGTATGTGGAGGTGTAAATGATGTGGATCAGGTATGTTGTTTTGTAAATGATATGGGACAGGTATGTGGAGGTGTAAATAATGTGAAAGAGGTATGTGGATGTTTAAGTGATATAGGGCAGGTATGTATAGGAGTAAAATATGTGGGAGAGGTATGTGGAGGTGTAAGTGATATAGGGCAGGTATGTAGAGGTGTAAGTGATATAGGACAGGTATGTAGAGGTGTAAGTGATGTAGTGCTGGTATGTGGAGGTGTAAATGATGAAGGACAGGTATGTGGAGGTGTAAGTGATGTAGGGCATGTATGTAGAGGTGTAAATGATGTGGGACAGGTATGTAGAGGTGTAAATGATGTAGGACAGGTATGTAGAGGTCTAAATGATGTAGGAGAGGTATGTGGAGGTGTAAGTGATGTAGATAGAAGGGAGTGGTTACTGCGCTCAACCCCTGGATGGTGTATTTGATGCTTGTGTGTCTATAGATCACACTGGTATGTGGTTTTATAATTTAATTTATTAATACAATACGATAAGGACTTTTAAGTGTCAAAGAATAAAGTCACAGTATTACACACAAATATACAAACATACAAGTGAATACATTCTGAATGGTACAGTTGCAGTAGGTCAGAATAAAGTATTATTGGTTTGTAAATGATGTGGGACAGGTATGTGGAGGTGTAAATGATGTGGGAGAGGTATGTGGATGTTTAAGTGATATAGGGTAGGTATGTGTAGGAGTCAAATATGTAGGACAGGTATGTAGAGGTCTAAATGATGTAGGGCAGGTATGTGGAGGTGTAAATGATAAAGGACAGGTATGTAGAGATGTAAGTGATGTAAGGCAGGTATGTGGAGGTGTAAATGATGTAGTACAGGTATGTAGAGGTGTAAATGATGTAGGACAGCTATGTGGAGGTGTAATTGATGTAGGAAAGGTGGGTAGTGGTGTAAATTATGTAGGACAGATATGTAGAGGTGTCAATGATGTAGGGCCGGTATGTCGAGGTGTAAATGGTGTGGGACATGTATGTGGAGGCGCACATGATGTGGGTCAGGTATATTGAGGTGTAAAAGATTTGGGACAGGTGTGTTGAGGTGTAAATGATGTGAGACAGGTATGTGGAGGTGTAGTTGATGTGGGACAAGTATGTTGAGGTGTAACTGGTGTTGGAGACATATGTAGAGGTGTAAATGATGTGGGAGAGGTATGTAGAGGTGTAAAAGATGTGGGAGATGTATGTGTAAGTGATATAGGGCACGTATGTGGAGATGTAAGTGAACTAGGACTTGTACTGTATGTGGAGGTGTAAATGATGTTTGAGAGGTATGTGGATGTTTAAGTGATATAGGGCAGGTATGTATAGGAGTAAAATATATGGGAGAGGTAAGTGGAGGTGTAATTGATATAGGGCAGGTATGTGGAGGTGTAAGTGATGTAGGGCAGGTTTGTATAGGTGTAAATGATGTAGAACAGGTATGTGGAGGTGTAAGTGATGTAAGGCAGGTATGTAGAGGTGTAAATGATGTAGGGCAGGTATGTAGAGGCGTAAATGATGTAGTTCAGGTATGGGGTGGTGTAAATGATGTAGGACAGGTATGTAGAGGTCTAAATGATGTAGGACAGGTATGTGGAGGTGTAAGTGATGTAGGGCATGTATGTAGAGGTGTAAATAATGTGGGGCAGGTATGTAGAGGTGTAAATGATGTAGGACAGGTATGTAGATGTGTAAATGATGTAGGAGAGGTATGTGGAGGTGTAAATGATGTAGGACAGGTATGTAGAGGTGCAAATGATGTAGGAGAGGTATGTAGAGGTGTAAGTGATGTAGGGCAGTTATGTAGAGGTGTAAATGATGTAGGACAGGTATGTGGAGGTGTAAGTGATGTAGGACAGTTATGTAGAGGTGTAAATGATGTAGGCAGGTATGTAGATGTGTAAGTGATATATTACAGGTATGTAGAGGTGTAAATGATGTAGGTTAGGTCTGTGGAGGTGTATGTGATGTAGGGAAGGTGGGTAGAGGTGCAAATTATGTGTGAGGTATGTGGAGGTGTTAATGATGTAGGGCAGGTATGTAGAGGTGTAAATGATGTATTACAGGTATGTGGAGGTGTAAATGATGTGGGACTGGTATGTGGAGGTGTAAGTGATGTAGGGCAGGTATGTGGAGGTGTAAATAATGTGGGACAGGTATGTGGAGGTGTAAGTGATGTAGTGCAGGTATGTAGAGGTGTAAATGATGTAGGACAGGTATGTGGAGGTGTAAGTGATGTAGGGCAGGTATGTGGAGGTGTAAATAATGTGGGACAGGTATGTGGAGGTGTAAGTGATGTAGTGCAGGTATGTAGAGGTGTAAATGATGTAGGAGAGGTATGTGGAGGTGTAAATGATGTCAGACAGGTATTTTGTTTTGTAAATGATATGGGACAGGTATGTTGTTTTGTAAATGATATGGGACAGGTATGTGGAGGTGTACATAATGTGGGAGAGGTATGTGGATGTTTAAGTGATATAGGGCAGGTATGTATAGGAGTAAAATATGTGGGAGAGGTATGTGGAGGTGTAAATTATGTGACACAGGTATGTGGAGGTGTAAATGATGTAGGAGAGGTATGTGGAGGTGTAAATGATGTGGATCAGGTATGTTGTTTTGAAAATGATGTGGGACAGGTATGTGGAGGTGTAAATGATGTGGGACAGGTATGTGAAGGTATAAATTATGTGGGACAGGTATGTTGAGGTGTAAATGATGTGAGACAGGTATGTTGTTTCGTAAATGATGTGGGACAGGTATGTGGATGTTTAAGTGATATAGGGCAGGTATGTATAGGAATAAAATATGTGGGAGAGGTATGTGGAGGTGTAAGTGATATAGGGCAGGTATGTGGAGGTGTAAATGATGTAGGACAGCTATATGGAGGTTTAAGTGATGTAGGGAAGGTGGGTAGAGGTGTACATTATGCAGAACAGGTATGTAGCGGTGTAAATGATGTAGGGCAGGTATGTAGAGGTGTAAATGATGTAGGACAGGTGTGTAGAGGTGTAATTGATGTAGGACAGGTATGTAGAGGTGTAAGTGATATAGGTCAGGTATTTGGAGGTGTAAATGATGTCAGACAGGTATGTGGAGGTGTAAATTATGTGGAACATGTATGTTGTTTTGTAGATGATGTGGGACAGGTATGTGGAGGTGTAAATGATGTGGGAGAGGTATGTGGATGTTTAAGTGATATAGGGCAGGTATGTATAGGAGTAAAATATGTGGGAGAGGTATGTGGAGGTGTAAATGATGTGGGACAGGTATGTGAAGGTATAAACTATGTGGGACAGGTATGTGGAGGTGTAAATTATGTGACACCGGTATGTAGAGGTGTAAATGATGTAGGACAGCTATGTGGAGGTGTAATTGATGTAGGAAAGGTGGGTAGTGGTGTAAATTATGTAGGACAGATATGTAGAGGTGTCAATGATGTAGGGCAGGTATGTCGAGGTGTAAATGGTGTGGGACATGTATGTGGAGGCGCACATGATGTGGGTCAGGTATATGGAGGTGTAAAAGATTTGGGACAGGTGTGTTGAGGTGTAAATGATGTGAGACAGGTATGTGGAAGTGTAGTTGATGTGGGACAAGTATGTTGAGGTGTAACTGGTGTTGAAGACTTATGTAGAGGTGTAAATGATGTGGGAGAGGTATGTAGAGGTGTAAAAGATGTGGGTGATGTATGTGTAAGTGATATAGGGCACGTATGTGGAGATGTAAGTGATCTAGGACTTGTACTGTATGTGGAGGTGTAAATGATGTTTGAGAGGTATGTGGATGTTTAAGTGATATAGGGCAGGTATGTATAGGAGTAAAATATATGGGAGAGGTAAGTGGAGGTGTAATTGATATAGGGCAGGTATGTGGAGGTGTAAGTGATGTAGGGCAGGTTTGTATAGGTGTAAATGATGTAGAACAGGTATGTGGAGGTGTAAGTGATGTAAGGCAGGTATGTAGAGGTGTAACTGATGTAGGGCAGGTATGTAGAGGCGTAAATGATGTAGTTCAGGTATGTGGTGGTGTAAATGATGTAGGACAGGTATGTAGAGGTCTAAATGATGTAGGACAGGTATGTGGAGGTGTAAGTGATGTAGGGCATGTATGTAGAGGTGTAAATAATGTGGGGCAGGTATGTAGAGGTGTAAATGATGTAGGACAGGTATGTAGATGTGTAAATGATGTAGGAGAGGTATGTAGAGGTGTAAGTGATGTAGGGCAGTTATGTAGAGGTGTAAATGATGTAGGACAGGTATGTGGAGGTGTAAATGATGTAGGACAGGTATGTAGAGGTGCAAATGATGTAGTAGAGGTATGTAGAGGTGTAAGTGATGTAGGGCAGTTATGTAGAGGTGTAAGTGATGTAGGACAGGTATGTGGAGGTGTAAATGATGTAGGGCAGGTATGTTAAGGTGTAAATGATGTAGGGCAGGTATGTAGAGGTGTGAATGATGCAGGACAGGTATGTGTAGGTGTAAATGATGTAGGACAGGTATGTGGAGGTGTAAGTGATGTAGGACAGGTATTTAGATGTGTAAATGATGTAGGGCAGGTATGTAGAGGTGTAAATGATGTAGGACAGGTAGGTGGAGGTGTAAGTGATGTAGGGCAGGTATGTAGAGGTGTAAATGATGTAGGACAGGTATGTGGAGGTGTAAGTGATGTAGGACAGGTATTTAGAGGTGTAAATGATGTAGGCAGGTATGTAGAGGTATAAATGATGTAGGACAGGTATGTAGAGGTGTAAGTGATATAGTACAGGTATGTAGAGGTGTAAATTATGTAGGTTAGGTCTGTGGAGGTGTATGTGATGTAGGGAAGGTAGGTAGAGGTGCAAATTATGTGTGAGGTATGTGGAGGTGTTAATGATGTAGGGCAGGTATGTAGAGGTGTAAATGATGTATTACAGGTATGTGGAGGTGTAAATGATGTGGGACTGGTATGTGGAGGTGTAAGTGATGTAGGGCAGGTATGTGGAGGTGTAAATAATGTGGGACAGGTATGTGGAGGTGTAAGTGATGTAGTGCAGGTATGTAGAGGTGTAAATGATGTAGGACAGGTATGTGGAGGTGTAAGTGATGTAGGGCAGGTATGTGGAGGTGTAAATAATGTGGGACAGGTATGTGGAGGTGTAAGTGATGTAGTGCAGGTATGTAGAGGTGTAAATGATGTGGGACAGGTTTGTGGAGGTGTAAATGATGTAGGGCAGGTATGTGGAGGTGTAAATTATGTAGGACAGGTATGTGGGGGTGTAAGTGATGTAGTGCAGGTATGTGGAGGTAGAAATGATGTGGGGCAGGTATGTGGCGGTCTAAATGATGTTGGAAAGGTTTGTGGAGTATATTAATGATACAGGGCAAGTATGTGGATGTGTAAATGATGTGGGACAGGTATGCAGAGTTGTAAATTATGTGGGACAGGTATGTTGTGGTGTAAATGATGTGAGACAGGTATGTGGAGGTGTAAATGATGTGGATCAGGTATGTTGTTTTGTAAATGATATGGGACAGGTATGTGGAGGTGTAAATAATGTGAAAGAGGTATGTGGATGTTTAAGTGATATAGGGCAGGTATGTATAGGAGTAAAATATGTGGGAGAGGTATGTGGAGGTGTAAGTGATATAGGGCAGGTATGTAGAGGTGTAAGTGATATAGGACAGGTATGTAGAGGTGTAAGTGATGTAGTGCTGGTATGTGGAGGTGTAAATGATGAAGGACAGGTATGTGGAGGTGTAAGTGATGTAGGGCATGTATGTAGAGGTGTAAATGATGTGGGACAGGTATGTAGAGGTGTAAATGATGTAGGACAGGTATGTAGACGTCTAAATGATGTAGGAGAGGTATGTGGAGGTGTAAGTGATGTAGATAGAAGGGAGTGGTTACTGCGCTCAACCCCTGGATGGTGTATTTGATGCTTGTGTGTCTATAGATCACACTGGTATGTGGTTTTATAATTTAATTTATTAATACAATACGATAAGGACTTTTATGTGTCAAAGAATAAAGTCACAGTATTACACACAAATATACAAACATACAAGTGAATACATTCTGAATGGTACAGTTGCAGTAGGTCAGAATAAAGTATTATTGGTTTGTAAATGATGTGGGACAGGTATGTGGAGGTGTAAATGATGTGGGAGAGGTATGTGGATGTTTAAGTGATATAGGGTAGGTATGTGTAGGAGTCAAATATGTAGGACAGGTATGTAGAGGTCTAAATGATGTAGGGCAGGTATGTGGAGGTGTAAATGATAAAGGACAGGTATGTAGAGATGTAAGTGATGTAAGGCAGGTATGTGGAGGTGTAAATGATGTAGTACAGGTATGTAGAGGTGTAAATGATGTAGGACAGCTATGTGGAGGTGTAATTGATGTAGGAAAGGTGGGTAGTGGTGTAAATTATGTAGGACAGATATGTAGAGGTGTCAATGATGTAGGGCCGGTATGTCGAGGTGTAAATGGTGTGGGACATGTATGTGGAGGCGCACATGATGTGGGTCAGGTATATTGAGGTGTAAAAGATTTGGGACAGGTGTGTTGAGGTGTAAATGATGTGAGACAGGTATGTGGAGGTGTAGTTGATGTGGGACAAGTATGTTGAGGTGTAACTGGTGTTGGAGACATATGTAGAGGTGTAAATGATGTGGGAGAGGTATGTAGAGGTGTAAAAGATGTGGGAGATGTATGTGTAAGTGATATAGGGCACGTATGTGGAGATGTAAGTGATCTAGGACTTGTACTGTATGTGGAGGTGTAAATGATGTTTGAGAGGTATGTGGATGTTTAAGTGATATAGGGCAGGTATGTATAGGAGTAAAATATATGGGAGAGGTAAGTGGAGGTGTAATTGATATAGGGCAGGTATGTGGAGGTGTAAGTGATGTAGGGCAGGTTTGTATAGGTGTAAATGATGTAGAACAGGTATGTGGAGGTGTAAGTGATGTAAGGCAGGTATGTAGAGGTGTAAATGATGTAGGGCAGGTATGTAGAGGCGTAAATGATGTAGTTCAGGTATGTGGTGGTGTAAATGATGTAGGACAGGTATGTAGAGGTCTAAATGATGTAGGACAGGTATGTGGAGGTGTAAGTGATGTAGGGCATGTATGTAGAGGTGTAAATAATGTGGGGCAGGTATGTAGAGGTGTAAATGATGTAGGACAGGTATGTAGATGTGTAAATGATGTAGGAGAGGTATGTGGAGGTGTAAATGATGTAGGACAGGTATGTAGAGGTGCAAATGATGTAGGAGAGGTATGTAGAGGTGTAAGTGATGTAGGGCAGTTATGTAGAGGTATAAATGATGTAGGACAGGTATGTGGAGGTGTAAGTGATGTAGGACAGTTATGTAGAGGTGTAAATGATGTAGGCAGGTATGTAGATGTGTAAGTGATATATTACAGGTATGTAGAGGTGTAAATGATGTAGGTTAGGTCTGTGGAGGTGTATGTGATGTAGGGAAGGTGGGTAGAGGTGCAAATTATGTGTGAGGTATGTGGAGGTGTTAATGATGTAGGGCAGGTATGTAGAGGTGTAAATGATGTATTACAGGTATGTGGAGGTGTAAATGATGTGGGACTGGTATGTGGAGGTGTAAGTGATGTAGGGCAGGTATGTGGAGGTGTAAATAATGTGGGACAGGTATGTGGAGGTGTAAGTGATGTAGTGCAGGTATGTAGAGGTGTAAATGATGTGGGACAGGTATTTGGAGGTGTAAGTGATGTAGGGCAGGTATGTGGAGGTGTAAATAATGTGGGACAGGTATGTGGAGGTGTAAGTGATGTAGTGCAGGTATGTAGATATTTAAATGAAGTAGGACAGGTATGTGGATATGTAAATTATGTAGGTCAAGTATTTGGAGGTGTAAGTTATGTAGTGCAGGTATGCAGAGGTGTAAATGATGTAGGACAGGTATGTGGAGGTGTAAGTGATGTAGCCCAGGTATGTAGACGTGTAAAAGATGTACTGTATGGCAGGTATGTAGAGGTATAAATGATGTAGGACAGGTATGTGGATATGTAAATGATGTAGGTCAAGTATTTGGAGGTGTAAGTGATGTAGGGCAGGTATGTGGAGGTGTAAATGATGTAGGACAGGTCTGTGGAGGTGTAAGTGATGTAGGGCAGGTTTGTAGAGGTGTAAAAGATGTACTGTAGGGCAGGTATGTAGAGGTGTAAATGATGTAGGACAGGTATTTGGAGGTGTTGTATAGCCAGGAAATTGGTTTTTGAGCTTGCATATGATATGTAAAAGTGATTATTCCAACTTTTTACAAACTTGTATAAAATCCCCCAAAATAACTGTTATACTTACATTTTTCTGTGCCCCAGCATGATGGAAAGACTTTAAATTGATTAAAAGCACTTGCTTAGTTTTTCAATCATTAATAATAAGAGGAAAATCAGCCATTTGACACCTTTTAATAGTACTGGGCAAAAGCAGAAAAAGCTTGAGAATTGGTTAGAATACTTTGTTTTTTGCTGATTGGCAGTCACGACAGCCTTGTTGCTGGGCAGTTTAGTTTGGGTCATTGGATCAGCAGGTTGGTTTGGGCCAATTTAATGCTTGAAGGTGTGGTCTAGGTGATTTGTATATATAGGATGGTTTACATGAGGGCAGCCTCTTTTTCTGGATCTTTGAAAAGCATCAGGCTGAGTGTTATCAACCCTTTTTCACCCTTCACTGCTGCAGGCTTTTGTGCCCTCTATTTACTGTGTTCCTTTCCTTATTTTGCCATGCCCTGTCCCTGCCGTTCTGCTCCCCCCCCTGCTGGCTGGCTGAGTTTGCCTGCCTGCTTCGTGCTGCTGCTGCAGGTGGGTGTGGATCAACCTCTCCCCTCCTGTCTCCCGCGGCTTCCCCCAGCATGCAGGGCACACCACCAGTATTGGTTCCTGTATTCCCGGCCTCCTCCGCTGCGCCATCTGGACACTCTGCTGTTCTGCCCACTCCCAAGCGATTAGCACTGCAGTAGGGTCCCTTGTCCATGCTATTACAGGCCCCTGGCTGTGAGTGGTCCCCGTGTCCCTGCTGGCGTGGTGGGTCTGGTGGCCATTACATGCCTGGCAGCCATTTTGGGTACCACTGCTTCAGTGGTATCTAGCCAAGGTAGCAGCCAAGGCAGCCAGGCTGCCATACAGCTTTTGCATCTGCTCCATCTGCCCCTTTGCTGTGGGCTCCCCTTCCAGGTACTCCCAGCAGTTTTATGCCCGTTTGTGCTGTGTAGGTGTCCTGGTTTCCTAATGGTGTTTCACCTGGCTCTTTTTACAACTCTGTACATGTCTCAATTGCTGGCCCTTCCTAGGGTCAGGTGTCCTAGAGCTTTGATGTTTTGCCCCCAGTTTACCCTTAGTTTCTGTGGCCACTTCCTCCCCTATTTAACCTTCTTTTACTCCATCTACCTTTGCTCCTTACTCCTCTCCCTTTTTCTCACCCTCACCCCACTATTCCTACCTTAACCCTTGACAGTGTGTGTCCCCCTTCTATGGCATTCTCCCTGCACCCACCTAATTTCCACCCGGTGGCCCCTCCCCCTCCAGGAGCTGCCACCCCTGGGTTTCCACTGGCTTTGCCTGCGTGGTCAGGTACTGGCCCCCCACCCTTGCCGGCCGTTTCCTGCCCTCCAGTGTCTCCTTTCCCTTTTACTCACCCATCTCCTGTAGTTGCAGGCTTCTTGAATGCAGGCTGACTTTCCAATGAAGACTTGGTGGCTCGTGTGGCTGCTTATCCCATGCGCGACGAGGCAGCCCTGGCAGTTGAACCAGTGTCTCCTCCTTGTAAAGTCATTGAGGATGCGGTTCCGGGGCCCTCTGGTTGTGGTGAGTATGGCTTGTCTAATACTTCTTGCTCTGATTCTAGTTCTTTTTCTCATTCTTCTGGTTCCCCTGCGCAACAGCGTAAGATTGCTAGGATGGTGGCGCATGTTTGTCCAGGAAATCAGGTGGTAGTGGTAGGAAGGCAGACGACGGAGAACATATGGAACCTGAGACGGGTTCAGATTCTGTGCATTGTGCAAATACCGCGGTCCTCCGCGGTTTGCGCCAGTGTTCGGGAAAGGATCCGCAAAGGTTAATTTGTGGATTTCTTCTCGCTCATTGAAGAGAAGATAAAGGGTTTGAGTCAGACTAAGAAGGCGGGCGGTATGGGAGAGGAGGCTTTACTATAACTCGTGGCTGAAGGGTATGCTTATCTTCAATTTGAAAACACGGGCTGAGGAGCATGTTAATGTTATTAAATATAGATTTTAGGTGCATGAAGTTTGGTTAGAATTGTTGCCGCAACGTCGGACCCCCTTGGATGCGGTGTCACTTTGCAAGGCCTCTTCTGCCATTAGGCCCGGCATGGCAGGGATGCATTCGTGGTGCGTTCTATCATTTTTGCCACTCCTGTCATCTCTATGGAGGTGAGCACCAGGCCAAGGATTGTCGACGTGGAACTATACGCCCTTGGAGCCCTCTGTACAGTCAATTATTACTAGTAGCCTTCATTATAGTCCAGCTATCTCAATTGTTACTAACAGCCTTCTATATGGTCCTGCTATATTAGTTGTCACTAACAGCCTTCTACAGTATATGGTCCTGTTATCTCGGTTGTCACTTTTTTGGGGTCTAGAATGGTTTACCCACTTTTCGTGCGCTTATCCCAGGTCTCTTTTTGTACAAAAGTCACACCTTCCGACACAACTACCACAAATTCAGTAGGTGTGTGTGACAAGGTGCTAGGTTAGGACTATGGATGCAACAATATGATATACATTGATTAAATTTCTTAGACAATCACACATCGAATGAGACACACGAAAAAAACATATAGTGGATCCTGGATAAGAATGTCCATAGACTCCCTTGCGGGCAATTGTGAAAAGATATCCGCACCCTTGGTGGTGGTTGCGGTGGGCTAGCTTCCTATAGCTGTCGATCCCGGGCTTATAGCTTGACACCACTGGAACATGTGGATATGGGGAGCCCAAACGGGAGTCGTGGTATGTCCAAATCAGTCCAGGTACACGTAGGTCGTCCGCGCAACATGTTTCGGAATAATCCTTTCATCAGGAGTGGATGCCCTACTTCCTATCTAATTCACCTAGTTTCTGAAGTCCTACTGACGGAAGGAACGTCCGTGATGGGAAGTGACCTCAGCGTTCCACCGGCCTACTTCTGGTTGTGTTCCACAGGATGACAGATTGGATCAGACGCTTCCGGTTCTCTTGTAGCGGGGAACACTGAACATCATTTGAGTTCCTTCAAACCTTTTAGTCAGTAACCTTATATGTAGGTCTGGAATCAATATCACATATGGTAAACATTTTCTCAGTTTCTTTGATCTCTCCAAATACATGATGCAAACGATGATTTCCTAATACTTCAAGATTCCTTGTCCTCCTCCTCCATATACCTTTCTACTGCCATACTTAATATTCCCACAGAGTCTTACCCTATACCAGAGGAAGGGATTAACTGAAGTTGATGTCATCATAATTCGTACGGAGAACATGTAAAACATAATAAGAACAAAAAACATAAAATACATATGAATAAAAATACATAAAAATATCAAGATTAAATATATATTAAAAACTCCAGAGACAAAAAAATTATCTAAAAACCATCTTGGGTGCATCCATTTGTGCAATGTACAGTATGTAGGTTTCATAAAACAACATTACTCATTCTTAAACCCACACCTAATAAGACTGAGCCCTCTGTCTGCCCACCATCCCTCCACACTATCCCAAGCAGGAGAGAAACTAAATAGTTTGGTTACTAAAATCCTTATTCTGTTGGTCTATTTACATGATGGTGTCTGAAGCCAATGTACTGTATTTTGCTCCATCTAAAGTCAATTTATAAAATCAAAACAATATAGTAGCAGCTAAAGCCACCCCATGCTTCACTTCAGGATGGGTACAGGTTTCCGGTGCTCGGGATCCCAGTGGTCAGAATCCCAATGCCGGAATCCTGACAGGGTTAGAATTCTGACACTTATTGGTCAATATTCTAACCCTCCCCCTCTCCCTACCCTAACCCTCCCTCCCCAGTGCCTGACCCTAACCTCCCCCCTAGTGCCTAACCCTAACCCCCTTGCACCCTAAACCTAACCCTTCCCCCTTAGTGCTTAACCCTAACCCTCCCACAAGTGCCTAACTCTAATGCTAAACATCCCCCCAACCCACCTACTTACCTTCGGAATTATGGCAGGCTAGATGATGGTACAGGGATTCTGACAAGTGTCGGGATTCCGGCACTAGCATTCTGAGCACTGAAATCCCCGCAGTTGGGATAGTGACTGCATTACCTTCACTTCAACCTGTAAATAAATGTAATTGTGATCAAATAAATTTTGCCACGGAACAGTTCGTCTATGTGGAATTCATAGTCTATGAATAAAGCTGGGAAGGTGATGGACAACTCATTCCTCAGTGGGGTGAGGTTAGGCTAGGGCTCTGAACACTTAAGACTGAACTCTGCTGTCTAAACCTGAAAAATGCTTTGGCCAAATGCAGACTTTGAGGAACATATTGGGAAATGGTGCTAAATTCTACTCCAAATAAAGCTGGCCTGTATTTGGAGTAGAAATTGGATTGCATCAGGAGGTTTAAATCTACAGGAATACAGATTCTATGGCAAACATTTCCTGTCAGGAAAATTGGGTTTATACTGAGAATACTGTCGCTCCATGGGTGGGGCTGCAGCGCAGTCCAAAATTCAAATAGGGGAGCCACCCCAAACACTGCCACCCCAAACACTGCCACACCAACTGCCACCCCAAACACTGCCATACCAACTGCCACCCCAAACACTGCCAAACATCGCTGGTGTGGCTCCCCTATTTGGATTTTGTACTGAATCGCAGCCTCATCTCTCAAACCGCCACTGGCTACAAGTTTGTTTTTTACCTTCAATTGTATTTTTCTTTCATAGTACTGTTATTTTCCTAAAATGTCATAATATTTTTGAAACAATTTTAAAAGGTAAAAAGAATGGCACAACACAGAGACCCAGATGGAATTGAAATCTCAGTGCATGTACCATAATTTGTGAAGTTTAAAAAAAAAAAAGGCCTGTTATTGGGAACGGTCTGTATGATCTTGTTTATCTCCGAGGGAGGTGAAGACACAAACTGCTTTAGAGATGATTGCGGAGCCATTTGGGACATGCATGCTTATAACATTAGGCCCAGAGAATTGTATTTATAATACAAAAATAATGCAATAGAAGCTCTGCCAAAACAGTAAAAAGAAGAAATAAACTAATATCAAATATTTATTCTCTTCTGCCTGTAGCAGTTTTCTATTCTCTGAGTTTTGGGCATGTTGGGCCAGTCTTGGTGACAAAATCCAGACAGAAATGTTTATTTTTTCTTATTTTCTTACTTTATTCCAATCTCAATAATAAATAAGGTTGTTGTATGAGAGAGAGAGAGAGAGAGAGAGAGAGAGAGACCAGATTAGTTCAGGC
The DNA here is from genome assembly GCA_031769625.1 of Taudactylus pleione. Classification (NCBI taxonomy): domain Eukaryota; kingdom Metazoa; phylum Chordata; class Amphibia; order Anura; family Myobatrachidae; genus Taudactylus; species Taudactylus pleione. The sequence goes on along the minus strand of JAUIMM010000694.1, from coordinate 4,240,249 downwards.
ACAAGAAAGAGCAATCATCTGAAGAGAATAGTAATCAGAAGAGGACAGTCATTAGGAGTAAGCAGTCATCAAAATGTCACAAGAAGAGAAGCTGTTACTATAAAAGAATTATCACCAGAGGAGGGCCAATACCAGACTAGATCATTCAGCAGAAGAGAACAGTCACCAGAAGAGAGCAGTCACCAGAAGAGAGCAGTCATCAGAAGAGAATAGTCACCAGAAGAGAGCAGTAACCAGAAGAGAGAAGCCACTAGAAGTTAGTAGTAACCAGAAGAAACAGTCACTAGAATAGATCAGTCACTAGAAGAGATCAGTAACCAGAACAGAGCAGTCATCAGAAGAGATCAGTCACCATAAGAGATCAGTAACCAGACAACAGCAGTAATCAGATGAGAGCAGTAATCAAAAGAAAGCATTGACCAGAAGAGAGCAGTCACCAGAAGAGAGCAGTAACTAGAAGAGATCAGTCACCAGACGAGATCAGTAACTAGAAGAGAGCAGTAACCAGAAAACAGCAGTCATCAGACAAGTTAAGTAACCAGAAGAGAGTAGTCATCAGAAGAGAGCAGTCACTAGAAGAGATCAGTCACAAGAGGAGATCAGTCACCAATAGCAGTCACCGGAAAGGAGGCAATCATCAGAATAGAACAGTCATTAGGAGAGAGCAATAAGCAGAGAAAAGCAGTAATCACATGAGAGCTATCACCAGAAGTAGGCAGCCATTAGAATAAAGCATTTAACAGAAGAGAGCAGTCATCAAAAGAGAGCTATCACCAGAATAGAACAGTCATTAGGAGAGAGCAATAAGCAGAGGAAAGCAGTAATCACATGAGAGCTATCACCATAAGAGAGCAGTCACCAGAAGAGAGCAATCACCAGAATAAATCAGTCAGCAATAGAGATCAGTTATTAGAAGAGAGCAATAATTAGTAAAGAGAAATCACTAGAAGAGAGCAATCACCAGAAAAGAGTAGTCACCAAAAGATAGCAGTCACCAGAAGAGAGCAGTCACTAGAGGGGAACAGTCATTAGGAAAGAGCAATAGTCAGAGGAAAACAGTAATCACAGGAGAGCTATCACCAAAAGAGCTCAGTCATAGAAGAGAGTAGTCCCCAGAATAGAGCAGTCACCAGAAATAGAGCAATCACCAAAAGAGATGAGTCCCCAGAAGAAAGCAACCACCAGAAGAGAACAGCAGCCAGAATAGAGCAGATATCAGGAGAAAGAAGAATTCAGAGGAGAGCAATCACCAGAAGAGAGCAGTCATCAAAATAGAGCAGTCCCCAGAAGAGAGCAGTCCCTAGAAGAGAGCAATCACCAGAAGCGAGTAGTCCCCAGAAAAAAAGCAATCTTCCGAAAAGAGCAGTTATCAGAAAAGGGAAATCACCAAAAAAGAGCAGTCACCAGCAGAAAGCAGTAACCAGAAGTGAGCATTCCCCACTAGAGAGCAGTCACCAGAAGAGAGCTGTGACCAGAAGAGAGCAGTCACCAGTAGAGAGCAGCCATCAGAAGAGAGCAGTCACCAGTAGAAAACAGACACTAGAAGAGAACAGTCACTATTAGAGATTAGTCACCAGAGAGAGAGAGAGAGAGTGCAACCATCAGAAGAAGAGATGAGTAGGTCTGGTTCCCTGAGAACCAGACTCACCCAAACTTTGCAACCTGGGCAGGTATCCGAGTCCGCTCAGGTTTTCCCACCCGACTAGGATCCCAAAACGAGGCAAAACATCATCCTCCCACTATTGGATTCTCGCAGGTTTTGGATACTATAAAGGTACCCGGTCATTGGCGCCATTTCACTCTGGATTTGGAGAATGTACTGAGCAGAGGGGTGCTTTGCCTATCCAGGGGCTGCTGTGTCTGTCCAGGGCAGGGGCTACTGTGTCTATCCAACAGCAGTGGCTGCTGTGTCCATCCAGGGGTTGCTGTGTCCAACCAGGGCAGAAGGTGCTGTGTTCATCCAGGGGTTGCTGTGTCCATCCAGGGGCAGTGGCTGCTGTGTCCATCCAGGGGCTGCTGTAACTATCCAGGGCAGGGGCTGCTGCGTCCATCCAGGGATGGTCTGTCTATCAAAGGGTGCCCAGTGTAAAAAAAATAACAGCTAATAATATAATTTAAAAAAAATTATACATTTTTATTCATTTTTTTGTGCAATACCCGAGTGTACTATATTATTTTTTATTTTTTTTACTGTGACGCTGCCAGTCAGACCGCAGTGTAATATTCATATACATATTACAACACTATAAGTCATAGTGCATTATAATATTCATATACGTATTGTGACACTGTAAGTGGTAGCACAGTGTATTCATAAAAAATATTGTGGCACTGTAAGTTGAAATGCAGTGTTTTCATAAAAAATATTGTGGCAGTGTAATATTCAACATGTATTGTGACACTGTAAGTTGTAGTGCAATGTATTCATAAAAATATTGTGACACTGTAAGTGGTAGCGCAGTGTATTCATAGAAAATATTGTGACACTGTTAGTGGAAACGCAGTGTAATATTCAACATGTATTGTGACACTGTAAATGGAAACGCAGTGTTTTCATTTAAAATATTGCGACACTGTAAGTGAAAACGCAGTGTAATAGTCAACATGTATAGTGACACTGTAAGTGGTAGCGCAGTGTATTCATAAAAAATACTGTATTGTGACACTGTAAATGGTAGCACAGTGTATTCATAAAACATATTATGACACTGTAAGTGGAAACTCAGTGTATTCATACAAAATATTGTGGCACTGTAAGTAGAAATGCCGTTTAAATATTCTACATGTACATTATTGTCCTTTATTAACTTCACCAGGATCCAAGGGTTGTTAGGATGTTTCAATCAGAGCAATGCATTTTGGAGACTGTGGGCCTGATTCAGAGCCGGACGCTCTGACCAGAGCGCTCGCTCTGAATCAGTGCCCTCCTACCTGAAAATGGAGTGGCCTCCTGGCCGCTCGCATTGCTGTGGGTGACCACCCACAGCATATGCGAGCGGCCAAAAAGATGGTCCATCGGGCTTGCGACGAGATCCTGCGGTAGGGTCTCGGTGACCGCAAGCCCTGGAGTGATTTTGGCTCTATCAGAGCCAAAATCACTCCCACTGACATCACTAGTGATGTCAGTGGGGCCGGACCCAGACGGTAGGCGTTCCCATGGGACGTCTCCGTCTGGTAGCCATGCCCCCGGCACGCCCACCAAAGGGGGCGTGCTGTCAGTCACCATCGACAGCACGCCCCCTTTGGTGAGAGACCCGGAGCGCAAGTAGAAATGCGGTGTAAAATTCAACACATATTGTGACACTGTAAGTGGTAGCGCAGTGTATTCTTAAAAAGTATTGTCATACTATAAGTGGAAACTCAGTGTATTCATAAAAAATATTGTGACACTGTAAGTGGAAACACGGTGTTATATTCAACACATAATGTGCCACTGTAAGTGGTAGTGCAGTGTATTCAAAAAAATATTGTGACACTGTAAGTGAAAACACAGTGTAATAATCAACACATATTGTGAGTCACTGTAAGTGGTAGCACAGTGTATTCATAAAAAATATTGTGACACTGTAGGTCAGTGGTTGTCAAACTCGGTCCTCAGGACCCCACACAGTTCATGTTTTGCAGGTCACCTAGCAGCTGCACAGGTGTAGTCATTACTAACTGACACATTTTAAAAGATTCACAGGTGGAGCTAATTATTTCACTTGTGATTCTGTGAAGAGACCTGGAAAACATGCATTGTTTGGGGTCCTGAGGACTGAGTTTGAGAACCTGTGCTGTAGGTCATTGATACCACAGTTTAATATTCAAAATTGGTACAAATTGTCGTGTGTGCTGTACTCCACTTCATTCGTGTTTGTTGATATGGAGAACGATCAGTTGAGAGGAGAGCAGGAACCACATACTAGTGCTAAAGCTGCTAACAGTGCCACCAGTCATAACGATACTAGTGTGTCTACGTCATCTACTAAAGCTGATGCTCAAGGGCATATAGGGTTTAAGTCAGGGCATCTAAAATCAAAGAAGCAATCTTTTACAGTGGTAAAGAAAAAAACATCAAAGGGAAAGCTAGCTGCAGAAAGACATAAAATTGACAAAATGCCTTTCACTACATGAAGTGGCAAGGAAAGGTTAAGGCCTTGGCCTTTATTTAAGATTGGTAATTCTGCCTCTTATGATTATGTAAGCCCTTTTCACTGTAGACGTTTCAAAAAGGTACAGGAACCAACTGTGTGCTCAGATATGTCACAAATACTTAAGAAGAGTCTAAGTGTGTTGGCAGGTGCCTTGTGTGAGCCTGGCCTTTCCAAAACTGTACTCTCCAAAACTGGACTTGTGCGTCCTCTGCAATTGTGAGGATGAGCAGCGCAAGTCAACATGCTGACATAGAAATCAAGGATGCTTCTGTGGAAGTGGATGGGAAGGATATTTGTGTAGATGAAGCTAATAAAGGATGTTGATGATGAGGATGTTGTTTGTATAAATCAGGCACCAGTGGAAACAGTTGTTGCTCATGATAAGGGTAAGCCCTTTGTCATGCCTGGGCATGAGACAAAAAAATTATCTTCTTATGTGTGGAATAATATCTACCCAAATCCGGACAACAATTGCCAAGCCATCTGTACCCTTTGTCATACCAGAGTAAGTAGAGGTAGGGACTTTAACCATCTAGGAACACCCTCTCTGTTACATCATCAGCAGAACATCCATCAAAAGTGTTTGCAAAATTCAGAAACTTTGGTAAAAAAATTAACAACAAGCAGTCCAGCGTCAGCTAGCTCCCTTCTCTTTGCTAGATCAAAGCACCTGCCATCTTTACTAACAACACCTTCATCAACAATATCCCCAATTATGATCAGAACTAGTCCTGCATCCAATTTGATAAGGCTAACTCAGTCCTCCCTTATCCTAGATTCCTCAATATAATCCTTGAGCACTATGCCTGCTGCTGCTGGGAGTGGATCTTCATCCCAGAAGGGGGCCAGGAAGACTACTAGTAGTAGTCCAAAAAAACAATTGACTGTTAAACAATCCTTTGCAAGGGGGAGCAGGTATGACAGCAGTCACCCAATTGCACAGCGGATCACTGACACCATAACATCTATGCTGGTATTAGATGTGTGTCCGATATCTACCATTAGTGCAGTGGGTTTTAGACAGTTAATTGAGGTCCTGTGTCCCCACTACCAAATCCCATCTAGGTTCCACTTCACTAGATAAGCAATTCCCAGCCTGTACAGATGTTAAAAAACTTAATTAGTGTCCTCCAAAATGCCATTGAACCCACTGTCCACTTAACCACAAACATGTGGACAAGTGGAACAGGGCAAACACAAGATTACATGACTGTAACAGCCCACTGGGTAGGTGTATTGCCTTTAGTGGCACCAATAGCATCAGCATTTAAGAAAAAGCAGCTTATTTAGAGGTAGGCTACTCTGTGTATCACCGGTTTCACTAAGAGGCATACTGCTAACAACCTCTCAGAAAAAATCAGGGAAGTCAATGCAAAATGGCTTACCCTGCTTGGACTCTCCCCAGGTTTTGTGATTTCTGACAACACCACCAATATTGTGAGAGCATTACAGCTGGGTGAATTCCAACACATCCCATGTTTTGCTCACACTATTAACTTGCTGGTTCAAAATTTTGAAAAAAATGACAGTGCAGAAGATCTATTATTATTGTAGTTTGTATTACCGCCGGGCGCGTGGCCAGCGGTTCAAATCCTGACAGCAGAAGCCTGGCAGAGGTGAAGATCCCGATTCCTAATAAGATAAGTATAACTAACCCTGTTTTCCCCCCTAACCCTCCCTTACGTCTGCCAATCCCTAACCTCCCCCACAAGTGCCTAACCCTAACACCCCTCTAAGTGCCTAAACCTACCCCCCCTTTCCCGCTGGGACCCTAAGTCTCCTGCTGGGGTGCCTAACCCTAACCTCTCCCCAGGAGTGCCTAACCCTAACCCTTCCGGGGGGTGCCTAACCCTAAGTTCCCTCGAGTGCCCTAAAACCTAACCACACCCCCCCGCGGCTGTCCACACCAGGCTCCCAGCTTACCTTCGTTCGGTATGGCGGGCTTCAGGCTCCCGGCATAGGTCTAATGATAGGCGTCACAATTTCGACATCTGTCATTAGTACCTTGCTGGGATTAGACAGTCGTAAGCCAGCAGTCGCATTTAGACCATCGGCTTCCTGATTACATTGCGCTCTCCGTGGCCCGCAAAATTTCTGGTCATTTTCGCCATTCAGCAGGTGGATGTAGAAGATTGCAGTACCTGCAAGAATGTTGAAGTTACCCTGTCACCAGCTGAAACAAGAGGTAGGTACGAGGTGGAACTCCACCCTTTATATGCTTTAGTGCTTGAAGAAACAGCAAAAAGCTATCCAAAGCTACACAATGAATAATGACATAGGAATATGAGTGGGAATGTACCTTACTCAAACTCAGTATATAGCTTTGATTGGACCCTGTATTCCTTAAGTTACAGCCAGCCCTTCACTCCATGCCGGTGATATTGTCTGACATGCTATGTTTGTTGGTTTGCTCTTAGAAGCATGAGTTCTAGCGGGTTTCCTAGTTCTGCAGTTCTGGTGTCCTATACCTGCTAGTTTAATATGTATCTGCCAGTGTGTTTTCCAGCCATGTATCTATCTGTCTATGTCCTCACAGTTTGGACTCTCCAAAGCAGTTACTCTGCAGTTGCAGTTTATCTCACTGCTGCCCAAGACATCTCCATACCACAGCCTTAACATCTATTGGCTCTCATGCCGCATCTCGGCGGTCATAGCCGCACCTTGGCCCACAAGGCCACATCACAGCTTGTACATCTATTGGCTCTCAAGCTGCATCTCGGCGGTCATAGCCGCATCTCGGCCTGAAAGGCTGCATCACAGCCTGTACATCGATCGGCTCTCAAGCTGCATCTCGGCAGTAATAGCCGCACTTTGGCCTGCAAGGCCACATTACAGCCTGTACATCTATTGCCTCTCAAGCTACGTATCAGCGGTCATAGCCACACCTTGGCCCGCAAGGCCGTATCACAGCTTGTACATCTATCGGCTTTCAAGCTGCATCTCGGCTATCATACCGCACCTCAGCCCGCAAGGCCGCATCACAGCCTGTACATCTATTGCCTATCAAGCTACATATCGGCGGTCATAGTCGCACCTTTGCCCGCAAGGCCACATCACAGCTTGTACATCTATCGGCTCTCAAGCTGCATCTCGGCAGTCATAGCCGCACTTTGGCCTGCAAGGCCACATCACAGCCTGTACATCTATCGGCTCTCAAGCTGCATCTCGGTGGTCATAGCTGCACCGTGGCCCGCAAGGCCGCATCACAGCCTGTACATCTATTGGTTCTAAAGCCGCATCTCGGCGGTCATAGCCACACCTTGGCCTGCAAGGCCGCATCACAGGCTGTACATCTATCGGCTCTCAAGCCGCATCTCGGTGGTCATAGCCACACCTCAGCCCGCAAGGCTGCATCACAGCCTGTACATCTATCAGCTCTCAAGCTGCATCTCGGCAGTCATAGCCGCTCTTTGCCCTCAAGGCCGCATCACAGCTTGTACATCTATCGGCTATCAAGCTGCATCTCGGCTGCCATACCGCACCTCGGCCTGCAAGGCCGCATCACAGCCTGTACATCTATCAGCTCTCAAGCTGCATCTCGGCAGTCATAGCCGCACTTTGGCCCGCAAGGCCACATTACAGCCTGTACATCTATCGCCTCCCAAGCTACATATCGGCGGTCATAGCTGCACCTGGGCCCGCAAGGCCGCATCACAGCCTGTACATCTATTGGTTCTCAAGCCGCATCTCGGCGGTCATAGCCACACCTCGGCCTGCAAGGCCGCATCACAGGCTGTACATCTATTGGCTCTCAAGCCGCATCTCGGTGGTCATAGCCACACCTCAGCCCGCAAGGCCGCATCACAGCCTGTACAACTATTGGTTCTCAAGCCGCATGTCTGCGGTCATAGCCACACCTTGGCCTGCAAGGCTGCATCACAGGCTGTACATCTATCGCCTCTCAAGCTACATATCGGCGGTCATAGCCGCACCTTTGCCCGCAAGGCCGCATCACAGCTTGTACATCTATCGGCTATCAAGCTGCATCTCGGCTGCCATACTGCACCTCGGCCTGCAAGGCCGCATCCCAGCCTGTACGTCTATTGGCTCTGAAGCTGCATCTCGGCGGTCATAGCTGCACCTTGGCCCGCAAGGCCGCGTAACAGCCTGTACATCTATTGGTTCTCAAGCCGCATCTCGGCGGTCATAGCCGCACCTTGGCCTGCAAGGCCGCATCACAGGCTGTACATCTATTGACTCTCAAGCCGCATCTCGGTGGTCATAGCCACACCTCAGCCCGCAAGACTGCATCACAGCCTGTACATCTATCAGCTCTCAAGCTGCATCTCGGCAGTCATAGCCGCACTTTGGCCCACAAGGCCACATTACAGCCTGTACATCTATCGCCTCTCAAGCTACATATCGGCTGTCATAGCGGCAGCTTTGCCCGCAAGGCCACATCACATCTTGTACATCTATCGGCTCTCAAGCTGCATCTCGGCTGCCATACCGCACCTCGGACCGGCAAAGGCCGCATCATAGCCTGTACATCTATCGGCTCTCAAGCTGCATCTCGGCGGTCATAGCTGCATCTCGACCCGCAAGGCTGCATCACAGCCTGTACATCTATCAGCTCTCAAGCCACATATCAGCAGTCATAGCCGCACCTCGGCCCGCAAGGCTGCATCACAGTATATACATCTATCGACTCTCAAGCCACACTTCGGCTCTCAAAGCTGCACCACGGCTCTCAAGGCCAGTCATACCTCGGCCCTGAAAGCCGCATCTTATACCTTGTCCTTGTTTGTGTTTGTATATCTCGTTTATGTCTGTTATTGGCCTGTCTTCTGCTTGTCAGTTATCTTGCCTGTTTAGTCTATGTTTCTTATTTGCCACTCCTGTCTGGTTTAGTTCTGTCTAAATCCTGCAATAACACAGTTGAGGTTACTCCTGCTGCGCAGCTTGTAATGTTTGTCACCTCGCTCCTTGTCTAAACAACCCAGCTGCACCATAAGTCCCAAGACATTCCTGAGATCTTGTCATCTGTCGCTGCTTGAGTATTGAGTCCATATCATCAGTTCCTGTACCATTCACTCGCAGTCGCACTCCAGTTAGTACCAGTAGTGGAAGGACTGCCACTCTTTATCTCTGTCATGTTCTTGGTCAGTAGTCCTGCGGTCTCTCATCGGTTGTGAAAGCCTCTACTGATGAAGTATTAATACTTAAGTATTCATGTGTAAGTAAATAACTAAGGGAACAATGAGTGGCTGTTATTGGTGGAAGATACTCTCCCTGGCTCTAGAGGTCTTACACAACCATGCGAGAACCCTAACAGGTTTAAGTCATATGTCATGTCTTTCTTCCCAACAGACACAGATCTGAAGAGATGCAAAGAGCTGTTGGTAAGCAAATCATCATCACAAGCGGCACGTGATGCAGCGATGGCTCCTCCTTCATTTTCTCCAGCAAGTACGGCTGCCAGAAAAAAACTAAACTTTCTCAAAAAACCCACTGGTGATGCAGATGAGTCAAGTTTTGACATCTGGTTGGGTCTTAAAGAATTGCTTACCATTAATAAGATCTCTACCATGACTCCATCTGATACGGTCACCGTTCAAAGAATGGTTGTTGACTACTTTAATGATAGCATCAAAATAGGCATGTCAGACAGTCCAATTGTGTACTTGCAGGAAAAAAAGGCAATTTGGAGGCCCTCACACAAACTGGCTTTGCTTTACATGAGCTGTAAACCCTCCAGTGTGTACTTATAAAGAGTTTTTAGTACAGCCGGGAACTTTGTCAGCGATCGGCGTAGGAGGCTACTTCCTCAAAATGTGGAAAAGATGATGTTCATCAGAATGAACTACAAATTCCATGAGGAAGACCTTTAATGCCAATTACATCCAAAAATTAAAGAGGCACCTGAAGCAGTAATGGTGGATTCCAGCAGGGACAAATTAATATTGTGTGAAGATGATGTACACACTGATGAGGGCGAGAAATCACAACATCTTGGTCCAAACAAACCAATCACTTCAGCCACAATTGGCAGTCCCTGTCACTGAAGGGATTGGTTTGTTAAACTGTGAATGTCTTGTTTCTTATATACAACATAAGGGTGGGTGGAAGGACGCAAGGACATTTCCATCTTGCACCTCTTTACTTTGCATTATGTGCTGTTTGGGGCATTGCTGCCTGACATTTTTAATTTTATAGTTTACTAAATTGCCATCCTGTCTGCCACTGCAGTGCCATTCTCTTTCCTAGATGTACCATGTTGGAAGTTGAACTGCCACAGCAACTGAAGTCTACGACATGCGGTTCTGAATGCCAAAAATGTTCAGAAATGTTTATGGCCACAGAAAGCATCTCCTGCTTGCCCCTTTTATTTCTAAGAATATTCTGAACCACCAAGCTGATTTTGTAGGCAAAACATGGGTCATATTGTTCACCCAGGCTCTCAATATTGTGAACTGTGAGGTGGTCAAAATTGACTGGAAATGTGTGGAAATTAATATTATTGAAGTTAATAATACTGTAGGAACAAAAAAGACCAAATTATGTGATTTTAGCAGTTTTTATTACATTTTGGAAAAAAAATACTGATCCAAAACCAAAACAAGCAAATGCGGTTTTGGCAAAACCAAATCCAGATCCAAAACACGCAGGAGATACAGATCCAAAACCAAACCATGGGGGTCGGTGCACATCTCTAATCAGAAGAGAGCAGTCACCAGAAGAGATCAGTCACCAGAAGAGATCAGTCATCAGAAGAGAGCAGTCAGCAGTAGAGAGCAATCACCAGTAGAGAGTAGTCACCATAAGAGATCAGTCATCAGAAGAGAGCAGTCAAGAGTAGAGAGCAGTCACCAGTAGAGAGCAGTCACCAGTAGAGCTCAGTCACCAGAAGAGATCAGTCATTAGAAAAGAGTAGTCAGTAGTCACCAGTAGAGAGCAGTCACCAGAAGAGCGCAGTCACCAGAAGAGCACAGTCACCAGTAGAGAGCAGTCATCAGTAGAGATCAGTCATCAGTAGAGAGCAGTCACCAGAAGAGAGCAGTCACCAGAAGAGATCAGTCATCAGAAGAGAGCAGTCACCAGTAGAGAGCAATCACCAGAAGAGAGCAGTCACCAGTAGAGAGTAGTCACCATAAGAGAACAGTCACCAGAAGAGATCAGTCATCAGATGAGAGCAGTCACCAGTAGAGAGCAATCTCCAGTAGAGAGCAGTCACCAGAAGAGATCAGTCACCAGAAAAGATCAGTCATCAGAAGAGAGCAGTCACCAGTAGAGAGCAGTCACCAGAAGAGAGCAGTCACCAGAAGAGAGTAGTCAGTTGTCACCAGTAGAGAGCAGTCACCAGAAGAGAGCAGTCACCAGTAGAGAGCAGTCACCAAAAGAGAGCAGTCACCAGAAGAGAGCAGTCACCAAAAGAGAGCAGTCACCAGAAGAGAGCAGTCACCAGTAGAGAGCAGTCACCAAAAGAGAGCAGTCACCAGTAGAGAGCAGTCACCAAAAGAGAGCAGTCACCAGAAGAGAGCAGTCACCAGAAGAGAGCTCTCTTAGAAACTGCATATGTTAAAAAATCCCAAAACACGTCCAGTTTCACAACTAGTATCCATTAGACAATCTGGTGATTATAACCAGTAAATTGTTTATAATTTTATTTTCCTGGTGTCAGTAAAGTCGAAACTGCACTGAGGGCCGGATTCAATTAGCCGCAAAAAGTCGAGTCGCGATGTTTACGCCGCCTTTGCCTATTTTTAGGCGACACTTTTCCCTGCACGCTCCTGCTTATCAATTCCAAAAGACGCAAAAAGGCAAACAGGCCAAATCGGCAAATAGCGAAACTGGCGAAAAGTCACTAAGATTTTGGGGAAATCAGTCTGTACCCCAGAGAAAGCTGCACTAACACTAGAAATGAATATAGAAGTGTACTAATAGCCCGAATAAAAGTGTTTTGTATTCTTAAAGTGTCAGAATTGGCTGTTACTGTATAAGCTTATTTGCAGAAGTGCTGAAAAATTAAAGATAGCTATATCTTTTGGGAAAAATAAGTACAGAGGTCAAATTTGGGGTACATGAAAATGGGTGCTAGCATATTTTGATGTCTCTAAAGTGAAGATTTAAAAAATCTTAAAAATACACCTGCTGCAGCCTCGTGCAATCCCAAAAACACCTGTCCCATTCATATAGCCCCCCCAAAGTACCAGGCCCCCCACTTTTTACCCATTTTCCAACACGTTTTAAATTTTTCTTAAAAAATTTAAGTTTTTTTAACTGATTAGTCTTTAGGGGGGGGGGGGGGGGGTCCAAAGGGTTCTGAACAAATCCCCACATTTGAACCCCAAAATAGAGATTTTGCACTTCCAATTCACCTATTCATGGAGAAAACTTTTCCCGTTTTTTTCCGCTTAGTCGAAAACTCCAGGAAATGAATATGGAGATAAGTTGAAAGCAGGGGAAAAGTCCAAATCGGCAAAAACTTTTCGCCAAACCGGACTTTTCTCCCCTAAATTAATACGACCCTTAATGTAATGTGAGACAAATACAGTCAGGTGCATAAATATTGGGACATTGACAGAATTTTCATATTTTGGCCTCTATTCACCACCACAATGGCTTCGAAATGAAACAAACAAGATGTGCTTTAACTGCAGACTTTCAGATTTAATTTGAGGGTAATTACATCCAAATCAGGTGAACGGTGTAGGAATTACAACGGTTTCTATATGTGCCTCCCACTTTTTAAGGGGCCAAAAGTAATGGGACAAACTAAACAATCCTAAATCTAACTTTCACTTTTTAATACTTTGTTGCATGTCGTTTGCAGGCAATTACAGCCTGAAGTCTGGAACACATAGACATCACCAGACGCTAGATTTCATCCCTGGTGATGCTCTGCCAGGCCTCTACTGCAAATGTCTTCAGTTCCTGCTTGTTCTTGGGGCATTTTCCCTTCAGTTTTGTCTTCATCAAGTGAAATGCATGCTGAATCAGATTCAGGTTAGGGGATTGACTTGGCCATTGCATAACATTCCACTTTTTAGCCTTAAAAAACTCTTTGGTTGCTTTTGCAGTATGCTTCGGGTCATTGTCCATATGCACTGTGAAGCGCCGTCCAATGAGTTCTGAAGCATTTGACTGAATATGAGCATATAATACTGCCCGAAACACTTCAGAATTCATTCTGCTGCTTTTGTCAGCAGTCACATCATCAATAAATACAAGGGAACCAGTTCCATTGGCAGCCGTACATGCCCACGCCATGACACTACCACCACCATGCTTCACTGATGAGGTGGTATGTTTTGGATCATGAGCAGTTCCTTTCCTTCTCCATACTCTTCTCTTCCCATCACTCTGGTACAAGATCATCTTTGTCTCATCTGTCCATAGGATGTTGTTCTAGAACTGTAATGGCTTTTTTAGATGTTGTTTGGCAAACTCTAATCTGGTCTTCCTGTTTTTGTGGCTCACTAATGTTTTACATCTTGTTGTGAACCCTCTATATTCACTCTTGTGAAGTCTTCTCTTGATTGTTGACTTTGACACATATACACCTACCTCCTGGAGAGTGTTCTTGATTTGGCCAATTTATCGAAATAATTCTTCTGTCATCCACCACAGTTGTTTTCCGTGGTCTTCCGGGTCTTTTGGTGTTGCTGAGCTCTCCGGTGTGTTCTTTCTTTTTAAGAATGTTCCAAACAGTTGATATGGCCACACCTAATGTTTTTGCTATCTCTGATGAGTTTGTTTTGATTTTTCAGCCTAATGATGGCTTGCTTCACTGATAGTGACAGCTCTTTGGATTTCATATTGAGAGTCGACAGCAACTGATTCCAAATGCAAATGTCACACCTAGAATCAACTCCAGACCTTTTACCTGCTTAATTGATAATGAAATAACGAGGGAATAGCCCACACCTGTCTATGAAATAGCTTTTGAGTTGATAGTCCCATTACTTTTGGCCCCTTAAAAAGTGGGAGGCACATATAGAAACCGTTGTAATTCCTACACCGTTCACCTGATTTGGATGTAATTACCCTCAAATTAAATCTGAAAGTCTGCAGTTAAAGCACATCTTGTTTGTTTCTTTTCAAAACCATTGTGGTGGTGAATAGTGGCCAAAATATGAAAATTCTGTCAATGTCCCAATATTTATGCACCTGACTGTATATGATCTTGGCAGCTGAGAGTCATACATCATCTAAACCACAGGTTCTCAAACTCGGTCATCAGGACCCCAAACAGTACATGTTTTCCGGGTCTCCTCACAGAATCACAAGTGAAATAATTATCTCCACCTGTAGATGTTTTAAAATGTGTCAGTGACTAATGAATACACCTGTGCACCTGCTGGGTGACCTGGAAAATGTGGCCTGTGTGGGGTCCTGAGGAGCAAGGTGCTCATTCAGAGCCTCTCGCAAGCAGCCGCAAATGCTCATTCGCGGCCGATGGTGAGCGACCGCGCATGCGTACGCTTCATTCTGCACGTGCACGAACTACTCGGAGCGATTGGAATCCATTCGCTCGCCCAGCAAAGACAGCCCAGTGTAATGAGTGACAGGAGAGGCTGTTTGTGGGTGTTAGCAAGGGCTGGACACTAATAATGGGGGAGTGGAGGTGTGAACGCAGGCGTACCTGAGTGTTTAAATGCCATTTCAGAGGCGTGCATAATTAACAGGCAGAGTCATAGTACATGTCACCTGCCTGTTATTTACACTGAAGTCCTCGCAGTGCTTGCGGTAAAGTAAGGCAACCACAAGCGCTGCGAGCCCTTCCGATGGTCCCCGATGTACCAATGTTTAAAGACACAATTTCTGGAGATGACGTGTGCTAGTGGGTTTCTCTCCATATGCTAATGGGCGTCTATAGATACAAAGTGATCGCTTGCCGACCCAAAGCGGGCGTGCCTATGCCTTTCCGAGTGAGCACCTGCCATGCCATCAATTAGGCGAATTTGTATACGCTGTGTAGGAGCAATCGCGTCTAGCGAGCGGCTCTGAATCATGGGCCTAATTCAGACCCGAACGCTAAGTTGCACTCGCTCGCTCTGAGCGATGGTCGCGCATCTGCATATGCATATAAGTTGCAGCGCGCGTGTGCAAACTAGTATGAGCGATCGGATTTTGTTCGCTCACCCTGAAAATGCTGCCCAGTGGAATGAGAGACAGATAGCGCCGTTTGTGGGTGGTAACAGGGGAAGGTGCTTGTGAACGGGGGAATGGTGCTGCGAACGCAGGCGTGTCTGACCGTCAGAATGGAGTTTAATGGGTGTGCATAATTAGCAAAGTAGTGTCATTGAACACGCCACTTGGTTGTTTCTTTACCCTGAACTGATCGCAGTGCTTGCAGAGAGTAAGGTCTACCTCAAGCACTGCGGGCAGCTCCAATGGTTCTCAATGTTACCGATTAATCCTTCAAATACCGAAGATGACGTGTGTTGCGAGTGGCAAGGGGGCGTCTTTATACACTAGCGAGCGCTTATTGCCGGGGCTCGCAAAGACGTAGAGGGCGTCTTTGCGAGATACAGTGCGAGCGCTTAAATTAAATATCTGGCTCCTTTTTGCCAGCGAGCGGCCGCAATTTGCGAGCGGGACTGAATCAGGCCCCAGATCCCAAGTCTGATAACCACTGATCTGAACATATCCAGTTCTACAGCTTAATAAGAGGCTGTCCATGGTGCTGAATGTTGCCTATCCGACTCACAGTCATACTGAAGCTTTCCGCCTTCTCCACTACCAGGAAGTTTTCTTGGGTTATAAAAGTCAAATAAAATAAAAGCTGGATAGTTTTTTTCAGTAGTTGAGAATTTAACCGGTCTTTAAAAAAACAATCTGAAAACTCTGTGCTTACATTCACAAACTCAGCTGCAGATCACACAGAACATTGTCCATGACATTCAGGATTTCAGCCTCATCTGTAAAGGTCAAGTGGATGTTTGTGCTGAGATTTGATAGCACTCCAATACTTTTCTGCCCTGCTTGTGTATCTCACTGACATCTCTGTCAGTTCTCTCCCTGCCGCTCTGGCTGTGAGTCAGAATCGTACTAATTAGGTGATAGATAGTTCCTGTAATGTGGTTAACAAATTTCATGCAGACCAAGAATTGCAGAGGAAAAGGCTGATTCGCAGCTGCGCGAAATTCCAGTGACGCAATTTCTGAGATCTGCTCTACATTCGTTGTTCTGCTAGTCTGCATCACGGGCCTCATGTACAGTTGGATGAACTGAAGGTTTTTGTGACTTCATGACTTTTGCAAAATTACAACTCAATAAGCTCGGAGACGCAGTTTGGGTGAGGACCCATGCAGAAGATGGGGCGGAGGGGAAGGATGGAGTGCAGCATGTTTTATATGTGTTAATATATATATATATATATATATATATATATATATTAGTGGTGTGCACCGGCCACTTTTCGTGTTTTGTGTTTTGGTTTTGGATCTGGATCTTTCTTCGTGTTTTGGATTTGGATTGGTTTTGCCAAAACCACCCTTCCGTGTTTTGGGTTCTAGGTTTTGTGTTTTGGATCTGTATTTTTTTGAAAAAAGCATAAAAACAGCTAAAATCACAGAATTTGTGGGTTTTTCTGTTCCTATGCTATTAATAACCTCAATAACCTTAATTTCCACTCATTTCCAGTCTATTCTGAACACCTCACACCTCACACCTCACAATAGTGTTTTTATGTCCAAAAGGTTGCACCGAGGTAGCTGGATGACTATGCTAAGCAACACGAGTGGGCAGCACAAACACGTGGCCCATCTAGGAGTGACATTGCAGTGGCAGACAGGATGGCAGTTTGAAAAACTAGGCCCCAAACTGTACATAATGCAAAGAAAAAAAAGAGGTGCAAGATGGAATTGTCCTTGGGCCCTCCCACCCACCCTTATGTTGTATAAACAGGACATGCACACTTTAGCAAACTAATCATTTCAGCGCCAGGGTCTGCCACACGACTGTGGCTGAAATGATTGGTTCGTTTGGGCCCCCACAAAACAAGCTGGCAATTAATCAAACCCTGCACAAACTGGCTCTACGGAGGCAAAATGTCGTCCTCATCCTCCTCATCCACCGATTCCTCACCCTCTTCAGTGTTTTGTACATCCTCATCCTGACAGAGTATTAATTCGTCCCCGCTGGAATCCACCACCACAGGTCCCTCTGTACATTCTGGAGGCTGGTCTCCCTGGAAGAGTTGATAATTCATTTTTATGAACATCATCTTCTCCACATTTTGCTGAACATCATCTTCTCTACGCCTTTCTCTGACAAGGTTCCCGGCTGCACTAAACACTCTTTCGGAGTACACACTGGAGGGGGGGCAAATCAGGTAAAATAGAACCAGTTTGTACAGGGGCCTCCAAATTGCCTCTTTTTCCTGCCAGTACAGGTACGGACTGTCAGACATGCCTACTTGGATGCTGTCACCGATGTAATCCTCCACCATTCTGTCAGTGGTGACAGTATCATATGCAGTGACAGTAGACATGTCAGAAATTGTTGCCAGGTCCTTCAGTCCCGACCAGATGTCCAAACTTGGTCCTGCCTGCCCTGTATCACCGCCAGCGGGTTGCTTAGGATACCTAAGTTTTTTCCTGGCAGCCCCAGTTGCGGGAGAAAATGAAGAAGGAGCTTTTGAAGTGTCACGTTCCGCTTCAGCTGACAGTGTTTTCACCAGCAGGTCTTTGCACCTCTGCAGGCTTGTGTCGGCCAGAAAAAGAGACACCACATAGGTTTTAAACCTAGGATCGAGCACAGTGGCCAAAATGTAGTGGTCTGATTTTAACAGATTGACCACCCTGGAATCCTGGCAAAGCGAATGAAGGGCTTCATCCACAAGTCCCACATGCCGAGCGGAATCGCTCCGTCAGCTCCTCCTTCACTTTCTCCAGCTGCTTCTGCAAAAGCCTGATGAGGGGAATGACCTGATTCAAGCTGGCAGTGTCTGAACTGACTTCACGTGTGGCAAGTTCGAAGGGCTGGAGAACCTTGCACAATATGGAAATCATTCTCCACCGCGATTGAATGGCGAAAGTGGCCAGAATTTTTTTGGGCCACCCAAAGCATCTCCTGCACGCCCCTGTTGCTTTTCAGAAAACTCTGCACCTCCAAGTTTATTGTGTGAGCAAAACATGGGACATGCTGGAATTTGCCCAGATGTAATGTCCGCACAATATTGGTGGTATTGTCAGATATCACAAATCCCCAGGAGAGTCTAAGTGGGGTAAGCCACTGGGCGATGATTTCACTCAGTTTCTCTAAGAGGTTGTCGGCGGTGTGCCTCTTACTGAAACCGGTGATACACAGCGTAGCCTGCCTTGGAACGAGCTGGCGTTTCTGAGATACTGCTACTGGTGATGCTGCTGTTATTGCTGCATAAGGTGATACATCTACCCAGTGGGCTGTCACAGTCATATAGTCCTTAGTCTGCCCTGTTCCACTTGTCCACATGTCCGTGGTTAAGTGGACATTGGGTACAACCGCATTTTTCAGGACACTGAAGACACTTTTTCTGACGGTATCGCCTGCCTAGTGAAGTGGAATCTAGACGGGATTTGGAACCGGGGACACACTTCCTCCATCAATTGTCTAAATCCCACTGCACCAATGGCGGATACCGGACGCACGTCTAACACCAACATAGCAGTCAAGGCCTCAGTTATACGTTTTGCTTCAGGATGACTGCTGTCGTACTTCATCCTCCTCGCTAAGGACTGTTGGAGGGTCAATTGTTTACTAAAAGTAGTGGTGTTCCTACTTCCTCTCTGGGATGATGAACGACTCCCAGCAGCAGCAACAGCAGCAGCGGCAGCAGTAGGCATAGCAATGCAGGATCCTCCGGAGGAATCCCGGATGGGAGAGTCAGTCATGCCAGTGACAAGGCCTGCAGGACTACTTCCGATCCTGACTAAGGAGGAAATTGACGAGGAGGGAGTTGACGGTGTGGTTTGCAGGCGCTTGGATACAACAGGACAACGGGATTTAGGTGTCCCTGGACTGCTTACGGTCTTAACCAAAGTTTCTGAACTTGACAGTAACTTTTTATGAAAGCGCTGCAGGTGCCGTATAAGGGAGGATATTCCTAGGTGGTTAACGTCCCGACCCCTACTTATTTCACCTTTACATATGGTACATATGGCAAGACAGTTGTTGCCCGGATTTGGATAGAAATATTGCCAGACCAAAGAGGTGGAATGTTTGGTCTTCTGCCCAGGCATGACCATGATGGGCTTTTTCATCCCACGGACAACAACTGTCTCCCCCGGAGCCTGATTTAAACAAACCACATCACTATCAGAATCCTCCTCGCCATCTTCCTCCTCAGCGCCAGCTACACCAGTATCCTCATCCTGTTGTACTTCAACAGTGACATCTTCAATTTGCATATCAGCAAGTGGACTGTGGGTGCTCCTTTCAGCACTTGCAGGGGGCATACAAATGGTGGAAAGAGCCACCTCTTCCTGTCTAGTGCTGAGAAGGTCAGGCATCGCAACCGCCACCACACTTGGACTCTCCTTGGGGATTTGTGATATCTTCTTAGAACGCACAGTTCTTCACTGTGCTTTTGCCAGCTTAACTCGTTTGATTTTTTAGTGGGAGGAGGGCTTCCATCGTCATGTGAAGCTGAACAACTAGTCATGAACACAGGGAAAGACCTTAGCCGTTCCTTGCCACTCCGTGTCGTAAATGGCATATTAGCAAGTTTACGTTTCTCCTCAGATGATTTAAATGTTTTTTTTAAGGTCATTTTCCTGAACTTTGTCATTTGGGATTGTATGTGCCCTCTACTATGACATTGGGCATTGGCCTTGGCAGACAACATTGATGGCATGTTATCGTCTATGTCATGACTAGTGGCAGCAGCTTCAGCACTAGGAGGAAGTGGTTCTTGATCTTTCCCTATTTTATTTTTATCGGAGAAAGTTTGGTCCTTCATTTATGTTATATTGATATATATACGTGCGGCTAAGGTGCAAACAAACACAGAAAATAATTATTTATTTTTGTTGGAGACTAGTGCACTTTGTGGGTTATACCACCCTTTAAGAAATGAGCCAGCCAGCTCTTTACTTATGGGACACAGTCGCACGCTTGGCGCTGCTCCTTTGTTGATGCACGTGCAGCTACAGTGCACACAATTCACAAAGACAGAAAAAATAGTTTTTTTTATTCTTTGTGGAGAGCACTTTGGGGGTTACACCACCCTTTAACAGACAGACACACGCTTGGCACTGCTGCTTTGAGGATGCACGTACAGTGCAGACAATTCACAAACACAGAAGAAATTGTTTTATATTTGTTGGAGTGCACTTTGGGGGTTACACCACCCTTTAACAGACAGACACACGCTTGTCACTGCTACTTTGAGGATGCAGGTGCAGCTACAGCCCACACAATTCACAAAGACAGAAAAAAGGATTTTTTTTTTCTTTGTGGAGCGCACTTTGGGGGTTACACCACCCTTTAACAGACAGACGCACACTTGTCGCTGCTGCTTTGAGGACAGAAAAAAAAATATTTTTTGTGGAGCGCACTTTGAGGGTTACACCACCCTTTAACGAACAAGCCAGTCGGCCCTTTACTTATGGGACACAGGAGCACGCTTGGTGCTGCTCCTTTGTTGATGCACGTGCTGCTACTGCACACACAATTCACAAACACAAAAAAATATATTTTTTTATTTTTTTGGAGTGCACTTTGGGGGTTACAGCACCCTTTAACAGATAAGCCAGCCGGCCCTTTACTTATGGGACACAGGCGCACGCTTGGCGCAGCTCCTTTGTTGATGCACGTGTAGCCACAGTGCACACAATTCACAAACACAGAAAATATTTTTTTATTTGGTTTGGAGTGCACTTTGGGAGTTACAGCACCCTTTAATGGTCAACCCAGCCGGCCTTTTACTTATGACACAGGCGCACGCTTGGCACTACTTTGTTGATGCACGTGCGGCTACTGCGCACACAATTCACAAACACAGAAAAATATTTTTTTAAATTTTTTTTGGAGTGCACTTTGGGGGTTACAGCACCCTTTAACGGACAAGCCAGCCGGCCCTTTACTTATGGGACACAGGCGGACGCTTGGCGCTGCTCCTTTGTTGATGCCCGTGCAGCCACAGTGCACACAATTCACAAACACAGAAAATATTTTTTATTTGGTTTGGAGTGCACTTTGGGGGTTACAGCATCCTTTAACGGTCAAGCCAGCCAGCCCTTTACTTATGACACAGGCGCACACTTGGCGCTACTTTGTTGATGCACGTGCGGCTACTGCGCACGCAATTCACAAACACAGAAAATAAAATATATTTTTTTTGCACTTGGGGGGAACACCCCCGATGGACAGAGCACCCCCTGGACAACACTACAGCACCCCTTTAGGACTGGGACATCTGCACAGGACTTTGGAGTGGACACAGCCCCTATGGACAACTGACTGCACAACACAGTACAGCCAGCCCCTATGGACTTTGGAGTAGTGGACACAGCCCCTATGGACAACAGCAGCACAGCACAACACAGCCAGCCCCTATGGACTTTGGAGGAGTGGACACAGCCCCTATGGACAACAGCAGCACAGCACAACACAGCCAGCCCCTATGGACTTTGGAGGAGTAGACACAGCCCCTATGGACAACAGCAGCACAGCGCAGCACAGCACAACACTACTCTGCACTACACTACACTACACAGCCCAGCCAGCCCTAACTCCCACCCTCCCTCTTCACTGTCCACAGCCGAGTGAGAAAATGGCGCCCACGCGGTTACCTTATATAGGATCCAAAACCCGCGAGACCCAGAAGGCGGGATGATGACGTTTTGCCTCGATTTCAGATCTGAGTCAGGCGGGAAAAGTCGAGCCTGACTCGGATCGGTCGCGGATCGGGGGGGTTTGGATGGGTTCGGATTTCAGAAATCCGAACCCGCTCACCCCTAATATATTCATACTGTATAAGAAAACCCTCCTAGGAAAAAAAACCTCTTTGTGAGGCATAATCCACTCCCACCATGTGCCAAAAGATATCCCTACACTCCCCCCTTCCCCCTGTGGCATGGCATAGTCACACCACCTCACCTTATTGCGAAGCTCAGCGGAGTTTGGGGCAGGGGGGACTGATCAGTCTGCTGCAGGTAAAGCCCACCTGGATGCGGTCATATCCCATACGACTGTGCCAAGCAAGTTGTTAAATAGAGATGTGGCCTTACAGCTAACACGGGTGAATGAACAGTGTAGGGTCCTCCTATAAAATTCACATCAAAGCACTATGTTATGACAGGCTGTGGTTACTCACACTACAACAGGGAAACACATTAGTGGGATGAACAGAGCTGCCAAGAGAACTGTTGAGCCCTGGCACTAAGGAAGGGTATAGGCAATCATGTGGGGATGTGACTGCTCCTCATTATGAATTCCGGGGCCCTCTGAAGAAGCTGCGCACTGCGAGCATGGCTATGTCATCTTGGGCCGGATCAAGTACCGACAGCGGAACCCAGACGGACCTAATACCTAACTGGGGCTGTTAAGTAACCTAACCCCCCCTCTTCCCCCATAACTCTCCCTTAGTGGTGCTTAACATTTACCTCTCCCCCTAGTGCCTATCCCTAACCCCCACCGTTAGTGCCTAAATCTAACCCCCCGTCTCTGAACCCTAAACCTAACCCTCCCGGGGGGTGCCTAACCCTAAGTCCCCCAAGGGGTCCCTAAACCTAAACCCCCACCATGACTAGATGCTAAAACATCCAGCTTACCTTAGTTCGGTATGCCAGATGTCGGGGTTTAGTATCGGGGCTAATGATAGGTGTCGGGATTTCGATGCCTATCTTTAGTTCCCTGTCGAGCTGGCAGTGTTGGGATATCGGCGGGTGGGATAGCGCCTGCCAGTATCCTGACTGCATCCCCTTTAGACCCCCAGACAGACCGAACTTCCTCTCATTCCCCTTGAGACGCAGCCCTAGACTGTTCAGCATGGAGCTCTAGTACCTAGGGAAATCTGGCTTTGTAGGTCACTCTTAGACACAAAGAACCTTGTGCTGAATGCACTGGAGCTCCTCACAACAGCCGTGGTCGGTGCCTGTCAGGGTAGTAATATCTAAAAATAAAAAACTAAAACATCTTAATATGAGGGACTACTGGTCTCAGCAAGCCCAGCCAGCAACAAACCTACTATAGGGTCATTATATGGGGGCACTACTATATGATATCCTTCCTTTCAAATCAAGGGGGTAACATTGGTGTATCTAAATATATTTTGGAGTAAAAGGTAAAAAAGTTCCCTGACCCCTGGTCTATAAGTTAATTAAATCTTCGACCTTTTGATTCCACTTCAGTTGTCAGTGTCTTAATTCAGGTTATTGAGGTAATAAAACATCTGTGTGATGGTCTAATGTTTCATAGGATAAGGGGCTTAATGGCTTTTATTATTTATCTTTTATTTTCAAGGCACAATATAGAGTCTGCAGTCCTGTTCAAGGTATATACAGCACATAGTAACAGAGTACCGGAGTGATAAAGTCGACTTTCAGAGCATCGACATTATCAGAATGTCGACATTGTGAATGTTAACTGCCAGAATGTAAACATAGTGTTAGGGTCAGACTACAGTTAGTGTTAGGGTCAGTGTAGTGTTAGGGTCAGACTACAGTTAGTATTAGGGTCAGTGTAGTGTTAGGGTCAGGCTGCAGTTAGTGTTAGGGTCAATGTAGTTTTAGGGTCAACTGCAGTTAGTATTAGGGTCAGTGTAGTGTTAGGGTCAGGCTGCAGTTAGTATTAGGGTCAGTGTAGTGTTAGGGTCAGGCTGCAGTTAGTATTAGGGTCAGTGTAGTGTTAGGGTCAGGCTGCAGTTAGTATTAGGGTCAGTGTAGTGTTAGGGTCAGGCTGCAGTTAGTATTAGGGTCAGTGTAGTGTTAGGGTCAGGCTGCAGTTAGTGTTAGGGTCAGTGTAGTGTTAGGGTCAGGCTGCAGTTAGTGTTAGGGTCAATGTAGTTTTAGGGTCAACTGCAGTTAGTGTTAGGGTCAGTGTAGTGTTAGGGTCAGGCTGCAGTTAGTATTAGGGTCAGTGTAGTGTTAGGGTCAGGCTGCAGTTAGTATTAGGGTCAGTGTAGTGTTAGGGTCAGGCTGCAGTTAGTATTAGGGTCAGTGTAGTGTTAGGGTCAGGCTGCAGTTAGTATTAGGGTCAGTGTAGTGTTAGGGTCAGGCTGCAGTTAGTGTTAGGGTCAATGTAGTTTTAGGGTCAACTGCAGTTAGTGTTAGGGTCAGACTGCAGTTAGTGTTAGGGTCAGTATAGCATTAGGATTAGGCTGCAGTTAGGGATAGGCTGGATTTAGAGTTAGTTTAAATTAGAGTTAGCCTGTAATTAGGGTTAGGGTGAGATTAGGGTTATACTGTAATTAGGGTTAGATTAAGGTTAGACTGTAATTGTGGCTAGGATTAGGGTTAGACTGAAATTGGTGTTAGGGTTAGACTGTAATTGGGTCAGGATTAGACTGAAATTGGTGTTAGGGTTAGACTGTAATTGGGGTCAGGGTTAGACTGAAATTGGTGTTAGGATTAGGGTTAGACTGAAATTGATGTCAGGGTTAGACTGAAATTGGTGTTAGGGTTAGACTGTAATTGGGGTTAGGGTTAGACTGTAATTGGGGTCAGGGTTAGACTGAAATTGGTGTTAGGGTTAGACTGTAATTGGTGTTAGGGTTAGACTGAAATTTATGTTAGGGTTAGACTGCAATTGGTGTTAGGGTTAGACTGTAATTGGTGTTAGGGTTAGACTGAAATTGGGGTTAGGGTTAGACTGAAATTGGTGTTAGGGTTAGACTGTAATTGGTGTTAGGGTTAGACTGTAATTGGGGTTAGGGTTAGACTGAAATTGGTGTTAGGATTAGGGTTAGACTGAAATTGGTGTTAGGATTAGGGTTAGACTGAAATTGATGTTAGGATTATGGTTAGACTGAAATTGGTGTTAGGATTAGGGTTAGACTGAAATTGGTGTTAGGATTAGGGTTAGACTGAAATTGATGTTAGGGTTAGACTGTAATTGGGGTCAGGGTTAGACTGAAATTGGTGTTAGGGTTAGACTGAAATTGGTATTAGGGTTAGACTGAAATTGGTGTTAGGGTTAGACTGTAATTGGTGTTAGGGTTAGACTGTAATTGGGGTTAGGGTTAGACTGAAATTTATGTTAGGGTTAGACTGCAATTGGTGTTAGGGTTATACTGAAATTGGTGTTAGGATTAGACTGTAATTGGGGTTAGGGTTAGACAGAAATTGGGGTTAGGGTTAGACTATAATTGGGGTTAGGGTTAGTCTGTAATTAGGGTTATTGTTAGGGTTAGTCTGTAATTAGGGTTAGAAAAGAATTATTGCTGGGCAGAATTATTATTATCTTTTTTAATGCTATTTATTTGTACATTTTTTGGTGCTTTTGTCATTTGTGTTTCACTTGTGTTCTGCCTGTAGTTTGTGTACTGTACTGTCGTCTGCGCGACATGATTTGTATTTTGTGAACATTCGAAGAGCTTTATTTAGTGTTAGTTTCCCTCATGATAACACTGTTTATAGTGACCTCTCTATTATGCCAAACATTATCTCCAGCATGTGCAGCATCCTTATCTACACTTGGTTACTAATGGCAACTGGCAGGGAGACCGCACACGACAGAATGCTTTCCTTATGTCAGTTATATAACACGTACATATTTCTCTGACGATGCCACTAGGAGTCATCTGCAGTTTGTTTTCATACTGACTGGGGCATTTCTGTCATTGTTTTTGTGATACACAAGTCTCCCATTTAAATAACCTGGCTCATGGTGGACACATAAGGTTTAGATATATGATTTTCAGAAATCGTGCCGGAGTTTTCTTTTAGCAGCTCCTCAGAATATTGGGACTAGAGGCAGAAAATCATGTAGAATTTTGTGGCCTCCCACCAGCCACTCTCTACCGACCCATGTCCCTCCCTGCTCACCTCCAGCCACCCCTGCAGATCCATTCGGAGCTCTCCAGCAATGAGCCCGCCCCACCTTCCTCCCTCCTCTCCTCCCTCTACCCCTGTAAATCTGTCTAGCCGTGCCCACCTAACTTCTCTGCCTCCTTACCTACTTTCCACCCAAACACACCAGGAGGCCGCACTAAAAAAAGAAGTGGCCGCCCTCATTCAGAGAGAGCGAATGCTTCTTGCGACCGCCTCTGAATGAGGGCCACAGTGTGCACACATGGGCACCAAGGTCTGCATTGGTAGGGACGTGCAGTCGGGGTAGCAGAGCCTCCCCTGTCATACTCCCTTCCCTATTATACTCCCTGTCATGTTTCAAAGTTTTGACATAAATACTGTGTTTTTATACATGGGTGCCTCTCCAGCCATTGGTGACACCCGTGAACGAATACCCCAAGGACCATGAGGGGTTAATTCAGCCTCGGGCTAGAAAGGAGTTAATGTAGATCTCCTCCTGCACGTGTGAAGCACGGGGATTGCGGCCATTGATTGGAGGAGCCCGTCCTGTCTCCTTAAGCAAGAGGAGTGGTCAGGAGTTCCCGTCGACATGAGGGAGGTGCGTGGTGTGCAGCGCATAGAGAAGCCGGAGACCGCCAAGCTGCTAGGCTCCAGGGAGCTGTGAGAGAGCTGAGAGAGCAGACACCAGGGACCCGTGGAAGATAGACCGGGTCAGGTGAGCCACGGCAGGGGGAAGCTGGGACCAAGGACAGCTCCGAGCAGCGCACCGTTAAAGGCTGGCCACCGTGGCAACAGTCGCTAGCTGAGATACACAGCCACAACAGTACAGGGCAGCCATCCTCCCTGCCCCATACCACCGCAGCAGGGACCATAAGGTAACTCCCAAAGTACCCTCACTCCAGCTCCAATACTTATAGGAGAAAGCGCTGTCCTGCTGCCATCCACAACTTATTCTGCCAACCATAAGATGGCCGCCGACTAACAGCAGCACCTGTCTTTAGTTGTCATTCTGCCAACCACAAGATGGCCATCGACTAACTGCAGTATAGACATACAGCTCCGGCAGCTGCAAAGATATACAGCCCTATACCCAGGAGTAGCTACAGGTGAAAACTGATTGCACCACAGGCAAAGCTGCACTGACATTTAGTACTATTATTATTTATTTATTTATTTATTACCAGTTATTTATATAGCGCACACATATTCCGCAGCACTTTACAGAGAATATTTGTCAATTCAGATCAGTCCCTGCCCCAGTGGAGCTTACACTCTATATTCCCTACCACATGTACACGCACATACACACTAGGGTTCATTTTTTTGGGAGCCAATTATCCTACCGATGGTCACGAGGGTCTTGGCCACCCACAGCTATGCAAGCGGCCAGGAGGCTGTCTTTAAAAAAAAAAAAGGGACACCCTGATTCAGAGCGAGCTGAATCAGACCCTGAGTGTGCCTTTTGTGAGAGAAGCTGTATCAACATCCATTAAACCATATGGTTTAATTGCCATACTGCACGCAAGACTTCCATATACATATTGGTGATTCTTTTCCTTTAGTAAATTTGTCTACATTACTTTCTTGTCAGTGTTGTAATAAGAAGAAATCCCCAAGGTAAATTAGCTCACATCAGATTGGATACTAATAAAAGCCACGCTTAGTGGGACTAGTACCATGGTCAAAACAAGCTGATCTTTAAGAGCTCCACCGGCTGCAGCAGCGAAGACTGGCAGGAACATAGTGTAATGTGCTTAAGGTCATACAAACATTGGGAGTATTAGCTAGTTTAGTACCGTCATTATTGCAGAATTGGTTTCTGGTGGTGTATAGCTGTGTTGATTAGGGATATCTAATGAGTACTGCATTCAACTGTGAATAATAATGTAAAGGTTGCCTAATATTGTACGTAGAGCTGTCTATGTAACATTATACAAATTTGTGTGGTATCGTGCAAATCATTTTATTATTATGTGTAACCTGTTTTTTCCCCGCCAAGAATGCATTAAGAGGTTGCCTCATTGGGTGAGGTTGTGTTCTCTGCTGACCCTCTAATAAACCTGCGTCCACAAAAGACAAGCTGCCTCGCCACCTCTTCGTGTGCATCCATTACTCTCACCGCTCCGTAAGTCGAGTGAAAAAGAATTATAATACACAAGGTAATCTCTTTACTTTTAGTGCAAGTTGGGTTGCAACACATTGACCTCATCGTACGTCACTGTACACCGTATTGTCGCACGCCAGCTCACAAGACATACTGTAGCAGCACAATGGTACTGGATGTGAGAGGAGTTTGGGGAGGCATGATGACGAGAGATGCCGCTAGCTTGCGAGGCCAGGAAGTCTGCATCCATGGACGCAGATCCTGGCCTCAGCACTGCCAGATAATGGCAGCAGCGCCCCAGTTTCCCGGGAACGCAGGCTGTTCCCGCCACCACACCACCCCCCACCCCAAATGCTTCTGCCTGTCAATCGGGCATAGGCTTGGGGGAACTGTGTGCAAGATTGCCGGAGCCGTTCTGCGCGTTGGGTTAGCGTACTGTACATCTCTGAATCAGGCCCTTGGTTCTGTTGCTGGATATATCTCTGATCAATCCCATTGCCTGAATACTGAAGATATATATATTGGAGATGTGCGGTTCGCTTTTCCAATAAACCGAACACCCCTGAGTCTAATCAAGTATCGGATCACTAGAGTCTCCCCTCTCCCACATTCACCTGCAGATTGTGGAAAACCAGATACTGAAATCACCCTGTAATAGTATCTGAAGTAGAGATGTGCGGTTTGGTTCTCCAGAAATCTGAATCCACACGAATTTCGTGAATCTGGGTAAATACGGGTCGCGGTTCTGATCTACTGAGGAAATCCAGGTAAATCCGAGTCGCGGTTCTGATCTTTTTTGCGGTTCGGAATTCAGATTTTAAATCTGAATTTCAGGTTTTGGATTTCATAAATTACATGATTTTAGCTGTTTTTAAAACTTTTTATCTATTTTTTATTTAAAAAATCCAGATCCAAAACCAAAACACTTGAGGGTGGTTTGCAAAACCAAATCCAGATCCAAAACCTTGAAGGAGATACAGATCCAAAACCAAAACACGGGGGTCGGTGCTCATCCCTAATCTGAAGTTGTCCATGGTAGCTGTAACAGTAAAGATACATAACAGTATCTGGGGAAGATGGCATACTGATTACAGATAATACTTGCATGTTTTACAATACTGGAGAAGTAAATAGTTTAAGATGAATAATCAGGGAGGGTCCATTGTCATGATGTCTTTAATGATGCCCAGTAGTGACCCTTCCAACAGTAAATGATGTCCCCAAATCCGCACATCATAGAAATTGTCACTTTTTCCTGGGGTCAAAAATTGCAGGCGGGTGTAACTATGTACTCAACAGTCCTTTCATCGTAAATGGCTGGATCCCCATCTGACAGTGTACAAAGAGAATGCCAATGCCTGTAATTACATCATGTCTGTCTTATTGCAAATCTCATCCACTTGTTAAACATCTGTTTTTTTGATTCCTGACAAAGATAACTGATTCCAATAAGAAATGAGAGTCTTTGAAATCATTGGCATTTACAAGCAGAATCTGGTTGTATTTATGCTGGTTTAGCTCAGACGCAAAATGCAAATGTGCCTTTTAAGTTTTACAATGGTTTCTGTTAGTTTGTTTAATGCAATGTAATTTGTGCCGCCAGCAATTTTCAGTGAAAAAAATCTTTTCACATTCGTTAATACATAATTACAGAGCAAATTAATACCCACCTAGTTATTCTCGATGCAAAACTTATTTTGTTTGCACTGAAAACAATGAATAGAGACTCTGACTACAGTTTACTGAGGATTATATTATTAGAGGATTGAAGATACAGTATAAAACAATGATTTGTGATCAGGATGTGTGACTGGCAATTATTGGCGAATGTTTCTTTTATCAAGAATAACTCAGAGAAAATATATACAGTACATACTGTCATCGTACATCCACCGGGCGTGATTCCCAGGGAGTATATTTACTAAAGATCGAATCTGGATTCTGTTAGATTTCCCATTCGATTTTGGTTCGACTTCCATTTGATTTTGATATTGGAGATTTACTAAAGCCAAACTCTAATGTCAAATCGAACAGAATTTCACTCAAAATCGAATATATAGGCAAAACATCAATGTTTTCCCATAGTCAAATATTGGATCCCTTCATTTACTAACATTCGACTTCAAATCCCCAAATGAATAGAATAATGAGAGACAGTCGATTTGAGCTTCTAAACACCATTATTTAGGCTGGAAATTGATTGTGACGCCTTTAAAAGTTCCCAAAAGCATGTGGCCGTCTGGCTGTAGGAATAATGGTTGCTCAAGGCTATGCTATGGTGTGCACTGCCCATCTATATCAGTGTCATCTGGAGACGTTCTCTCCTGTATCCGACAGACATAGGAGCCTATATATGAATATTTGGGAAAAATGCCCTGATAAACAATGTGGAATATCAACGCATTTTGCAGCAAGAAATAAATAATTTCCGTAAATGTTGGGACAGCTTTTCCAAGAACCTGTCCTGGCGAAGAAGTCCTCGTGGGTCCAAAGTGTTCCACACCAGATTTTGAAGATGGGAAAGCATTCACCATATCATCATGTAGTGTGTGCGCCAAGCCAAGTTTCTGCCTGGCATGTTACCTACGTATTCCTTGGTGTGAGGTGGTGATGGTGGCTGTGTGTCTGCATGTCACCAGCAGTGTGGGCCGTAGGCTTAGTGGAAGGAGAGCCCTGGGGTCCTTTCTCCTCTGTCCTCCTCTGTGTGGTCGGGCTGGGGGCTGCCGCTGAATTGTGGTTGGGTGGTTCACAACAAGAAGCTGCTCACAGCGCCCCCTGCTGGCTGTTGCTCTATGCGCTGGTGTAGTCAGCATATAGGTCAGGCAGTCCCTGGTGGAAATGGTGATATTGGGCTCTATTTAACAACATTATTTTTACTAAAATAATGTGAAAAAGGGTGTTTTCACACCCTTTTCACATTATTTTAGTATCACCTATAGTTACTATAGGGCAAATGGAGTAGAATTCGTAAAATTCTACTCCAAGCCCTAAGTATCACTTATTTTTAGTAAAGCAGATCGCATTTTCCATAATTGTAATGGGAAATGTGATCGGACCAGAGTTACTAAAAATAAATGTGAAAAAAATATCGGGGAAAGCCCTGTGATAATAACGCCACCTGGAGGTGGCGTTATCCAGGGTCTCCCCCGGTTACCGGACTCCTGCACTGCTCTAACGGGCAGAGCAGAGCCGGTAGCCGGTCCCTGTAATCAGCTGTGTGGTCTAAACAGACCGCAAGCTGATTACTGTAAAAAAAAGAAAAAAAAATTGCTTACCTGACTCCAGGGACCGGTGATTGGGCCTCCGGTGATGACTTCCCTCCGGTCAGCTGGTCTCCCACAGTGCACTGCTGCCCGGTCATCAGGTGATCGGGCCCCAGTGCAGTATGGGAGATCACCTGACCGGAGGAATGGAGAATATCACCGGAGGCCTGGAGCATGCAGGTAAGTGTAAGTAAGGGAGAGGGGTGTCGCGGGGAGGAGAGGGGGGATCGCGGGGGGTCGACGATCACGGGGGGCGGGGCTTAGCATCAGGGGGTGGGGCTTAGTGCCGGAGGGGGGGTAGCAGCGGCGACCGGTCGGTGCATGCGCGGGGCACTTGTCACGGTATTTTTTGCGAAAATACCGTGATAAGGCGCCGAAGTGGATTTGCAGGGACAGAGCTGTATCGCAAGCTCTGTCCCTGCATGGGATTTGTAGTAAATCCCTGTGATATTGCCTGAATTCGCAATGCGAATTCACTCGGTAATATCACACTACAATCTGCATTCAATATGCGGTTTGTAGTAAATTGAGCCCATTATCACAAAGTGGTTCTGATAGTTAATTAATGCAGGGTGACATCTTCTGTTTTAGCAGTTTAACTAAAATAATGTGATAAGGGTGTGAAACACGCTTTTTCACTTTATTTTAGCAAAAATAATGATGATAAATAGAGCCCTTAGTGAGGTCTAAATTACTGCTTCACTCAATAATGTCATCTGAGCACATTATCACTAACCACATAGTAAACAGCCACAGGCCCCATGAGTGTCTCTGCATGTAACGTATTGCATTTTGGAATGGCACCTGGCTATATATATACAGTACGAATTGTAAGTGTGAGCTCATTGTTTCAGCATGTACAGTATCACCTAGAAAACAAAGGTATTATCATACTTCATTCATTTACAGATAAAACAACATTGTACAGTATCTTCTCTCAGTCGCCCTGTCAGAAGCTGTCTCTCAGCCGCAGTGTCAAAAGCTGTCTCTCAGTCGCTCTGTCAGAAGTTGTCTCTCAGTTGCCCTGTCAGAAGTTGTCTCTCAGTCGCCCTGTCAGGAGCTGTCTCTTAGCCGCAGTGTAAGAAGCTGTCTCTCAGTTGCCCTGTCAGAAGCTGTCTCTCAGCCACAGTGTCAGAAGCTGTCTCTCAGTTGCCCTGTCAGAAGCTGTATCTCAGTTGCCCTGTCAGAAGCTGACTCTTAGCCGCAGTGTCAGAAGCTGTCTCTCAGTTGCCCTGTCAGAAGCTGTCTCTCAGTCGCCCTGTCAGAAGCTGTCTCTCAGCTGCAGTGTCAGAAGCTGTCTGTCAGCCGCAGTGTCAAAAGCTGTCTCTCAGTCGCTCTGTCAGAAGTTGTCTCTCAGTTGCCCTGTCAGAAGTTGTCTCTCAGTTTCCCTGTCAGGAGCTGTCTCTTAGCCGCAGTGTAAGAAGCTGTCTCTCAGTTGCCCTGTCAGAAGCTATCTCTCAGCAACAGTGTCAGAAGCTGTCTCTCAGTTGCCCTGTCAGAAGCTGTATCTCAGCTGCATTGTCAGAAGCTATCTCTCAGCCGCAGTGTCAGAAGCTGTCTCTCAGTCGTCCTGTCAGAAGCTGTCTCTCAGTCGCCCTGTCAGAAGCTGTCTCTCAGCCTGTGTCAGAAGCTGTCTCTCAGTCGTCCTGTCAGAAGCTGTCTCTCAGCCTCAGTGTCAGAAGCTGTCTCTCAGTCGTCCTGTCAGAAGCTGTCTCTCAGTCGCCCTGTCAGAAGCTGTCTCTCAGCCTCAGTGTCAGAAGACATTGTGTTTCTGGGACAGACAAACGTCATGTTTAAACCACAGCCGCTCAATAAATCAGGACCGATATCTGTCAAAACCATTTCACCTCTGTAGTAGATATTAGTGACAATCTTAAAAGAATAAACGGACAGCCATACTCCTTGCAAAGAATGGGACAAAGAAGTGGGGACAAGGCATTATTATATTTATTTATGTTACATCACGGAACCAGAATGGACTTATGAAGGAACCATTACCACCGAGCAGAACAAAATACTCACTAATCTGGAATAAAACATTGGTACTAAGGGGCCTGTTCATCATCAGGGGTCCGAAACGGCCACCCGATGTGCAGCAATCTCTGGCGCTTGTTGTTGAAGCCCCGGGAATGCTGAATTGCTCCAGTGATTAGTAACACCTGTGGCAAAGCCGCAATTATTCACATAAATATCATTAAAAAATGATGCAAGTTTAGTAATGATTGTTCCCAAGAATTTAAGGGGTTGGCTAACATTTGGACAACTCCCTCCTGTATCTCCTGCCCCCTGTGTAGTAAATACAGTAGGTGATTACCTCTGTTACTTGAAGATAGGACAGCGCATGGCTCTGCCCCGCCTCACATTGAGGAGAACCTTATATAACTAGTCCTCATCAGTACAACCCCATACAGCTCTATTTAGGAGGAGATGTATTAAGGTCTGGAAAGTGATACATTGGAAAGTGATAAACTGCCAACCACTCAGTTCCTAACTGTCATGTTACAGGCTGTGTTTGAAAAATGACAGATATGAGCTGATTGGTTAGCAGTTTATCACTTTCCAATCTATCACTTTCCAGACCTTAGTACATTTGCCCCCTAAGACGTGATAGACAGTTATACCCCTTGGGTAAGGTGCAGAATTGGTACAGCAGAAATGAGCCAATCATAAGTTCCGGTTCCTGTTCCCGGTGAGTGGGAAAGAATGAACTCATATACAGTTATGTATAGCTATGGAAAGCTATGCTGAACCCCGTAGACTAAGGCAGAATACATACATAAGTACTGTTACTGGAAGAGGAGCCTATGTCAGGGTGACTCAACTATTCTCTAACATAAAGCATCTTGCACTGGTAATGATTAGAGATGTGCACCGACCCCGTGTTTTGGTTTTGGATCTGGATCTCCCCTGGTTTTGGATCTGGATTGGTTTTACCAAAACCTCACCTCCGTGTTTTGTTTTTCCGTTTTGGTTTTGGATCTGGATTTTTTTCTTAAAATATCATGAAAACAGCTAAAATCACATAAAATGGGCCTGTTTTTGTTCCTACAGTATTATTAACCTCATGAACATTTATTTCCACTCGTTTCCAGTCAATTTTTACCACCTCACAGCTCACTATATTGTTTTCATCCAGTTTAGGCCCAAAATTTGCACCAAGCTAGCTGGCTGGCTAAGCTAAGTGGCAGCAGTGAGCGGTACAAACACGTGACAGTTCAACTTCCAAGATGGCACATCAGGAAACAAATGTTTTTATTATTCAAGAGAGGCCTGAGGGAGTTGGAGTATGTATTTAGTTGCAGGCAGGGCAGGGACAAGAAGGTTTGATTGGTAGTAAATTTAATTGAATTTTTTGATTCTGAAGAAAATTTATGAGTGAGAAGGGGAGAGGAGGAGGCATTTACAAAAAAAGTATTTGACACATTCACATCAGTCCTTGCCCCAGAACAATCGTTGAGGGCCATGCCTGCTGCTGCTGCTGGGAGTGGATTTTCTCATCCCAGAAGGGGACCAGGAAGACTTCTAGTAGTGCTTTCCACATGAAAAAGCATTTCCCAACCTGTACAGGGACATTAAAAAAAACATAGTTAGTTAGTGGTCTCAAAGTGCCACTTAACCAGCACAGATATATGGACAAGCGTCAGATCTATGATTTAAGGCAGGGGTAGCCAACCCTGGTCCTCGAGAGCTACCAACAGTGAATGTTTTCCAGGTCTCCTCACAGAATCACAAGTGTAATAAATAATTAACTCCACCTGTGGATCTTTCCAAGTGTTGGTGAGTAATGAATACACCTGTGCACCAGCTAGGTGGTCTGGAAAACGTGAACTGTTAGTAGCTCACGAGGACTGAGGTTGGCTACCCCTGATTTAAGGCCTTGACTGTCACACACTGCCTCTCCCCATTGTCACCCACTGTCTGTCGCATTAATATGTTCTGTGTTAATTTAATGATAGCTGAAAATCTCCCACTTGATGGTTTCTGCATTTATATGAATGAAGGTTAATAAATACCAGCGACATCTCTATTTTTATACCTTTCTTTTATTTGTATTATTAGGAGTAGTTAGTGTTTGCCCATCAGTTTGATTATTTTATGTCAATATAAGGAAATAAAACAGCAAATGGGATAAGACTGAGAAAGCATCATGTGATTACTTATAAACCCAACACTGTTTGCATTTAATTAAATGAAAGGATGTCCGTCACCTTCCGTGGCCATGATCTGCCTCTAATACTCTCATCACAAAATGCAGGTAAGGCAGAAATGCCTGAGGTGTGGACTGCATAGGTCTGTGACATATACATGATTCCACATACTGTACTTCAAAAATTTGTCACCTGTTCAAAAACACACACACACACACACAGACACATACACACACACGCAGACACATGCACACATACACACACACACAGACACACACACACACACGCAGACACATGCACACATACACACACACACACGCAGACACATGCACACACAGACACATACACACACATACACACACGCAGACACATGCACACATACACACACACACACGCAGACACATGCACACACACACACACATGCACACACACAAATAAAATAATTGTGTAAGGTTTGTCCTTTCTCCGACAAGCATGCGCAGTGGGAGCTGGGGCGCACACTACCCCTCCCATGGCTCACACTGCTAAAGAGACTCGGCCAGATTCAGAGATGAGCGTAATGGCGACGGACGCAGATCGAGCGATTGTTTGTTGGTGTGTACGCATATAAGTAGTGCAGCGTTTGCATTGTGATTATGGATGCACAGAGGATCCACTTGCAAAGTGAGTGACAGGTGGTCAGCATTTGGGGTGGTCAGAAAAACGCAGGTGTGTCTGACCGCTCGAACACTGTTACATGGGCGTGCATAAATTAGCCCTTGCCATCTCCTACACAGATCTGCGTGTCAGCAGAGCTGCCAAATCTGCGACAGGTCAGACCTTCCACAAGGGCAAGACGGCTGCTCAATGTGCATCGATGTTGCTGATATTTGCGCAGGTAAGCGAAGTTGTAGACAGCGCCTTGAGAAAGCCCGCTTCCGGCGAAACGCGCGTCGGCTCGTTAGCTGGGGGATCCCTTTACCGGACACCCGTTTTTGAGAGCATACTCCACACAGGTACTGCTGCTATCCTCTCCTTCTCTGCTCTCTCATTAGTTGCCTGCTCTGTGAATCTCTGCGCTGCCTGGAGCAACAGGGATATCACCTATACAGTGGTACTAATAGCAGAGGCAGTCTGCACTGTTTCTATGTATGCCTGGTGACAGTGAAACTCATTCCACATCCTCTGACTTCATTGATGTGGAACAGCAGAATCTGTCCCATAAGTGCATACGTTCTATATTTCAAATCTATAAAACACATGATATGCTCTCATACATTTAATAGAGGAACGCCTCTATGTATACTATATACTTACTTTTTTGATGAAACGGGGTCAATTATCGATTGCGGTATACAGCCTTTTAATTGTGTTATGTCATGTTGATAATTGTATGCTGCGTATATTAAGTTATATTAGATTTTCGCCATGTTTATGAGGAATATATTTCCTAGGACTAATTATTAGCATTTCTGTTGCGAGTTTTTGGTCAGGAGCCATTTGTGGTAATTATTCACCACATAATTGGTGATTATTACTCCCTCACACTATTTCTGAGGAGGAGGATTTTTCAAGTAGATATAATCCTGAATGGTCTCTATGACCATATAACATTTGGACCGAGTAAGTTGGTTATTATATTTTCTATTATCTATCCCACTGCGCAACACGATCTTGAGATATCTATGTTTTGTGACTGTCTTTATTGTGTTTTTGTTATATGTTATATATTGATCGCGTGACTCTTGCCTATAGACTTATCATTGATTTTAATAAAACCAATAAAATTAGAATTTTTATACATTCCTTTCTTATGCTATAACTCAGTATAATTCTCTGTTTGGGGTGTGCCTCATTGTTGGGGTCCTTTTTTCTCTTTCCTTTTACAAGCGACGTTGTATGCAAATAAGAAGGCAGCAGTGGGTGTCCTTATGCTCGGGTGATCTTTGGAACCATTAGCATATTTGGTTAGTTAGTTGCGTACGAAATCAAAGCTGCGATTGTATTAGCATCCATCTCTGAATCAGGCCCAGTACAGACCTATGCCAGTCACGGGCCCGACTGGTACCTAGTTTGTGCCAAACTGCTAGAGCGCCAGGCAAGTTGGCTGATCTTCAGTGGGAAGATAAATACAATATTCAAAGAACGAAGAGAGTGTTCCTGCACAGGCTACAAAACTAAGATAAATATAGCCAAGCACTTGGAATTGTATTACAATGGATAATAAATCTCAAATTTTAGTTAGAAATTTCACTAGATCAAATGCCATCAAATAATATATAGGATTGGCAGTGCTCCCCTAGAGTTAAGATACTGTGGAATGAAAAAAGAAAGAAAAGAAATCTCTTTTTGTTGGGGGCACAAACTTAATATAATCTATTAAAACAAAGTTTATGTAATTTACAAACATACATAGAAGACATAACACCATATATAGACAGATAAATAACAAAATATATATATATGTATCACACTAGTTAATTGCATTGACATTGGAGCACGGTGATTCACACTTGGAGGACATATTCTGGACTGGAATGTGTATTTTTCATGGCCATAATGTGACCAGAATATGAAAGAATTATCCATTTATTGATATTTAACTAGTGTGATACATATATATATTTTTTGTTATTTGTCTGTCTATATATGGTGTTATGTCTTCTATGTATGTTTGTAAGTTGAAGATAACAAAATAAACTTTGTTTTAATAGATTATATTAAGTTTGTGCCCCCAACAAAAAGAGTTTTCTTTCTTTTTTCATTCCAAGATAAATACAATGCAAGGAAAGGATAACGTTATTGTAAGTAGAGATGTGCGCCGACCCCGTGTTTTGGTTTTGGTTTTGGATCTGGATCTCCCCTGGTTTTGGATATTGATTGGTTTTGCCAAAACCTCACCTCTGTGTTTTGTTTTTCGGGTTTGGTTTTGGATTTGGATTTTTTCTTAAAAAATCATAAAAACAGCTAAAATCACATAAAATTAGCCTGTTTTTGTTCCTACAGTATTATTATCCTCAATGACATTACTTTCCACTCGTTTCCAGTCAGTTTTGACCACCTCACAGCTCACTATATTGTTTTCATCTGGTTTAGGCCCAAAATTTTCACCAAGCTAGCTGGCTGGCTAAGCTATGCGGCAGCAATGGGTGGCACAAAAACGTGGCAGTTCAACTGCCAACATGACACATCAGGAAACAAATGTTTTTATTATTCAAGAGAGGCCTGAGTGAGTTGGAGTATGCATGTTGAAGGCAGGGACAGGCAGGGTTGGTAGTAAATTTTATTATTTTTTTTATTCCAAAATAAATTTATGATGGAGAAGGGGAAGGGAGGAGGCATTTACAAAAAAAATTTGACTCATTCACATCAGTCCTTGCCCCAGAAGAATCCTTGAGCACCATGCCTGCTGCTGCGATTGGATTTTCTCATCCCAGAAGGGATCCAGGAATACTTCTAGTAGTGCATTCCATATGAAAAAGCATTTCCCAACCTGTATAGGGACATTAAAAAAACATAAGTAGTTAGTGGCCTCCAAACTGCCACTTAACCAGCACAAGAATATTAAGGGGTACATTTTTAATTTACTAAAGTGAGAGTGCATTTTATAAGTGATGTTGCCCGTAGCAACCAATCAGATTCTACTTAACATAATTTACCCAGCACTTTCTAGAAGATAATAGCTAGAATCTGATTATTTTCTATGGGCAAGCAACATCACTTCTAAAACTCACTTCTAAAAACTCTCACTTAAGTAAATTAAATTTAACTGTTAAGGCCTTACATTGTGTCTTTCTTGAGAATCCTGCACCAACTTCTGCTGCTAGGAGCGTTTTTTAATCCCAGAAGGGGACCAGGAAGACTGCTTTCCAAAACAAATTAACTGTAAATTAATCCTTTGCAAAACTTCCACATTGAACATTTCCCAACCTGTACAGGGACATTAAGAAAACTTAGTTAGTTAGTGGCCTTAAAGTGCCACTTAACCAGCACAGATATGTGGACAAGCGTAAGATCTATGATTTAAGGCAGGGGTAGCCAACCCTGATCCTCAAAAGCTACCAACAGTGCATGTTTAACAGGGCTCCTCACAGAATCACAAGTGTAATAATTAACTCCACCTGTGGATCTATTCAAATGTGTTTCTGAGTAATGAATACACATGTGCACCAGCTAGGTGGTATGGAAAACATGAACTGTTAGTAGCTCTCGAGGACCGAGGTTGGCTACCTCTGATTTAAGGCCTTACGTTGTGTCTTTCTTCAGAATTCTTGAGCACCATACCTGCTGCTGGGAGTGGATTTTTATCCCAGAAGAGATGAAGACATTGTTTTTTCTTCCCGATGGACACAGATCTGAAGAGATGTAAGTAACTACTGACAGGAAAAAGAGGCAATTTGTAGGCCTTTACACAAACTGCCTTTGCTTTACTTGAGCTGCCCACCTTCCAGTGTGTACTCAGAAAGAGTTTTCAGCACAGCCAGGAACCTTGTCAGTGATCGGCCTGAGCCTACTTCCCCAAAATGTGGAAAAGATGATGTACACCAAAATGAACTACAAATTCTATGAGAGAGACCTTTACCATCAATTACGTGCAAAAATTACAGAGGCACCTGTAATGGTGGATTCCAGCGAGGACAAATTAATATTGTGTGAAGAGGATGATGTATACATCACCCCAGATTATACCATCACCCAAACCTATATCGTCATCCCATCCAGTGTGGTGTATAAATTACAGCTGTGCTCCCTGGTAGATTGGGGATTCATTTTCCACTTTAATGGATGTGAGCTCCATTTAAGTCCATATCATCACCACACCCCCTACACATCTTCTGACCTTGGCTACAGGAGGAGCAGCTGCACTCTGGAATACGGTTGCATACAGTTGCCCCTCTGCCTCACTGAAATTCAGGTAGAAGGGCCATGGGTAGGGACTGGGAGTAGGGACACTATAATCAGAGAACACAGAATTAGCTGCTTTATTCCATTTTGTAAACCATATCCACTATTTTCACTTATGAAAATGTTTATGCAAATCTCAGCAGAGGCGTTTTGTGATGTCATGGCTAACATGCACACACACACGCACAGAAAAAACCCAGATTGAAAGATTGATTGATTGAATTAATTTTGGGGGGGCACTTGGGAGGGAGAGCACCCGAGTGAGGCCGCAGCCTCTTGATAAACGACACAGGCATCGCTCCTGTGCAGCTATGTTGCTGGTGATAAGTGTGGCTAACGTGCACACACAAAAAAAACACATTAATTGATTGATTTTGATTGATTGATTGAATTAATTTTGGGGGGGCACTTGGGAGGGAGAGCACCTGAATGAGTCAGCAGCCTCTTGATAAACAACACAGGCATCACCCCTGCATATGCTACGTTGCTGGCGATAAGTGTGGCTAACGCGCACACACACACACACACACACACACACACACACAAAAAACACATTGATTGATTGATTTTGATTGATTGATTGAATTCATTTTCTTGGGACACTTTGGGAGGAAGAGCACCCAAATGAGGCAGCAGCCTCTTGATAAATGACACAGGCATCACCTCTGCACAGCTACGTTGCTGGTGATAAGTGTTGCTAAAGCACACACACAAACACATAAATGAACACATTGATTGATTGATTTTGATTGATTTATTGATTGATTGAATTAATTAATTTTATTTGGGCACTTGGGAGGGAGAGCACCCGAATGAGGCAGCAGCCCCTTGATAAATGATACACAGGCAGGAGAGCACCCCTGCACACCTAGATTGCTGATAAGTGTAGCTAACACACACACACACACACAAAATAGTTTTTATATTTTTTCACACTGGGGAAGGAAGCACCCCTGAATGAGGCAGCAGCCCCTTGATAAATGAAACACAGGCAGCACAGTACCCCAGCACACCTACGTTGCTGATAAGTTTGACTAACATGCACAAAAAAATTGTTTTTATTTTGTTCACACTGGGGGTGTGGCTAACATGCACACATAATTTTTTTTTCACACTGAGGGGGGAAGCACCTGTGAACTAGGCAGCAGCCCCTTGATAAATGAGACACACACAGCACAGTACCCCTGTGCACCTACATTGCTGA
This sequence comes from Taudactylus pleione, assembly GCA_031769625.1. Classification (NCBI taxonomy): domain Eukaryota; kingdom Metazoa; phylum Chordata; class Amphibia; order Anura; family Myobatrachidae; genus Taudactylus; species Taudactylus pleione. Next base: position 4,198,611 of record JAUIMM010000694.1, on the reverse strand, counting down.
AAAATGTGGCTAACACGCCCACACAAAAAAAAAAAATATTTTTCACATTGGGGGTAAAGAGCACCCCTGAAAGAGGCAGGAGCCCCTTGATAAATGACACAGGTAGCACAGCACCCCTGTGCACCTACATTGCTGATAAGTTTGGCTAACGTGCACGCACACGCAGAAAAAAAAATTCACTCTGGGGGTGAAGAGCACCGCTGATGGACAGAGCACCCCCTGGACAACACAACAGCACAGCCAGCCAGCCCCTATGGATAGGACAACAGCCAGCCAACCCCCATATGGACAACAGCCAGCCAGCACCTATGGACAGGATAACAGCCAGCCAACCCCCATATGGACAACAGCCAGCCAACCCCCATATGGACAACAGCCAGCCAGCACCTATGGAGTGGACAGGAAAACAGACAGCCCCTATATATGGACAACAGCCAGTCCAGCCCCCTATGGACATAAGCAGCCAGCCCCTGAGTGACAATGACAACAGTAGCCAGCCCCTATGCACAGCGTCAGCAGCAGCACATTCACAGCCCCCTCTCTCTTCACTCTCCACAGCCGTAATGAAAAATGGCTGCGATCGTAGGACCTTTTATACAATCCAAAACCCGTGAGAATATGACAGCGGGATGATGACGTTTTTGCCTCTTTTTCAGATCCGAGACAGGCGGGAAAACCCGAGCCGGTTTGGATCCGCCTCGGATCTACAAAGTTCGGGTGGGTTTGGATCTCTGGAATCCAAACCCGCTCATCTCTAATTGTGTGTCCAAGTTGACTGTTAGAGTTGACCCTTCCATCTCCATCCAGTACTTATATCCGGGCACTGATTCAAGCTCGAGAAATTCAAGAGAGACTTGTCACTGACAGTTGTCTGCTTAAGAGAGAAGTGACATGCATTGTGACTGTAGGGTTAGTGAGTTACATGACAAATACAAGTCAGTCCTGTGATCCGAGAGAGAGACTCCAGTTCTCAGCACGAGCCATGCGGAGCTCAGAAGCGACCAAGAGGCGCATTTATCATATCCCGCATTTCAATTGCGATGATTGTAGATATGATAATGACTAAGGGGCATATTCATCAGAATGCCTCTAAAGTGACCCGATAGTTTGGCGTCCGTCTTGATGTGAGTTGCGACATTGTATATCATATTGCCAGGGCAATTCAAGATAGCTCCAGTGTGAGTACAGCTGCTCCAAAAAGTAGGTGTCTGTGCGACCTTACCCTGCCGATTCCATTGCTAATTACTAGTGTTGGAACTTTACAGGACAGTGTTACTGCGCCATGTGTGACCTGAGTATATGAATTCACACTGCCTGGAGGGCACTCAGGGTGGTGGGGATGGAGGCATCAAAACAGATCCCTCTTCACAACCCAGTGTTCCTTCCAATAGGAGGAAGATGGCAAAGGTTCCTGCAGGCAAACTCCGAAAGCTTTCAGTTCTTGCAATTTACTGAATATTAGGCGGCCCCTACGGGGGGACCATGGCAGAAATCTACTATGTATAAATTAACCTAAAATATTAATGACCTGCTCCACCCTTCAGATTTCCACCATGGTTGGCTACCCATTTTGCACAGCCCTAGTTACAACCCTAATCATCTGTTCATCTTTTTTGGTTAACTATTTAAGAGGACTATATATTATACGTGGGCTGTAGTGGTATCAGGTCACTGGTGAGAGTGTCACGTGGCATGTAAAAATAGAAGTATAAGAGGTTGGCTTAGTGTATATTAGGGATGTGCACGACCCCCGTGTTTTGGTTTTGGTTTTGGATCTGTATCTCCTTCTAGGTTTTGGATCTGGATTTGGTTTTGCAAACCACCCTCAACTGTTTTGGTTTTGGATCTGGATTTTTTAAATAAAAAATAGATTAAAAGTTTTAAAAACAGCTAAAATCATGTAATTAATTTAAAAATCCGAATTCCGAACCACAAAAAGATCAGAACCGCGACCCAGATTTACCCGGATCTCCTCAGGAGATTAGAACCGCAACTCGGATTTACCGGGATTCACGAAATTCAGGTGGATTCGGATTTCTGGAGAACCAAACGTCACATCTCTAGTGTACATGCAAAGTTACTTCCAGCACCTGGTAAAATGTGTATTGCATTTTCTTTTCTTTTTATTTTTTTGCAGGTTTGCATGTTCCCCTATTCTATTTGGCAGCAGAGATTTGTGTGAACTAGACACTGTTATGATGTATTTTATGTGATTCTGGCACAATTGTTAAAGGCTTTATTGATCTCATTCAAAACTCTTTTCATTTGTTTTCTGAAAACTAATTTGTAATTGAAGCGGAAAGTGTTTTTCCTCTTTGGCAATTCTTGGATGCAAAACACAGAAGCCATAACCTGGCTCTACAGGACATGAATCAAACACTTCCCAATATTCAAGCCATCAGCGATGAGTTCTTTCTACTTATCCCCAAGACCCTGGCAGTCCTGAGCTCAGGGTTTAAATAAGTATTTCATCTATTGGTAGTTAATTATATAGCGCACAGATAGGGCCTGATTCAGTAGCGTGCACTGCTAAACACTGGTTCCCGATGGTCGGGAATCTTCGCAGGTGCCTGACCGGGTCTGCACATGTGCAAAATGGGTATGGGATCTAGATTGGCAGCAGACTGTTATAAATTGACAGTCTGCTGCCATTTGTCGGTGGGGAGGGGGCGGCAACGGCTTCCGTTTCCTGAAACGGAAGTGCGTCGCCGCCATTGGAGAGTAGAGAAGAGGCCAAGATCTCCGTCAGCTGATGAAGATTTTCTTGCCTCTTTCTCTCATCTGCGGCAGCCGTCTTGCGTGACCCCAGGCGGCCGATGATGTACACGCAGATTATCCGATGTTGCGTTGTATGATGGAGCTCGGATAAGTAATTCATGCAGGAGGCGTGATGCCTCCGACTGCATTAGCGTATTAGGACGGAACCGCAAAACTGCCTCATGGCTTTTAGTTGCTGCTGCAGAATTTATTTATTTTTGGGGGGGGGGCTCACTGACTTTTTTTTTGTTATTGTTGCTTTAAATGAATAATTTATTTACTGGTTTTTTTTAACAACCTCACTGGTTCATGCTTCCACAGCAGGACCAGACCTGAAGTCATTGCCCCCACCGCCTCCCCTGGCATCAAACCTATCAATTGAACTTGTGATCAGAATAACATATTTCTTTTTTGACGGCCAAGTGCAGGATGCAGGTATCTCCCACATGAAACCTTCTGTGTGATTTACTGCAATATAATTTCGAGCTGCCTGTGTGTGGAAATTCTGACTGCCAAGCAGAACCACTTGAACATATCCATAAAAGGCAGGTTGAAATCCTTCTTTCCGATCATTACAGGCTGATACATGCAGAGCATTACGGCGAGAAAGTCTGACAGTTCCTTTGTATCCAGCTACTGCCTCTGACGTACTACGGCACCTTCCCCTCTCCTGCCTCTCTCCGCTGGCTCTCCTACACTTCGGAAATGACTGCTAATTGCAGGTGAGTCAGCGGTAACATGAATGTGCCCCCTCAATTGCTGAAAATGCCAATGATTTGGCTCCGATGACTAAAACTGAAGGTTTGCCTCAGTTGGCGGAGTGAGTAATCAATTAGGCAAGACAATTCGTTTTGATTAGACACTTCAACATTTGCCATCTGAATCCAAACATTATCACCAGGTGCTGAAGTCCTCTTAGGACACGAGAAGAAAAGCAAATTAAATTGAGGAACAAAACAGGTATCACCCACCCCCCTAATCTCAGGCTTTGCAGTTTGATTTGTCAGTGAGAAAATTAACCCGACGTCCTGTACAAAATAGCTGATTCCGTTTTCCACTGTGAGTGCATCAGTAATCAGAGCCCGGGAACCGTGAATACACTATTGTGCGTCTGCGTTACATAATTATGACACTACATAATCAGGCTATTCAGCTGCTGCAACGGCCCAGGCCTGGAACGGTGACAGCAAATTATATCTTGAAGTACAAAGGAGAGTGTTTTTCCATCGCTTGCTCTTTTTAAAGATACTTTTTTTAATTAATAAGATTATTATTATTATTATTATTATTATTATTATTATTATTATTATTATTAATAATACAATAATGATAATTAAATGTTATTATATTGTCATAAAAACTAATAAAAAATTATACATTGAAAAATGCTCACAATAGATTTTGTTTCTTTGTGTAATTCATTGCTTCGCTATAACTACCATATAAAAGTGGATAAAGTAGACTTTGAGGCCAATTTACTAAAGCTTTAAAACTTGAAAAGGGGTCATGTTGCCAATAGCAACCAATTTCACATATTTATTATTTCTCTATTGAATCATAGAAACTGATAGACGTAATGTGATTGGTTACCATAGCCTTCACCAGCGATGTCATTAATGGAAGCGTTAGTAATGCACTGACCGCAGCATGCAGCAGTAGTTTGTGCCCAGAGTCTACTGCACATGCGCAGGCCACAGGGAAAATGGCCGCAGCGGCCACTTTCCTGGTGATTTCCCTACTGGGCATGTGGCCATTTTCCAGGCAATTTTTACAGCGCTGATACCACCAACATTGGATGTGCACCCAGGGGCCCGTGTGCCCCGCACGCCCTACACCCATTATAGATACCACCCTGTAAAGGCCCCTTTGGAGGCATAAGTGTGTGCAATGCCAGCACCGAGGTGGGGGTGGGGGGGGCATCCCAGGTAACAACACATTCCCCTGCACTGTACTCTCCCCATTTGGCTGCCATGTCTGTAAGGACAGTAGCGGTGCCATCAATCAGATACAATCCTGGGGCTCTTACAGAATAATCACGCCCCCTGTGACATTAGATTTAGGAGTGATGTAGTTAATAGACCGGTAGATGCAATGCCGCCGGTCTAAATCCTGACAGGACCCACCGGTTGAAATGCCGACGCCTATCTTAATCGCGACGCCGGAAGACCGACCCCCGCCATTCCAATCGTCCTGTGACAGGTAAGTATAACACTTAGCCCAGGAATGGGGGGGTTAGGTTTAGGGTACGGGGAGGGAGGGTTAGGTTTAGGCACCCCTGGGGGGAGGTTTGGGTTAGGCACTAGGGGGGAGGATAGAGTTAGGCACTAGGGGGGAGGATAGGGTGAGGCACCCTCCGGGATGATTAGGTTTAGGGTGAAGGGGGGGTTAGGTTTAGGCACCCCTGGGGGGAGGTTAGGGTTAGGCACTAGGGGGGTAGTTATGGTTAGGCACCCCCCGGGAAGGTTAGGTTTAGGGTGTGGGGAGGGGGGGTAAGGTTTAAGAACCCCTGGGGGGGAGGTTAGGGTTAGGCACTAGGAGGGGAGGTTAGGGTTAGGCACCCCTAAAGGAGGGTTAGGGGGGGAGAGGGGAGGGTTAGGGTACTTACCAATGCCCGTCAGGATCTAGAGCTGTTGGACTCTCCCTGTCAGGATTTGAATTTCAATCCTATTCCGATTTAGGAAGATTTATTCTATTTTATTTTTTTTTGCTTCAGAGCTCAGACATGTACATAAATGTGGGCTTGTGAGCTCTGTATGCTAAAAAAAAGTCCCAATCTGGATCTGGCTGAGAGAATGAAAATAAATTATACACAATTCTTTTAAGTGCTACAGAAACCCAGACATTTGTTGTTAACAGGCAATTACATAACTCTCTGTAAGTAATTTACTTTTGTTTTAAACTAATAAACGAAAAGAAACATTGCTATATTCACTGTCTGAGCATTTTGGCTTATTCCATAATGCGATGTATCATCAGTGTGAAAATCCATTTTAAAATGTACTTACCTGGCTGGGCTAGAAGCTGCCACTTGGTCCCTCTGTCCGAGCAAAGTAGAAATGCCATCAGGAAAGCGCTTGGCGGCAAACTCACGATATAATGATCACATTATTGGACCTGAGAGCTCCGCAGCCACTTTCTGCAAAGACAGGTGCACGGCAGCTCATTTGATTGGCCGTCATGCTGCTGGTCACAGGCGCGTCTCTGTCATTATGATGACCATGCAGAAGCATGTTGTTACACTGTATCCGGGGCATGTATTGGATTTCTGCGGAGAACATCGAGGGACATAAAGGTGAGTATTGAATCTTTTTTTACAAGTAATATTTGGGATACTTACGATGACAAGGGGACATGAACATCTGGAAACAGGTGAGTATGTGCGTGTTTATGGATGCATTAAAGCTTTATTTTCACGGTGTGTTTTATTAACTATTTCTTTACAGGTGAACTACAGGTACCAGTGGACCCTTAATTCCCTGCACATGCTGGTACTTGTGGTTCTCCAAGTACCAGCATGCGGGCGAGGCTTGCTGGGACCTGTAGTTCCACTGTAAAGACAATGATGAAAATTCTAATTTTTATACTACACCTAACACTATCAACCCGCCACCCACCAGCCTAGGCCAGGGGTGTCCTGGAGAGGGTGACCCCTTTATTGGGAGGTCCCCAACTCCCCAGTGATCCCTGGCCTGGGCTGACTAACGGTCAGGGCTGATGCTGCGGCTGGGGGGCACGCCTGGCTGTGGCATCAGTCCCCCATTAGAAAGGGTCCAGGGCTGGTTTTAAATATACGGGGAACCTCACATAATTTTTTTCTCTCTATATTTAAAACCAGCTCTGTCCCTGCTGCCTGTTGCTGGTTTGTAATTTACAGAGGAACGCTACACATTTTTTTCCCTGTAAATTAAGAACTAGGGCAGGCTGCCAAGCCCAAGGCTGTCTTTTTTTTGGGGGGGGAACCTCACATAATTTTTGAAACAAATTAACCCTATTTTAACCATTTACAGAAAGAAACATACACAGATCACAATGATTTGTGTATGTTTCTGACCATCTCACAGCTCAGGGGGTTGAGAGTTTGAAAAGTGATTTTGACAGAGAGTTTGCTCCTATCTCACCCAAGCTTGTCATCCCGATTCTTTGTAAATTTGAGAGATGTATGTTTTAGGTGAAAAGTACTTCCGATTTGGCCCGATGGTGATTTGATTCGAGATTGCTATCTCACCCGAGTTTTACGAGTGAGATGACAGAAATCTCTCTCTAACTCACCCGACTTTGCCTTTAGTAAATTTGCAAGCAGGAAAAAAATCAATAAATCACCCGAGATGGTCATCTCGATCTATCTCGAATCTTAGTAAATTTACCCCTTAATTTCATTGTCTAATTTGCACTAGACATTTACCAGCTAATTGCTTTTACATTGCTGTCATACATTATAAATTGCAGCATTGGTAAATGAGCAAAGGTTATTAAATACATAACAACAACCATTGTTTTGTCTTTAGGCTGAGATAAATTCTGAGATAAATTCTCGGATATCCAACACCACCTTCATATACAGATTTGGGGCCATTTGTATCCAGTTCCAATAAATACCTACAGTACATCACTGCATTCAAATCTCTTTTTAAAAGTAGACTATAGAAATGAGAAATAAAAAATCAGCCCAATTCCAATAGAGCATTTACCAGAATGTTGTGCTTGTGAGTGCGGCTTTCATTGTTATTATTATACACATATGTTTATTTGTTAACATCTACTAATTCTGTTACACTTTACAGTTGGGAACAAAACAGTAATAAAATGATACCGGCTAATTACAGACTGTCACCGGATGATCTCACTCTGCCAGGTGATCACAGATTATTTGACCCCACCAGATCTTGGAGTCTTAGGGATTCCCTCTTACCATCATTAACCACCTGTTACTGACTCCGCCCACTCTGCAGTGGGCAGGTAACTTACTGCTATCACCAAATTCCTACCATCGGCACTTGGAACCACTTATTTCCATCCAGACTCCTACCATTGGCACCTGGAACCAGCTACTTCTGGGTAAGTGTAGGCACACTGTTGCAACACTACCTGGTTGGTGTCGGCTAATTTCTACTGATCCCTCACCATGGACCAGTCTCTGCAGGGTAGCTGGGTGAGGGCTTTAGCTTGGACTGGAATCAATCCAGAACAGCCAGAAAAGTAGAATGGAGTGCATTTCATATGCAGGGAGGTAATTAAACACCCGAGCCTGTGGGTGTCAGCCTCTGGACAAGAAGGGGCTAGTTGCTTAGTGAGGTAGTGTTGTGGGGTTAACCTATAGGATTGGGCATGGGATGGGGTTAGGTTTGCTTAGCCTATAGGATTGGCCAGGGGTGGGGTTATCTTTGGTTAGCCTATAGGTTTGGCAGGGGGTGGGTCTTTCAGTGCTATTTCAGAGTCGCTGCTTGGCAGTCATTTCATAGGAATTTCTCTGGAGCGGCTCTTTGCCGCCCTCGCTCCCTCCCTCCCTTATTCATTGAGTTGTTTGGTGTCGGCTTTTCCTGTGGCGGGAAATAACGGTAGCAGTCACCATCTGTCTTTGGAGCTTGAGGTGCTCTCCCTTCCAATACGTGGCTTAGGCTGATTTTACCCTACTGGGGTCAGCGGCAACCACCCAACCAGGTGGGCCTCACGTCGTGTCATTGGGGTGGGAGGTGGATACCTTGGGCGTGGTAATGGGCTGGCTGCTCACCTCCCATTTAGAAGATGGATGTGAGTATGCAGTTGGTGATCTTGCATTGTGGGGCCATTCTTTCTGCACCTCCATACTTTGTCTGTCCTTCTTTATTCTTCTATTAGTTAGTTCAGTTATACATTAAATAGCTTAAAAATAAATAAAGCTGACCTTCCTTTCCCCTTACACAAGCCTCTGTGTCATTATTTCATTATGCTTATGGTTGAAGGTTTACCATTCACTGGTAGGAGGGAACACTCATCAGGCGATGGGGAGTTTATGGAACAGAGTTTTGCGCTATTCTGTTTGTCACAGGATAAAGGCAAGATGTTTATTGCTCAATGTCTTGAAAAAGACACTTCCTCTTGCAGACGGTGCTTGGGGGTATCAGAGCACAGAAGATCGATCCTCGATGCTCGAAAAGATACACACACAGGGCTCACATGCCATCTTTATAGGGTTGTAGTTATAATGGGTGCAGGGTGTGCAGTGAACACGGACCCCTGGGTCTGGGGGGGGGCCACACTGCACACCCTACACCCATACTTTTTTTCTATACTTACCTCCCTTACTAAGGGACTTACTAAGTCCCAAACAGTAGCGCTACACAAAACCACTGCAGCTATTTTCCCGGCATTTTGTGCATATGCAGTAGACCCCGGGCACACTGTAGTCCCCGGCGTCTACTGCTACTGTCAGTTCACTGACATCAGCCGGTGAGACAGTGGAGGGGGTCCTGGACAGGGAGTGAACACGGGACCCGCCCTATCTTAATACGCCCCTGCCTATTTATGTCTCATTCTTACAATAACACAGGGGGTAAACCCACCCTGTGTCCCTTAACCTATCAAACTATGTCACAAACTATAAATAAATATATCTTACATAGGAAAGGAACTACCCAAATTTCCTCCGTCCTTTCCTTTAATTACCACTTACCAGTTGGATTTCCTAAAACACAAACTGATTTAGATATAACTGTCTCTCAAACTGTAAATAGAATTTCAATTGGTTTCCTCCTTTCATATATCTATGACTCAAACCAGTTTGGCTCAATCATAATCTTGACACCTTCTTAGGAAGTTCCACACACCTCCCAGGGGGGCACTGGCTGTAAGCTAAGGCTGGACCATTTCACGCTAGGCAAGGACAATTACCATATCACTTACTATGTGGGAAGTGCTATGTAATACTGTGACTCAGGAGCAATTTGATTCCATGACAAAGTCTTCTAAAACAAAATACCTTATAGATTCTTATAAGTGCATAGTCTGTACATTTATACATGCAATCCAACAACCATACACAGCAGGTTAAATATTGCATGTTAAAAGACATTATTACATATGCATTTACAGTACAGTACATAGTGCCTAGCGCTGATAGTTCATATGAAAATGGCACTGCCGCACAAGGGATTAACCCCCTCAGTACCATGGTTGCCATCTTGACCATTTGGGCTGGGTCTCTGGCCACACAGACACAGAGGGGTCTGCGCATGTGCAGAATGTGTCCTGCAATCTTGTCATTTTGGGGGCAGAGCATGGGTGTGGCTGGTCACCGTTCCCGGGAGCGGGGGTGTGGCTGGTAACCACTCCCAGAAACTGGGGCATGCCATCCCCATTTTCCGGGAGTGATGAGGCCAGGGTCTGCATTGATGGATACCTGGCCTCTTACGTGACCAGCACCCAGTCAGACTGTGGGAAGCTTCACCTCCAGCAGCCTGACCAAAGGAGCAACCATAACGACCATCAGTCGTGATTGTTGCGATGGTGATCCCAGCCTGCGACGTTGACCGCAGTGCTGGGATAGCAGATGCAGCAAGGAGCTGTCTGACACCTCCTTATGTATTTGTATCTGAGATGAACGGATTTACACAGATGCTTGATTGCCACTCGGCAAATCCGTTCATCTCTGAATCAGGCCCTGTGTTCACAACATGGGTATCCAGAGGATTTGGTGGGCAGTCAGAGACTGGAGCATGTACAAGATTGCACTGTTAATGAAAGATAGCCTGTCTAGCTACTGTTCTATGAGAGCAGGAAGGACTGTGGTTCCTGCTGCATTTTCACTCTAGTGACTCAGCTTCAGTCACAAGATTCTGTGCACAAGGTGTTTGAGGAGAGTGTGCTGAGCCGTTATTGAAAGATCTAATCACATGCTCATATGACCCTCTGTGTAGCTAAAACCAGAATAGAATTAGGAAAAAAGAGGGGTAATGTGGGGCTCATTGGTAGACAGGCTGATATTCTGAGTGGCATGTGAGCGAAGATCTAGTGGGCAGATAGCATCTGAGGAAAAACTGGTGGACAGGGTCCTTTGAGAGAAAAGTTAGCAGCAGGTGGCAAGTGAGAGAAAAGCTGGTGGACAGGGTCATGTGAGAGAAAAGCTAGCAGCAGGTGGCATGTGAGGGAAAAGCTGGTGGACAGGGTCATGTGAGAGAAAAGCTAGCAGCAGGTGGCATGTGAGGGACAAGCTGGTGGACAGGGTCATGTGAGAGAAAAGCTAGCAGCAGGTGGCATGTGAAGGAAAAGCTGGTGGACAGGGTCATGTGAGAGAAAAGCTAGCAGCAGGTGGCATCTGAGGGAAAACCTGGTGAGCTGGGAGTAAGTGAAGGAAAAGCTGGTGGATGGGGGCATGTGAGAGAAAAGCTAGAAACATGTGGTATGTGAGGGAAAAGCTAAAAAAAAAATGTGTTATATGAGGGAAAAGCTGGTGGCCAGGGAGCAAGTGAAGGAAAAGCTGGTTTGCATGCAGACTTGTGAGAGAAAAAATGCTGGCCTGAGGTGCATGTTAGGGAAATGCTTGTGGGCTGAGGGGTATCTAAGGGAAAAGCTGGTGGGTATGAAATGTGAAAGAAATCTGATGAGAAAGGAACAGGTGAGGGAAAAACTGGTAGCATGTGGGGTATGTGAGGAAAAACCTGGTGGATCCGAAAGCATATGGGTGAAAAGCTGGTGGACAGGAGGCATGTAAAATAATAGCTGGTAGGCAGAGGGGCAGAAATATGCCATTACCACCTACCATTGAAGATAAATCCTTGGTTTTGCCATTCTTAAAGTGAAGAACCTTAAATCATGCTTCTAGACAGTCCTTTATGCATTCCTAACATTATAGAGGAGAACTCCACGCAGCCTCTGTTCCTGACCCCAGAGCTGATGGGCACTAGAACTCGTTGCAGCTCATCCTGGAAGCCTGACCTGCAACATGCACTACTGCTGTCCTGTGGCATACTGCATGGATGGACGTGCCCCTCATACTGTCTGAAGCCACAAGATGCAAAAACTCCACTGTGTCACCACCACTTAGCATAGCAGACACCCGCTGGCATATCTATATCTGAATATCTGTAAAAGCGCTCCCAGTGCATACAGCACCTAGTGCATTCAATCCAGGCTGCGACTGGCAATATATCTGGCAGCCTGTACCAACTAACTAACCCTGTGTCATACATCACTATCTTCTACCTGGTTAATAAACTGACTCCCTGGTTAAGCTAATCTGCTGTATGGACTCCCCTGCATATGCTCACCTGCTGCTCTCTTACGCAGCGCGTTAGTCAGTCTCTGCCAATACTTGGAACTCTTAACTACATTGATTCAGCATTTTGAGACTCAAGTCTATGTTATTATCTAAATAAATAATATTATTTCCTGTCAAAACAATGCAGAAAAAATAAAATATCCACAGAAAACAAAAGTGCATATATGTGTGGCATGGTTGCCGATATTCTGGCTGCCCCTTCAGGTAGGGAGCAGCCAGATTGGCATGGCAGGGGAGCATGGATGGCACACGGGGCGGGGTCGACCAGCTTACTGTCATTTGTGGGTGGAGTGGGGGGGCGGGGCCACATGACAGCATCATTTTGGTCCCGCCCCTGCTGCACAATGCTGATATTACAGGCATTGTGAAGCAGGGGGCGGGGCCAAAATTACGTGATTCATGCTGAATCGCGTCATTTTGGCCCAACCCCCACTGCAGGAGTTTCTCAGGTTACCAAGTGGGTGTCGGAGGGGTCTGCAGCCACCAGGAGGCTTGCAAGTGTTTCCGGGGGGCCGACGGTGGCATACGATTTTCAGGAGGCCCCCAGCTACATCGGGAGGGTAGGCAAGTATGATGTGTGGTTATATGTCCAGCGAATTTGTCCAGCTAGGCTAGACAATAATAATGCCCAGAAATATGCTATTTACCCAGTGATATTGTACCAGCTGATGCAATATGTAGACAAGGGTGCCGTAATATATCAGTGATGGTGCACCAGTAACAATTTTCAGCACAATGTACAATGGCACTATATATATACATATATATATATATATGTATATATATATATATATGCCAGGTATGCTGTGCAGCAGAATGCACTATTGTAGTGACCATACCATGTGTGATTTACTATACCAATTATAGTGTAATATGTTCAATAATACTGTAACTCTCAGAATGCAGCATGCCACTAATAAAGCAGAGTATAATATAACATGACAGGATCAGTAATGATGCCCAGTAGACTGCCGTCTATGGAGAAGTGTTAGCCAGCGATACACACCACATGGCCACCGAGACATCACTCTATGGATGGACCAATGATCTTCTCACTGCTAAACTGTAGGATTACTTCTCCCTGCTCAGCCTCCTTGATCTCTCTAACGCTTTTCATACAGTCAGCTGTGCTCAACTCTGCAACAGAGTGGACATACTGTAGCTTAGTTTCAAACATGCATCAAAATGAAACCTACTAGTACTAGACCATCTCCTCAAGACCCCAGATCCCACATTTCAAACACTAGCTTCCAGCATGGTGTCCGCTCACTTACAATACACCTGACATAGGTTGGTATCCAATCACATTGTCAACAGTTACATTACCATGTTGACATTCATAATAAGGGCCCCACAATGTTGACAGAAGAATGTTCAACATGGTTCAGTGTCTCACCATCGTCAGCGTGTCGACATGTTCACAATAAAATGTCGCTATGTGAAGTTTCAACATTCTCAGAATGCCAACACTTAGGCTTAGGCGCAGCCGGAAGGATTAGGATTATGCACTAGGGGATGTCTAGGATTAGGTTGTGGGGGGGTTAGGGTGAGGCACTAGAGGAAGGCAATGGTTAGGCTGTGGGGGGAGTTAGGGTCAGGCACTAGGGGAAGGCTAGAGTGAGGCTGAGGGATGGTTAATGTTAGGCACTGGGGGAAGGCTATGGTTAGGCTGTGGGGGATGGTTAATGTTAGGCACTGGGGAAGACTAGGGTTAGGCTGTGAGGGGTGGTTAGGTTTAGGCACTAGGAGAAGGCTAGGGTTAGACCGTGAGGAATGATTAGGGTTAGGCACTAGGAGAAGGCTAGGGTTAGGCTGTGAGGAATGATTAGGGTTAGGCACTAGGAGAAGGCTAGGGTTAGGCTGTGAGGAATGATTAGGGTTAGGCACTAGGAGAAGGCTAGGGTTAGGCTGTGAGGAATGATTAGGGTTAGGCACTAGGAGAAGGCTAGGGTTAGGCTGTGAGGAATGATTAGGGTTAGGCACTAGGGGGAATACTAGGGTTAGGCTGTGGGGGATGGTTAGGTTTAGGCACTGGGGGAAGGCTAGGGTTAGGCTGTGAGGGATGGTTAGGTTTAGGTTTAGGGGATGGCTAGGGTTAGGCTTTGAGGAATGATTATGGTTAGGCACTAGGGGAAGACTATGGTTAGGAATGGTTAGGGGTAGGCACTGGGGGAAGGATAGAGTTAGGCTGTGAAGTATGGTTAGGGTTAGTCACTGTGGGAAGGCTAGGGTTAGGCTGTGAGGGATGGTAAGGGGTAGACAATAGAAGAAGGCTAGGGTTAGGCTGTGAGGGATGATTAGGGGTAGGCTGTGAGGGATGATTAGGTTTAGGCACTGGGGAAGGCTAGGGTTAGGCTGTGAGGAATGGTTAGGTTTAGACACTAGAGGAAGGCTAGGGTTAGGCTGTGAGGGAGGGGATGATTAGGGTTATGCACTAGGGGAAGACTAGGGTTAGGCTGTGAGGGATAGCTAGGGTTAGGCACTGGGGAAAGGCTAAGGTTAGGCTGTGAGGGACGGTTAGGGGTAGGCACTAGGGGAAGACCAGGTTTAGGTTGTGAGGGAGGGTTAGGGTTAGACACTAGAGGAAGGCTATTATTAGGCTGTAAGGGATGGTTAGAGTTAGACACTAGAGGAAGGCTAAGGTTAGGCTGTGAGGGATGGTTAGGGGTAGTCACTAGGGGAAGACTAGGTTTAGGTTGTGAGGGAAGGTTAGGGTTAGACACAAGAGGAAGGCTAGTCTTAGGCTGTAAGAGATGGTTAGGGTTAGGCACTAGGGGAAGGCTAGGATTAGGCTGTGAGAGATGGTTAGGCACTAGGGAAGACTGGGTTTAGGCTGTGAGGGAGGGTTAGACACTAGGGGATGACTAGGGTTAGGCTGTTAGGGGGGTTAAATTCAGACACTGGGGGAGGTTAGGGTTAGGCTGTGAAGGTGTGTGTTAGGGTTAGGCATTAGGGCTGGGGATAGGGGGAGAACACTCACCAGAACCACCACTCGTCAGACCTCTGTGCTGGAACTGCTCATACATGACTGTTGGGACCCGCTGAAGACGATGCTGCTGCCAGGACAAGATAAATGACAGCTGGGCCACCAGAGATATTATAATATTATGTCGACTAGAGATGTGCACTGACCCTCGTGCTTTGGTTTTGGATCTGGATCTCCCATAGTTTTGTATTGGGATTGTTTTTGCCAAAACCTCACCTCTGCGTGTTGTTTAAAAAATAAAAAAACAGCTAAAATCACATAAAATGCGCCTTTTTTGTGCCTACAGTATTATTAACCTCAATAACATTTATTTCCACTTGTTTCCAGTCAATTTTGCCCACCTCACAGCTCACAATATTGATTTTTTCATCTAATTTAGTCCCAAAATTTGCACCAGGATAGCTGGCTGACTAAGCTAAGCTGCAGCAATGGGCGGCACAAATACATGACAGTTCAACTTCAAACATGGCACGTCAGGAAACACTTTTATTATTCAAGAGAGGCCTGAGGGAGTTGGAGTTTGTGTGTAGTTGAAGGCAGGGCAGGGAAAGGAAGGGTTGATTGGTAGTAAATTTAATTTTGTTTTTTGATTCTGAAGAAAATATATGAGGGAAAAGGGGAAGGGAGGAGGCATTTGCACAAAAAATGTGATACATTCACATCAGTCCTTGCCATAGAAGAGTCCTTGAACATGGCTGCTGCTGCTGCTGGGAGTTGATTTTCTCATCCCAGAAGGGGACCAAGAAGAGTGCTTTCCAAAAAAAATAAACAAATGACTTAAATAATCCTTTGCAAACCTTCTATAAAGGCATTTCCCAAGCTGTACAGGGACATAAAAATACCATAGTTAATTAGTGGCCTCAAAGTGCCACTTAACCATCACTGATATGTGGACAAGCATTAGATCTATGAATTAAGGCATGGGTAGCCAACCCTGGTCCTTGAGAGCTACCAACAGTGCATGTTTTCCAGGTCTCCTTACAGAATCACAACTATAATAATTATAATTATAAAATGTGAGCTCTCGAGGACTGAGGTTGGCTACCTCTGATTTAAAGTCTTACGTTGTGTCTTTCTTGAGAATCCTGCACCTGCTTCTGCGGCTAGGAGTGGATTTTCATCCCAGAATGGGAGTATTAAGAGTGCTTCCAAAAAACAATCTTCTGTAAAGGCATTTTCCAATCTGTACAGGGACATTAAAAAAAAACAGATTTAGTTAGTGACCTTCAAACTGCCATTGTTCCCACTGTCCACTTAACCATATGAGATATGTGAACAAGCGGAACAGAGCATTAAAGGCAACATTTCATATTTAAGGTTTAAGTCTTAAAATGTGTCTTTCTTGGGAATTCTTTCTTGAGTGCCATGCCTGCTTGCTGGGAGTGGATTTTCTTCATCCCAGAAGGGGACCAGGAAGTGTGATTTTCAAAAATAGATAAACAATTGCCTTAAATAATCCTTTGCAAACCTTCTGTTCTGTAAAATAATTTCCCAACCTGTACTGGGACATAAAAAAAACAGAGTTAGTTAGTGGCCTTCAAATTGCCATTGTTACCACTGTCCACTTCTTAGATATGTGAACAAGTAGAACAGAGCATTAAATGCAACATTTCAGTTTAAGGTGTACATTTTATGTTGTGTCTGGAGATCATTTAGAAAGCAGAAAAAGAGCTCCACCACAAGCAGCAGGTGACTAAACTCACAAAGGTTTAATAGAAATAGATACAACACCAGATCAGATGTTTACCCTGGAGGATCAGTCTGATTCATCATGGTGCCCCCAAGACCAAGATTGTGCAAATTCTAACCAAAATAGAGAGACTGACACCACGGCTAAACATAAGAGTCACCTTCTGGATGTGAATTGTCTCATTTGCATGGGGAAAACCCAACCCTCAGATGAGATGGATCTCAGCCAGTGGACAACATTGAAATCACCATTAAAAATGCACAATGGAAGACTACAGTGTGGAGAATCTTTCTTCACAGTCAGGAGAGGCCTCAGAGAACATGAAACAAGATGCTCTATGTGCTGAAGTTCAAGAGATTTCTCCATCATGTTCTGCAGTGTGGAAAGTTTTCATTCACATGTTTTCTATAAAGCAGTTCAAAATTACAGCCTTCAAAGTGTCTGGCTATAACACCCACCTTTGCCATGAATTACCAAAGATTATCATAAGCAAAGGACTCATCTGTCCGAAATCTGTCTGGGAATTCATGATTCTTATCTGGCCTGAATGCACTAAGACATCCAGTGATTCTGTGTTCTGTAGCCAACTTTATTCCTACCTGAATCGCAAACTGAAATATGGAATAGTGAGCACAGACAACATGGAGGCCTTTGTTATTCCGCTGCCTGCATGCCAACCAATACCTCCCAGACTACACTCACTGAGGGGACCAGCTATTGATAATGACAATCCCTATCTGTTGCTAGGCCTTCTTCTTCCAAACCATCCATCCTGGACTTCCTGTCCAAAAAGGGTGAGCAGGGTACAGAAAAAGGAGCTAGATGTTCCAGATGACATTTTTTTTCATCTATCATAGATGATGTGGAGAGATAAGAGCTTCAGATGTTGGAACAGGGGCTTCCCTCCAGAGAGCAGAGCTCTGTTCCTCAGGAAGTGTATATGCCTGAGTTGATATGTAGTCTCTGTCTGTTGGTAAACACCCTTCAGGAGATGGCAAGCCAAAAAAACAATTAAAAAAATAATGTGTCCACTGATAAGTGATAACCAGCCTGATCGCTTAACAGCAACATACCCCATATGGCCAACTCATAACATGACACCCAGTTTGCAGCCTCCTCTTCCTTATGACACTAATCCAGTCGCCATGGTTGATCAATCAGCCATGTGTGGTCCACCCAATTTTTGGCCTTCTACATTCTTACATCATAATAACACACTATAACTCACTAGACTTATAATCTTTGCTTTTGTTTATGTTTTTGTATAGAACAGTTTTAGAATTTAGGATGTCCACTCTATATAGGTTTGTAAATAAAGATAGGCTTTAGTTTTTTAGAGCATATAACTTTATAAGCTGTTAGGATAACATTTCTGCTATGTTTAAAATTAAAAAAAAAACTTTTTGTAACCCAATAACTTTAAAAAAAAGTTTTATTGCAATATTCATGCAGCCCCTTGACAGAGAGCAGCACAGCACCCATGCGCAGCTACGCCAATGACAGTAATAGCCAGGTGTGGTTGACACGCACACAAAAAAAGTGTTTTTTTATCCTTTTGGCCAGCAGCCTCTTGACAGACAGGAGCACAGCACCCCTACGCAGCTACGCCGAAGGCAGCGACAGCCAGGTGTGGCTACACCGTGGCACGCACACACAAAAATGTTTTTTTTTTTTTTTTATGCAAACTGTTTTTATTGAAAAAGGATCAGATATTTTAAATGGAATATAACGGAAAAAGCATATAGAAACATGTGATGAAAATTGGTTTTTCCATTTCGAATAATACAATCAAAATCATAATATA
This sequence comes from Taudactylus pleione, assembly GCA_031769625.1. Classification (NCBI taxonomy): domain Eukaryota; kingdom Metazoa; phylum Chordata; class Amphibia; order Anura; family Myobatrachidae; genus Taudactylus; species Taudactylus pleione. The sequence continues at coordinate 4,180,121 of JAUIMM010000694.1, read as the reverse complement.
ATTTAGATAGATCACATGAAAAATATACAGTAGAATAAAATAAACAATAAAAAATAAACAATATAGGGGGAGGTTCAGGGAAAGGAAAGTCAGAGGGGAAAAATGAAACTGAGCGAGAGATAAGAGGGTGATCGAGGGGGGCAATTTACCATAGCCTCAAATATATTATATTGGTATAAAAAAGAAACAGATAATAATGTAGAGTTTGAGCCATTAAACATGGAATAATGTGTAGAACCCTTGAACACCAACCAAGGGGACCACATAGCAGTAAAGTCAGTATGTTTACCTTTAGAAAAAGATACTATGTCCTCCATATCCATGTAATAATCAATCCTCTTAAACCAATCTTTAATGGAGGGAGGAGAGGTGGATTTCCACAAAACAGGAATTACTGCTTTAGCTGCATTATTCAAGTGCCTCAGTAAGGAATTCTTGTAGGAAGCCGTAGAAGAAGAGGTCATGTTTAAAAGCCAAAAACCAGGATCTCTAGGGACCTCTCCCCCAAGAATTATCTTAGAGCACTTAAATACATTCAACCAAAAAGGGGCCAGGGAAGGGCAATCCCACCATATGTGGAGGAGGCTACCTGGTGCAGATTTACATCTCCAGCAAACTTTGGGGACCTGTGGAAACATTTTATTTAAAAGTACTGGATATCTATACCAGCGTGATAAAACTTTGTAAAGAATTTCAAGAGTAGCTATACAAGAGGAACTGGCAAAGGTGTTTTTAAAAACAATCTCCCAGTCAATGTCCTGGACCGTATCCTGGAGTTCTTTTTCCCACACTGCAGTAAATTGAGGGGGTAGTTTAAACAAATTTCCAATAATTAGTGAGTATAGTGTAGATATAGTATGAGATGGAGTTTGAGAGGTGGAACATAGGGATTCAAACAGAGTGAGTGTCCTAGTGAAATCAGAAAGCTTGCAAGAGGAGGTGATAAAATGTCGTACTTGGAGATATTTCCAGAAATCGGATTGGGGAATATGCCATGATTCCTGGAGTTCTGTAAACGGATGCACCCCTCCCGAACAGACCATCTGACCCAGTCTAAAGTGGCCGTCACTCAACCAGTTTTTAAAGGACAGTGTGGAGAGCCCAGGGGAAAAGTCCGAATTCCCAAGAAAGGAAGTGAGAGGGGAAACAATAGATGAAATTTGGGAGAGACGTCACAGTTTCAGCCAAGAGCGTAGTGTGGGTGTAATAGTGGGATGTCTAACAGTTGGTAGTTTGGGAAGCCATGGAACAATTTCTATAGGCTGAACCAGACTGCTTTCCTCCAACATGATCCACTGTTTGAAACCCCTCGCTCGGGTCCACTCAAGAACACGATTGAGCATTATGGCATGATAATAGCTAGTGATGTGAGGAAGCTGCAAACCTCCGTCTTGTTTACAGCGGTAAAGGATAGCATGTTTAAAACGTGGTGTGGAATTGTTCCAGACAAACCTACGAATAACATGTTCCATTTCCGTAAACCATGTTGGAGGAAAATGATTTGGAAGGGTTTGCATTAGATATAAAATTTTGGGCAGGGAATTCATTTTTATCACGTTAATCCTACCGATCCAGGATAAGCGAGTGGTGCGCCATCTAGTCAAATCAGTACGGATAGTTTGCAATAATGGCAAAAAATTATTTGAGAACAGTTGGGATAGGTCTTTAGTATGGAAGACTCCTAGATATTTAAGTCTAGTGGGATGCCAAACAAAGGAGAAGGATTGTTTCAAAGAATTTACCAAGGACGGGGGCGCAGTCAGGCTCATAGCCACGGATTTGGAATAATTAATTTTAAAATTTGATAACATGCTAAATTTTTGGAATTCTGAAACGAGGTTCGAGAGAGAGGTAGCTGGATTAGTAAGCACTGCAAGAAGGTCATCTGCAAAGAGTGCTAGCTTATATTCCTGACTACCTATGTGGATACCGGAAATGTTCACATTACTACGTATGGCCCTATCTAGTGCCTCCATACCTAGAACAAATAAAAGTGGAGAGAGTGTGCACCCCTGTCTCGTACCATTTGATATAGCAAATGAGTCAGAGAGGGACCCGTTTATCTTAATTCTTGCTGTGGGGACATCATATAAAGGCAAAATTCTCTGCAGACATGTAGGCCCTAACACCAAATGACATAAAAGACCTGACATAAACTCCCAGTCGACCCTGTCGAAAGCCTTCTCTGCGTCAGTCGATAAAATAATAGACTGGGTAGACGAGAGAGAGGCTTGGTGTATTAAATTTATAACTTTTGTTGTATTGTCTCTGGCCTCGCGACTTAAGACAAAACCAACCTGGTCATCATGGATCAATTTGGGTAGTAATGTCTTCAACTGGTTAGTTAGGGATCAATTTGGGTAGTAATGTCTTCAACTGGTTAGTTAGGAGCTTAGCAAAAATCTTCAAATCAATGTTTAGGAGTGAGATAAGCCTATAACTAGGGCATAAAGTAGGATCTTTAACCTCCTTAGGTATGACGGTAATGTGAGCCTCTAGTGATTGTTTGGAGAAACGAATTCTATCTGAGATCAAATTAAAGGCGCAAGTCATAAGGGGTGCCAATCTATCCTTAAAAGTCTTGTAGTAGGCTGTAGAAAATCCGTCTGGACCAGGGCTTTTACCAGCTGGAGAGGAGGAGATTGCCCGATCCACCTCTTCAACAGAGAAAGGTATTTCGAGAGGATAAAGCTGAGGATAATTCCTCAGAAAGAGAAAGCTTCTGGAGAAACCTGAGGATAATTAAGCGATCGTAAATAAGACGAAATTGCCTCTCGGTGAGTAATAATGTCCAAATCCCGACCTGGGTTCTTAAGGTTATAAAGTTTAGCATAATAAGATCGAAAGGACTCAGCAATTCCATTTACTTTCATTATGGGTCTGACCATGCTCGTCTTTTATGGCTTGAATAAATGTAATAGCACGTTGTTCTCGCAGTGCCCTAGCCAACATCTTACCCGGTTTATTTCCCCATTGGTAGAAGCGGCTACGGCATTTACAGTAGGACAGCTTTATATTATCCATGGAAAGTTTATGAAGGGCAGCTCTAGCTTCCTCCAATTTAGAATAAAAATGTGGGGATAAGGAAGCTTTATGGGAAGTTTCCAAGGATTTGATCTCAGCTAAAAGGGCATCCCTTTGCTGCGTTTTCTGCTTTTTTAAATAGGAACCTAATTGAATGCAAGTGCCCCGTAGGACACATTTATGTGCCTCCCACACCGTTACCTTGGAAGTGTCATCCTGATCATTTTGTTCAATGTAGGAGTCTAAAGAGGACTCGATTTGGGATTTGCAATAAGCATCTTGTAGAAGGAGGTCGTTAAAATGCCATGACCAAGGGTTGAGTGAGTGTTGTGGAAGGGAAAGTGTAAGTAAAACTGGAGCGTGGTCAGACCACGTGATAGGTCCTATTGAGGTGTTTGATGTGAGATGTAGATGTCAGTGACTCAAAAAAAGATAATCGATTCTCAAGTAAGTGTGGTGGGGGCGAGAAAAGAAGGTAAAGTCAGATTCAGCTGGATGAGCGATCTGCCATGAATCAGCTAGTTGATGGTCGTGAATGGTGCGTCTCATCCGCCTAAACTCCTTCCCTGGCCTGTGAGTTGTTTTATTGGAAGTGTCACGAAGGGGATCAAGGGGCCAATTTAAATCACCTCCTACAACCATAATCCCTTCCAACAAAGTCTCGGCTTTATCTAAAACAGCAGCAATAAAAAAGGGTTGACCTGAATTAGGCATGTATACATTCAAAAAGGAGAAACGCTGATGGTATAAAGTACATTTAACCAAAATACCTCTACCTTCAACAAGGTTATTTATGGAAACATCAGAAATTGGTAAGTGGCAAGCAAACAAAACGGCAACACCCAAAGTTTTACTGACTGAAATATCACTAGTAAATACTTGAGGGAAGTAATAATTTTTTAAGGGGGGGAATGCCCTGTCTTGAAATGCGTATCCTGCACAAGGGCTATATCCACTTTATCATCACGAAAGGACCGTAGCATTTGGGATCTCTTTTCAGGGACATTCAATCCTTTGGCATTAATGGTCACAATCCGCAACACAGGTTTACGACTGGACATAAATTACCAATGTGAAGATAGCGTAACAATCTGCCCCTCTAGAGAAGGTGTAAGTTACCCAACTATACATGTCACCCTTGAGAGATGGGAGGATTATGGAAAGTGGAAAGGGACGGAAAAAATGGGGGGAGGGAAAAATAAAAAACAAAAAAAGATAACATAATTGCAAATAATAAACATACAATTAAAATATTGAATGTAGATAAAGATTGACATATTGGAAAGCTGCATCTGGACAACCAGGAGACAAAAATCAGCTCCATGTCCAGGATGTAAAGAAAAAAATGCAGCATTGAGGGGGTTCGGAGGGATGGCAATAACAACAACCCAAACATATAATTATGAAATTAAGTTAATTTCTACTAGGGAAATCCTACAGATAACTTTGCATTATGAAACTTATAAACATATTGTGAAATAACATCACAGATAATACTGCAATAATTAGTTAAGGTACACCAAGAGTGCATCAAAATGGACGTTGGCATCAAAACATTTAAATCATTTAAATATATGATTAAGACCGAAGTCCTTTGTCGATAGGAAAAAACTGGAACAGTCTCACCAATTTTGTATATGAGGTGAAGTGATCAAGTCTCTTCCACGGATGCTTGGAGAGACAGACGTCTTGTCCTCCGTTTGGAGCTAGAGACTCGATGCCAGCTTTCTCCATCAGAAGGAAAGGAAGGAATGACGAAAGGGCTGTGAAGGTACTCCCAATCCGGAAGTGCCACCGGATCCATACCCAAAGCCGTGAAGAAGGAAGGAAGATCATCGGGTGAATGGAGAACAACGTTTTTCCCATTATGAGTTACTTGTAGATTAAATGGAAAACCCCAACGATATCTCAGAGAATGTTTGCAAAGTTGTTCTGTGAGTGGTCTCAAAGCCTTCCTTTGTTGCAAAGTATACCATGATAAGTCGGGAAAAAGTTGAATTTTGTCCCCGTTAAAATAACCTCTTCAAATTGTCGAACCTTCTGCAAGATAGCTTCTTTTTGGGTTGAAGGCGACATATAACATCTCGGGGTTTGTCAGAAGGTAGACCTCTCAGGCGAAGGGCACGATGTGCCCTATCAAACAAGATTTCACTATTGGGGTCTAGGCCAAGGATCTCACCAAATATCTTCATGAGGACATCTATGAGATTGGGTTGCGTTACATCTTCAGGTAGACCACATATCCTGATGTTGTTGCGTCTACCAGGATCATCCAAGTCGTCCATACGTGATTTAAGAGAGCGGATCTCAGATTGTTGGTGAGAGAGTATATCTGTGAATTGATGGAAAGCGTCCACAGATAATACCTCTTTGTAATCTTCCAGACCATCAATCCTGGTTGCCAACTCAGCCATATCTGATTGAATAGTGGCCACTTCCTGGCGAATAGTAGACTGAAGCTTGGCCTCCAAAGACTGAAAGTCCTGTTTCATAGGTAGTGATCTAACATGGGAGAGAATTTTACTAATCTTGTCCCGGAAGGTAGGTGCTGGGGGGCTGGAAGTATGATTAGCTCCTGGAGACATTCTGTCTGAAGAAGAAGAGGCGGCAGGTGAGGCAGGTGTGGAGGTCTCATCTGCAGCAGTGGTACCAGCGGGCTTTAGAAATTGTCGCATATCTTGATGGGATCCACTATCCGATCTACTACCAACTTCCAACTTGGATCTTTGTTTCTTATCCTTCACCATTCTGAATTTACAAAGTGTAAGTTTGTGACATGAAAAATAATCTGTACACAGTTCCCATGTGCAAAGTCAACTAGAAAAAAAATTGGATCATTGTCAGGTACCGCCCCTCCTAAAGACCTAGGCAGCCTTCAGGAGTACCATCACATCATGGCAGAGAACAGGACTGGATGTGGTCACATATCATCAGAGAAAAGCGAAACTCGTGTTGGATACAACGAATAAGAAAAACACTTAAGAGTGAAGTATGAAAGTGCCACAGGGAGGGAGGTTACACCCACATGAAAGGGGGGTCCGTATATCTTCTAATGAAAGGCCAGTGACAGAGGCACAGTGCAGCAGAAATCAATGGCACAGCAGCTCCTAGACAACAGGTTATGGTACAGAGAGTAACAACCCAGAGTCATGGAGATTAAGATAATATGTAGTGTGAAAGCCCTCAGAGTGTGCTGGTCATAGTTAGGTGAGAGGTGGATAGAGTGAGGAACAGCTGCAGGATCAAATCCACTCACCACCTTCTGGCCAGATGACTGGGGAATAATGGAGGCCCCACTGGGATCTCACGCAGCCACTATCACAGCAGTCAAGTCAGGTGCATAGCCGTTGCCTACGTAGTACAGGAAGCTGAGCGGGTATCTGTGGCTGCAGGTCACGAGGTGCGTGGTGCGGAGTATGCGGCCGGGGGGGTGATGTCACATCAGCGGCTGGAGTCAGGAATGGGTAAGTCCACAAGGAGGATCAGAGGCAGGAGAAGGCTTGGCGGGCAACCAACGCTTAAGGAGGGACGTACACCACGATCTGGAAGTGCCGCGACGGACGGGACCCAAAATCTAGTACCCGGCTTCAAAGGGGAGAGCAGGGCGCAACCCGCAAAGGCATATTGACGCCTTTTGATTCCGAAAACCTTGCCCTCTAAGGTGGGTTGATGGAGAGGGTAAATAGGGGAGACAAGTGGGCCTCAGGGGCAGCCGGAAAATGCACTTTTTGGGGCTTTGTAGGTAGGAGCTCTGCAAGTACACGTCCTCCACCGATGCTTGCTAGACCACGCCCCCGTTTGTTTGTTTTTTAACACTGGGGTGAACCCCTGAAAAGAGGCAGCAGCCCCTTAGCAGACAGCAGCACAGCACCCCTGCACTGATGACAAGTGTGGCTAACACTAATTTTTTTTATTTTTTTCACACTGGGGTTGGGTGAAGGGCACCCTTGAAGGACAGAGCACCCCCAGGACAACACAGCACTTCAGCTAGCCAGCCCCTATGGACAGGACAAGTACAACAGCCAGACCCTATGGACAGGACAACAACAGCCAGCCGGCCCCTATGGACACGACAACAGCCAGCCCCTCTATAGACAACAGCCAGCCAGTAACAAGTATTAAGTATTGACAATATAAGAACAGCTCAGCACAGCTCCCAGTTCCCTCTCTCTTCACTCTCCACAGCCTGAATGAAAAATGGCAGCGAATCGCGGGACCTTTATAGAATGCAAAACCCGTGAGAATCCGACAGAAGGATGATGACGTTTTGCTTCATTTTCAGATCCGAGTCATGCAGGAAAACCCGAGCCGACTCCTATCTGCCTCGGATCCCCGAAGTTCGGGTGGGTCCGGTTCTCAGGGAACCGGACCCGCTCATCTCTAATGTCGACATGTCACCCGTGTAGACATGATGAATGTCAGTAAGGTCATTTTCAACATACTAAGCGTGTCAACATTTCAACCAGTCTCATGGCAACATTTTGCATGTCAACATGACAACTGTCAACATAACATACCACACTCACACGACTTGTCCGGTTTGCTAATGTTACCTTGGTCAGGGACTTGGTTTGCAATAATAAACAATAAAAGGTCACTGTGAGTCTTTAGCTGGAAGCGATTTTACTCACCGATTAATGATAATGGCTTTATGGTGGCGCCAAGTACATTTTATCCTTCAACTCACCTGAGGCAAAATGGTGTCTATCTATAGCTTTCTAGGATTCATTGTACTTCAAGGGCAAGTTCTGTATTTTATTAATTGAAGAAACATCCCTAGGGGTATTCTGACCTAAAAACTCCCCCTCACTGCCGTGCTCCTGCGCCCTCCATGGCTGCCTTCGGAGTGGTATCATTAAGCATTTATGCGCCAGATGCAGCCTATCTATGTAGATTAGACTCGCCATTTGGCTAAGTAAAATGACATCTGGACTGAATAAGAATGTGCATCGCAGACCAATAAATCCCAAGTTATGTCAGGAGAGATTATTTTCTTTTCATTTCTGCTCACTGAACAAGTGCAGTTGAAATGCAGAAACTTTGGAGCTCGGATGCGCACGGAGAAGCCGTGTTCTGGATCTTCTTTTCACACGTTTATCTGTACAATGATTCCATTTGTCATGTGTAATGTCGGGGATGTCACGGAATATAATTCTGGAAATCTTTACATTGTGTCCTGGGTGCGTGAAAGGAGATACAAGCTGAATGACAATATATAGAAAGACAAAGTCCCTTTATATTGTGATAAGGAACAGCCACATTAGTTAGCAATCGTAAACTGTGTGAATGATTCTGAATTAAAACTAAAACTAAAAACACAATAAAAGTATGTTGCATAAGAAGGTCAATGGCATATCTTTTACTGTCAAAACAGCTTTCAATATTCAGAAAATAATTTACTAGCTCAGTGAGCGCTGCCATACGCCCGTGTAACTCCATTCCAAGCCACTGAATTCAAGGGTACATATAATGTATTATATGCAGTAATTACACAGTAAATTAAATGTATAGACAACACTTACATCAATTACAGCTGGAAAAACCGCCCCACTGTTTTGTGTTGTTTTCAGAATCATCCTCATGTTTTTGCTTTTAGGTTTCACTTACAAATATGAATTTGATAAAAAAAAATAGTAAAAAAACAGAAAAAATCTGATAATTTTGGGCTTTTTTTCCCAATGCTAATATTTATATCCAGTAATTTACAAAAATTTACTCTCATTTATACCTTGTTTGAAAATACTTTTTTCACAGTAATTGTAATATTGTGGGCAGGGTTAGCAGAATGCGGTAAGCGTGGTCAGCTCAGCGGGGGTCGCCATGCTTCAGATGTTCTGTATGCTCATCCAGCTGCCCAATCATTGAAGGATTTAAGGAGAACACGAAGAGCTCCTGGGATGTCTGCATCCAATAGCCCATCAGCCCACCTACCTGCTTTGTTTATGCTGTTGGGTTGTCATGAGATGAGGACTACCCATAACAGGGTGCACCTGCTACCGTACCAGTGCACCCTCCAGCTTCTCCAGCCAAACAGCTGTTTGCCAAACACCATAACGATGTGGAGCACTCAGCACAGGGTGCTCTACCCACCAGAGTGCCCATCAGCTGGTCCAGGCATCTGAGGTGAAATGGGCTCCTTGTCAGACTGAAGATTACACAGCACCGCGAGTTCCGAATATCGGATGCAAACAGGGCCATCAGATATTGTGGGGCCCAGTACTGCCAAAATAGGCAGCCCCCCCCTCCTCCCAGGGGGATGAGTCGAGGTAGGTGGAGCTGTGCATAAGGAGAGGTGGATCTAGACTTGGTGGAGAGGTGGCACAGGGCAGGGATGGACGGACCGGCATCCAATCAGGAGCAGGCGCTGTGGCCGCTCCTGATTGGCTGCTGTTCTGTGAGCTGTGATTGGCTCATGGTCAGTGCCTTATTTGGAATGCTGTCAGTGCCGTTTCTTCTCCCTGGCTGCTGGTGCAATCCACACCGCTGCCCCCTCTCTCTCCGGGCCCAGGACTACAGGCCCGGCAATCCCCCCTGATGGTGGCAAATAAAACAAAGGATGGAGCAGTAGCAGATTTTATGGCACTTTAATAGTATAATAAAATATATAGTATAAGACCCCACATTCCTCCAAATACTTGTATATGAGAAGCAGAGTGTAGGGAAGCAGATTAAATAAAGACACAAAATGGCACAACACAACTATCTTTATAGTACAAGGAAATGGAACTGGACCCACATGAAACAGAGAGGATGTAAATCATAATAGTACATGAGATAGCATTGTCTTCTGGCTCTCCCTTACTGAAGTCGTAGATTAAACAGGACAGTTGCACAGTTTAATAAACCGGGCGTTTGAGACTGAGAATGTTTCTGTTTCACCTGAATCCTCATCCAGCTTCTTCTTAGGAACTCAAAAAATTGTACTTGGCGCGTGTTCACCATACACCCTGCACCAGGGCCGGCTCCAGGGGTCTGAGCACCCTGTGCGACCAAAATTGGGTGTGTGGCCTCAAAACCATTGGCCACGCCCACGAGTGATGTTATTTGGAGGCGTGCCCGCATGGCACGCCTCCAAATAACGTCAGGCTGGGGGTAAAGCCCAGCCATCCGTCACTGGCTGGGCTTCCCCCAGCCCTTTCTCCTCAGTGAATGGATGCCGCGCGCATGTGCGCAGCATCCATTCACACTCCGGGGGTCTGGCACCGCCACAAAGTCTCCAACCTCCCAATTTGACCACCCGCTGGCCAAATCAGGATGTTGGGGACGGGTGCGCCCTCTATGGGTGGCGCCCCTGTTTGACCGCACTGGTCGAACACCCCTAGAGCCGGCCCTGCCCTGCACCCATTATGGATACACCCATGCTCTACGCCCAACAAGTGAAAAAGTTGAGTCAAAATGTACAAACTTTTTGTTATTTTTTTTTAGAACTGTGACACCAATGTCTCTCCTCTCAAAAATGTCATTTTCCAGGAAATAAAAGTGATTAGCCCTGCTCCCTCCCGGCGTTGGGGCCATGGGTTTGATATGCTTCCCAGGCATTTCATTTTTTTTTCCTCCGGGTATTCTACCCACAATCCGAAAACATACTGTCAGGATAATTGGCTTCTAAGTTCTAACAATAGATTGTAAGCTCCACTGGGGCAAGGACTGATGTGCAATGACTGATATATACTCTGTGAAGTGCTAAGTGATATGTGTGTGAGCTACAGCATTTGAATGCCGCAACTGTTCATAGACAAATAACAAAGTTCTTTGTGTTCCGGCAATCTCGCATTGTTATGAATGCGCGCTTTTCCCAATCGAATAAAAAATGGGAAACAAAATACACAGTAATCTTTGCATTCGTTTTTATAAATAACTTGTGTATGCAATGTGTATGATGTGTATGTAATATGTATGATGGGTAGTATTATCAACTTAGGGATTGGGTAAGATGCCCCTGGTCAGAATACCGACAGCGGCATCCCGAGGGTGAAAATCCTGAGAGCAGTAGGTAAGTATTGTACCCCTAACCCCTACCCTAGCCCTCCCTCCCTGGTGCCTAACCCTAACCCCCCACTAGTGTCTAAAACTAACCTTCCCCTACCTGCACCCTAACCCTCTCCCCTTAGTGCCTAAACCTAACCCTCCCTCTAGTGCCTAACCCTATCCCTCCCCTACCACCCGATACTTACCTTCAGGATGCCGGTGGTTGGGATACTGGAGCCGGGATCCTGATGCTGTCAGGATTCCGGCACCAGTATTTAGGCGGTCGGCATCCCGTACCTAGACAAACGCAGGGGGGGTTTCCGTCTGCCTGGAAACCCCCCTCCCCAGCACACGCCATGACCACAATAGAAATAGTAATATAATAGAATGTTACTAGTGCTGCATGTTCTTCTCAGTATCCCAAATGAAATGATTAGCACCACCTGTGGATCTTTTAACATGTGTCAGCCAGTAATAAATAACCTGTGCACCAACTAGGAGATGTGGAACACATGCACTGTTAGAGATGCTCTGCTATAAACCATCAATAGGGTTAATTATTAATACTGTATAATAATACACTATCCAGTACATAAGGAGACTAATATGTACATACATGTCCAGGGCAGTGCTAGGTTCTTCTGCTGCTCCCCCAGACTCCCGGACTTGCTCCAGTGCTCAGGAATGGTGCCCACAACTAAAATAAAACCATTCAGCTCAGGCAGGATGGCCTACTCCCGCATCTAATGGCTTACTGTGATCACTGGTCCTGTATATGCTGGAATTATGACACACAATACACTATGTATGACACATATAATGGGTTACTGTGATCGCTGGTCCTGTATATGCTGGAACTATGACACACAATACACTATGTATGACACATATAATGGGTTACTGTGATCCCTGGTCCTGTATATGATGGAATTATGGCACACAATACACTATGTATGACACATATAATGGGTTACTGTGATCACTGGTCCTGTATATGCTGGAATTATGACACAATACACTATGTATGACACATATAATGGGTTACTGTGATCACTGGTCCTGCTGGAATTATGATACACAATACACTATGTATGACACATATAATGGTTAGTGTGATCGCTGATCCTTGTATATGATGGAATTATGACACACAATACACTATGTATGACACATATAATGGGTTACTGTTATCGCTGGTCCTGTATATGCTGGAATTATGACACACAACACAATATACTTTGTATGTAACATATTAAAGCTGGATAAGTGGTAATTATACCCTCTTCGTGGACAGGCCACACTCACTGTATAATCAAGCATTTGGAAACCCCCCTCTAGAAATCCTGCGTTTGCCACTGCCGTACACTGTGATCCTGACTACATCCCCCAACTTGAATGGCATAAAAGAAAGTGTGTGTGGCAACTGAGAAACAAGGTTAAAACATTTTGCCAGGCACAAGAGGACTACATAGATGAGATGTGTTACTGACGTGGTCCCTGTGCATCAGTCTCTAACATCACTTAGGCTTCATATTTGGTGGTCCCACCCTAGCGATATAAACAATACACTATGCTGACAGTCTTTTGGGATACTTGAGTTAAAAAAAAAATATCATTTGGAAACAGTGATGTAAATTGGAAATAGATTTAAAGTGCCTCACATAATGGATCTTAGGGGCTCATTCAGACCCACTCGCAAGCGGAAGTACGCTCGCAAGTGGGTCGATGTTCCCCACTGTGCATGCGCACGATGGAGGGAGCTCCGTCGTGCGCATGCGCGAGACCCGGACTGCGACAGCCAAGCTGTCGCTCCGGGTCTCGCACCAAAGGGGGCGTGCTGTCGATGTTGATTGACAGCACGCCCCCTTTGGTGGGCGTGCCTGCCAGACTGAGGCGTTCCCATGGGAACGCCTACCGTCTGAAGCCGGCCCCACTGACATCACTAGTGATGTCAGTGGGAGTGATTTTGGCTCTGATAGAGCCAAAATCACTCCAGGGCTTGTGGCGGGGAGACCCTACCGCAGGGTCTCCATCGCAAGTCCGATGGTCGCGATGGTCAAGACCATCGCGACCATCTTTTTGGACGCTCGTATATGCTGTGGGTGGTGACCCACAGCTATACGAGCGTCCAGGAGGACGCTACATTTTAATGGAGGAGGGCCCTGATTCAGAGCGAGCGCTCTGGTCAGAGCGTCCGGCTCTGAATCAGGCCCTTAGCTTCTAGTCATCATAACGATATAATGTCTGGCATACAACCACAATAAATGCGTCTATAGTTCTAGTGGGAGTTAATGGAAAGCTGTATTAATCTGAAGAAATGACCCTTAACTGAGAGACATCTTGTCACTAGAGAAACACAATACAGCTCAGAGGCTAAACGCAGCTATGATATTGTCCATTGTATACATGTATTTGTCATGTAAAAATGATGCATAAAGACTTTGCTATTCGGGGACACTCGATAATTGATCACGGTTCAAAGATCTAAATTCATTATGTTTCAGGAAAAACCCATAAAGCTAAAATTAGGACCAATGAAAATCAATAGAGGCTGTTACAGTAATTCACTGCCAGAAACTATGCGTTTACCTGATGTATTTTATAATAGTGTATGGATTTTTAGTTGCAGATCAGGCGCTGAATGGGCCGGTAATAGCTTAGTCAAGAATTGTATTCTTCAATTTCATTTCTAAACCAACTCATGGACATATTTTGAATTTAATGGGCGCACGTTGTCTTAAACCGCTGGCTGTATTTTTCTTTTATACAGTAACCGGCTTCATGAAAACCAACCGGAGGAAAGAAAAGAAAGGTTATCAGAAACTGTAACAAATTAATATCTGCCTCATTATATTAGTATTGTATATAATCTCTGTGTTTATGTTTTCTCATTGTATCACTGGTAACCAGCTAGTACTGTAATTATGACATTTCTATGTCTTCATTTATAGAGTCTGGATAAAATGTAAATATTTTATATTACTTTCTATAATTAAATGTGTTTGCCGGGGAGATCTGATAATGCAGAAAAAACAGCAGCAACTAAATTGCATCAACCACCTGGCAGAGTTTCCATCTACAGACCTTTTTTTTTTTGAGTCGTTACAAATTTGACATCACCGGCTGTAAATATTTATACAGAATAAAAAACTGCTATATAACAAGTATAACTAAAATAACATAGAATTTATATATATATATATATATAAATATATATATATATATATATATATATTAGGGGTGTGCACCGGCCACTTTTCGTGTTTTGTGTTTTGGTTTTGGATCTGGATCTTTCTTCGTGTTTTGGATCTGGATTGGTTTTGCCAAAACCACCCTTCCGTGTTTTGGGTTCTGGGTTTTGTGTTTTGGATCTGTATTTTTTTTTTAAAAAGCATAAAAACAGCTAAAATCACAGAATTTGTAGGTTTTTCTGCTCCTATGCTATTATTAACCTCAATAACCTTAATTTCCACTCATTTCCAGTCTATTCTGAACACCTCACACCTCACAATAGTGTTTTTATGTCCAAAACGTTGCACCGAGGTAGCTGGATGACTATGCTAAGCGACACGAGTGGGCGGCACAAACACGTGACCCATCTAGGCGTGAAACTGCAGTGGCAGACAGGATGGCAGTTTGAAAAACTAGGCCCCAAACTGTACATAATGCAAAGAAAAAAAAGAGGTGCAAGATGGAATTGTCCTTGGGCCCTCCCACCCACCCTTATGTTGTATAAACAGGACATGCACACTTTAACAAACCAATCATTTCAGCGCCAGGGTCTGCCACACAACTGTGGCTGAAATGATTGGTTCGTTTGGGCCCCCACAAAACAAGCTGGCAATTAATGTGTCCCTGCACAAACTGGCTCTATGGAGGCAAGATGTCATCCTCATCCTCCTCATCCACCGATTCCTCACCCTCTTCAGTGTGTACATCCTCATCCTCACAAAGTATTAACTCGTCCCCACTTGAATCCACCACCACAGGTCCTTCTGTACCTTCTGGAGGCTGGTCTCCCTGGAAGAGCTGATAATTCATTTTGATGAACATCATCTTCTCCACATTCTGTGGAAGCAACCTCCTACGCCTTTCGCTGACAAGGTTCCCGGCTGCACTAAACACTCTTTCGGAGTACACACTGGAGGGGGGGCAACTCAGGTAAAATAGAGCCAGTTTGCACAGGGGCCTCCAAATTGCCTCTTTTTCCTGCCAGTACAGGTATGGACTGTCTGCCATGCCTACTTGGATGCTGTCACCGATGTAATCCTCCACCATTCTGTCAATGGTGACAGTATCATATGCAGTGACAGTAGACATGTCAGAAATTGTTGCCAGGTCCTTCAGTCCGGACCAGATGTCCAAACTTGGTCCTGCCTGCCCTGCATCACCGCCAGCGGGTTGCTTAGGATACCTAAGTTTTTTCCTGGCAGCCCCAGTTGCAGGAGAAAATGAAGAAGGAGCCGTTGACGTGTCACGTTCCGCTTCAGCTGACAGTGTGTTCACCAGCAGGTCTTTGCACCTCTGCAGGCTTGTGTCGGCCGGAAAGAGAGACACCACATAGGCTTTAAACCTAGGATCGAGCACGGTGGCCAAAACGTAGTGGTCTGATTTCAACAGATTGACCACCCTGGAATCCTGGCAAAGCGAATGAAGGGCTTCATCCACAAGTCCCACATGCCGAGCGGAATCGCTCCATCTTAGCTCCTCCTTCACTTTCTCCAGCTGCTTCTGCAAAAGCCTGATGAGGGGAATGACCTGACTCAAGCTGGCAGTGTCTGAACTGACTTCACGTGTGGCAAGTTCGAAGGGCTGGAGAACCTTGCACAACACGGAAATCATTCTCCACTGCGCTTGAGTCAGGTGCATACCCCCTCCTTTGCCTATGTCATAGGTGGATGTATAGGCTTGTATGGCCTTTTGCTGCTCCTCCATCCTCTAAAGCATATAGAGGGTTGAGTTCCACCGCGTCACAACCTCTTGCTTCAGGTGATGGCGGGGCAGGTTCAAGAGTGTTTGCTGGCGCTCCAGTCTTCGGCACGCAGTCGCTGAATGGCGAAAGTGGCCAGAAATTTTTCGGGCCACCCAAAGCGTCTCCTGCACGCCCCTGTTGCTTTTCAGAAAATTCTGCACCACCAAGTTTATTGTGTGAGCAAAACATGGGACGTGCTGGAATTTGCCCAGATGTAATGCCCGCACAATATTGGTGGCGTTGTCAGATATCACAAATCCCCAGGAGAGTCTAAGTGGGGTAAGCCACTGGGCGATGATTTCCCTCAGTTTCTCTAAGAGGTTGTCGGCGGTGTGCCTCTTACTGAAACCGGTGATACACAGCGTAGCCTGCCTTGTAACGAGCTGGCATTTCTGAGATGCTGCTACTGGTGACGCTGCTGCTGTTGCTGCGTAAGGTGATACATCTACCCAGTGGGCTGTCACAGTCATATAGTCCTTAGTCTGCCCTGTTCCACTTGTCCACATGTCCGTGGTTAAGTGGACATTGTGTACAACGGCATTTTTCAGGACACTGAGGACACTTTTTCTGACGTTTCTGTACAGTCTCGGTATCGCCTGCCTAGTGAAGTGGAATCTAGACGGGATTTGGAACCGGGGACACACTACCTCCATCAATTGTCTAAATCCCACTGCACTAATGGCGGATACCGGACGCACGTCTAACACCTACATAGCAGTCAAGGCCTCAGTTATACGTTTTGCTTCAGGATGACTGCTGTCGTACTTCATCCTCCTCGCTAAGGACTGTTGGAGGGTCAATTGTTTAGTAAAAGTAGTGGTGTTCCTACTTCCTCTCTGGGATGATGAACGACTCCCAGCAGCAGCAACAGCAGCAGCGGCAGCAGTAGGCGTAGCAATGCAGGATCCTCCAGAGGAATCCCGGATAGGAGAGTCAGTCATGCCAGTGACATGGCCTGCAGGACTACTTCCGATCCTGACTAAGGAGGAAATTGACGAGGAGGGAGTTGACGGTGTGGTTTGCAGGCGCTTGGATACAACAGGACAACGGGATTTAGGTGTCCCTGGACTGCTTACGGTCTTAGCCAAAGTTTCTGAACTTGACAGTAACTTTTTATGAACGCGCTGCAGGTGCCGTATAAGGGAGGATGTTCCTAGGTGGTTGACGTCCCTACCCCTACTTATTTCACCTTTACATATGGTACATATGGCAAGACAGTTGTTGTCCGGATTTGGATAGAAATATTGCCAGACCAAAGAGGTGGAATGTTTGGTCTTCTGCCCAGGCATGACCGTGATGGGCTTTTTCATCCCACGGACAACAACTGTCTCCCCCGGAGCCTGATTTAAACAAACCACATCACCATCAGAATCCTCCTCGCCAACTTCCTCCTCAGCGCCAGCTACACCAGTATCCTCATCCTGTTGTACTTCAACAGTGACATCTTCAATTTGCATATCAGCAAGTGGACTGTGGGTGCTCCTTTCAGCACTTGCAGGGGGCGTGCAAATGGTGGAAAGAGCCACCTCTTCCCATCCAGTGCTGGGAAGGTCAGGCATCGCAACCACCACCACACTTGGACTCTCCTTGGGGATTTGTGATATCTTCTTAGAAAGCACAGTTCTTCACTGTGCTTTTGCCAGCTTAACTCTTTTGATTTTTTTAGTGGGAGGAGGGCTTCCATCGTCATGTGAAGCTGAACCACTAGTCATGAACATACTAGGGATCGACCTTAGCCGTTCCTTGCCACTCCGTGTCGTAAATGGCATATTGGCAAGTTTACGTTTCTCTTCAGCTGATTTAAATGTCTTTTTCAAGGTCATTTTCCTGAACTTTGCCATTTGGGATTGTATGTGCCCTCTACTATGACATTGGGCATCGGCCTTGGCAGACGACGTTGATGGCATGTTATCGTCTATGTCATGACTAGTGGCAGCAGCTTCAGCACTAGGAGGAAGTGGTTCTTGATCTTTCTCTATTTTATTTTTATCGGAGAAAGTTTGGTCCTCCATTTATGTTATATCGATTTGATATATACGTGCGGCTAAACACAGAAAATAATTTTTTTTTTGGTTTGGACTGGAGTGTACTTTGTGGGTTACAGCACCCTTTAACGGTCAAGCCAGCCGGCCCTTTACTTATGACACAGGCGCACGCTTGGCACTACTTTGTTGATGCACGTGCGGCTACTGCGCACACAATTCACAAACACAGAAAATAATTTTTTTTTGGTTTGGACTGGAGTGTACTTTCGGGGGTTACAGCACCCTTTAACGGTCAAGCCAGCCGGCCCTTTACTTATGACACAGGCGCACGCTTGGCACTACTTTGTTGATGCACGTGCGGCTACTGCGCACACAATTCACAAACACAGAAAATAATTTTTTTTTTGGTTTGGACTGGAGTGTACTTTCGGGGGTTACAGCACCCTTAACGGTCAAGCCAGCCGGCCCTTTACTTATGACACAGGCGCACGCTTGGCACTACTTTGTTGATGCACGTGCGGCTACTGCGCACACAATTCACAAACACAGAAAATAATTTTTTTTTGGTTTGGACTGGAGTGTACTTTCGGGGGTTACAGCACCCTTTAACGGTCAAGCCAGCCGGCCCTTTACTTATGACACAGGCGCACGCTTGGCACTACTTTGTTGATGCACGTGCGGCTACTGCGCACACAATTCACAAACACAGAAAATAATTTTTTTTTTGGTTTGGACTGGAGTGTACTTTGGGGGTTACAGCACCCTTTAACGGTCAAGCCAGCCGGCCCTTTACTTATGACACAGGCGCACGCTTGGCACTACTTTGTTGATGCACGTGCGGCTACTGCGCACACAATTCACAAACACAGAAAATAATTTTTTTTTTGGTTTGGACTGGAGTGTACTTTGGGGGTTACAGCACCCTTTAACGGTCAAGCCAGCCGGCCCTTTACTTATGACACAGGCGCACGCTTGGCACTACTTTGTTGATGCACGTGCGGCTACTGCGCACACAATTCACAAACACAGAAAATAATTTTTTTTTTGGTTTGGACTGGAGTGTACTTTCGGGGGTTACAGCACCCTTAACGGTCAAGCCAGCCGGCCCTTTACTTATGACACAGGTGCACGCTTGGCACTACTTTGTTGATGCACGTGCGGCTACTGCGCACACAATTCACAAACACAGAAAATAATTTTTTTTTGGTTTGGACTGGAGTGTACTTTCGGGGGTTACAGCACCCTTTAACGGTCAAGCCAGCCGGCCCTTTACTTATGACACAGGCGCACGCTTGGCACTACTTTGTTGATGCACGTGCGGCTACTGCGCACACAATTCACAAACACAGAAAATAATTTTTTTTTTGGTTTGGACTGGAGTGTACTTTGGGGGTTACAGCACCCTTTAACGGTCAAGCCAGCCGGCCCTTTACTTATGACACAGGCGCACGCTTGGCACTACTTTGTTGATGCACGTGCGGCTACTGCGCACACAATTCACAAACACAGAAAATAATTTTTTTTTTGGTTTGGACTGGAGTGTACTTCGGGGGTTACAGCACCCTTAACGGTCAAGCCAGCCGGCCCTTTACTTATGACACAGGCGCACGCTTGGCACTACTTTGTTGATGCACGTGCGGCTACTGCGCACACAATTCACAAACACAGAAAATAATTTTTTTTTGGTTTGGACTGGAGTGTACTTTCGGGGGTTACAGCACCCTTTAACGGTCAAGCCAGCCGGCCCTTTACTTATGACACAGGCGCACGCTTGGCACTACTTTGTTGATGCACGTGCGGCTACTGCGCACACAACTCACAAACACAGAAAATATATTATTTTTTTAGCACTTGGGGGGAGCACCCCTGATGGACAGACCACCCCCTGGACAACACTACAGCACTCCTTTAGGACTGGGACACTGCACAGGACTTTGGAGTGGACACAGCCCCTATGGAGAACTGACTGCACAACACAGTCCAGCCAGCCCCTATGGACTTTGAAGTAGTGGACACAGCCCCTATTAACAACAGCAGCACAGCACAACACAGCCAGCCCCTATGGACTTTGAAGTAGTGGACAACAGCAGCACTACACTACACTACACTACACTACACTACACAGCCCTAACTCCCACCCTCCCTCTTCACTGTCCACAGCCGAGTGAGAAAATGGCGCCGACGCGGGTACCTTATATAGGATCCAAAACCCGCGAGACTCGGAAGGCGGGATGATGACGTTTTGCCTCGATTTCAGATCCGAGTCAGGCAGGAAAAGTCGAGCCTGACTCGGATCGGACTCGGATCGGGGGGGCTCTGGGGGGTTCGGATTTCAGAAATCCGAACCCGCTCACCCCTAATATATATATATATACACAATAATAAACATAAACACCTGCAATAATAAACATAACAAATGCAATACAACTGCAAACTCTGAACAACCGATTAATAATATTTATTGTCTCGTGTGTTTCAGAACTAAGAACCGTAAACAACAAGCCGTATAGTCAATATGTTCTAATAAATACATTTCTGTGACTTCTACAATCCCATTTACTTTGCCATAAGCACACTGTAGTGTATAAATCACATACTGTATCTCACTGTTCAGGAAATCATTAATTCTATGGAGTAGATGTAATAGGTTACGATTTGCAGGAGCCAGTTTGATTTCCGCGATGTAGCCACTAAATTTAAAGCAGGAATTTTTTCTACAGCAAGACCAATTTGTTTTTGCCCTAAAATAAATAACTTCTTTAAATATAAAACTGTTATCCATGGTGGGCCCCAGCATCAGGCAGCCCACCAGGGATTAAACTTTGTAGTAGCTCACCCTCAACTGACATCCCTGCCAAGTGCCACCCTGTTCATCTTTCTAGTAGGAGCTGGCTGTCAAATTTTCTGGTGGGGCCGGTATATTAACATAACTAGAGATGAGCGCGGACCCCCGTGTTTTGGTTCTCATTAATCAGTGTGTTTTGGTTTTGCCAAAACCATTCAATGTGTTTTGGTTTTGGTTGTGGATCTGGATTTTTTTTTTCAAATAAAAAAGCTCAACTCATGTAATTTGGGCTTGTTTTTGTTCCTAGAGTATCATTAACCTTAATAATATTAATTTCCAGTAATTTCCAGTCAATTTTGACCACCTCACAGCGCACTAAAAATATTTGTTTCACCCATATTGGCCAAAGGCTTGCCAGTTACACTAAGCAAAAGAGCATCAACACAAACACACTGCACATTAAAAGAATATACAAAAGAAGCACATCTATGAAACATTGTGGCACAGCAGTCGCAGACAGGATGGCAGTTTAATAAACTACATGACCCCATAGAAAGAATGTTTCATTAAGCAAGAACTGCAGTAGACCAGAGGCCAGTACAGGAAAATGGCGGTGGAGTATGTATGTAGTGGAAGAGAGGTAACCTATTGATTGATTGATTAATTGATTAAGAAAATGTAACTTCAGATGTGTCCTTGTTTTGCAGGCATTGAGAAGAGGCCATAAAATATAATTTATTTTGTTAATTTCATTCATATTACTAAAGAATACTAAATACGCTCCACAATTCTTTGTTTTCTTTATATTTTGTGTGGCACCACATTATTTCTGGTTAAAAATAAGTTGCAAATTAGTAATGTGTTAGAGGAGCAATAACTAATAAAAATATTTGTCTATGCAAAAAAAGACAGTCAACAATGCCCCCAAACAGCCCAAAATAAAAAGAAAAGTGGTCCATGATGAAATTGTCTTTGGGATTATGTTGTATTTTAAAAAGGACATGAATAGTTTAACAAACCAAGCACTTCACTGACATGGACTGCCACTTTTGTGGCTGAAGTGCTTGGGCTCCCACAAAACAAGCAACCAATGGACTTAAGGTGGCTAACAGCATTGTTAAACATCTTTACACTAGTAAGATTATCATCCTCATCCTTCTCACCCTCATCAGTGTTAACATCATCATCACACAATATTAGCTCATCCCCACTGGCATTCACTGTAACAGAAGTCTCTGTATTTTGTTGCATTTGGCGGCAAAGGTCTTCCTCATTGAATTTGTAATTCATTTTTATAAACATAAGTTTTTCCAAATTTTAAGGAAGTAGTCTCCTACACCGATGGCTCACAAGGTTCCCGGCTAAACTCTCTCTCTTAGTACACATTGGGAGGTGGGTATCTTAAGTACACCAAAGCTAGTTTGTACAAGGGGCTCCAAATTGTCTTTTTTCATCCCAGTAATAAAAAGGACTGTGTGGCATGCTAATTTGTACATTGTCATCAAAATAATCCTGCATCATTTTATTGATGCTTAGGTGTATCAGAATGAAACACGGTAGAGGAGTCAATAATTGTGGGCAATTCTTTTAAGCCAGACCAGATGTCAAAATGGTGTCTCACTTTGGTGCACTGAGTTGACTCATCATCCACACCCCCAGTGGGTCTCTTGGAAAAGGTAATTTGTTTCCCTGGCAGCAGCACTTGCAGGAGAAACTGAATCAGGAGATGTCAACGAGTCTAGTACCATTTGAGCTGACAACTTGCTGGCAAGGAGCTTTTGCATCTCTTAAGATCTGTGTTAGTTGCAAAGAAAGACATCACATATAACTTAAACCTGAGGTCAAGAATGGAGGTCCGTAGGGAGCCGGTTTGGGCACCAGTTATTTTTTTGTGGCCAGGCCCCTCTTAGAAAATATATTTAAAAAATAATTGCTGTGGCACTGTACACTAGAGAGGGGGGTGATGTGAGCCCGTCATTCAAGGGCAAATTCAGAGGTGGTGCAATAAGTGTGATTGATCCCCCTGCTCCCTCACAGATAGAGAAGGCTGCTGCTGCTCTGCGGCAGCAGTCTCCCTAGCCTCACTGCAGCCCAGAAGACAGCAGTGTGTGCTGGGCTGGGGAAATTGGCAGCTGGCAAGTAAGAGGGAGGGGGAAGGCATGGATCCTGGCTGCTCCAAGAAGCCCTGGTCCAAGTAATTAGAACTGCCCACCCTCTCGGTACCTCTGCAAGCATGGTTTTCAAAATTTAGTAATTCAATTGCAAGATCTTGACAACGCTTTGGTTCTGGTTAAGTGAAGAAAGAATTTGATCAACATATTCACTTAGTTTCATCTCCTCCTTCAGTTTATTTAGCTGCTTTTCCAGTAGTTTTATTAAGGGAACCACCTGACTTAAGCTGGCAGTGTCTAAACTCACTTCATTAGTTACTACTTCAAATGGTTTCAGTAGCTTGCATAAAACAGAGTATTCTCCAGTGTGCTGGACTAAGGGACATTCCCCCTTCTCTCCTTATGTCATGGATTGTTGTGTAGTTTTGGATGACTTTCTGCTGTTCGTCCATTCGCTGAAGCAGTGACCTGGTCATTACCTTGTTTCAGTTGGTGGAATGGGAAATTGAACTGTTCTTGCAGCCGCTGCAATCTTCTTAATGTTTCTGAATGCCAAAAATGTGAAATAAATTTTTCTGGCCACAGACAGCATCTTCGCATGCCCCTTTCACTTTTTACATTTTTTTGAATCACCAAGTTTATTGTGTGGGAAAAAAATTGTGACGTGTTCAAATTAACCCAGTTGTGATGCTCTCACAATGTTACTTGTGTTATCGGATATGGCAATTCCTGAGAGAGACCTAGAAGGGTAAGCCATTTTGCTATAACATCTGAGTTTTTCTAGCAGGTTGACACCAGTATGTCTCGTAGTGAAGCCAGTGATACAGAGATTAGCCTGTCAGTAAATGTGCTGGTGTTGTGTGTTGAATACTGCTGTCCCAGTGAGCTGTCATAGTCATGTAATCTTTTGTTTGACCAGTACTGCTTGTCCACATATCTGTGGTTAAGTTGATAGTGGATATTATGGCATATTTTATGCCAAGAACTTTTTTTTTTTTATTTTTTTTTTTACACGTCCAAGTACAGGTGAGGAATTGCTATTCTGGTAAAATGGAATTAAGAAGGAATTTGGTAGCAGGGACACAGAACCTCCATTAACTGTCTAAAACCAGATGCATTAATGGCAGATATTGGTTGCAGATTTAATGCTAGCATAGCCATTATGGCTTCAGTGACCCTGTGTGTGACTAGATGACAGCTTTCATACTTGCTTCCTCTTGTAAAGGATTGTTTCACAGTTAATTGTTGTTTAAAATAAGTATTTTTGCTCCCTTTCTAGGATGAAGATTCACCCCCAGCAGCAGCACCTCTAGTGTATAAGGAGTCTTCTGGAGAATCCTGGATAGGGGAGGAGTCAGTTAGATGCAGGGTGTAGGATGACTACCTCTGATCATAAATGAGGAAATTGATGATGAAGGTGGTGGAGATTGCATGTGCTGGGATCTTTCCATGCTGATGGCAACTGATGCTGGACTGTTTAGTATTATTTTTTTACAGGATTTTTGATACTTTCCCAATTTTTTTGAAAGAACTCACTGCAAATGACATAACAGAGAGGAGATTCCTAAATGGTTAACATCTCTATCTCTACTTAGCTTTGCAAACAGTACTGATGGCTTAAAAATGTTGTCAGGATTTGAATAAAGATATTTCCAGACAAAAAAGGTAGCTTTTTTGGTCTTATGCCCAGGCATGACAATGACCTTCTTCTTATCACAGGCAAAAACTGTTGCTACTAGTGGCTGACTTACACAGTAGCACCCTCAGTTTCTATGTCCCCATCATTACGTTTACTGCTTCTCATCCCCACATTCACAGAGGGTGTGGAAATGGTGGAAGGAGGCTTATCTAGAATTAGAGTGTCAGAAATGTCAGACTCACATAGCACTCGTGAACACCCTTAGACTTTCCTTAGGGATTTGTGATGTTTATGAACACACAGTTTGTTCTTTAGCCTTAGTTTTCTTTTGGTGAACTGATTTGCCTATTTTAAAGATGACACATAGATGTAGAGTGAGTAGATGTTGCATGCAAGCTTTCTGAAGATGCCTGACAGCTTCCACTACTTGCAAATTAAGGCCATGACCTGAGCCTTTCCTTGCTACTGCATGTGGTGTATGGAATGTTGGCCATTTTGTGCTTTTTAGAAGTAAATTTTCCCTTTCTTAATAGACGCAATGCTTTCTGTAGCATTGTGAAATATTGTTTAGATTTCAGGTGCCTTTTCTTAAACTTTATGAACCTGGACCACCTTTTAGATGTTGAAGTACTATCATGACTGCTGGCAGCAGTAGTAGTACTGGGTTGCTGCTCCTGCTCTTTTATCAACTGATCAATATCGACTCACAGCACTTCTAGTATAAAGGTGGCACCTTAATGACATCAGAGTTTAAAATTGTATTATTTTTTGGATAACAGCGCCTGAACAAGCAACACAGTGCCTTTATTTTTAACACACAAGTTACAAAATGTTATTATTTTTATGATAACAATGCCTGAACACAAAACAAAGTGCCTCCAAGCACCCCTAGTATAAAGGTGACACCGTAATGACTTTATAATTTTTAACATACAAGTTTTAAAATGTGCCGCACAGCACTCCTAGTATAAGGGTGGCACCCTAATGATATAATATTTTTTGAACACACAAGTTGTGTTTACATTTTTTTTAAGTGCCTGAACATACAATACAGCCTTACAGCACTCTTATGGCATTTTTATGTGATTATACAGTGACCCCAGTCCTAATGTCATTTTTTTAAATACCTGTTCCCCTTTAAGTAAAACACAGTGGGCCTGATTCAGCAAGGATCGCTATTCTGCTTATACGCACGCAATGCAGTAGCTAATATCAGCGGGGATATGCAAATGTCTGCGTTAACAATGCGATCTCAGCATAACATAAGGACTCCCACTTCCCCTTACTCACATCTGTATACTTGGGCAACATAGCGAAACAATCGGTAACATTGAGTAACATCGGACCCATATGCACAGGTAAGGCAGGTCAGAGCTCGCTCAGGAATTGCTAATTTCAGCGCACGCTATGAGGCCTCAGGCTGCGTATGGTATTGCAGTGACTAATTTATGCACGCCCCTGCCAAGCCGTCCCAACGCACTCACCTGCATTCACCCGACCACCCCAGAGTCACCACACCCAAACGGTACTTCCTGTCCATCACTCTGTAATGGGTCTGCATACACACTGCGGTCTCATTCCTGATCGCAGTGGCTAGTTCACGCACTGCGATGCAGACACTGCGCAGATTGCCAAAATCTTAGCACTTGCAATCCTTTCTGAATCAGGCCCTGTGTTTCTTTCCTAATGGCATTTTTTTTTAAATGACAAAGTGCCCCTGTAGGGTTTTTTAACACCATGCTCCAGTTCACTCCTACCAATGGCATTTTTTAGTGCCTCACAGTGCTGCAGCCCAGTCCCAAACCCTCTAAATTTGGCTTCCTGTGTGAAATGGCACCCGATCATGAGGGACAGACTTTAATATGCAGTCCAAAACACGCGAGATCTGATGTCGGGAAGATGACGTTTTGCCTAGCTTTGGGACCCAAGCTTGGCAAGAAGACCCGAGCTCCGACACGGTATGACTCGGAACCCCTAAGTTCGGATGTGTTTGGTTTCCACGGCAACCGAACCACGTATCTCTAGTCATAATAGGGCACTTTTGGACACCCGTTACTAGAGATGTGCACTGACCCCCGTGTTTTGGTTTTGGATGTGGATTTATTTTCGTGTTTTGGTTTTAGTTTTGCAAAACCACCCTCATGTGTTTTGGTTTTTTTAATAAAAAAAAATTATAAAAAGTTTTTAAAAACAGCTAAAATCATATCATTTTGCAATCCAAAACCCGAAATTCGGATTTAAAATCCGAAATATAGGAAGATCATAACCACTACTCGGATCTGTCCAGATTCACAAAATTTGGGTGGATTCAGATTTCTGGAGAACTGAACAGCACATCTCTACCTGCCCATCACCGCTAGTATACGTGATTGTTAAAAGAGTAGTGTGCTACTGAGCAGAACACCAACTTTCTGTCCCTCCAGGGAGGCTTCATGCCCTGTTCCAAGATGGCGGCCGATATCCCTGCTGAGCATGTGCAGAGGCCACCTTGTCAGTACTGTGTAGAGTGACATGGCGGGATACAGAAGTCACCTTCTTAGCTCCCGTAAAAGACCTGATTAATACCTGCATATAAAGCAGTTCCAGCACCCTGAACTGCTACCTGTTTGCAGCATACACTCTCCAGCTGGGGAGCTGTATGAAACCCTGCTTCATTCAGGCTCCACTCCATTACCAGTGTGCATGTAACAGTGAGTACAGCTGTACCTGCTATTGCTCATTAAACCAACACCAGTAACTGGGCTGTACATAGTGTCAGTGACCCGCAAGTGTGTGCCTACATAAACCCGCAATATCAACACCTGCATCATTTCCAACAGTGATATCATAACATCACACAAGAGTAGGATGAGAGCATGAAGCTTGTGGGGTGCCTGGAAATTAATCATGCTTGACCTTAGGCAGTGCTTGTAGCCTCTTTAGGTACCCCACAAACTTCGGATTTCTGTACTTGTTAGCAGCACTGGTCGCGCCACCCTCAATAGGGTGGTGAGTGTGGCCAGCACAAAGCACTAGCCCAGGAGCAACGACCCATCCTTAGAATGTGGTTTTAGTTATAGAAAATGTCTGATATTGTCAGTGAAAGAATTGTTTTTGCTTTGCCACAAATGCTTCACTCTTGGGGCCTGATTCCGCATGGTATGCAGCTGTGAAAATATGTTAATGCTTCCAAAGTGTATGCAAACATAAGGACGCCCACTGCCGCCTTCTCATTTCCATTCAATGTTTCTCTCCTGCGTAAACATCGGTCACATTGATGCACATCGGCTGGTCATGCAGGATGTAACGCAAGTCTGACCAGCCGCAAATACTACAGCTCTCCTCGCACGCAGAGAACTCTCATGCTGTGAATGCAATGGCTAATTTATGCTAGCGGTGAGCGAGTCCAGTTCCCTGAGAACCGGACCCACCTGAACTTCGGGGATCCGAGGCAGATATGAGTCGGCTCTGATTTTCCCACCTGACTCAGATCTGAAAACGAGGAAAAACGTCATCATCCTGTTGTCGGATTCTCGCGGGTTTTGGATTCTAAAAAGGTCCCGCAATTCGCCGCCATTTTTCACTCCGGCTCTGGAGAGTGAAGAGAGAGGGAGCTGGGAAATGTGCTGAGCTGTTCTTATATTGTCAATACTTAATACTTGTTACTGGCTGGCTGTTGTCTATAGAGGGGCTGGCTGGCTGGCTTACTGTTGTCGTGTCCATATGGGCTGGCTGGCTGTCGTTGTCCTGTCCAAAGGGGCTGGCAGGCTGTAATGCTGTGTTGTCCAGGGGGTGCTTTGTCCTTCAGGGGTTCTCTTCACCCACCCCCAGTGTGAAAAAAAAATAGTGTTAGCTTAGCCACACTTGTCATCAGTGCAGGCATGCTGTGCTGATGTCTTTAAAAGAGGCTGCTGCCTCTTTTCAGGGGTTCACCCCAATGTTAAAAAATAAAAAGAAAACACATTTTTTTTGTGTGGCGTAGGTGCGCAGGGGTGCTGTGCTGCTGTCTGTCAAGGGGCTGCTGGCCCGAAAAAAAATATGTTTTTGTGTGCATGTCAGCCACACCTGGCTTTCACTATCATCGGTGTAGCTGCGCAGTGGTGCTGTGCTCCTATCTGTCGAGGGGCTTCTGCCCAAAATATAAATAAACATTTTTTGTGTGTGTATCAGCCACACTTGGCGGTCACTGTAATCGTCGTAGCTGCACAGGGGTGCTGTGCTCCTGTCTGTCGAGGGGCTGCTGTCCAAAAAATAAATAAACAATTTTTTTTATGTGCATGTTTGCCACACCTGTCATCGGCATAGGTGCGCAGTGGTGCTGTGCTCCTGTCTGCTGAGGGGCTGCAGCCGAAAATAATAAAAATAAAACCAACATTTTTTTTGTGTGTGTGGTTGTGTGCCTAGTGAGTATGGAGGACAGTCACATGACCGGAGAGCAGGATCCACATACCAGTCTTGTAGCTGCCAGCAGCAGTCATGATGACGATGCAAGGCCGTCCACGTCACCTATGAAGGCCGATGTACCAGGGCTTAAGTCAGGCCAAAAAGTTAGGCTAAAAAAATCAACTTTTACCCTGTTAAGCCATGTGTGAGCCTGACCTTTCTAATACTGTACTTGAAGAGGATCCTCCTTCCACTATTTGTTTGCCTTGTGACGTAGAAATCAAGGATGCTTCTGTGGAATTGCACCGGAGGATGAGGAGGATATTTATCTAGTTGGCGATGTTGATGGCGAGGATGTTTGTGTAAAAACTGTAATTCAGGCAACAGTTGTTGCCCATGGTGGGAAAAATCCCATTGTTGGCATGCCTGGGCAAAGGTCCAAAAAATCCACTTCTCATGTGTGGAATTATTTCCACCCAAATCCGGACAACCATTCCCAAGTAACAGTGAGTATAGGTAAGGACCTTAACCATCTTGGAACATCCTCCCTGTTATGTCACTTGCAACGCAGTCATTAAATTGGAAAGGGTATTTCAAATTCTAAAACTTTGGGGGAAAAAAAACGAACAACAATCATTCCAGTTTCACCTAGCTGCTCCCTTCTATCTGGATCCAAGCACCTGCAATCTCCACCACCAACAACTGCATCAATATCCTCATTCGTGATTGGAAGTAGTCCTGCATCCAATTTCATAAGCATGACTGACTCCTCTCCTAACTGTGATTCCTCTGAAGGATCCTTGAGTACTACGCCTGTTGCTGCTGCTGGGGGTGGATCTTCTTCCCAGAAAAGGACCAAGAAGACTACTACTAGTAGTAATTTAAAAAAACAATTGACTATTAAACAGTCCTTTGGTAGAGGAAGTAAGTATGATAGCTGTCACCCAGTTTCACAGCAGAAGACTGACACCATGACGGCTGTGCTAGTATTTGATGGTGAAATAATAGAAAATGAGGATGATAGTGTGGAGGAAGTGCAAAATGAGGAGGATGAGGGGGAAATCTGTGTCCTATCTGACGCTAATGTGGATGTTGATGACGTAGATGTGGTTTGCGTAAATCAGCCACCAGTGGCAGCAGTTCTTGCTCATGATAAAAAAAAAAGCCAGAAAAGCCACATCTTGGGTGTGGAATTATTTGAATCTAAATTCTGACAACAGTTGTGAAGGCATCTGTTCCATTTGTAAACCCAAAGTTAGCAGAGGAAGGGACGTTAACCATCTAGGCACCTCTTGCCTGGTACATCATTTGCAGCGAGTTCATGCAATTTGTTTAACAAAATTATAATTTGTAAATTAATAACAAGCAGTTCAGTATCAACTACCAGCAGTTTGGCCAGCACAAGCAATCTCCAAGACCAACATCATCAACCTCCTCCTTAATAATTGAAGACAGTCCTTCCAAAAAATGTTTTGTGGGGCCCAAACAAACCAAGGAGTTCAGCCACGAAAGTGTCAGTCCTAGTGGCTAAAGTGCTTGGTTTGTTAACCTGTGCATGTCCTTTTTACTATCCCACATAAGAGTGGGTGGGAGGGACAATTCTATCTTGCGCCTCTTTCCTTTACATTTGGCACAATTTGGGGCATTGCCGACTGACATTATTATAGTTTATTAAACTGCCATCCTGTCTGCCACTGCTGTGTGGCAATGTTTCATAGATGTCCTATATATTTTTAAACTGCCGTGCGTTTGTCCCACTGCTCTGTTGCTTACTATAGCCAGCCAGCTCGCTGCAGCCTTTGGCCTATATTGGTGAAAAACAGTGTACTCAATATTGTGAGGTGTAGGGTGGTTAAAAATGCCTAGAAATGCCTGAAAGTGATTGTTATTAAGGTTAATATTACTTTAGGAACAAAAACAGGCCCACATTTTGTGGTTTTAGCTGTTTATATCATTTTTTGGAAAAAATACAGATCCAAAACCAAAACCGAAAAACAAAACACCAAGGGAAAAAAATCCAAAACCAGATTCAGATCCAAAACCAGGGGAGATCCAGATCCAAAACCAAAACTGAAAAACAAAACACCAAGGAAAAAGATCCACAACCAGGTTCAGATACAAAACCAGGGAGATCCAGATCCAAAACCAAAAGCCAAAAACAGAACACCAAGAAAAAAAATCCAAAACCAGATTCTGATCCAAAACAAGGAGAGATCGAGATCCAAAACCAAAACCAAAACACAGGGGTCGGCGCACATCTCTAATTTATGCATGCCCATGAAATGGCGATGCAACGGTCAGACACGCCTGCGTTTATCTGACCACACCCCCTGTTACCACCCTCAAATGCTGACTGTCACTCACTGTGAGTGGAACCTCTGTGCTAATGTAGTCTCAAAGCAATCGCAGGGAGGGTGCGCATTGCGATTTATATGCATGCGCACTGGCAAACAATCGCGGGATCTGTGTAAATATCGCCATTGCATCCGTCTCTGAATCAGGACCTTGGTTCCATTATTGGATGATTTGTAATTCTGGTCACGCAATAGTGCACGCAGCAGCGCTTATTGGGGTCACACGTCTCCGAATTTATGCAAATGCTCTACAAACTCCTTCCCCCATTTGTGCGGCCCAATGTGCAAGAAGTGAGATGCCCACTTTTTGTGCCTGTGCACGCTGTAATACTGATTAGTGCGTCCTCCACCATTGGTCACACCTAAGATGCAGATTCTCCGTATGACTACAGTCTCCCATGCCTGCGGCTGGGCGTCTGAGAACGCAGACGGTTGCACTGACACAATAATACGCCCACAGAACGGACCATTTCGTGTGCACTACTACATTCATCATTCGCTGTAATCACTTTGCATTCTCATTGTTTTGTTTTCCGTAGCTGTGACATAAGGAAATAGTATCAGCTCCTGATTTGCATAGAATCAGGGGGAGGATGTGTTTCTTCCTCTGTGAACTTGTAGACATCATGGGATGTGTATAATGTGTTTCATGCAATAAACCATTATGCGCATTTTAATTCAACTTGAATGCTGCCGGTTCCCTAAGTTGATGATGCAGTTGATTATTACCAGACTGAGGATTAAGGTGAATATCTCATTGCACTCTGGGCCTGATTCAGACCCGGTCGCAAGGCTGCGTTTGCAAGCAGCTGTCCGCAGTCAAAGTATGCAAATCCCGCGATCGCTAGCAGGACATTAGCACGCCCACTATGCTTTGCTATGCGATCGCGGTATGAAATTAGATGCCCACCAGCCTGACACAAGACGCCCACTTTCCCTTAGTAACATACGTCATCTCCAGGAAGTGTATTAAACAATCGGTAACATTGAGTAACATCGGACCCATACGCAGCACTTGTGGCTGACCATCCCCTACCGCTAGCACTGCGAGTGCTGCTGTGTGTAATACAGCCATGTGACGTGTATGCTGACGATGCATCTTAATTATGCACGCCCCTGAAATGGCGTTCCAACACTTAGAGATGCCTGTGTTCGCAGCACCACACCCCTGTTACCATCGACCACCCCCTGTCGCCACCCACAGTGACTGGTTCGCACACACACACTGCATCTTGATTGGTTGCTATGGGCAACTTCTCCACACTTTTCACTGCTTGATACATAAACCCCTCTATGCACTGAGCCCCATGGGTTTCAATGAAGAACAAGAACTCAATAAACTGTTAACCTAAATCTTCAGTCTGGTCATGACTCATGATGGATCTGGTTTCGCACTGGGGGCAGAATGCTGGAGCGCACATAGACTCTCATCCTGTACGGGAGTTCTGAAACCAATTCCTGAGGCTGATTCTGAGGTGAACGCTGCTGCGACCGCTTTAGCGCCCTGTGTCGTAGTCGCAGCTGTGACTTTATGCTAATGCTAGTAAAAGCCCTTCCCCTTGTGAACAAGCGTGTGTGTCTGACTGTGAAAGGGGCTGGGACGCCCACTTTGTGTGTCTTTAGATGCTACCACCCCGCTTGGTGTGTCTTTAGATGCTACCATCCCGCTTGGTGTGTCTTTAGATGCTGTCATCCCGCTTGGTGTGTCTTTAGAAGCTACCATCCCGCTTGGTGTGTCTTTAGATGCTAAGATCCTGCTTTGTGTGTCTTTAGATGCTACAATCCCACTTGGTGTGTCTTTAGAAGCTACCATCCCGCTTGGTGTGTCTTTAGATGCTAAGATCCCACTTGGTATGTCTTTAGATGCTACCATCCCGCTTGGTGTGTCTTTAGATGCTATGATCCCGCTTGATGTGTCTTTAGATGCTACCATCCCACTTTGTGTGCCTTTAGATGCTACCATCCCACTTGGTATGTCTTTAGATGCTACCATCCCACTTGGTGTGTCTTTAGATGCTACCATCCCAGTTTGTGTGCCTTTAGATGCTACCATCCCACTTTGTGTGCCTTTATATGCTACCATCCCACTTGGTGTGTCTTTAGATGCTACCATCCCGCTTGGTGTGTCTTTAGATGCTACCATCCCGCTTGGTGTGTCTTTAGATGCTACCATGGTACGCGCCATGAGAACTTGCACTAGCCCCATGCTAGGTGCAGATTGTCCATCAGAGAACGGCCTCCAGTGTGAGCCTTAGTTTTCAACCAGTTATGCGACACCCCCAGAACACGCCCATCAGACGTAACATCTCTGTGAGTCTGTTTAGCCACTTCCCAGTCGCACCCCAAAACGCCCGTTACATTTCCAATACATTTCTGGGACCATGTGCCTCAATCGCAACTGCGCTTCTGTGATTGACAGGCATGGACCGTTTGTGGGTGGCAATACTGAGAGGCGGTGACTTAAATGCCAAAATGTCATGACCATTTTTGGGGCGACTGTGACTGGGATACCGCATGCAGTAAAATTGGCTCCGGCATCTCAGTTCTTTGACGTCCATTCTGATTAGCTGTGTGTCCCCCTGCTGTGGCATTACCACCCCAGCTTCTTCAGTCCAGTGCCGGTTATTGGAAAAGAGGGGGAACTGGTTTCCCCCCTATTTTTCTGTCGCAGCCCAGACTGAGAGGTCCGGGGTTGGTTACTGATTTGTGAGAGGCCGACCCTACACATATATATTTTTTTAACCCTTTATTTTTTTTTTTGCCTAATGAAACTTACACAGGCCCTGATTCAGAGCCAGAAGCTCTGACAGAGTGCTCGCTCTGAATCAGGGCCGTCTTTCTTAATTTTTAGAGCGGCCTCCTGGCCGCTCGTATAGCTGTGGGTGACCACCCACAGCTATAGCGAGCAGCCAGGAAGATGGGCTTGCGACGAGACCCTTGTGGTAGGGTCTCGTTGCCGGAAGAACTGGAGTGCTTTCGGCTCTATCAGAGCTGAGAGCACTCCCACAGACATCACTTGTGATGTCAGTGGGGCCGGCCCCAGACGATAGGCGTTCCCCCCCGGCACGCCCACCAAAGGGGGCGTGCTGTCACTCACCATTGACAGCACGCCCCCTTTGGTACGAGACCCGGAGCGACGGCTTGCTCCGTTGTGCGCATGCGCACTGGGACAACATCAACCCGCTTGCGAGCGCTCAGCGCTCACGAGCGGGTCTGAATCAGCCCCACAGTTCATAGTTACCTGTGCAGGGCTTTTCTCAAACTCACAGGCAGACCCATTATTTGGGCGGGTTAGCCGTCATTTTATTGTCGGGTTTTGGTCAGTTTTTAAAACCGATCTTTAGTACAACTGCAGATCCCATTTTTATCTATGTAAAAGTATTGTTGGTCCGATGTCCTAAGTGTTCTAAAGTTGGGTTTTTGGTCGGTTTTTATGTTGATTTTGACTTTAGTAAATGATCGGTTTGAAAAATCGCTCGGAATCGACTAAAGCCACCCAACCAACCTTTAGTAAATTTACCCCTTTGAGATTCTAAGAACAGCCCCTGCTGTGCCTAAATGAGCACAAATTTGACAGTGATTTCAGGTGAGCGGTATGTTACATACATGGTTGCTGCTTGGGAAGGAGGAAACGCGCATCTTAAAGTAAGCAGAGGACTTGCAGAATAACGCGCACACAGAAGCAAATTAAAGGGACACAACATTGAACATATCTGAGCACATTTTCAATCTATTATAATTTTCTTCTTCTTTGGAAAAGAGAAGCTGCAAAATTACTATTGATGCTGAGGATGTGGGCAGCACAGACAGTGTAATGGTTAGCATTGCTGCCTCACGACCCTAACTATGTGGAGTTTGTATATTCCTCCTGTGCTTGAGTGGGTTTCCTCCAGGTACTACGGTTTCCTCCCACACTACATATACTGGTAGGTTAATTAGGTCCCAACAAACATTAACCCTAGCGTGTATATGTGTGAGCATGTCATAGGGAATATAGGGGGTGACTCGGTAGTGGACGGCATTGCAAAGCTGTGCGCCCATCGGCTGCAGCTCTCATCCGATGATGTGCGCAATAGCCGCACCATCGATCAGTGGCATCACAAGGGGGGTGCACAGCGTCCCTCTCTACACCAGGTGACACCGCAGGGAGGGACGCCACTGCCATCGATTGAACATCGCACGCACCCAGGGCCGGCTTGAGGCATGTTCAACCAGTGAGTTCGAACAGGGGGTGTCACCCCATAGAGAGCGCACCCCTCCCAGCCGTTTCTGATTTCAGTGGGACAGTCCCATTTTTTGGGCACTTCCCCACTGTTCCACCCATGGGACGAAGTGTCCCGTGGATGGTCAGGAGGTTGGGCAGCTCCACCACCGCAGCTGTGTGGCAGTGCCAGCCCTGGAGAAGAAGAATGGATGCGCACGGCATCCATTCAGTGCAGGAAGAGGGCTGGGGGCAGCCCAGCTACGGATGTACTGCTGGGCTTGCCCCCAGCCTGATATTAACAGGAGGAGTGCCATATGGACACGCCCCAATTAACGTCATTTAGGGGGAGTGTCCAATGATAATTAGACCACACCCTCATTTTCGGTCGCGCAGGTAACAGGCGCATCAGTCCCATCCTGCACAGGACACGGCTCCCCCTGGATCCAGCCCTGCCCGCACCATCGGACAGTAAAGCAACGCTATTGCTAAGAATATTTGACGGTACATGGCCGCTGGGGTCAGGGACTGCATCTAAAGATGCAGTTCCACTGGCACCTGTACACGCCCGCCGACATGCCTGATGACAAAAGCCACCCCCCAGGAACTCTCATAGATTATATGGATCTCAATGCAATTCTGATCTACATCCTGGCAGTAACCATCGAGCTACATGTGCAGTTTGTCTTGGACACATGCGAGGAATTAAAACATTGCACGTACACCTCTGATCTATGGGCCTGATTCACTACCGATCGCAACTGCGATTGGAATAGTGATTACGCATGCAGTCTCGATGCAATAGTATGCTAATACATTGCAATTGCTATGCCGTCACAGCATAACATACATATGCCCACTTTACCTTGCACACATCTGTAATGTTTAGCAGGACTGAGAAACCATCGGTAACTTGGAGTACCATCGCAGCCTCACGCACATTTGCACAGGCTCTGACCTTATTCAGGAATGACTAACCTCATCACACGCAGTGACTACACAAGACTGAGAAACCATCAGTAACATGGAGTACCATCACAGCATCACACACACTTACACAGTCTCTGACCTTACTCAGGAATTACTAACCTCATCACACACAGTGATTATACAAGACTGAGAAACCATCAGTAACATGGAGTACCATCACATCCTCACACACACTTACACAGGCTCTGACCTTACTCAGGAATTACTAACCTCATCACACGCAGTGATTACACAAGACTGAGAAAGCATCAGTAACATGAAATACCATCATATCCTCACACACACTTACACAGGCTCTGACCTTACTCAGAAATTACTAACCTCATCACACGCAGTAATTACACAAGACTCAGAAACCATCAGTACCATGGAGTACCATCACATCCTCACACACACTTACACAGGCTCTGACCTTACTCAGGAATTACTAACCTCATCACACACAGTAATTACACAAGACTGAGAAACCATCAGTAACATGGAGTATCATCACAGCCTCACACACACTTTCACAGGCTCTGACCTTACTCAGGAATTACTAACCTCAGCACACGCAGTAATTACACAAGACTCAGAAACCATCAGTAACATGGAGTACCATCACAGCCTCACACACACTTACACAGGCTCTGACCTTACTCAGGAATTACTAACCTCATCACACACAGTAATTACACAAGACTGAGAAACCATCAGTAACATGGAATACCATCATATCCTCACACACACTTTCACAGGCTCTGACCTTACTCAGGAATTACTAACCTCATCACACGCAGTAATTACACAAGACTGAGAAACCATCAGTAACATGGAGTACCATCACATCCTCACACACACTTACACAGGCTCTGACCTTACTTAGAAATTACTAACCTCATCACACACAGTGATTACACAAGACTGAGATACCATCAGTAACATGGAGTACCATCGCAGCCTCACGCACACTTACACAGCTCTGACCTTACTCAGGAATTACTAACCTCATCACACGCAGTGATTACACAAGGCTGAGAAACCATCAGTAACATGGAGTACTATCACAGCCTCACACACACTTACACAGGCTCTGACCTTACTCAGGAATTACTAACCTCATCACACGCAGTGATTACACAAGACTGTGACACGATCAGTAACATGGAGTACCATCGCAGCCTCACGCACACTTACACAGCTCTGACCTTACTCGGGAATTACTAACCTCATCACACGCAGTGATTACACAAGGCTGAGAAACCATCAGTAACATGGAGTACCATCACAGCCTCACACACACTTACACAGGCTCTGACCTTACTCAGGAATTACTAACCTCATCACACACAGTGACTACACAAGACTGAGAAATCATCAGTAACATGGAGTACCATCACAGCCTCACACACACTTACACAGGCTCTGACCTTACTCAGGAATTTCTAACCTCATCACACAGTGATTACACAAGACTGAGAAACCATCAGTAACATGGAGTACCATCACAGCCTCAAACACACTTACACGTGCTCTGACCTTACTAAGGAATTACTAACCTCATCACACACAGTGATTACACAAGACTGAGAAACCATCAGTAACATGGAGTACCATCACAGCCTCACACACACTTACACAGGCTCTGACCTTACTCAGGAATTACTAACCTCATCACACACAGTGATTACACAAGACTGAGAAACCATCAGTAACATGGAGTACCATCACAGCCTCACACACACTTACACAGGCTCTGACCTTACTCAGGAATTACTAACCTCATCACACGCAGTGATTACACAAGACTGAGAGACCATCAGTAATATGGAGTACCATCACAGCCTCACACACTTACACAGGCTCTAACCTTACTCAGAAATTACTAACCTCATCACACACAGTGATTACACAAGACTGAGAGACCATCAGTAACATGGAGTACCATCACAGCCTCACACACACTTACACAGGCTCTGACCTTACTCAGGAATTACTAACCTCATCACACACAGGGCCTGATTCAGAGCTGGACGCTATTTGCGCTCGCTTGTTCAGAAAAAGGGGTCGGCTATTTAAATTGAGCGCTCGCTCTTTGCGGTCTGTTGATGCCTCTATGTCTGAGCGAGCGAACGAAACATGTGCTCACTATTTTGTAAAGACGCCCCCTGGCCACTTGCATCCTACGTCATCTCCGCTATTTATTTGATTAATCGAGTACATCGAAAGGCGTCTGAACTGCTGGCAGTGCTTGTGGTAGGATTTTCCTACTGCAATCATGCGAACAGTTCAGGCTAAGAGACAACCAAGTGACGTAGCCGATGACGCTGCTTTGTTAATTATGCACACCCTTAAAATGCCCGTTTTGACCATTTGGCACGCCTGCGTTCGGATCACCACTCCACATTTACAAGCACCTTCCCCTGTTACCACCCACAAACACCTCATCCTGTCACTGAAATTAGCAGGCACACGCTATTTTGTGAGCGCTCGATTTTCGACCGCACTGACTGGTTGGCGTAAGCGCATTACGACCCATATGCATGTGCAGTTGTGCGAACATCGCTCGGAGCGTACGAGCGGCCGCTTACGAGCGGCTCTGAATCAGGCCCACAGTGACTACACAAGACTGAGAAACCATCAGTAACATGGAGTACCATCACATCATCACACACACTTACACAGGCTCTCACCTTACTCAGGAATTACTAACCTCATCACACACAGTGACTACACAAGACTGAGAAATCATCAGTAACATGGAGTACCATCACAGCCTCACACACACTTACACAGGCTCTGACCTTACTCAGGAATTTCTAACCTCATCACACAGTGATTACACAAGACTGAGAAACCATCAGTAACATGGAGTACCATCACAGCCTCAAACACACTTACACGTGCTCTGACCTTACTAAGGAATTACTAACCTCATCACACACAGTGATTACACAAGACTGAGAAACCATCAGTAACATGGAGTACCATCACAGCCTCACACACACTTACACAGGCTCTGACCTTACTCGGGAATTACTAACCTCAACACACACAGTGATTACACAAGACTGAGAGACCATCAGTAACATGGAGTACCATCACAGCCTCACACACACTTACACAGGCTCTGACCTTACTCAGGAAATACTAACCTCATCACACGCAGTGATTACACAAGACTGAGAAACCATCAGTAACATGGAGTACTATCACATCCTCACACACACTTACACAGGCTCTGACCTTACACAGGAATTACTAACCTCATCACACGCAGTGATTACACAAGACTGAGAAACCATCAGTAACATGGAGTACCATCACAGCATCACACACACTTACACAGGCTCTGACCTTACTCGGGAATTACTAACCTCATCACACGCAGTGATTACACAAGACTGATAAACCATCAGTAACATGGAGTACCATCACATCCTCACACACACTTACACAGGCTCTGACCTTACTCAGGAATTACTAACCTCATCACACGCAGTGATTACACAAGACTGTGACACGATCAGTAACATGGAGTACCATCGCAGCCTCACGCACACTTACACAGCTCTGACCTTACCCGGGAATTACTAACCTCATCACACGCAGTGATTACACAAGGCTGAGAAACCATCAGTAACATGGAGTACCATCACAGCCTCACACACACTTACACAGGCTCTGACCTTACTCAGGAATTACTAACCTCATCACACACAGTGATTACACAAGACTGAGAAACCATCAGTAACATGGAGTACCATCACAGCCTCACACACACTTACACAGGCTCTGACATTACTCAGGAATTACTAACCTCATCACACACAGTGATTACACAAGGCTGAGAAACCATCAGTAACATGGAGTACCATCACAGCCTCACACACACTTACACAGGCTCTGACCTTACTCAGGAATTACTAACCTCATCACACGCAGTGATTACACAAGACTAAGAGACCATCAGTAACATGGAGTACCATCACAGCCTCACACACTTACACAGGCTCTAACCTTACTCAGAAATTACTAACCTCATCACACACAGTGATTACACAAGACTGAGAGACCATCAGTAACATGGAGTACCATCACAGCCTCACACACACTTACACAGGCTCTGACCTTACTCAGGAATTACTAACCTCATCACACACAGGGCCTGATTCAGAGCTGGACGCTATTTGCGCTCGCTTGTTCAGAAAAAGGGGTCGGCTATTTAAATTGAGCGCTCGCTCTTTGCGGTCTGTTGATGCCTCTATGTCTGAGCGAGCGAACAAAACATGTGCTCACTATTTTGTAAAGACGCCCCCTGGCCACTTGCATCCTACGTCATCTCCGCTATTTATTTGATTAATCGAGTACATCGAAAGGCGTCTGAACTGCTGGCAGTGCTTGTGGTAGGATTTTCCTACTGCAATCATGCGAACAGTTCAGGCTAAGAGACAACCAAGTGACGTAGCCGATGACGCTGCTTTGTTAATTATGCACACCCTTAAAATGCCCGTTTTCACCACTTGGCACGCCTGCGTTCGGATCACCACTCCACATTTACAAGCACCTTCCCCTGTTACCACCCACAAACACCTCATCCTGTCACTGAAATTAGCAGGCACACGCTATTTTGTGAGCGCTCGATTTTCGACCGCACTGACTGGTTGGCGTAAGCGCATTACGACCCATATGCATGTGCAGTTGTGCGAACATCGCTCGGAGCGTACGAGCGGCCGCTTACGAGCGGCTCTGAATCAGGCCCACAGTGACTACACAAGACTGAGAAACCATCAGTAACATGGAGTACCATCACATCATCACACACACTTACACAGGCTCTGACCTTACTCAGGAATTATTAACCTCATCACACAATGATTACACAAGACTGAGAGACCATCAGTAACATGGAGTACCATCACAGCCTCACACACACTTACACAGGCTCTGACCTTACTCAGGAATTTCTAACCTCATCACACAGTGATTACACAAGACTGAGAAACCATCAGTAACATGGAGCACCATCACAGCCTCAAACACACTTACACGTGCTCTGACCTTACTAAGGAATTACTAACCTCATCACACACAGTGATTACACAAGACTGAGAAACCATCAGTAACATGGAGTACCATCACAGCCTCACACACACTTACACAGGCTCTGACCTTACTCGGGAATTACTAACCTCAACACACACAGTGATTACACAAGACTGAGAGACCATCAGTAACATGGAGTACCATCACAGCCTCACACACACTTACACAGGCTCTGACCTTACTCAGGAAATACTAACCTCATCACACGCAGTGATTACACAAGACTGAGAAACCATCAGTAACATGGAGTACCATCACAGCCTCACACACACTTACACAGGCTCTGACCTTACTCGGGAATTACTAACCTCAACACACACAGTGATTACACAAGACTGAGAGACCATCAGTAACATGGAGTACCATCACAGCCTCACACACACTTACACAGGCTCTGACCTTACTCAGGAAATACTAACCTCATCACACGCAGTGATTACACAAGACTGAGAAACCATCAGTAACATGGAGTACCATCACAGCCTCACACACACTTACACACGCTCTGATCTTACTCAGGAATTACTAACCTCATCACACGCAGTGATTACACAAGACTGAGAAACCATCAGTAACATGGAGTACCATCACAGCATCACACACACTTACACAGGCTCTGACCTTACTCAGGAATTACTAACCTCATCACACGCAGTGATTACACAAGACTGATAAACCATCAGTAACATGGAGTACCATCACAGCCTCACACACACTTACACAGGCTCTGACCTTACTCAGGAATTACTAACCTCATCATACACAGTGATTACACAAGACTGAGAAACCATCGGTAACATGGAGTACCATCACAGCCTCACACACACTTACACAGGCTCTGACCTTACTCAGGAATTACTAACCTCATCACACACAGTGATTACACAAGACTGAGACACCATCAGTAACATGGAGTACCATCACAGCCTCACACACACTTACACAGGCTCTGACCTTACTCAGGAATTACTAACCCCATCACACGCAGTGATTACACAAGACTGAGATACCATCAGTAACATGGAGTACCATCACAGCCTCACACACACTTACACAGGCTCTGACCTTACTCGGGAATTGCTTACTTCAGCGCACGCTGTGAGTGCTCAGGCTGCGTACAGCATAGCAGTGGATAATTTATGCTCGCCCCCTGTAACAGCATTCAAACGCCTTAAAACGTCTGCATTTCGCCAACCACCCCCTGTCACCTCCCACAAACGGCACTTCCTGTCAATCACTCTGCGATGGGTCTGCGTAGTCACTGCAATCACAGGGCCTGATTCAGAGCCGGACGCTATTTGCGCTCGCGTGTTCAGAAAAAGGGGCCGGCTATTTAAATTGAGCGCTCACCCTTTGCGGTCTGTTGACGCCTCTATGTCTGAGCGAGCGAACGATACATGCGCTCGCTATTTTGTATAGACGCCCGCTGGCCGCTCGCATCCTACGTCATCTCCGCTATTTATTAGATTAATCGAGTACATCGAAAGGCATCTGAACTGCTCGCAGTGCTTGTGGTAGGATTTTCCTACTGCAATCATGCGAACAGTTCAGGCTAAGAAACAACCAAGTGACGTGGCCGATGATGCTGCTTTGTTAATTATGCACACCCTTAAAACGCCCGTTTTGACCGTTTGGTACGCCTGTATTTGGATCTCCACTCCCCGTATTCAAGCACCTTCCCCTGTTACCACCCACAAACGCCTTATCCTGTCACTCAAATTAGCAGACACTCGCTATTTTGCGAGCGCTCACTGGCGGCTGTGTGTTTGTTATACTAGTGTAGTGCGGACGGCACATATGTGCGGTACGCACTACCGCCCTGCCTGCGTGACTAACAGATGCTAGAGGTCCAGTAGGACCTCTAGCATCTGTCTCCTCCTAGGCGGCGGCCATTTTTGGAGTGCCGTCTTCTGCAGATTCCATGCTGACGGCTAGTCCGCATGGAATCTGCGGCCACCTCGCCCCACAAGCCCCCGTGCCCCCAAGCCACTGCGGGGTCTGCGGGGGCTGTAGTTACGTCACTGCATTTAAACTTCATCTCTTTCACTAACTGCACATCTACTGTATTATCACAAGCATTTTCATTTATGGTAAAAGTACCAAGTGCTTATGGCAACTGTACAGCACAGGTGGACTACAGCAACAGTTTGCAAAATATGCTCTGGACAAGGGCACTGAGGGCTTTGAGGGGTCTGGATCACATCACCCAATTTTGGGGTTGATTTTGAGTTGGGAGTAAAGCAAGAGCAAAGTGCCTACGTCATGGAAGGAATATACTCCCCAAATTACATGTTTCTAGGTCCAGGGGTTTGGGTTGGGCGTTGATGAGTCAGTCAGTCAGTCAGGACATATATATATATATATATATATATATATATAAAATATACATAATAATATATATAACACATATCTAGCAGAAGTATGTATAATATATATAGCATTCAAAATATAAATAACTTTTTTTTAACTATGAT
Organism: Taudactylus pleione; assembly: GCA_031769625.1. NCBI lineage: Eukaryota > Metazoa > Chordata > Amphibia > Anura > Myobatrachidae > Taudactylus > Taudactylus pleione. The sequence goes on along the minus strand of JAUIMM010000694.1, from coordinate 4,136,171 downwards.
ATAGCTGCTGCAACCATAATGTAACTAGGGGTGGTCTCTGGCTGGTGAAAGTCACTTGACAATCAGGGGTTGTTATATCAGGAAACAAGTGGAGAAGTTGTCCCTAGCGACCTTTCAGCTTTGAGGCTGCATTTATTAAGTACATTCTAGAAAAATGATAGGTAGAAGCTGATCTCACACTGGCGCTGGTTAGGCTCCCCATTAGAATACTCTGCTTCGCAGGGGCATTTCTAGAGAGGAGGGGGCCCGTGTGCAGTCTCCGACACGGACCCCCTCCTCTCCTCTCGGCGGCCGGCAGTATACTGAGCTGTGCGCAGTCAGCGCCAGAGTTATAGACTCTGGGCACTAGAGTGCGTCCAGAGTCTATAGTATATGCACAGGTAACTGGCATGCGCAAATGATGGGCAAATGGCCGCCACGGTGCCGGACGCCCACGCCGACGTGGGTCTCTGGAGAGGTAAGTAATATTATGGGTGCAGGGTGTGCTGTGCGGGGCCCCCCTGGACCCAGAGACCCGCGTTCCCGCACACCCTGCACCCATTATAGATACGCCCCTGCTGCTTGGGTAAACACCACACCAAACACTGCCTCATCTCCCTCCTACCTTCATATTGCGCGAGCCGCGACCAGTGTGCCAGCACATACAGTCTGAGCCTACAGCTGCGACGTAGTGAGGCAGAGCTATACAGGGGTCGGTCCGTGACCCCTTATACTGCTATAGGGGGATGATTGATCATTATCACCCTTCATTTTAAATGACCTCCCCCGCTGCAGCTCCTTGGCGGCCTAACCTGGAGCAATGGTGGAGGTTATAGTGCCCCTTTCAGAGCTGGTGCCCGGTGACGATGGACTCCATTGTCTCTGGTAGTTCTGCCCCTAGACGTGGGCATTATAATGCATCAGGGAGGCAGAACCAGCACTTCTGACATGCTGGACCACTCTCTTGAAAAAATAGACTTTAATGCGCGTTTCAGCTTGAAATAATAACACCGAGACTTTTAGGTACCATACAGAAAGCACAGGCTCGATCTTAGATTAAATGCAATTTAAATTAAAACATTCTCAAAGAATCAATGGGAACGTTTGCTTTTATGCTCTCATAAAAAGGTTCATACATATATGTATCTTACATATAATTAACTTACATTTTTTATTGACTTTTACAGGAATAAAGTCCTAGAATCGGCAGAACATAGCAATGCAAATACAAAAACGTATCGATGGTGCTTTAGCCTCCGCAGACAGGTTCCCAAAAGCCCCTCAGGGGTAATTTAATTAGTCCGTGGAGCCATTGAGCCTACAGGGGGACAATCCAGGGGCTCAGATGCTACACAAATTTTCCTTTGGCCTCGATCTAATGAACATACAGATATTTAAAGCTGAAAAGTATTTCAATATATGAAACTCTGTTTTTTTATTTCCACGAGACAGAGTATCTCCCCGGCGCTAACCTCCAGAGTTCTCCCATGTGCGTGCTTGGGAGCTTTTTATGTAAAAATAGATTATTTTCCGAATGACGGAAAGCCTGTGTGACATTGATGGACAGGCCGCATCGGTTATCTAAGGTCCTGTATAGTATTACATGGAGATCTATCGATCTACATCAATATTAAATCAGGAGGATAAGAATATAAGTGGAAATCGGACCATGAGAGCAGAACTGAAATGTCTGACAGGGATTTTATACATAACAGATTGTTCTCTCTTTGTCATACAAATATAGGGGAAATTATCCGCACACAAGGTATCGCAGATCGAGCTCTCTGTATCCACAAACTGGGAGAACCTCAGTATTACAGAGTAACAACCAGGAAAAGAAGCAGCGACATGTTCAATATCAAAGCGTCAATGGAGATTGTAAATAAAAAAAATATATAATTTTTTTTTTAAAATGGAAATTAAATGTTTGCAAAGTACAATCAGATTTGGACGCATTTGCGCAACAATGGTGTAAACAGATGTGTTCTCATGCAACTATTCCTCTGGCCGTACATAGGGTCTGATTCAGCTTGGAATCGTGGTTGTTAATACGCATGCAATCGGCCGATTGTTACGTTCTGCGCATGTGTAAGTATCGCAGTGTGCGTGCGCAAACCAGTCATTGCGATCAGGACTGCGGTCTCAGTGACTGCGCAGACTCATGGCAGAGTGATTGACAGGAAGTGCCGTTTGTGGGAGGTGTTGGGCTGGTGGTCGGTCGAACTCAGACCTGCCAGTGCGTTTCAATGCCGCTGCATGAGCGTGCATAAACTAGCCACTGCGATGGCATGCGCAGCCTGAGGCCTCATAGCGTGCGCTGAAGTAAGCAATTCCTGAGTGAGGTCTGACCTGCCTTACCTGTGCGTATGGGTCCGATGTTACTCGATTGCACCGATGTTTACACAGTCTTGCTGACCATTAAAGATGTACGTGCAAAGTAAAGTGGGCGTCCTTATGTAGTCCTGCGGCGGCATTGCGATCGCTATGGATTAGCATACTATCACACTGAACAGCGTGCGTACGCTATATTTTGATTTGTAGCGAATCAGGCCCCTAGATACGCTCATGATTTTAAAAAATCATCACGTAATAAGATATCTTAATTCACGATGAGGTGTTACAAGTTTGGATTCTACAGAATACAAGTCTGAGACACTGTGGGGCAAAGTAATAACAAGGCAGTGACTTTACCCTTTGGCAAAACCATGTTGCGCTGCAGGTGGGGCAGATGTATAGTGCGCAGAGAATGTTAGATTTGGGAGGGGCGTTTCCAAACTCCCATCTAAATTGCAGTGTAAGAATAAAGCTGCCCAGCATCTGTGGGCTACATACAAGAGCCAGTACTGTATTTACCCTGCATGCAAAAATATATACATGTATTTGCCCCCTTGCATTGTAACACAGCTTGTTCCAGGTGCAAAGTTACTGGTTTTATTTGCTCTCACCTCAGGATCAGGCCCCTAATCACAGGCAGGGATACCGTATACAGAGCTGTCTAGCAAATCACACAAAGCCATGTACATAACATACCTGCCTACTCTACCAAAAGATGCGGGAGGCTCGTGATTTTTTGGGTAACCCCCGCACCCCTGGAAGAGTAGGCAGGATGGAAGGATGGATAGATTGTATGGGGAATTTACGTAGGTAGGGGGGGCTAAAATGACGTGAATCGCATCATTTAGTCCCGCCATCTACTCATGGACCCTCAAATCGCGGCCTTTTCTTGTGGACCTGATACAAATAATGACAAAACTATATATATTCAGTTGCACATATAAAATACAGTTTACATATATATGTATATCCTAATGGTTCAATGTAATAATAATGATACTTATTGTCCTTGGATTACAGGCCTGGCTTGAACCTCTCCATTCAGCATTCTCCAGCACATGTGTCCTCAGCCTCTGTTCATTCACATATATCTATGTATTTATGTAACCTGACACAGGAAGCGGGGAACGCAATCTCTATTTTTTCATCAAGTGTGTGTAGCTGGCAGAGCAGAGACAGGAGGGGGTTAGGAGAACAAAAGGGTTGAATTCTCCTATAACAAGTCCCCCTGATGGCAGTTGCCTGTTCTTAACAGATAAACTGACATATATTATGTCACAATTTTAGTGTGTATATGTACATCTGATCAAAGAAGGTGAATTATGACAATGTGCTTTTTACAGTTCAGAGAAAGAAGTAATGAAAGGGTTGAGAAGCAGCATTTCTCTCCTATGACATGGGTAGATGGAAAAAAAACTTGTTTGTTTTGTATTTATGCGTACTTTAGGACTATGTAATCAGCAGGTCCTCTCCTAAACATCTGCAAGCATGGGCCAAATGTAATAGGGTGAGAGATTAGAAAATGTGAGAGTTTAGCAGTAATACTACTACAATGGTCAAGTTTAATCTTCAAAATGGGAAAACATCAGGATGAGAGTGTAAATCGTGAGAGTTATTTGAGTCTAAAATCATGCAAGTTTGCATATTCTCGGACTCTATTAAATTAGCTGAATTTAAAAAGTGTGCAAAAATTCTCACATTTTCTAAACTCCACCATATTACAATTAGCCCTAAAAGTCTATAGTTGTTTTATTTTGTCATCTTCTTCACCAAATGAGGTGAGGGGCACTTCTGGGGTGTAGTTATCTTTGGACATCTGGTTTGGGTCATCTGTGTTCCAGTCCTTCCAATCTGTGCTGCATCTGATCATCTTAGGGTCCATGCAGTCATCTGTCAGAAATATCATCTGTCTACAGCTGCGCCTCCTCTCTCTCATCTGCATCTAAGTAAGAAATTAAGAGATATCACTACTTTTGAATGTATCCACCTTTCCTACCAAATCTAACGTCTTCTCTTCCATCCAATCCACCTGCAGCATTTAGATATCCTGTTGCTGTTTTGGTTCCCTTTAGAGGCGGAAAACATAAATTATCCTGGGGATTTCTCCCTCAGAGCATTAGTTGTCTCTTCAAAATATCACTAATCTGGGAAGTACTGAATTTTCATCCTTCAAATACCAATATGACACCCCCCTTTTTCTCCTGTCAATATTCTGTGTGTTAATTGGAAAGAAGAAACAGAGAAGTCTTGGGCTCTTTGATCCACTTTGGCCTGCTTTTCAATGTACTGCGAAAACAGAAAGAAATATTAGTATACATAATGCAGGTGTTTCAATATGTAACTTCTTCCTATTCATTTCTTTACACACACACTAGATGTACCCAATCAAATTACTAATCCAGAAAATCATCCTGTGGAACCTTTTTAAATATTAGACCATTTTTAAACAACCTGCTCTCATTGGCCTGTAGGACAGAGAAAACAAAAAATATGAGTATACAGATTTCTTTCAAAAACTTATTTACAAATTGTTATATACAGAAAAAAAATTGTCAAAAAAAACCGTTTCTTTGTTTTTTTTTCAATAAGGTGTGTGAACTCTATTGAGTGGAAAGAGCACATGTGGTTTTCATCTGACCAATATGTACCCAGAATACCTTGCGCCTCCTTTGAGATTCCTTTTTAGTTATCAATGGTCTTTGTACTTTTACTGTAGCATAGTATCACCCATGACTTCTAGAACTTGATATGGCCCTTCCCAGTTTGCATCCCAAGGACCTGCTTTACAGAAAACTTGAATCATTACTAAATCACCTACAGGGGGCATAGGTGTCTCCCCCTGTAGATAGGGTTTATACAGCCGCATAGATGCATAAGGAAACAGTCCCTTGAAATTATCTTGCATCTATTGCAGGAACATATCTCTCACGACAGCATATTTAATGGGATTTGAGAATTGTGGCTCATTAGGGAAACAAAGTGGCATTTTACGACGTGTGATGAGCTCAAATGGAGTGATTCCTGTGGTGGATGCTTCCGTAGCCCTAATACCCATTTGTATTGCACGTAAGGCTGTTACCCAAGAAGAGCCCTTCTGCAACAGTACCTTGGTGAACCAGGCCTTGATGGTCCGATTCATTCATTCCACAATCCCTGCTGATTTGGGATGATAAGGAACATGGAAGCGCTGCTTTATGTCCAGAAGGTCACAAAGTGCTTTCATGACCTTGCTAGTGAAATGGGTCCCTCGATCAGACTCTATGATCCTAGGGATAGCCCAGTGTGACAAAATCTGTTCCCATACAACCCGTACTGTAATGGCCGCTGAGTCATTCGTTGTAGGAATGGCTTCTACCCACTTTGAGAACACGTCAACTACTACCAAGGCATAGCAACAATTTTGTCTGCCAGCTGGTAGTGGTCCTATGAAGTCTATTTGTAAGGTTGACCAGGGCCCCTCTGCAGGAGACACATGATGTAACACTGGCTTAAGAGCTGGTGCCCGAGGGTTGATTTGGGCACATATCAAACACTGTTGGGTGACATATTCTACTGTTTTGAACATTCCAGACCAGTATAATTTGCTCTTTAAAAGAGAAAAAAGTTTATCCTGACCAGGATGTCCAAGGAGTTGATGATTGAGCCTTGTCAGTTCCACTTGAAGATGTGAGGGTACTGCAGGGAGGGAGTGGTTCTAATCATTCTCCTGGTATGTGCCACAGTATACCCTGTCTGATAGACCAGGGATCTTGTGGTGAAATTCTGTAAGTCATAAGAACAGAGTCTTTGCCTGTTCCTTTTCAAAAGACACCGGTCGATCATCAAGAACTTTTCTACATACTGCCACCTGGACTGAGGGCAAAGTTTCAGCATCCGGATCCTGAAAGATCCCAAATATTGCTGCCAGTTTTGCCACTTCACTTCATCTGCTGCCTTGTTATCCAAGATTAGGGGATCATTCCCCTTATGGTGTGCAGGAACTTTGATAATTGCTGCATCACCAGGATGGGTCTTACCCCATTCCCAAAGTTTTTTTTAGAACTGAAACATGCGGCAGAGGTTTATTCTGGCTGTCCATGAATCCACACCTCTGCCATATCTCCAGGTGCAGAGTAAGGGACCAAACTACATATGCACTACCGATATATATAGTACTTGGTCATGGAGGTTGAAGAAGTAGTGCTTCCTTTACTGCCTCCAATTCAGCCCTTTGTGCAGACAGGTGGCATGGAAGTCTAACAATACTCTGAAGTCCTGTAGTCTCATCCAAGACTGCATAACTTGTCACATATGACCCATCAGTGTGTGAACAGGACCCATCAACAAAGATGACTCTGTCATCTGCATATGCGGTCTGTCGGAATAGGTGGGTAGGTTCAGTGAATGGAATTTGTTCCTGCTATTCTGCTCCTGCTGTGTTTAGCAGTTGAGACAAAACATATTTGGCTTTGTGGCTTTTGGTGAGGTTACATCCACTCAGTTCCATTGTCCATCTCTCAGACCTCTGCTGGGAGACTCCAGGGAGCATGTCCCGAAGTAGAAGGGTCAATGGAGAGTGACCCTTCTACTTCTAGTGGTCTGTACCACTAGTTGTCTGTAACCTACAATATGTTCTCTCACTTTGATGACAGCATAATGGATACCAGCCAGTTGTTTAGCACATTCATCAAAACCTCTTTCTATTGGAGAAAGAAGCCTGGAGAAATACCCTAGTGCTCTACTCACAGGTCCTACTGGTTGTAGCAGGACCGCTGATATAGACTCAGGGCCAGCGTGGGCCTGATACAAATAACTACAAAACTATATACATTCAATTACACATATAAACTACAGCTACTATAAAATACAGTATAAACTACTACTATAAAATACAGCTTACATATATATGTATATCCTAATGGTTCGATGTAATAATAATGATACTTATTGTCCTTGAGATTACAGGCCTGGCTTGAACCTCTCCATTCATCAGTCTCCAACACACGTGTCCTCAGCCTCCGTTCATTCACATATATCTATGTAACCTGACATAGGAAGCGGGGGACGCAATCTCTATTCTTTCATCAAGTGTGTGTGAGAGAGAAAACTGTTTAGCTGGCAGAGCAGAGGAAGGAGGGGGTTGGGAGAACAAAAGGGTTGAATTCTCCTATAACAGATCGCAACTGTGATTGCAATAGCGATTACGCACACAGTCTCACTGCGATAGTATGCTAATCTACTGCGATCGCTATGCCACCGCAGCACTACATAAGGATGCCCACTTTACCTTACACACATCCGTATACTTAGCAAGAATGCAAAACCATTGGTAACATCGAGTACAATCGCAGCCTCACGCACACTTGCACAATCTCTGACCTTACTCAGAAATTCCTAACTTCCACACTCGGGCTGCGTATGGCAATGCAGTGGATAATTTATGCACACTCATGCTATGGCATTCAAACGCACTGGCACTCCTGTGTTTCACCAGAATCGGTATGACTTACTGCCAGACGCATGTCCGGCGGTTGGAATCCCGACACCAGCATCCCGGCAGCAGTGGAAATCCCGATCGTCCTCAGGTAAGTATTAGCTAACCTAATTCTGCCCCCTAACCCTCCCTTAGGGGTGCCTAACTCTAACCTACCCCCCAGTAGCTAACCCTAAGTGCCTAAACCTAACCCCCCCTTCCCCGCTGCCTAAACCTAAGTACCCTGGGGGGGTGCCTAACTCTAACCTCCCCCCCAGTACCTAACCCTAATCCCCCCTTTAAGTACCTAAACCTAACCCCCCCTTCCCTGCTGCCTAAACCTAAGTACCCCGGGGGGTGCCTAACCCTAAGTCCCGCCCAGGAACCCTAAACCTAACCCTCCCCTCCACGGCCATCCGCTCTCGGCGCCCGGCGTCCTTCGATCGGGATGCCGGGTGCCGGGCTCCCGGCATATGTCTAATGACAGGGGTCGGCATATCGACGCCTGTCTTTAGACCTTTGCGGGATATGACAGTCGGGAAGCCGGCTGTCGGGATTAGGTCCGCCGGCTTCCTGACTGCATACCGTTTCACCAACCCCCCTCCCCACAGTCACCTCCCCCAAATGGCACTTCCTGTCAATAACTCTGCGATGGATCTGCGTAGTCACTTCGATCACAGTCCAAATCGCAGTGGCTGGTTCGCGTATGCTTATGGCGATCCATACGAATTCACAGATCGCAGCAATCAGCCCATTGCATGTGTAATGGTAGTTGTGATTGGTAATGATTCAGACCCTCTGCCCTAATGGTGCCCTAATGGTGTTTTTTATACACAGCCCGCAGTCCCGCACCTTCTCCCTCCACTCTCCGGTGTGAAATGGCGCCCGATCACAAGGGAGGGACTTTTATATGCAGTCCGAAGCAAGCAAGGTCTGACATTTTCTGGGAAAATTACTTTTTGCCTCGTTCCGACATCTGAACTTGGCGGGAAGACCCGAACCAGGACTCACTCAAAACCGTTAAGTGCATGCGGTTTTCAGAAAATATATATAAAATGCGCTATTTTCTCTACTAGTAAATGTTCCACTTTAATGTACTTACATGAAAAAGTTCTACTTGTTTGTCTGACATAATTTCCCCTTTACATGTACAGCAAACCTTCCAGTAGTTGCTAAGGAACACAATGCACACAATACTTTACTTTTCTGTATTTTCCCGATGAATCGCGCTTTCTGTCTATTAATAACTGTGAATAGATTCCTGCTTGTATTCTCCACCAAAACATGAACCTTCCTCTATGTACGGTATATATTGATGTTTGCTGCAATTACTGTATGTTTATATCTGTCATTGATGATACCTGCTAGCACATAAGCTTTTAGCATAAACCGCTGCAATTTATTTGTTTTATTCTTTCCTTTTTTTTTGCGATTTAAAAAATATTTATTTTCTTTGAAAGTGCTACTCGAGTTTTTTTTTTAACCAATACTTGACGACTATGTGGAATGGCACATTGCGTTTACTTGTACTTAGGAAATATTTGAGTTTATACAGCACGCTTATATAGTTAGTAGAAATGTTTCAGTAAGGAGGCTTCCTAATAAAAGAACATATTTTAACAAAGTTACATTTCTGATAAGGAATTGATGCACGGCCCAGGTTTGTATTAAATTACAAATGGGTGAACCCTCTACGGAACGGTTTAAGTCATCGGTCGAGCAGTTTTATTTCTGCTGAATTGATTGACAAACATTACTGGTGAAGGAAAAACGATAGAATTCTCAAACTTTGCAAAATCTTTTCGAATACCAGTAAATGTATCAATTTTGAAATCTAAAAGATACATACTGTATTATTTTCTCATGACGCAGGATTTATTCCTCCAAGTAGGACTTACCTTCTGACTTTCAGACAGCCCTGGACACAGGACATGGAAATAGAACATTGTGCGGGTGATATCGGTACTTGGGTCTGATTCAGAGATGGCTGGTAACGCAGCCGCGGTCGCGGGAATGTGCAACTGCTAATCTCAGCCTTCCCTTTGTTCTCCAACATGCGATGGAGGGTATGAGCGGTGAGATGCCCACTTTCAGGCTGCATGGCCTGTGCATTTGCAATGGAGATTGTAAATACACCAACATCAACGAACCAACAATCACGCCATCGACATTTGCGGTAGCCTGGGGTCTACTCCAGCTACTCTTCTAAAATCCAACTAAACATGGTCTCTGAAGGATTGGATTTGCATTTGGGAATATAGCAGCGTCCCCAAACATGCTCGCGACACTCCCATAACACACCCATGAGACGGCCCCTTTTTCCGATCACTTTAGGTCACCTCCCAGTCTCCACCCTGATATGTCCAGGGATCGCAAACCCCTTCTCAAGTATTAGTGTACACAATTGCGAATGGTATCGCACGCATTGGTTCGCACTTGCGCAGTAGGGGTCTTCTAGACTTTGTGCGCATGTGCAGAGTAGGAAAACTGTATAAATATTGGCACTGTTTCCATCTCTGAATCAGTGTATATATATATATATATATATATATATATATATATATACAAGGGGAAAAAAATTGAAGGGCACTCAGCAGGACTTTCATATATACACAGGTTCATTAACACATGCATTATTGTTGTGGCATGGGGTGACTTTTTCTACTTTACATTGTATACATTAGCCTGGTTCTCTGTGTTATAGCATCGCACGCTGCTTCAGCTCTGTTATATTGCTTCATTGAGCCTATTCCTTGTGTTGTGCATTAGGTAGTCATGGTGATGGCACTTGGTGTTTGGACCACGCCCCCCAGGCCTACACGCGCGCTGGTGTTTCCCAATTGTGACGTCATCAGCAGGAGCCGCGGCTGGGGAGATCGTGGAGGTGATGGACACTTGGGTGATTGATCTGCTATATATTACACTGCATTTCTGTTTTTATTCATGTCTTGATAAAAGCACTTATCTGCTGAAACGTTGGCATACAATCTGGCTCTGCCTGGTTAATTGATTCAAGTCGTATAGGCTGTGAAAGTCCTGCTGAGTGCCCTTCAATTTTTTTCCCCTTGTACATTCTACCTCCTGGTTTGTTGTGGCACCGGGGCAGTACATAGATTTTTAGGAGAGTGCCGGACTCCTGTGTTTTCTATATATATATATATATATATATATATATATATATATATATATATAAAAATTTATCCACAAAATAGGAAAGAGGGCACTCACCAGGACACAAGATATCTTCAAAGTATGTACCTGGATGTAGCCTAAGCTTTTTGGTCTTGCTGTTAAATTGGCCATCTTGATGAAGGTTCTTCAGGAACCGAAACGTTGAGACGTGGCATTATTGACACTGGATGATGTTCTATTAAAATAAAATATTTTGTATCCTGGTGAGTGCCCTCTTTCCTATTTTCTGGAAACATTTATATTATATTTTAGTGGCTGCTGCGGCAATCATTCAGGTGCACACCTCTGTTTTTGAAATGAGAGTGCAGATTTTTGGACATTGCAGATATATATTGTGATAGAAGCACTGGAGAAGTCTGGGATGGCATTTATGTGTGTCCCAGATTCCTATCATATGTGTTTTAAAAACCCCAGGAAAAGTCTGTTATGCCTAACAGACCAGAAGTGTTGGCTTTTGGTAAAAGCCGGTTAATGGGTCCTAGGGGTCTGTATGTGAGAAGAGAATGGAGGACTCCATCCACAGGCCATTTCATGTGTTTTGCCTTTCAGTCTGGGAGCAGGCTGATTAGTAGTTGCACCTGCAAGTAGTTCATATAGCTGTGTTAAGGTTTTGGTTCAGTGGCTCACATACCCTGGGGAGAACAGACACTGAGGTTTGTTCAGAGACACTGTGATATTTGAAAATGCTGTGTTTGGGTTTGTGGTAAGGCAGTAGGCCTTGCCACTTGTAGAGAGGGAATAACCTGTCTAGTTAGTGCCCAGACAGGCTAGGACTTATTTTTATGTTTTGTTTATTTTGTTGTTTAAGTTGCACATACCCTGGGGAGAACAGACACTGAGGTTTGTTCAGAGACACTGTGATATTTGGAAGTGCTATGTTTGTGATGGTGGTAAGGCAGTAGGCCTTGCCACTTGTAGAGAGGGAATAACCTGTCCAGTTAGTGCCCAGATAGGCTAGGACTTATTTTTATGTTTTGTTTATTTTGTTGTTTATGTTGCACAATACAACTGGTTCCGACTGGACTGGTGTGCTGTTTCCTGGCTGCTGTGTGTAAGGAGGTGTCCGTCTACCCCAGGAGAGGGACCCCTACCCTGACTATATCACAAGATATATATATATATATATATATATCTCCTTACAATTCATATGGATGGTGATCAATTTGCACCTATAGAGGATGCTCAAAATGCATGTGGCTAAGGTGAGTCTACAGGTGATAAGGTCAATTGGTCAACAACACAATATCGGCAATTATGATGTCATCATTGTTAAAATGTCAACAGGCAACATTTCGGCATTATCAGAATGTTAACATGTTAAGTATCGACATTTTTAAAATTCCAACATTAGGGTCAGGCTGTGGATGGGAATTGGTATTTAATGCCGGCGGCTGAATAGCCGCCAGATCAAATACCGACAGCGGAACCACGACGGACCTAATTCCTGACTGGGGCTGGTAAGTAACCTAACCCTCCCCTCTCCTCCCCTAACTATAACTAGTTCAGACCCAAAACTGGAGCATGCCCACGTTGATCTCCAACAAAATGGCCGACACATTAGAATACTGAACATTTTTAAGGGAAGACAGCTTGCATTCATTGGGTAGCGAGGCCCACGGATCTTCCCATTTCTGTGGTCTTTCTCAGGAAAGCAAATAGTCAGTGATATTTATGTGGGGTCTTTGGTTAGATCAAACAGTCTCAACATTTATACATGCAAAATCAGGACAGTTGCAAGGTATGAATCATACTGGCCAACATTCTTAACTTAGGTCATGCACACTCCAATGGTTGGACATCGGGGCTGTCCTGTGGAAATCAGGGCTGTTTGCAGGTGTGCCTCGGACGTATTGATCACAATTTCAAGTTTTCTTCCTTACACTTCAACATACAGCTTTATTACACAACACCTGAGTGACAAGGCATTCAATTGAAATAACAGGGATGCTGAATACCACGTCTAAGTATAGATGGACTTGTTATACAACATCCTGTAATATCGGTTTCATAATCTAACAGATGATGCAACCTGTGAAATGTGATCAGCCGTTCCTTCTGCAGACAGAAAATTATGTTGTCCTCTTAAAGTTACATAATTACTTTATACTGTATATACAGTAATATATATATAAATATATATATATATATATATACTGTATATATATATATATATACACACAAATATATATTTATATACACACACACACACACACATATATATATATACACACACACACATATATATATATACACACACACACATATATATATATATATATATATATATATACACACACACACACACATATATATATACACACACACACACACATATATATATATATACACACACACACACATATATATATATATGCTGTATGTGTATGTTCCTGATGACGGGGCTGTGTCCCTGAAAACGTTTGAACCTTTTATATACACGGATTTTGCATCTATTGCTGTCTCTGAGTGCCCTTTACTTTGCTGGATTATATATATAAGGCGAGCTCAGGGAGGACAGAAACCTCCCGTGGAGCAGAAGGAATGATGTATGTATGATGTATGTATGATGTATGTATGATGTATGTATGATGTATGTATGATGTATGATGTATCATTTAGGCAAACTGCACACACTCCTTCAGATATTAATAAGGGGAGTGCCAGGCATATATAAATGTTGCAATATAGAAGAAATGGAGCCAGCACATCCAAAGTTCATGCAATAAAACATTTATCTGATTAGAAAATCTCCAGTAAACATAGATCCCATGAAGTGCAAGCAGAGGGATCTCAGGCAGCTAATTACATAGCGGCATGGCATAGGGCTAATACTTATCAGCATAGAGTCAGCAAGAAATAAGCGTCAGCATCAGATGATATAATGCCTTTCCCTCATCAGCCCGTCGGTCAGCTCCACAGCTGATTCTGTGTATGAATGTCACCATTATCAGGAGCATAACTGACCAAGTGTAGTGCAGCTCTACACATACCAGCCAGCTAAACTAGGTAAATACACTTCCCTGTATAAAAAAATGAAATCAGAAAAACGTGTTAGAGTCAACCGGAAGTCAACGCCGGTTACCACAGCAAACACCAGTCACAAAGAGCCGGAGGAGTCGCAGCGACCACCCAGGCACAGCCGGAAGCAGCCACGCGTCATCCCGGCAACCCAAAGAAGCAAATTGGCCACATGCAGGAAACCAGTGGAATACAATGGACCACAATGCAATGCAAATGGTTCAGGGGTCTATCTACTAAGCAGTGTTAGGAGACAAAGTGAAAGGAGATAAAGTGCCAGCCAATCAGCTCCCAACTCTCATTTTTCAAACACAGCCTGTGAGAGGACATTTGGGAGCTGATTGGCTGGTACCTTATCTCCTTTCACTTTGTCTCCTAACACTGCTTAGTAAATAGACCCCTCAACGTTGTAATATTAACCAAAATAAAGTATACATATATAGCGGTGGATTAACAACCATGCCAGGATCAAGTCCTGGCACTACTTAGTTGAAATAACCACCCAACTCCTTATAAAGGTAAAACAAAGAACTAAATTCAGCGTCCATATCTTAATCAAATAACAGAAGAATTATAGCTGTACAGCAGCTGCATAATATGTAATCTAAACACAATATTAGTATCAAAACAGACATATGGGATAAGAAGCTTCTAATCTAAATGACAAGATTGTTGTTGCTGGCTGGTACACAAGGTCACACTCTAATCAAAGTGACATAAAAAATACACATACTGTAAGTGTACCAATCAATAGCACAACAAGGATAATTGTAAAATAAAAACACAAGATACAACACCACCATCAGATTAACGAATTAAAGAGAGCAACTAAATGACTGTTCTTCATTTAAACCATTAGGTGATAATGTATTTAATCAATGTATCAAAAAGCACTCTCTCTGTAATAATCATTCACCGCGGTCACCTCACCTTCTCAGGGGCGCAATATGGTCCAGTGGCAGAAAGCGAAAAATCTTTAAGAGTATGTTTACAAGATGCAAAATATCTGACAGCAGTCCACTGTAAATATATAATATCTATGTATATATACCTACAGTTTTGCTGTACATTTTCAGCCCAGAGGTGTCACTAGGGTTGGTGTCACCTGGTGCTATAACTCATGGTGACACCATCCCCCTCCACCCAAAAAAATAAAAAAATCAAGGTGCGCAGCTCCACGCTCTCTCCCCCTTACCCGTCACGCGGACCAGTACTCACACTGCAGTGCTCCATCAGTCGTTCCCCCCACAGGGTAAAAAACACATTGCTCCCCAATAGAGATAAATAACACTGTCGGAGTTGTGATTGAGGCGCGTGGGATATATCCAGTCTCTGAAATTATTTGAAAGTTTACTGAGCATTCCTGGGGGTGACAGGGAGGCATGCACGGAGATGGTGCCGGTCACATAGGAAGCCATAATCAGACAGAGAACCTGCACCAGGCATAGGGCTGGTGCTACCTATGGTGACGTATGATGAAAGAAATATCAAGTGTCTTATGATTCTGTGTCATGTGCTGCCCCTACAGCCATGAAACCCCTGGATCAGCACATCTGACGGCCGCAACTCATGGTCAACCTACACCGGATTCCTTCACGAGGACCTCTGGTGCAAATCAAAGTGGCCGCAACCTGTGTCCCAAAGCATCCTGCAGCAATCACTAGAGTTCCAGAGAATCACCACCCCTGCCCCAAACCCATCATTGCATCCAGCTCTGATGAGTCGGGCACCGCCCAGAATTGTGAAAAGGTCGTCAGTATGTTCTGGAACTACATGATGATTGACAGATCCAGCAACTATTTCTAGCACGAGTACAGGGACTGTCAGTCATGCAGGTGTGAGGGAGATTTGTTCCAGCATGGTGCAGGGTGCCTCGGTTAGAGGGCATTCAGAACAAGGTCAGTTGCAGAGGATAATGTGAATAAAAAGTTATTTTTGTAAGTGAGGGAGAATAGACACTTAATAAAACTCAATAGAGATTTTGGGGTATATTTACTAAGCCTTGGACAGAGATAAAGTACCAGCCAATCAGCTCCTTACTGCCATGTTACAGGCTGTGTTTGAAAAATAACAGTTAGTAGCTGATTGGCTGGTACTTTATATCCGTTCATTATATCTGCATCCAAGGCTTAGTAAATAGACCCAATGTATTTTGTGAGCTATTATATAAACCTGTTTTGGGTGCCAACCTGCTATTGCAGCACTGCTGAACAATAACCATTGGCCAGGACCGCAACCATGGGGAGCAGCTGGAGGTGTACGTGCACCGGGTATGCTGCTGCACCCGCCGCCAGTGTCCTCCAGCCCGGCACCGCAGGGGGACTCCAGGCCGGATGCCCGCTGAGATTTTATTACCAGCAGGAGCCCAGCTCCTTCCCAGCAGTGCCACGGTAGCTGGAGGCTGGAGTTCTCTCCTGAACTCCAGCTTCCGGCTCTCCCCATGAGTGCTACGGGAGAGACGTCATGATATCTCTCCCATAGTTCCGAGGAGCAGCCGGGCGGAGCGGACGGCGGGGTTTAAGGTAAGTATTGTTTTGTAAGCAGCACTACAGGGGCATTACTATGGGAGCATTACCATATGGGCACTACTACAGGGACATTACTATATGGGCACTACTACAGGGACATTACCATATGGGCACTACTACAGGGACATTACTATATGGGCACTACTACAGGGACATTACTATGGGGTCATTACTATATGGGTACTACTACAGGGACATTACTATGGGGTCATTACTATATGGGCACTACTACAGGGACATTACTATGGGAGCATTACCATATGGGCACTACTACAGGGGCATTACTATGGGGTCATTACTATATGGGCACTACTACAGGGACATTACTATGGGAGCATTACCATATGGGCACTACTATAGGGACATTACTATGGGAGCATTACCATATGGGCACTACTACAGTGACATTACTATATGGGCACTACTACAGGGACATTACTATGGGGTCATTACCATATGGGCACTACTACAGGGGCATTACTATGGGGGCATTACCATATGGGCACTACTACAGGGACATTACTATGGGGTCATTACCATATGGGCACTACTACAGGGGCATTACCATATGGGTACTACTACAGGGACATTACTATGGGGTCATTACCATATGGGCACTACTACAGGGACATTAGTATGGGGGCATTACTATATGGGCACTACTACAGGGACATTACTATGGGAGCATTACCATATGGGCACTACTACAGGGGCATTACTATGGGGTCATTACTATATGGGCACTACTACAGGGACATTACTATGGGAGCATTACCATATGGGCACTACTACAGGGGCATTACTATGGGGTCATTACTATATGGGCACTACTACAGGGACATTACTATGGGAGCATTACCATATGGGCACTACTACAGGGACATTACTATGGGAGCATTACCATATGGGCACTACTACAGTGACATTACTATATGGGCACTACTACAGGGACATTACTATGGGGTCATTACCATATGGGCACTACTACAGGGGCATTACTATGGGGGCATTACCATATGGGCACTACTACAGGGACATTACTATGGGGTCATTACCATATGGGCACTACTACAGGGGCATTACCATATGGGCACTACTACAGGGACATTACTATGGGGTCATTACCATATGGGCACTACTACAGGGACATTACTATGGGGGGCATTACCAAATGGGCACTACTACAGGGGCATTAGTATGGGGGCATTACTATATGGGCACTAGTACAGGGGCATTTACATATGGGCACTACTACAGGGGCATTACTATATGGGCACTACTACAGGGGCATTACTATGGCTATTGGGACATTACTATATGGGCACTACTACAAGGGCATTAGTATGGGGGCATTACCATATGGG
This sequence comes from Taudactylus pleione, assembly GCA_031769625.1. Taxonomy (NCBI): domain Eukaryota; kingdom Metazoa; phylum Chordata; class Amphibia; order Anura; family Myobatrachidae; genus Taudactylus; species Taudactylus pleione. The sequence goes on along the minus strand of JAUIMM010000694.1, from coordinate 4,118,304 downwards.
TACTACTACAGGGACATTACTATGGGGTCATTACCATATGGGCACTACTACAGGGACATTAGTATGGGGGCATTACTATATGGGCACTACTACAGGGACATTACTATGGGAGCATTACCATATGGGCACTACTACAGGGGAATTACTATGGGGTCATTACTATATGGGCACTACTACAGGGACATTACTATGGGAGCATTACCATATGGGCACTACTACAGGGGCATTACTATGGGGTCATTTCTATATGGGCACTACTACAGGGACATTACTATGGGAGCATTACCATATGGGCACTACTACAGGGACATTACTATGGGAGCATTACCATATGGGCACTACTAAAGTGACATTACTATATGGGCACTACTACAGGGACATTACTATGGGGTCATTACCATATGGGCACTACTACAGGGGCATTACTATGGGGGCATTACCATATGGGCACTACTACAGGGACATTACTATGGGGTCATTACCATATGGGCACTACTACAGGGGCATTACCATATGGGCACTACTACAGGGACATTACTATGGGGTCATTACCATATGGGCACTACTACAGGGACATTACTATGGGGGGCATTACCAAATGGGCACTACTACAGGGGCATTAGTATGGGGGCATTACTATATGGGCACTACTACTGGGGCATTTACATATGGGCACTACTACAGGGGCATTACTATATGGGCACTACTACAGGGGCATTACTATGGCTATTGGGACATTACTATATGGGCACTACTACAAGGGCATTAGTATGGGGGCATTACCATATGGGCACTACTACAGGGGCATTACCTCAGGGGCCATTACTATAGGTGCACTGCTGCAGTGAACATTATTATGGGGGAATTACCAGGGTGGGCACCAAATTACTGTCTTGCCCCAGGTGACAAAAATCCTAGTTTCGGCCCTGCATTTGGCTACTGTCAGAAGCTATCATTAACCAGTATTGCTAGTTTTTATTTTTTTTTGTTAATATCTGCTTCAATAGATTATACCATAAGGGTATATTTACTAGTGCGGGTATTTAGAAGTGCAGATGTTGCCCATAGCAACCAATCAGATTCTACTTATCATTTATCTAGCACCTTCTAGAAGATAATAGCCAGAATCCACTTCTAAAAACCTGCATTTTAGTAAATGTACCCCTAAGTCTTTATATGCAGTGTGCGGCCATGTCCTGGGTAGTCCATCCCACATCTGTAGTCAGTGTAGTCAGTGTAGTCAGTGTAGTCAGTGGCATAGACTGGTAACTGGTAGTAATAGTAATAGAGAGTCTTATTAACAACCGTGTACTGTATATCATCTGTTCTTATCCAATTTTCTATGCTAACTGTTCCTTCCAAATGTCACCGGAATATTGCCCCAAATTATAACGATGTACTTTCCCTGTCTGCCATACGTACAGTCACATTAGATTGTATACTGAAATACAAATAAATATCATTAATACAACTATTGGAGAAACATTCTGTTTATTTCAGTGATTTTCGTGCAACTCCCAATTACAAATAAAAAATTCTGCGTGATTGGCCGAAACGTTTGCCTGGTAAATATCATGAATGAGACGGTCGTATATGAAAGAACAGTATATTAAAGTGCGAGAAACTTTGCCAATTGTATCTGATTATTTGCAAACTCTGCATTTTAAAAGAGCGCAGAGAGGGTGAAAGAGACGGCAGAACAGTTTTGTAGAGACCATTAACCTAAATACTTTTAAATAGCATCATTTGCGCTACTCAGAGTGAGATATGTCTGCAAAGTAAAGTCATTAAAATAAGTATACATTAGAGATACATTTGTAGGAATTGTTTTTTTTGTTGCTTATTTGATTTCACATATATACATACATACCTTTGTGAGAGATAACCCGAATTATACAGGCCCCCAATGGATTTCTATCCCCGCCTGTTTGAACTTACACTCAAACTGAATAATTTTTTATTCGATGGAAAGATCTAAAGACAATTATCGGGCTGTGCTATGGGGTCCTGCGTGGCCCCTAACATTGCCAATATATACATGTTTATGATTGAAAAATTATTCTTTTTTTCGGATCCTTCCATTTTCCAACATATAGGGCCGTATTCAATTAGCAGCGAAAAAATGTTTTCAGCGATAAAGTATCACGAGTGACAACATTTCGCCATGCGAAAAGTTTCCTCCGTATTCAATTCCGGAGACTAAATGTATAATATATGTTGCAGTAAATTATACAACATCATGTATCACTCATCATTCTGAATTCTTGGGAATTTCTCATTAGTTATCGCTCATCCTTCATCACTTGTCATGTACCATTAATCGTCACTTGTCTTGTCACGCACTAGTACGCATTTCTTGTCCCTCATTGCTGGTCACTTATTGCTCATCAAAGACCTCATGCAAATGTGAAATGGGGCCAGAGAAAAAAGTCACATTTTGCGACCTATTCTTAGTTACCCCAAGATGCGAAATGCAGAAAACTCTGCACAGGCAGCAAATGCGGCTCCCCCCCATATAAGTACCAAGAGCCGATATGCCAGGAATACGATTGGAGGTGTGGCTTGACTGCGAGGGCAAAAAAGTTAACAAACACAGTACAGAACTGATACATAGGGGCTGATTCAGCAAGGATCGCAATTGCAAAGCTGCACGCAGGCTATAGATATATGATGTAGGCACGCAGGCTATAGATATATGATGTATGCACGCTGGCTATAGATATATGATGTATACACGCAGGCTATAGATATATGATGTATGCACGCAGGCTATAGCTATATGATGTATACACGCAGGCTATAGATATATGATGTATACACGCAGGCTATAGATATATGATGTATGCATGCAGGCTATAGATATATGATGTAGGCACGCAGGCTATAGATATATGATGTATACACACAGGCTATAGATATATGATGTATGCATGCAGGCTATAGATATATGATGTATGCACGCAGGCTATAGATATATGATGTGTACACGCAGGCTTTAGAATAGATATAGGATGTATACACGTAGGCTATAGATATATGATGTATACACGCAGGCTATAGATATATGATGTATACACGCAGGCTATAGATATATGATGTATGCACGCAGGATACAGATATATGATGTATACATGCAGGCTATAGATATATGATGTATGCACACAGGCTATAGATATATGATGTATGCACGCAGGCTATAGATATATGATGTGTACACGCAGGCTTTAGAATAGATATAGGATGTATACACGTAGGCTATAGATATATGATGTATACACGCAGGCTATAGATATATGATGTATACACGCAGGCTATAGATATATGATGTATGCACGCAGGATACAGATATATGATGTATACATGCAGGCTATAGATATATGATGTATACACGCAGGCTTTAGATATAGCATGTATACACATAGGCTATAGATATATAATGTATACACGCAGGCTATAGATATATGATGTAGGCACGCAGGCTATAGATATATGATGTATGCATGCAGGCTTTAGATATATGATGTATGCACGCAGGCTATAGATATATGATGTATGCATGCAGGCTATAGATATATGATGTATACACGCAGGCGATATATATATGATGTATGCATGCAGGCTATAGATATATAATGTATACACGCAGGCTGTAAAATTAATGATTTAGTGCACGCAGGCATGCGATCCTTGCAATAATGCAAATGCAGCAGGAGATGTATGACACCTCCGGCTGCATTTGCAATCCCAGCACTGTGATGCAGGTCACAGGCTGGGATAACCATCGCAACCATCGGTGGCCGGTGGTCGCAATGGTGGATGGCACCGGACAGCTAAGAAAGCCTCAGCTTACTCAGGCTGGCTGGCTTGTGAGCCAAGAAGACTGACATAGTCCACACAGTCCTGGGCTGGCTTCTCCTGGAAAACGGGGTGGAAACACCCCATTTCCGGGTACACCGGCTGCCCCCACACTGCCCCTTAAATCAGTGGCGTAACTAGGGTATTTGGAGTCCAGGGCAAATTTGAAAAGGGAGCCCCCCCCCCATGTGCGCGCGACAAAAAATGGGCGTGGTCACTTAAAAATGGGGCGTGTCAACATCACACCCCTTTATTTTCAAACTGAACATTCCTATCCATATGCACCTTAACCCCAGTAGTACCCCTTATACAGTACCCCCAGTATGCAGTTGTGGTCCCTCTCATGCAGGCCCATAGTAGTGCCCCTTATACAGTATCCCCAGTAGTGGTCCCTCTTATACAGCCCCCAATTAGTTCCCCTTACTCAGTACCCCCAGTAGTGGCCCCCCCAAATGCAGTGCCCCACGTAGTGTTCCCCCTTATGTAGTGCCCCCAGTAGCAGTCCCCACAATGCAGTGCGCCCAGTAGCGGTATCCCTTATGCAGTGCCCTTTTATATAGTACCCCCAGCAGTAGTCCCCCCCATGCAGTTTTTCCAGTAGTGGTCCCCTTATGCAGGCACCCTGTAGTGATCCCTCCTATCTAGTGCCCCCTGTAGTGGTCCCCGCAGTGCCCCTAGCAGTAAGCCCCTTATATAGTGCCCCCAGCCGTAGTGTCCCCCCCTCCCATGCAGTGCCCCCAGTAGTGGTCCCCCTGATGTAGGCTCCCAGTAGTGATCCCCCCTATCCAGTGGTCCCTGTAGTGGCCCTTCCTATTATTGCCCCCAGTAGTGGTCCCCCAAGTGCAGTGCCTCTAGTAATACTAGGCCCCTTTTAGAATGCCCCAGTGGTAGTCCCCCCCCAAGTAGTAGTCCCCAGTAGAGTAGCCCCCCCCCAGTATAGGTCCTCCCAATGGCACCCCCAGTATAGGTCCCCCCCAGTAGTAGCCAACCCCTCCCCCGTTGAGCAGATAGGTTTAAAAATAAACACGGCGATGCGTGTGTTATGCACAGCCTGAGCCCGCCTCCTGGCGCTATTGGGCAAGCGTTCAGGGGGAGGGAACGGGCTCAGGCGTGCAGCACAGGACCGGTGCTGGAAGCCTAGCGCCGGTCCTGTGCAAATGTGTAGCGCTGACCGCACTCATTGCGGTCGGCGCTACACTGGCTATCTAGGGCGGGCGGGCCGGTACCGTGGCCGGCGGCGCCCCCCCGCACCGCCGGTCCAACGGCGCCCAGGGCACGAACCCCGCTCGCCCTGCCCTAGTTACGCCACTGCCTTAAATGCCTCTGTCTGTTCAATCAGGTAGAGGCATTGAAGGGCTTGCGTGCGATTGAGCAGGACCCATCAGGCACACTCATATAATCGGGAATATACGTTCAGCAGTGCACTGCTGAACGTATATTCCCGATTATATGCACTGCTGAATCAAACCCATAATACGATAAATGTCAGTGATGTGTAGCTAAGAAATACCCAAGTTGCTAGGAGCCTGTGTAATGCAAATCAAACACAGATACTGTATGAAATTTTATCTTTGTTGAAGATCATATGCCCATCCTATTCTGAGTCCAGCTTATTGCCAGAACAACACTGAGAACAGTGCCCTGGATCTGTATCTGATTCAGCTTCCAGTATCCTGCGCTTTCAAGTGCATATACATCTTCTAGTGCAAACTGACTCTAACCCCAGCTACCTGTGTATAAGTGCTTGTGGCCTCGCGGCCCGAACCCCCCCCCCCACACTGCTATAATTATTTATAAATCTTTACTAATAATAAAGTATAATCTAACAGTATCAAATTGACGGCTCCATGTTATTAGGAATCCTGGGAGGCATGTAATGTACAGCTCCGCTTAGATAGGTGAAATAATGTCTATTTCCAGGTAAGTAAAGCCAGGTTATTGTCGGAGGAGGCTGCGTCCAGGGAGAAACAGTGTATGAGCGGCTCACCAATGTGTTTGAATGAGTCCCAATGTGTCCTGGAAGGTGGTGGTGTTCAGCAGCTGGGACGTGGATTTCAGCGACCCCGGAGGACGTTTGCTGGTAGTCGGAGTAGAGGCTGGGATTGAGACGCGGCTGAAGCACCTTTATTGCATCATCAGGTGAGCCGCTCAAACACTGTTTCTCTGTGGACGCAGCCTCCTCCGGCAATTACCTGTCACTGAGGGGGAGCCAGCACTTTGGTGTCACCCCTTGGCTGGCGACACCCTTGTGCGGTCCGCGCCCCCCTTGGGACGCCAGTGCCTGCATCCATTCTGCCTGCATTCAACCCAAGCATCTACCGTCTGGGCTGTTTTGCACTCTGCACCTATTTCAGCCAGTGTACCACTACATGCTGGTGCATACATCCAGATGTGTCCACGTATATATCTTACTTCCTTGCGTGTTAAACAGCCCTTCTAGTCGCGCCATGCCGTGGAATGACTCGGTATCGCTGAGCATCTTTACGTGTGACTTTTTACCTTCAAATGTGTCTTATTCACAGAGTGATGTGAATAGGACACACCAGCAGCTTCTGCTGATTAAAATGATATGCGGCATGCCTGATGTATATTCTGTGGGTGTATCAGCATGTGAAATGCTACGTTACAGCTGACCCTGACACTGTAACGTAGCATTTTGCTTGCAGATACACCCGCAGTCACACACAGAATATAGGCATGCCACATATCATTTTATACAGTATGTGGTAGCTGGTGTTAGAGTCAGTAGTCACTAGAATGCAGGACACTGGAAGCTGAGTCAGATGTAGATGTACTTATTACGGGCAGGACACTGGAAGCTGAGTCAGATGTAGATGTACTTATTACGGGCAGGACACTGGAAGCTGAGTCAGATGTAGATGTACTTATTACGGGCAGGACACTGGAAGCTGAGTCAGATGTAGATGTACTTATTACGAGCAGGACACTGGAAGCTGAGTCAGATGTAGATGTACTTATTACGGGCAGGACACTGGAAGCTGAGTCAGAAGTAGATGTACTTATTACGGGCAGGACACTGGAAGCTGAGTCAGATGTAGATGTACTTATTACGGGCAGGACACTGGAAGCTGAGTCAGATGTAGATGTACTTATTACGGGCAGGACACTGGAAGCTGAGTCAGATGTAGATGTACTTATTACGGGCAGGACACTGGAAGCTGAGTCAGATGTAGATGTACTTATTACAGGCAGGACACTGGAAGCTGAGTCAGAAGTAGATGTACTTATTACGGGCAGGACACTGGAAGCTGAGTCAGATGTAGATGTACTTATTACGGGCAGGACACTGGAAGCTGAGTCAGATGTAGATGTACTTATTACGGGCAGGACACTGGAAGCTGAGTCAGATGTAGATGTAGTTATTACGGGCAGGACACTGGAAGCTGAGTCAGAAGTAGATGTACTTATTACGGGCAGGACACTGGAAGCTGAGTCAGAAGTAGATGTACTTATTACGGGCAGGACACTGGAAGCTGAGTCAGAAGTAGATGTACTTATTACGGGCAGGACACTGGAAGCTGAGTCAGAAGTAGATGTACATATTACGGGCAGGACACTGGAAGCTGAGTCAGATGTAGATGCACTTATTACGGGCAGGACACTGGAAGCTGAGTCAGATGTAGATGCACTTATTACGGGCAGGACACTGGAAGCTGAGTCAGATGTAGATGCACTTATTACGGGCAGGACACTGGAAGCTGAGTCAGAAGTAGATGTACTTATTACGGGCAGGACACTGGAAGCTGAGTCAGATGTAGATGTACTTATTACGGGCAGGACACTGGAAGCTGAGTCAGATGTAGATGTACTTATTACGGGCAGGACACTGGAAGCTGAGTCAGATGTAGATGTACTTATTACGGGCAGGACACTGGAAGCTGAGTCAGATGTAGATGCACTTTTTATGGGCAGGACACTGGAAGCTGAGTCAGATGTAGATGTACTTATTACGGGCAGGACACTGGAAGCTGAGTCAGATGTAGATGCACTTATTACGGGCAGGACACTGGAAGCTGGATCAGATGCAGATGTACTTATTACGGGCAGGACACTGGAAGCTGAGTCAGATGTAGATGTACTTATTAGGGGCAGGACACTGGAAGCTGGATCAGATTCAGATACTGAATGTAATTGAAGGTAAAAAGTTGCACGTAAAGAAGCTCGGGGCTTTCGTGTAGCACGGCGATTACGCGTTTTGTTTCACACAACTTTGTAGCACACAGAGGTAAGATGTATGTGGAGCTGGTGCATTTGGGCCCAACTAGCATTATAACCATGGCACTCGCACCCAATCGGAGCAACAATTGAAAAGCTGCATTGGGTACCCATTACTAAAGGGTGTCCAAAAAACAATTGAATTCCCCCCTCAGATGGAAAGAAAACAGGACACAGTGGATATACAGTAATGCCATGTACTTGCACTGAGATGGACACAGTGGACTCACACCTACATGGAGGTGACCACAGAGCACATTGGACAGTTCCACCTACTCACACTCAGATGGACATAGTGGACAATTCTACCTACTCACACTCAGATGGACACAGTGGACAATTCTACCTACTCACACTCAGATGGGCACAGTGGACAGTTCCATTACTCAGTTGGAGACGATAACTGCAAACAGTGGACAGTTCCATTTCAAAACACTTAGATTGACACAGTGGACAGTTACACCTACAGTACTCACACTCAGAGATGTTCACAAGACACAGTGGACAGTTCCACCTACTCACACTCAGAAGAAGATGTTCGCAAGACACAGAGGATAATTTCATCATAGATGTTTTGGGGGATGACAGCAAGTACTGCAAACTACTCTTACACCCCTTTTAGACCGATGACCCGGAAAATACATGGGTCTATCAACCCGTGAATTTGCAGAGTCTCAGTCCCCGACCCTGGTACAGAGCAGGGTCATGGACCCAGAACTTCATCCTGGGTCATTTGCGTTCACACATAGCTAAAACCCAGGTCTTTGCAAACACTAGTGTGAAAGGGGTAACAGTTATATTGAGAGGAGCTGAGCTGAGCCTGTTCTCCATGAAAACACTGGAGAGAGAGCTTTTCTAAGCTACATAAACAGAGTAAACCCCCGTAGTCTAATTAGTAAAACTGCCAATACTTAAAGTAGCAAAGAATTATAGGACCAATATACTCCCAGCTATCTCTCTTCTGCTGACTTTTATACAGTAGACGTGTTAAAATATCAGAACTTGAAATAACTAACGACTTCAGTATTCCTGACACCTAACTGAGAGGTTTTTTTTATTCATTCTGCGTTACAGATCACTATAGCAAAACAGACATTTAATATTTGGCACAGAAACTTAGCAAAGTACTCACAGCAATTCTAAAGAGCAATCTTTCATATTTTAATACATGTGGAAGTGGTGGGAAACCCAAGTTAGACACAATGTCAGACATCTTATATCCTGTCATTGTATAGGAGCTGGGAAGACGTGAACTATGTAATTATGAAAATAAAGCATTTTTTTCAATTGCGGTGACAATTTCATGCTATTAGAGATCTGCGGTTCAATTTCCCAGAAGTCCAAATCCAACCGAATTACGCGAATCCGGACAGATCCAAGTCGCTGTTCTGGTCTTCCCGCAGTTCGGAATTCGGATTTTAAATTCGAATTTCGGTTTTTGGATTGTAAGAATTTCATGATGTTAGCTGATTTAAAAACTTTTTTAAAAAGAACCCAGATCCAAAACCAAAACACAAAGATGAATCCAGATCTAAAACCAAAACACAAAGATGAATCAAGATCTAAAACCAAAACACAAAGATGAATCCAGATCTAAAACCAAAACACAAAGATGAATCCAGATCTAAAACCAAAACACAAAGATGAATCCAGATCTAAAACCAAAACACAAAGATGAATCCAGATCCAAAACCAAAACACAAAGATGAATCCAGATCTAAAACCAAAACCCAAAGATGAATCCAGATCTAAAACCAAAACCCAAAGATGAATCCAGATCTAAAACCAAAACACAAAGATGCATCCAGATCTAAAACTAAAACACAAAGATGAATCAAGATCAAAAACCAAAACCCAAAGATGAATCCAGATCTAAAACCAAAACACAAAGATGAATCCAGATCTAAAACCAAAACACAAAGATGAATCCAGATCTAAAACCAAAACACAAAGATGCATCCAGATCTAAAACTAAAACACAAAGATGAATCCAGATCTAAAACCAAAACCCAAAGATGAATCCAGATCTAAAACCAAAACCCAAAGATGAATCCAGATCTAAAACCAAAACACAAAGATGAATCCAGATCTAAAACCAAAACACAAAGATGAATCCAGATCTAAAACCAAAACCCAAAGATGAATCCAGATCTAAAACCAAAACCCAAAGATGAATCCAGATCTAAAACCAAAACACAAAGATGCATCCAGATCTAAAACTAAAACACAAAGATGAATCCAGATCTAAAACCAAAACCCAAAGATGAATCCAGATCTAAAACCAAAACACAAAGATGAATCCAGATCTAAAACCAAAACACAAAGATGAATCCAGATCTAAAACCAACACGCAAAGATGAATCCAGATCTAAAACCAAAACACAAAGATGCATCCAGATCTAAAACTAAAACACAAAGATGAATCCAGATCTAAAACCAAAACCCAAAGATGAATCCAGATCTAAAACCAAAACCCAAAGATGAATCCAGATCTAAAACCAAAACACAAAGATGAATCCAGATCTAAAACCAAAACACAAAGATGAATCCAGATCTAAAACCAAAACACAAAGATGAATCCAGATCTAAAACCAATACCAAAACATGAAGATGAACCCAGACCCAAAACGCACATCACTAATTATAATACATATCCCAGCCTCTCGCCCTGTGATATATGTTCCCAAAGGGCATCTCATAGCTATAGTCAGTTCTATAAATACAGATGATTCCACACACATCTATACTCACACCAAATTTCCCCATCTGCTGCGCCACGGGCTTTGTGACCTAGAGCCGCCATGTGACTTTTTCTTAAAATATACAACTGCGACTTTCTGCCAATCCCTTTGCGACAAAAAAATACTAATCCCAAGTACTTTACACACTATGATATCGGACTGGAACCGATGGTGTAGGATATCAGACTGGAACCGATGGTGTAGTAAATCAGACTGGAACCGATGGTGTAGGATATCAGACTGGTTTCAGGAGCCAGTAGTGCAGCTACAGTAGGTGGCATTTGGCACTTAGGGCCTGATTCAGAGCCGGACACTCTGACAAAAGCGCTCGCTCTGAATCAGGGCCCTCCTACCTAACATTGGAGCAGCCTTTTGGACGCTCGCATAGCTGTGGGTTACCACCCACAGCTTATGCAAGCATCCATGATGATGGTCGCGATGGTCAAGACCATCGCGACCATCGGGCTTGCGACGAGACCCTGCGGTAGGGTCTCGCTGCTGCAAGCCCAGGAGTGATTTTGGCTCTATCAGAGCCAAAAGCACTCCCACTGACATCACTAGTGATGTCAGTGAGGCCGGACCCAGAGAGTAGGCGTTCCCATGGAAACGCCTCCGTCTGGCAGCCACTCCCCCGGCACGCCCACCAAAGGGGGCGTGCTGTCACTCACCATCGACAGCACGCCCTCTTTGGTGCGAGACGCCGAGCGACGGCTACCCCGTTGCTCGCCGGGTCTCGCGCATGCGCACGACGGAGCTCCCTCCGTCGTGCGCATGCGCATTTGGGTATCATCGACCTGCTTGCGAGCGTCCTGCGCTCGCGAGCGGGTCTGGATGAGACCCTTAGAGCAATAGAGCAAGGTAAAATGCAGGATCTCACTGGAGCGGTCTAAGCTGGGCTAAACAAAATATGTGAAGGAACCCCTGCGCTAATTAATATGCTTAAGGGTTGATATGGATGAACTGACAATCACCATACTGCTATAATTGTTTATAAATCTTTACTAATAATAAAATATGATGTAACAGTATCAAATTGACGTCTCCATGTTATTAGGAATCCTGGGAGGCATGTAATGTACAGCTCCGTTTAGATAGATGAAATAATGTCTATTTCCAGATAAGTAAAGCCAGGTTATTGTCGGAGGAGGCTGCGTCCAGGGAGAAACAGTGTATGAGCGGCTCACCAATGTGTTTGAATGAGTCCCAATGGGTCCTGGAAGGTGGTGGTGTTCAGCAGCTGGGACGTGGATTTCAGCGACCCCGAAGGACGTTTGCTGGCAGTCGGAGTAGAGGCTGGGATTGAGACGCGGCTGAAGCACCTTTATTGCATCATCAGGTGAGCCGCTCACACACTGTCTCTCCGTGGAAATAGACATTATTTCATCTATCTAAACGGAGCTGTACATTAGATGCCTCCCAGGATTCCTAATAACATGGAGCCGCCTGTCGGATATTACATAGGATCAGCGCTTTGGTGAGAGTATTGCAACGTATTACATAGGATCAGTGCTTTGGTGAGAGCATTGCAGCGTATAACATAGGATCAGCGCTTTGGTGAGAGCATTGCAGCGTATTACATAGGATCAGCGCTGTGGTGAGAGCATTGCAGCGTATTACATAGGATCAGCGCTTTGGTGAGAGCATTGCAGCGTATTATATAGGATCAGCGCTGTGGTGAGAGCATTGCAGCGTATTACATAGGATCAGGGCTTTGGTGAGAGCATTGCAGCGTATTACATAGGATCAGCGCTTTGGTGAGAGCATTGCAGCGTATTACATAGGATCAGCGCTTTGGTGAGAGCATTGCAGCGTATTACATAGGATCAGGGCTTTGGTGAGAGCATTGCAGCGTATTACATAGGATCAGCGCTTTGGTGAGAGAATTGCAGCGTATTACATAGGATCAGCGCTTTGGTGAGAGCATTGCAGCGTAATACATAGGATCAGCGCTTTGGTGAGAGCATTGCAGCGTATTACATAGGATCAGCGCTTTGGTGAGAGCATTGCAGCGTATTACATAGGATCAGCGCTTTGGTGAGAGCATTGCAGCGTATTACATAGGATCAGCGCTTTGGTGAGAGCATTGCAGCGTATTACATAGGATCAGCGCTTTGGTGAGAGCATTGCAGCGTATTACATAGGATCAGGGCTTTGGTGAGAGCATTGCAGCGTATTACATAGGATCAGCGCTTTGGTGAGAGAATTGCAGCGTATTACATAGGATCAGCGCTTTGGTGAGAGCATTGCAGCGTAATACATAGGATCAGCGCTTTGGTGAGAGCATTGCAGCGTATTACATAGGATCAGCGCTTTGGTGAGAGCATTGCAGCGTATTACATAGGATCAGCGCTTTGGTGAGAGCATTGCAGCGTATTACATAGGATCAGCGCTTTGGTGAGAGCATTGCAGCGTATTACATAGGATCAGCGTTTTGGTGAGAGCATTGCAGCGTATTACATAGGATCAGCGCTTTGGTGAGAGCATTGCAGCGTATTACATAGGATCAGCGCTCTGGTGAGAGCATTGCAGCGTATTACATAGGATCAGCGCTCTGGTGAGAGCATTGCAGCGTATTACATAGGATCAGGGCTTTGGTGAGAGCATTGCAGCGTATTACATAGGATCAGCACTTTGGTGAGAGCATTGCAGCGTATTACATAGGATCAGCGCTTTGGTGAGAGCATTGAAGCGTATTACATAGGATCAGCGCTTTGGTGAGAGCATTTAGCGTATTACATAGGATCAGCGCTCTGGTGAGAGCATTGCAGCGTATTACATAGGATCAGCGCTCTGGTGAGAGCATTGCAGCGTATTACATAGGATCAGCGCTCTGGTGAGAGCATTGCAGCGTATTACATAGGATCAGCGCTTTGGTGAGAGCATTGCAGCGTATTACATAGGATCAGCGCTTTGGTGAGAGCATTGCAGCGTATTACATAGGATCAGCGCTTTGGTGAGAGCATTGCAGCGTATTACATAGGATCAGCACTTTGGTGAGAGCATTGCAGCGTATTACATAGGATCAGCGTTTTGGTGAGAGCATTGCAGCGTATTACATAGGATCAGCGCTTTGGTGAGAGCATTGCAGCGTATTACATAGGATCAGCGCTTTGGTGAGAGCATTGCAGCGTATTACATAGGATCAGCGCTTTGGTGAGAGCATTGCAGCGTATTACATAGGATCAGCGCTTTGGTGAGAGCATTGCAGCGTATTACATAGGATCAGCGCTCTGGTGAGAGCATTGCAGCGTATTACATAGGATCAGCGCTTTGGTGAGAGCATTGCAGCGTATTACATAGGATCAGCGCTTTGGTGAGAGCATTGCAGCGTATTACATAGGATCAGCGCTTTGGTGAGAGCATTGCAGCGGGATCACACGTTTAGTGTGAAACATTCCAATATTTTCCCTGTGAACTGGTTGATTGATTTTTGCTTTTTGTTTTTTATCTCTTATATTGAGACTATCTATGTGAGACATTTAATATAAGACACCTATTGCATATTGTATGCTTGTTTATGTTTTGGATTCACCTCTCTCAGCTATACATTTTTTGTGATAGTGTATCTATGAATTGGATCACTATATTATGGTGACTTTTATATTGTATATTGACCGGTCAATTTGATATTGTTACATTATATTTTATTATTAGTAAAGATTTATAAATAATTATAGCAGCGTGGTGATTGTCAGTTCATCCATATCAACCCTTAAGCATATTAATTAGCCCAGGGGTTCATTCACATATTTTGTTTGTCCAACACACCCGATTCACATGTGTATAACTGTGTTACCACTAGCACATTTCTTATCTCTGCTGCTTTATACATCGAGTTTTGCTACACACAGGTAATTTGAGTTTATATATTTAAATTTAGTCAAATTAGCGCTGGATGGTTGTTTTTAGTTAGGCTGGGCTAAAGACAACATTGCACTGGCAACGTTTTAATGCAAGAACTCTAAACCGGTGGTTAAATGAGCCAATTTGAGCCCTATTTAAAGAAGGAGGAGATGCTATACTCTAAACACACCCCTCTGAAGAAATCCCTTGTAGAAGAACACGTTAGGGAGGTTATCACGACCCGCCCTAGACCACACAACCGGCTAGTAATCATTGTGCTCTGATTGGCTGCCTGCCGCCTACCACATGCCAATGTCTATAAGGATCTTTGGTTCAGCACCACGGCACCTCCAAACCGGGCACTGCCGCGCACTACTTGTCGCTGTCTACACAGCACCTCCAGACCGGGCACTGCCGCCCATCACCTGCCGCTGTCTACACAATACCTCCAGACCGGGCACTGCCGCCCACCACCTGCGGCTGTCTACACAGCACCTCCACAGGGCCCGATTCAGACCCACTTGCTAGATGCGTTCGCTCACTCGATGCGTATGCAAATTCGGGAAGCAATTGCACAACAAGGTATTAGCATGCTGCGATCGCTTTGCTCTATGCAGGTGCCCACCAGCCTGTCTTAAGATGCCCACTTGCGCACGTCGTCTCCAGGAAGTGTATGCAACCATCGGTACCATCGGACCCATATACAGCACTTGTGGCTGACCATACCCTACCGCAAGCACTGCGTGCACTTCAGTGTAATATTCAACCAAGTAACGTTTACTATGACGCTGCCTCTTAACTATGCACGCCTCTGAAACGGCGTTGAGACGCTCAGGCACGCATGCATTCGCACCTCCACTCCCCCGTTTCTAGTGGCCAGCCCCTGCCACCACCCACAAACGGCTTCTCCTGTCACTCATTCAGCCGGGCTGTCTATGCGCAGCGAGCGAACGCTTCCCAATCGCTTGGACTGGTTCGGGCACGCGCACCGCCATGCGTATGCATGTGCATAATGCAAAAATCATCTTGCCGCGTGCGGACGCTTCCTAGCGAGCAGGTCTGAATCGGGCCCTCAGTTCATGGGCTGCTAAGTCGAAGGAGGTACAATATTTTTATACTGGCATCTGTAAGAGGTAACAAGCTCATCTGTCATATATCCCCGAGTGTTTGGTGCAATGTGACAAACGACGCATGGTGCAACCCGCACTGCAGTGATTACCGAGGAGCAGGGGAAAAACGACTTTAAGTACGGATACACACAAGAGGCTGCACCAGCGCCGGGCAGGTAGCTTAGCCCTCGTTATCACACCGATATTGTCCCCCTTAGTGTGGATTGTGTGAAGGAAATGCTTTAAAGAGAATTTTACTATTTTCCCTCAGTAGCCGGACGCGGCTGCTTTGATTTACAAGTCTATTTGCCACAGGTACAGCACACAGCCACGGAACTTATACACATACAATCTGACTTGTGATTACTTCAGGAATAGAAGATATTTTCGTGCAACAGAACAAGGGGCATTTTGCAACTTAATTATTTTTTATTAGATTGTCTGAATTATTGATACATTGTTCCATTCCCTTATACTGTATGTACAGTATGTTATCATTGCTGTGTTGTAGGTCTTCAGATGCATTATTATTAAACTAACAGATGTTTTATATTTTTTAGATTTATTTATTCTATTTTTTATGGCACTAATTTAATTTCACTATTTTATTACATACATCCGTAGGGCGGTTATTTATACCTCTTTTATCTGTATGTATATTGGCTAGCAATCATTTCTTTACTGCAGCAAGGAAGAATCTATTTTAAAATGTTATTGCTTTAAATATTATTGATTATATTTAAATTGTGCTCCTTCCCAAGCGCCTGTGGCTAAGTCTCTTTTCTCTTTATGCAGCTCTGGAGGGAATGCTGAATGTGGTCGCCAGAGACACGACAGGAGATACCATAGACGAAGGGAGTCTGTCATGGAGCTGGATCATGGAGCAGGAAACCAGGAACCTGGTGATTGTAGCAGTGCGGTTTGTGACACCGTTAGTACACTATTAGTGACCTGGTGATTGCAGCAGTGCGGTTTGTGACACCGTTAGTACACTACTAGTGACCTGGTGATTGCAGCAGTGCGGTTTGTGACACCGTTAGTACACTATTAGTGACCTGGTGATTACAGCAGTGCGGTTTGTGACACCGTTAGTACACTATTAGTGACCTGGTGATTGCAGCAGTGCGGTTTGTGACACCGTTAGTACACTATTAGTGACCTGGTGATTGCAGCAGTGCGGTTTGTGACACCGTTAGTACACTATTAGTGACCTGGTGATTTCAGCAGTGCGGTTTGTGACACAGTTAGTACACTACTAGTGACCTGGTGATTGCAGCAGTGCTGTTTGTGACACCGTTAGTACACTATTAGTGACCTGGTGATTGCAGCAGTGCGGTTTGTGACACCGTTAGTACACTATTAGTGACCTGGTGATTGCAGCAGTGCGGTTTGTGACACCGTTAGTACACTACTAGTGACCTGGTGATTGCAGCAGTGCGGTTTGCGACACCGTTAGTACACTATTAGTGACCTGGTGATTGCAGCAGTGCGGTTTGTGACACCGTTAGTACACTATTAGTGACCTGGTGATTGCAGCAGTGCGGTTTGTGACACCGTTAGTACACTACTAGTGACCTGGTGATTGCAGCAGTGCGGTTTGCGACACCGTTAGTACACTATTAGTGACCAGGTGATTGCAGCAGTGCGGTTTGCGACACCGTTAGTACACTAGTAGTGACCTGGTGATTGCAGCAGTGCGGTTTGTGACACCGTTAGTACACTATTAGTGACCTGGTGATTGCAGCAGTGCGGTTTGTGACACCGTTAGTACACTATTAGTGACCTGGTGATTGCAGCAGTGCGGTTTGTGACACCGTTAGTACACTATTAGTGACCTGGTGATTGCAGCAGTGCGGTTTGTGACACCGTTAGTACACTATTAGTGACCTGGTGATTGCAGCAGTGCGGTTTGTGACACCGTTAGTACACTATTAGTGACCTGGTGATTGCAGCAGTGCGGTTTGTGACACCGTTAGTACAGTATTAGTGACCTGGTGATTGCAGCAGTGCGGTTTGTGACACCGTTAGTACACTATTAGTGACCTGGTGATTGCAGCAGTGTGGTTTGTGACACCTTAGTACACTATTAGTGACCTGGTGATTACAGCAGTGTGGTTTGTGACACCGTTAGTACACTATTGGTGACCTGGTGATTGCAGCAGTGCGGTTTGTGACACCGTTAGTACACTATTGGTGACCTGGTGATTGCAGCAGTGCGGTTTGTGACACCGTTAGTACACTATTGGTGACCTGGTGATTGCAGCAGTGCGGTTTGTGACACCGTTAGTACACTATTAGTGACCTGGTGATTGCAGCAGTGCGGTTTGTGACACCATTAGTACACTATTAGTGACCTAGTGATTGCAGCAGTGCGGTTTGTGACACCGTTAGTACACGATTAGTGACCTGGTGATTGCAGCAGTGCGGTTTGTGACACCGTTAGTACACTATTAGTGACCTGGTGATTGCAGCAGTGTGGTTTGTCACACCGTTAGTACACTATTGGTGACCTGGTGATTGCAGCAGTGCGGTTTGTGACACCGTTAGTACACTATTAGTGACCTGGTGATTGCAGCAGTGCGGTTTGTGACACCGTTAGTACACTATTGGTGACCTGGTGATTGCAGCAGTGCAGTTTGTGACACCGTTAGTACACTATTAGTGAATTAAGATGCAAAATCAGGAAAAAGGGCCTTATTCAGCTACGCACGGAATTGCAAAGCTGCTTGCAAGCAGTTTTGCAATTCCGTCTGTGCAGATATGGTAATGCAGAAAGAGGCATCACGACTTCTACTGCATTACGTATCCGAGCTACATGGTCCAACGCAGCATCGGATACTATACGAAACATCGGTCGGCCTAGGTGACCTATGGGGTCACGCAGCCGGCCTCAGCAGATGAGAGGATGAAGCCAGGAAATCTCCGTCAGCCGACAGAGATCCTGGTTCCTTCCCTCTACCAACGGTGGCGATACGCCTATGTTTCGGGAAATGTAGTCCATCACCGCCCCCTTCCCAGCCCACAATCGGCAGCAGACTGTTAATCACTGACAGTTTGCTGCCAGTCTCTGTGTGGGATCATAGACCCTTTCTACATATGCGCAGTATGCGTCATGTGCAGATGCCCGATCACTGCTGAATAAGGCCGAAAGTACGCAGTCTGGGTAGCAAAGTCAAAAGTGTAAGGTTCTACATGAGTGACCCGCACAACGCCTCATTGTGCTTAATTTTCAACTTTATACAAGTTATTTTGCAATAATAATATACTAATACTAAGCACAGTACTTAGGGCCTGATTCATTACAGATCGCTATTGCGATTACGCACACAGATGGCGGATTGTAGTGTATTGCGCTTGCGTATGAATCGCAGTGCACATGCGCGGGAAGCTCCATTGCGATTACAGAGAGTACACAGACCCATCGCAGAGTGATTGACAGGACATCGGCGTTCGGGGGTGGTGACGGGGAGGGGTTGGAGAAACGCAGGCGTGCCTGTCCATTTGAAAATCGTTACAGGGGCGTGCAGAAATTAGCCACTGTGACGGCATACGCAGCTTGTGTACTCACTGTGTGCAACGAGGTTAGCAATTTCAGAGTAAGGTCAGACCTGTTGTAATTGTGCGTGAGAGGCCGATGTTACTCGATGTTCCCGATGTATACGCAGGATTGCAAAGTATTACGAATGTGCAACAGCGGTAATGGGCGTCTCTATGCAGGCTAGCTTTGCGATTGCAGTCATTAGCATATTTTCGCAATGGTCCTGCGTGCGTAATCGCAGCTGTGATCGCAATAGCGATCCTTACTGAATCAGGCCTTTATTACAATATTAAGGAATTAGGACACAGAGGGCCTGATTCAGACCCACTCGCGAGCGGCTGTCCGCTTGCAAGTGGGTCGATGTTATGGACTGAGCATGCGCACGACGGAGGGAGCTCCGTCGTGCGCATGCGCCAGACGCGACGAGCGAAGGAAAGTCCTTCGCTCGTTGTGTCTGATCAAAGGGGGCATGCTGTCGATGTTGATTGACAGCACGCCCCCTTTGGTAGGCGTGCCAGGGGCGTGCCTCCCTGACGGGGGCGTTCCCACGGGAACGCCTCCCGTCAGAAGCCGGCCCACTGACATCACTAGTGATGTCAGTGTGAGTGATTTTGGCTCTGAGAGAGCCAAAATCACTCCGGAGCTAGCGGTTGAAAACCTCAACCGCAGGCTCCGGCTCACAATTTCGATGGTCGCGATGGTCACGACCATCGCGGCCATCAAAATGCACGCTCGTATAGCCTGTGGGTGGTGACCCACAGCTATACAAGCGTCCAGGAGGACGCTCCATTTTCATGGAGGCCGGCCCTCATTCAGAGCGTGCGCTCTGCTCAGAGCGTACGGCTCTGAATGAGGGCCAGAATTCAGAAAAAAGTACCCAAGCACAGGAATCGCTACCCATGACAGAGCATTTAAGTCACGCCAGGTGTTTTGCGCCATTTGGCGTGAAAAGGAAACTTGTATTGGGAAATAATTAAAAATAACTAAATGTTTTAATAAATGATAAAACTTGAGGTTTGGTTTAAATATGGACAAACAAAACACTTGGTAAGTAACGGTAATGGTGCGTGACGGCCATAAAAACCAAAATACAAATAATTCAACGGATTCCCAGAATTGCCTATGAGGCCCATTTATTAATAATCCCATTTGCAATGTGATCCGGGCACAATATAAGCGCCCATGATCTCCCACAGATGGCATCTCAAATCCAAGTGGCTGTGTACAAAGGCGCAGCATCATTCTCAGATCCTTCGGTTATGGACCTTATGAGTGACTCTATGGTGGGGCAGAATGCCCGCATGTACTAACACACCGGGGCCATTTTTTTTTGCATACAGGATCGCAGATGCAGGCTGCAACACGTCCCGAAAATGGTTGCGACATGCCTGCGTTTTTGCCGACACTCCCCCATTACGCACCGCAAACAGTCCCTGACCGTCAACCGCATTGCGGGTAAAAAGTCGCTGTGAGCGACTACGGTAATCTACCTTGATGCATGCAGGGATGACGAGAGCCGCGCCGGGCCCAGGTGTCAGGGGGAGTGGCCATCTGAGGGAGGTGTGGCCACACCCCCTTAGAAAAAAATATTTTTCCAGCGCCACTGAGCGGCGCTGCACGCTAGGGAGAGGGCGCTGCGTGCCCCTCAGCCCAGCGCACAGCCAATGGCGGGCACGATCAACGTGATTGCTTCCCCCATAGGCATAGTGGACCAGAGGCATCACTAGGGATTTTGTCACCCGGAGCTGTAACTCATGGTGTCACCCCCCCTCCCCACCCCTGCCCCCAAGCACTGCGCGGGGGAAGGGAGGGTGGTTTGTTTGTTTTAGGCTGCCTGGTGCGACCCTCACCCCCCGCTAGTGAAGCCATTGATGTACACAGTCTTGGTCAAATATATATATATTTTTTTTCCTGAAATAAATAATACTGAATATTGAAATTAACTATTTGTTTGTTACAAAAAACGGTAATTTCAATACAATCCATTGCTACTTCAGAAAAAAATAATAATATTCCATTAAATGACAGACAGTGAGGAATATTATATACCTAGTAATATAGTATGTAGTTACAGACTTGTGTATTTACCAATTACCATATATATACTGTATATAGAGTAATTGGTAAATAAAAACAAGTCTGTAACTACATACATACTCTATTACTACTAACTTTCAATGCACACTGGCAGCTGAGCCAGCGTGGAACCTGTCCTAACCTCGCCTGCGCTGGTGGCGTCCGGGTGCGCACTTAAATAAATAGTCCCGTCCTCCTCTCTCTTGGCAGCACTCACAGTCACGAGTCCCCTCCTACTTCTCCCTCCCAGAAACACCAGCGAAGCTGGCGTGCCGCGTGCATGATGACGTCACCTAGGCCTGACGTCACCGCGGCCGGCGTCCAGGACCGCTTTAAGATAGATCCCTGGAGGCAGTGGGCAGGGCTATCCCGTTTGCCCAGACTCTAGCTCATGGAGTCGGCGGGGGTGCGGTGGTGATTGCAGCCGCGGCGCTTGGTGCCGCACTAGGTGGGTGCTGACGTGTCTGTGGATGGGGTGCGTCCAGCTATTTTTGGTGTCACCCCCTTGAAGGGTGACACCCGGTGCGGGCCGCCCCCCCCCCTAGTGATGCCACTGTAGTGGACTGCTCCAGCTGCTGCTATAGCAGCCAAGAGCAGTCTCCCAGTGCGGCCAGCACACAGCAGGGTGTGCTGGGCTGCTGTGACTTAAGAGGGAGGGGGAGCCGTGCCAGAGCCAGGCCCCCGCCGGGCCCCTGCAGCAAGCCCGGGTAATTTGTGCCCGCTCTCCCCCTCTCGGCGCCTCTGGGCGCATGCACAATTCACTGCGTACATCGCTGAACCAGGCCCTCAGCGTAATGTCCCCTCCTGTCTTCCCCTGGACACAGACGTACCCGCCTCTCTGCATACTTATCAGGGAGAGAAATAACTGTGCTGAGGACGCAGAGCAGCGGAAATAACAAAACATCTCAGAACATAATACGCTGTGAATTCACTGATACATACCTCCCAACATGACCCTCTCCAGGAGGGACACAGTGCTCTGGTCCTGGACTTCCCTGGTCATTTACGATTGGTGGAGGCTCCAGGGGCGGGGCTGCAGCACAGTCCAAAATTCAAATAGGGGAGTCACACCAACTGCCAGTGATTCCCAGCCAGTGATGTTGGGCAGTGTGTGAAATGACAGTTGGTGTGACTCCTCCCCTATTTGAATTTTGAACTGTGCTGCAGCCCCGCCTCTTACCAGGGAAATCCAGGACCAGAGTATTGTGTCCCTCCTGGAGAGGGTCATGTTGGGAGGAGTCCTGATACACAAGACCAAAGTTACATGGACTCTTCCTATGTTTCTATACGCCGCATACACTGATTGTACTGTACAATTACACTATAAGTAAAAGCTCCATTACTCTGGCTTGAAAATGTATCATCAGTACTGGTCAATATATAATTTATTTTTACATGTGCATTAAGGCTCTGAAGATTACTTAGGTGTGATACTAAGCCTGCAGTAGTGTGAGAAGAATGGGACAGCTGGTCGCTGCTCAGAACCTAAAGGGGGAATTATTTATTGCCAGTTATATTTAGACAGTGCTCATAGGACCTGATTCAGACCTGCTCGCTAGCAAGCGGCCACTCGTTGCAGAGCGCTCGCAAGCGGGTCGATGTTGGCCCACTGCGCATGCGTACGACGGACCCGGTTCCATCGTGCGCATGTGCGAGACCCGAATAGCAACGGGCAAGCCGTTGCTATGGGTCTCGCTACAAAGGGGGCGTGCTGTCGATGGTGAGTGACGGCACGCCCACAGTGAGAACGCCTACCGTCTGGGGCCGGCCCCACTGACATCACAAGTGATGTCTGTGGGAGAGCTTTCAGCTCTGATAGAGCCAAAAGCACTCCAGGGCTTGCGGAAACGAGACCCTACAACAAGTGTCTCGTCGAAAGCACAATGGTCGAGATGGTCTTGACCATCGCGACCATCTTCCTGGCTTCTCGCTATAGCTGTGGGTGGACACCCTCAGCTACACGAGCTGCCAGGAGGCCGCTCTAAAATTAAGAAGGACGGCCATGATTCAGAGCGAGCGCTCTGTCAGAGCGTCCGGCTCTGAATCAGGGTCTGTGTTCACTAATGTGTGCATGCCAGGGGCGTTTCTACAGAGGAGGGGGCCCGTGTGCGGATGGCAGCGCACTGAGCTGTGTGCGGCCAGCGCCGGAGTTATAGACTCTGGGCACTAGAGTGCACACAGAGTCTATAGAGTATGCGCAGGTCACCGGGAAGATGGCTGCAGCGGCCATTTTCCCTGTACTGCGATTGCGCAAACGACAGGAAAATGGCCACCGCGATGGGAATTTACCCAGTACTGTAGAGCCCCATTAACCTGCTTGCTGCCTGCATCCGCCTCTGGGTTAGTTGATGTGCATACATCAAATATCTATAGCCTGCGTGCACACATCATATATCTATAGCCTGTGTGCATACATCATATATCTATAGCCTGCGTGCATACATCATATATCTATAGCCTGCGTGCCTACATCATATATCTATAGCCTGCGTGCATACATCATATATCTATAGCCTGCGTGTATACATCATATATCTATAGTCTGCATGTATACATCATATATCTATAGCCTGCGTGCATACATCATATATCTATAGCCTGCGTGCATACATCATATATCTATAGCCTGCGTGCCTACATCATATATCTATAGCCTGCGTGCATACATCATATATCTAGAGCCTGCGTGCCTACATCATATATCTATAGCCTGCATGTATACATCATATATCTATAGCCTGCGTGCATACATCATATATCTAGAGCCTGCGTGCCTACATCATATATCTATAGCCTGCATGTATACATCATATATCTATAGCCTGCGTGCATACATCATATATCTATAGCCTGTGTGCATACATCATATATCTATAGCCTGCGTGCATACATCATATATCTAGAGCCTGCATGTATACATCATATATCTATAGCCTGCGTGCATACATATATATATATCTGTAGCCTGCGTGTATACATCATATATCTATAGTCTGCATGTATACATCATATATCTATAACCAGCGTGCATACATCATATATCTATAGCCTGCGTGCATACATCATATATCTATAGCCTGCGTGTATACATCATATATCTATAGCCTGCGTGCACAGCTTTGCAATTCCTTCCTAAGATGAATCACCCCCAGAATATGCTAAAGCAAGACAACTTATTGTTAGTATGTACTAAAAATGTCATATACAGTACATGGAAGTCTTTAGTCAGTAACTCTACAGCATCTCCAGACAGCGGTGGCTTTTGCAAATTTACCAGGCATGGGTTTTTTTTAACAAACCCTGTGGGGCAACACACAGAAGGAGGCCCACATCCCTTGCACTGCTCGTACACTTTATTCATCCTCAGCAATCAGTTCCGTAGCTACTGTATTTGTATGGTGAAAGGTACAGTACACATGCAGCTCACATTTTTCATACATTTTCTGTCTTAATGACCTGGTGAATAATTGGGTTGAAAACACTAGTTCTCTGTGATGTATTACTTATATCAATATTCTATTCATATCATGTATCAATATAGTTGTACTAATGTTTAAACAAATATTCATGTATTTGAGATTACCTGAGGGACAGTAGGTGGCGCTGTATTTTAAGTTGTCACCGAGTAGTCTCTCTTTGCTGTGATAGTGTACACTCTTCTTCAGTCACCAAACAGTCCCACTAGGCACCCTAGAACTCTGCATCTGCAATAGCTGTCGAAGGGGCTCGCAAGTAGAAGTAAAGGGATCGCTTCTACCTGATCACTGGGCAATTACATTTTATACATTCTGGTGTATTAAGAAACCTTATTGCCACTATATGCGGCAATGATGATTATCCATGTTTCGGGGCACACCACATATTATAATAAAATTAAATATGCCCCTATGAAAGATCCCTCATTCATAGAGATAAAACACAGCAATATTCTGTAACATGGACCATTAGCTCTTCACCCGTCACACCGAGAATATGTGGATCTCCTGCCAGCATCTAAAATAAAAGTGTCGCTGTTGTCACCTGGACAGTCTGCTGAGCGCTAAGCTGGTCATTAGTCACAGACCATTGGCCGCAAAGTCCTATTTGTGATGCATCTGCTAATCCTGCAGGAACATGGCCAGGACCAGCAATGGGGCTGCTAATGAGCTCAGCCAAATGCTCTCACAGAACGAGGGGCGAGCCGAAGAACGCAACGCGTGTTGTTAATCTACGGGGAAAAACAGCAACTTAAAGATAAATATATAAATCAATAACATTGGCGGTTTCATTACACAGATACCGTCCTGGAATAATTGGTCGTCTGCACTTTGCACTCATTATGTGTAATAATGACATTGTAATAGAAACAGTGCCACAAGCAGATTCATCATCAGTTTAACAATATTATCGCCATAGCTGTTAGATGATGGGAACACGGAGGCGCCAATGCAGAGCTGCCATTTGCGGAGCGTATCTTGCGTGTTTATTGCTCTGCACATGCTTCAAAAGGCATTTCTCAGGTAGGCAATATTCCTCGTTGCCAAAATTGTCGACTAAGCAGAGTTGTGTGTAGTTATTAAATATGCCTATTTCCAGTAGAGATGTGCGGGTCCAGTTCTCGGAGAACCGACAACAACTGAATTTAGGGGTCCAAGTCGCACCGAGTTCGAGTTCGGAATCACTGGTCGAACCGAGGGCCTGATTCAGAGCCGCTCGTAAGCGGCCGCTCGTTCGCTCCGAGTGATGTTCGCACAACTGTGCATGCGTATGGGTTGTAATACGCATGCGCGAACCAATCATTGCGGTTGGAAATTGTCTGATCGCAAAATAGCGAGTGCCTGCTAATTTGAGTGACAGGATGAGGCGTTTGTGGGTGGTAACAGGGGAAGGTGCTTGAAAACGGGGAGTGGAGATCCGAACGCAGGCGTGCCAAACGGTCAAAACGGGCGTTTTAAGGGTGTGCATAATTAACAAAGCAGCGTCATCGACCACGTCACTGGGTTGTTTCTTAGCCTGAACTGTTCGCATGATTGCAGTAGGAAAGTCCAACCACAAGCACTGCGAGCAGTTCAGACGCCTTTCAATGTACTCGATTAATCAAATAAATAGTGGAAATGACGTAGGATTCGAGCGGCCAGGGGGCGTCTTTACAAAATAGCGAGCGCATATTTCGTTCGCTCGCTCAGACACATAGAGGCGTCAACAGACCGCAAAGAGCGAGCGCTCAATTTAAATAGCCGGCCCCTTTTTCTGACCGAGCGAGCGCAAATAGCGTCCGGCTCTGAATCGGGCCCCGAGTCCCAGTTTGGATCTTCTCTCAGTTCGGAACTCGGATTTGAAAACCGAACTCGGGTTTTGGATTGCATGCTCACAGGTCAAAATTACATCGTTCTAGTAGTTTTTTCTTTAAAAAAAAAATACAAATACAAAACCAAAAAGAAAAAACACAGTAGGAGCACATCTCTAATTTTCAGACACATTTTTTGCACCTACTGTAGTGTAATGTCCCCATGTTACTAAGGACCAGGCTTGAAGAGATCAGAGAAACAAGCTAGGTGAAATGTGTTTCCCTATTTGTCAGGTACAGGGGCCTATTCATCAACACTAAAATAACGTTTTTAAGGACATTTTCCTTAATTAACGTTATTTTAGTATTCATGAATGGACTTAACACAGGAGATATCACTGATATCTCCTTGCTAAGCCCCCAGCGTTAATTTCCACACTCTCCATACATTAGTACATTAGTACATTAGTAATGGGGATGTGGAAATTATGGTATTCATCAAATTCCGAAAATTATGTATTTTCGTAATTCGATGGAGTTACAATCCGCCACTGTGAGGTGGCGAATAGCAGGTAGAACATAACTGTGTCAGCATGTGCAGGTCCCCCGGCGTCTCCCTCCAGCGCTCTGGTCCGTCCTCTGGCTCCGGTGGCTGTGCTGACACGTGTTCTCCTAGCAGAACACAATAAAGTTTAGAATAAAAAAAAAACTTTTTTTTTTTCTTTCTAAACTGTACTGTGGGCTGCTGGGAGACCACGTGTCGGCACAGCCACCGGAGCCATAGGCGCTGCAACGGGCAGGTAAGTGCGGGACAGGGGGGGTGAGTGGGGGGAAAAAAATTAACGCATCTGTAGGCAGTACTGCGCATGCGCTGGTTTTACAGATGTAACAGCGCATGCGTAACACTGATTACAGCTGCGGTAAGGTAGGTATAGGCAGGGAAAATTATCTATTTCCCGAAAAACTGTCATCGTAAAAATGACAGCTTTTCGGAATTGATAGTTATAGGGAGGAGGAATGATGGATTTCTCCGGTAATTAGGTAGAACTACATGCCAGTTCTACAAAAGCAGGTGAAAATTACCATTTTCACCTGCAACTGTAGAAATTAAGTAATTGGGCCATTCATGAAGAAGGTAAAGAAGGAGATATCACAGATATACACCCCATACATTAGTATCACAGATATCTCCTGCTTACCTGCCTCTCCCGGAATGGCCCGCTGTTCCCATACCCTAGTATCACAGATATCTCCTGCTTACCTGCCTCTCCCGGAATGGCCCGCTGTCCCCATACCCTAGTATCACAGATATCGCCTGCTTACCTGCATCTCCCGGAATGGCCCGCTGTCCCCATACCCTAGTATCACAGATATCTCCTGCTTACCTTCCTCTCCTGGAATGGCCCCTGTCATCATACACTAGTATCACAGATGTCTCCTGCTTACCTTTCTCTCCCGGAATGGCCGCTGTCCCCATACACTAGTATCACATATATCTCATGCTTTCCTTCCTCTCCCGGAATGGCCTGCTGTCCCCATACACTAGTATCACAGATATCTCCTACTTACCTCTCTCTCCTGGAATGGCCCCTGTCCCCATACACTAGTATCACAGATATCTCCTACTTACCTTTCTCTCCTGGAATGGCCCCCTGTCCCCATACTCTAGTATCAAAGACATCTCCTGCTTACCTTGCTCTCCTGGAATGGCCCGCTGTCCCCATACACTAGTATCACAGATATCTCCTGCTTACCTTCCTCTCCCGGAAAGGCCCGCTGAACCCATACACTAGTATCACAGATATACCTTCTGCTTACCTTCCTCTCCCGGAATGGCCCACTGTCCCCATACACTAGTATCACAGATATCTCCTGCTTACCTTCCGCTCCCAGAATGGCCGCTGTCCCCATACACTAGTATCACATATATCTCCTGCTTACCTTCGTCTCCCAATGTGGCCCAATGTCCCCATACACTAGTATCACAGATATCTTTTGCTTACCTTTCTCTCCCGGAATGGCCCCCTGTCCCCATACACTAGTATCACAGATATCTCCTACTTACCTTCCTCTCCCGGAATGGCCCGCTGTCCCAATACACTAGTATCACAGATATCTCCTGCTTACCTTCGTCTCCCAATGTGGCCCATTGTCCCCATGCACTAGTATCACAGATATCTCCTGCTTACCTTCCTCTCCCAGAATGGACACTGTCCCCATACACTAGTATCACATATATCTCCTGCTTACCTTCGTCTCCCAATGTGGCCCAATGTCCCCATACACTAGTTTAACAGATATCTCCTGCTTACCTTTCTCTCCCGGAATGGCCCGCTGTCCCCATACACTAGTATCACTGATATCTCCTACTTACCTTCCTCTCCATGGAATTCCCGCTTTCCCCATGCACTAGTATCACAGATATGTCCTGCTTACCTTCCTCTCCTGGAATGGCCCCCTGTCCCCATACACTAGTATAACAGATATCGCCTGCTTACCTGCCTCTCCCGGAATGGCCCGCTGTCCCCATACCCTAGTATCACAGTTATCTCCTGCTTACCTTCCTCTCCTGGAATGGCCCCTGTCCTCATACACTAGTATCACAGATGTCTCCTGCTTACCTTTCTCTCCCGGAATGGCCGCTGTCCCCATACACTAGTATCACATATATCTCATGCTTTCCTTCCTCTCCCGGAATGGCCTGCTGTCCCCATACACTAGTATCACAGATATCTCCTACTTACCTCTCTCTCCTGGAATGGCCCCTGTCCCCATACACTAGTATCACAGATATCTCCTACTTACCTTTCTCTCCAGGAATGGCCCCCTGTCCCCATACTCTAGTATCAAAGACATCTCCTGCTTACCTTGCTCTCCCGGAATGGCCCGCTGTCCCCATACACTAGTATCACAGATATCTCCTGCTTACCTTCCTCTCCCGGAATGGCCCGCTGAACCCATATACTAGTATCACAGATATCTCCCGCTTACCTTCCTCTCCCGGAATGGCCCACTGTCCCCATACACTAGTATCACAGATATCTCCTGCTAACCTTCCTCTCCCAGAAAGGCCGCTGTCCCCATAAACTAGTATCACATGTATCTCCTGCTTACCTTCGTCTCCCAATGTGGCCCAATGTCCCCATACACTAGTATCACAGATATCTCCTGCTTACCTTTCTCTCCCGGAATGGCCCCCTGTCCCCATACACTAGTATCACTGATATCTCCTACTTACCTTCCTCTCCCGGAATGGCCCCTGTCCCCATACACTAGTATCACAGATATCTCCTGCTTACCTTTGTCTCCCAATGTGGCCCATTGTCCCCATGCACTAGTATCACAGATATCTCCTGCTTACCTTCCTCTCCCAGAATGGCCACTGTCCCCATACACTAGAATCACATATATCTCCTGCTTACCTTCGTCTCCCAATGTGGCCCAATGTCCCCATACACTAGTTTCACAGATATCTCCTGCTTACCTTTCTCTCCCGGAATGGCCCGCTGTCCCCATACACTAGTATCACTGATATCTCCTGCTTACCTTCCTCTCCATGGAATGCCCGCTGTCCCCATGCACTAGTATCACAGATATGTCCTGCTTACCTTCCTCTCCTGGAATGGCCCCGTCCCCATACACTAGTATAACAGATATCTCCTACTTACCTTCCTCTCCCGGAATGGCCCGCTGTCCCCATGCACTAGTTTCACAGATATCTCCTACTTACCCTTCTCTCCTAGAATGGCCCCCTGTCCCCATACACTAGTATCACAGATATCTCCTACTTACCTTTCTCTCCTGGAATGGCCCGCTGTCCCTATACACTAGTATCACAGATATCTCCTACTTACCTTTCTCTCCTAGAATGGCCCCCTGTCCCCATACACTAGTATCACAAGCATCTCCTGCTTACCTTCCTCTCCCGGAATGGCCCGCTGTCCCCATACACTAGTATCACAGATATCTCCTGCTTACCTTCATCTCCCAATGTGGCCCATTGTCCCCATACACTAGTATCACAGACATCTCCTGCTTACCTTTCTCTCCTGGAATGGCCGCTGTCCCCATACACTAGTATCACTGATATCTCTTACTTACCTTCCTCTCCCGGAATGGCCCGCTGTCCCCATGCACTAGTATCACATATATCTCCTACTTACCTTTCTCTCCTGGAATGGCCCCCTGTCCCTATACACTAGTATCAGAGATATCTCCTGCTTACCTTCCTCTCCCAGAATGGCCGCTGTCCCCATACACTAGTATCACATATATCTCCTGCTTACCTTCGTCTCCCAATGTGGTCCATTGTCCCCATACACTAGTATCAGAGATATCTCCTGCTTACCTTTCTCTCCCGGAATGGCCCCCTGTCCCCATACACTAGTATCACAGATATCTCCTGCTTACCTTTCTCTCCCGGAATGGCCTGCTGTCCCCATACACTACTATCACTGATATCTCCTACTTACCTTCCTCTCCCGGAATGCCCGCTGTCCCCATGCACTTTATCACAGATATGTCCCGCTTACCTTCCTCTCCTGGAATGGCCGCTGTCCCCATACACTAGTATCAAAGATATCTCCTGCTTACCTTCGTCTCCCAACGTGGCCCATTGTCCCCATACACTAGTATCACAGATATCTCCTGCTTACCTTTCTCTCCCGGAATGGCCCGCTGTCCCCATACACTAGTATCACTGATATCTCCTTCTTACCTTCCTCTCCCGGAATGGCCTGCTGTCCCCATACACTAGTATCACAGATATCTCCTACACCTTTCTCTCCTGGAATGGCCCCCTGTCCCCATACACTAGTATCACATATATCTCCTGTTTACCTTCCTCTCCCGGAATGGCCCCCTGTCCCCATACACTAGTATCACAGATATCTCCTGCTTACCTTCCTCTCCCGGAATGGCCCGCTGTCCCCATACACTAGTATCACAGATATCTCCTGCTTACCTTCCTCTCCCGGAATGGCCGCTGTCCCCATACACTAGTATCACAGATATCTCCTACTTACCTTCCTCTCCTGGAATGGCCCGCTGTCCCCATACACTAGTATCACAGATATCTCCTGCTTACCTTCCTCTCCAGGAATGGCCGCTTTCCCCATACACTCGTATCACAGATATCTCCTGCTTAACTTCCTCTCGCCGAATGGCCCGCTGTCCCCATACACTAGTATCACAAATATCTCCTGCTTACCTTATTCTCCCGATGTGGCCCATTGTCCCCATACACTAGTATGGGGACATAATTCATGAAGCTCTGAAAATTCTATATTTTCAGGGCTTAATTGCAGATGATGGGCCTGATTCAGAGCCGTTCGCTATTTGTGGTCGTTCGTTCAAAAACAAGGGGTGGCTATTCAAATGATCCGTTCGCAAATTGCAGTCTGTTCCCACCTCTAAGTCTGAACGAGCGAGCAAAACATACGCTCGTTTTTTTGATAAAAACGCCCCCTGGCCGCACGCACCATACGTCATGTCCGCTATTTATTAGATTAATCGAGTACATCGTACAGCGTATGAACTGCTCGCTATTCTTGTGGTTGGTGTTTTCAACCGCTATTTTGCGAGCAGTTCTGAGTTAAAAAAAACCAAGTGACGTGGTCAATGACGCTGCTGGATTAAATATGCACTCCCTTAAAACGCCCGTTTTGACCTTTAAGCACGCCAGCGTTCGGATCTCCACTCCCCGTTTTCAAGCACCTTCCCCTGTTACCACCCACATACGCCTCATTCTGTCACTCAAAATAGCAGGCACTCGCTATATTGCGTACCAACGATTTTCGGCCGCACTGACTGGTTCGCGCATGCGTACTAAAAACCGTACGCATGCGCAGATGTGCGAACATCGCTCGGAACGAGCATACTGCCGCTAGCGAGTGGCTCTGAATGAGGGCCGATGAGTGCTCCAGCTACCTGCTCCTTTGCCTATGGGAAGTGGTCTTGGGTTGTGAAGAGGGATCCTTTCAGCTCCCTCCACCCCTGTCCGTCTCCTTCTGCCGGACATTGGGGCTCTTACGAGCATGCGTGGCGTTACCGCTCCGACAGGTGTGCAGTGAAGCCGCTCGCAGGTACAGCTTAATTTTTTGGATCAGCTGTCGGTGAGTTAGAATGTGAATTATCGGGGTCCCTAAGTGATGCTGGATTTAACCCGTGAAGAAAAGTCTCAGGTGAGCATGCACTTTTAAACACAAACATAGCGGCAGAGTAAGAAGGGGCCTTGCACTGTAGAAGCAGAGTAAGGACTAAAGGTGCATACACACACAACGATTTTTTAAACGATTATCATTAAACGATAATCGTTTGAAAAAATCGTTCACTTTCTGAGTCAAACGATGAACGATTATTGTTCATGCGCGTTCACGTTTGTAGTTTGTAGTTCAGTCAGACTTGTCAACTCAACGATTTTCATTAAGTTATGGAGCGTACACACGGTCAGATTTGTCAGACTTGTCAGATTTGTCAGATGAACGGCTGAACGATTAAACGATTTGAACGATTTGGACGATTTGACCAAAGTTTTGAACGATTTGAACGATTTGAACGATTGAACGATTTTTGACTGCATTAAAATGAATGGAATCGTCCAAGTCTGACTGCAAACCCATCAGATGTCAGATATCGTTATCTGACAAACGGGAACGCGCATCGTTGATCGTCCATCGTTCAGGCATGTCAGATATGAACGATTTTCCTTCAGATATGAACGACTGAACGATTTTTAAATCGTTATCGTCCATATCTGAAGAAAAAATCTGATCGTGTGTATGCACCATTAATATGCAAAAATCGTTTGTAGTTCATAAAAATCGTTCATTACATTTAAATGAACATAGTAAATGAACAACTTTAGTAAACGATTTTAGTTCATTTTTCAAGGTAGAAAATCGTTTACTAAAATCGTTCATTAACTCAATCGTTGTGTGCGTATGCAGCTTAAGGAGTTCTGGTGTTTAAACTTGTGAAAAAGACACTTTGTGAGCAGGGAAATAAATCCCTCCCAGGTAAGAGGCAGAACTTTAAAGCCATTAAATAGAAAAAGAAGTAAAGTATGCAGGTTAAGCATAGGTGAAGATGCAACATGACAGGGCTTCCTGTTAAGGGTCCTTTGTGGCTCTCTCTCTCTGTGCTGTGCATTATATTATATAGTTCTCCGGCCACTGCAGACTTCTTCTCTCTAATGCATCTTCCTGCTGGGTACAATCGCAGCAGCAGAACCATCTCCTGGGAGTCCGGGTCCTCATCGTGGGGTCCTCTTGCAGCAGGGGTTGTCCTCAATGGCTGCCCTTCCTGGTTGCCTGCAGCATCTGGCCTGTTACCATGATGCAACCCTAACAGATGTGGTGATATTGGGCTATACTCCCTTGATCCTACCCCTCCTGTGCCCAACTGACTAGCTAAAAAGGGGTGCCCCTAACTTAGGGATACCACAGTAGCATAGGACTGGAGAAATTCTTCCCCAAATGTCGGTGCAGGCCCCAGAGATGATGAGAACATGTATAGAGAGGACATCTGGAGCTCCGCACCATTAGCATGACTGAACCACCGACACGATTATAACCAAAATCTGTTATACATTAAATATTGTCATTCAATAATTAGGCATTCTGACAAATCGTAGACAATGCACGATACAGTACTAGGCATGTGGAAATAGATACCGAGTACAAAAGATGGGGTGGACTGGATCAAAATTGGAATTGTTTTTGGCTTTTCAAAGGTCTCGTTCACGGTATGATAAAAAATTTTTGAACATTTTGAATTAGTGTCGACTGCTGCAGCCTTGCTGCTCTGGGATGGAGAATATCAAAAGTAGTATCTGTAACAATACAGGAGAAGGACAGATTTAGATTTCTAGCAGGGTCCCCAGCAGCACAGTGTATACAAGGAGATGAGTGATTCGCTAAAAAGGATAGGACTATCAGAGAGATAACGTGGAGAGTGATAAATACCAACCAACCAATCAGCTCCTAACTGTCATTTTTCAAACACAGCCTATAAACTGACAATTAAGAGCTGATAGGTTAGTACTTTATCACTCTCCAAGGCTTTGTGCATCTCCCGCGACAGGGGCAGTGACATGATGTGAGGAGGGGAATGGAGGCAGCAGGAAGTCACAGACTGAGAAATATATAGTGGGAGAAGCAGGGTCCCAAGCAGCACAGAGTATATCAGGAGATGAGTGATGTATTAGTGAGGACAGGGCTGCATGTGACAGGGGCAGTGACATGATGTGAGGAGAAAGAATGGAGGCAGCAGGAAGCCACATACTGAGAGTTATTTACTGTAAGGAGCAGGGTCCCCAGGAGCACAGAGTATATCAGGAGATGAGTGATGTGTCAGTGAGGACAGGGCTGCATGTGACAGGGGCAGTGACAGGATGTGAGGAGGGGAATGGAGGCAGCAGGAAGCTACAGACTGAAAGTTATTTACTGTAAGGAGCAGGGTCCCCAGCAGCACAGAGTATATCAGGAGATGAGTGATGGGTTAGTGAGGACAGGGCTGCATGTGACAGGGGCAGTGACAGGATGTGAGGAGGGGAATGGAGGCAGCAGGAAGCTACAGACTGAGAGTTATATAGTGGAAGGAGCAGGGTCCCCAGCAGCACAGAATATATCAGGAGATGAGTGATGTGTCAGTGAGGACAGGGCTGCATGTGACAGGGGCAGTGACAGGATGTGAGGAGGGGAATGGAGGCAGCAGGAAGCTACAGACTGAGAGTTATATAGTGGGAGGAGCAGGGTCCCCAGCAGCACAGAGTATATCAGGAGAAGAGTGATGTGTTAGTGAGGACAGGGCTGCATGTGACAGGGGCAGTGACAAAATGTGAGGAGGGGAATGGAGACAGCAGGAAGCCACATACTGAGAGTTATTTACTGTAAGGAGCAGGGTCCCCAGCAGCACAGAGTATATCAGGAGATGAGTGATGGGTTAGTGAGGACAGGGCTGCATGTGACAGGGGCAGTGACAGGATGTGAGGAGGGGAATGGAGGCAGCAGGAAGCTACAGACTGAGAGTTATATAGTGGAAGGAGCAGGGTCCCCAGCAGCACAGAATATATCAGGAGATGAGTGATGTGTCAGTGAGGACAGGGCTGCATGTGACAGGGGCAGTGACAGGATGTGAGGAGGGGAATGGAGGCAGCAGGAAGCTACAGACTGAGAGTTATATAGTGGGAGGAGCAGGGTCCCCAGCAGCACAGAGTATATCAGGAGAAGAGTGATGTGTTAGTGAGGACAGGGCTGCATGTGACAGGGGCAGTGACAAAATGTGAGGAGGGGAATGGAGACAGCAGGAAGCCACATACTGAGAGTTATTTACTGTAAGGAGCAGGGTCCCCAGCAGCACAGAGTATATCAGGAGATGAGTGATGGGTTAGTGAGGACAGGGCTGCTTGTGACAGGGGCAGTGACAGGATGTGAGGAGGGGAATGGAGGCAGCAGGAAGCTACAGACTGAGAGTTATTTACTGTAAGGAGCAGGGTCCCCAGCAGCTCAGAGTATATCAGGAGATGAGTGATGGGTTAGTGAGGACAGGGCTGCATGTGACAGGGGCAGTGACAGGATGTGAGGAGGGGAATGGAGGCAGCAGGAAGCTACAGACTGAGAGTTATATAGTGGGAGGAGCAGGGTCCCCAGCAGCACAGAGTATATCAGGAGAAGAGTGATGTGTTAGTGAGGACAGGGCTGCATGTGACAGGGGCAGTGACAAAATATGAGGAGGGGAATGGAGACAGCAGGAAGCCACAGACTGAGAGTTATTTACTGTAAGGAGCAGGGTCCCCAGCAGCACAGAGTATATCAGGAGATGAGTGATGGGTTAGTGAGGACAGGGCTGCATGTGACAGGGGCAGTGACATGATGTGAGGAGGGGAATGGAGACAGCAGGAAGCTACAGACTGAGAGTTATATAGTGGAAGGTGCAGGGTCCCCAGCAGCACAGAATATATCAGGAGATGAGTGATGTGTCAGTGAGGACAGGGCTGCATGTGACAGGGGCAGTGACAGGATGTGAGGAGGGGAATGGAGGCAGCAGGAAGCTACAGACTGAGAGTTATATAGTGGGAGGAGCAGGGTCCCCAGCAGCACAGAGTATATCAGGAGAAGAGTGATGTGTTAGTGAGGACAGGGCTGCATGTGACAGGGGCAGTGACAAAATGTGAGGAGGGGAATGGAGACAGCAGGAAGCCACATACTGAGAGTTATTTACTGTAAGGAGCAGGGTCCCCAGCAGCACAGAGTATATCAGGAGATGAGTGATGGGTTAGTGAGGACAGGGCTGCATGTGACAGGGGCAGTGACATGATGTGAGGAGGGGAATGGAGACAGCAGGAAGCTACAGACTGAGAGTTATATAGTGGAAGGTGCAGGGTCCCCAGCAGCACAGAATATATCAGGAGATGAGTGATGTGTCAGTGAGGACAGGGCTGCATGTGACAGGGGCAGTGACAGGATGTGAGGAGGGGAATGGAGGCAGCAGGAAGCTACAGACTGAGAGTTATATAGTGGGAGGAGCAGGGTCCCCAGCAGCACAGAGTATATCAGGAGAAGAGTGATGTGTTAGTGAGGACAGGGCTGCATGTGACAGGGGCAGTGACAAAATGTGAGGAGGGGAATGGAGACAGCAGGAAGCCACATACTGAGAGTTATTTACTGTAAGGAGCAGGGTCCCCAGCAGCACAGAGTATATCAGGAGATGAGTGATGGGTTAGTGAGGACAGGGCTGCATGTGACAGGGGCAGTGACATGATGTGAGGAGGGGAATGGAGACAGCAGGAAGCTACAGACTGAGAGTTATATAGTGGAAGGTGCAGGGTCCCCAGCAGCACAGAGTATATCAGGAGATGAGTGATGTGTTAGTGAGGACTGGGCAGCATGTGACAGAGGCAGTTGTAACACCCCAAATTTCTGGGGTAAAGCTAATGATAGGTGTAGTAATCCCTAGTTCTTCCTTCCTTACAGAGAGGTAAGGAGGTAAGCACATTGCACTTTGGTAAGCTGTGTTGATAGGTTTATTTAAGGTTATTGCAGAGATCATTTACTGTAAATCTTCCTTTACATTTACTTTCACTATACACATAACATCAAAACACATTACAATAACATTTTATTTATATTTTACAGGAACTCAGCAGCTCGTGGAATCACTGGATGCACCTGGATCCCTGTGGAATCCCAAAAGTTAGTATATTTGTCAATTCCTCCAATCACTTCAAACATAACATTTACTCAATGTAATATTGCTATTCTATATTTTCTGGATTATCCATTGACGTTGTACTGTAACTTAGTATTACACTGCACTAATAACAATCAGGTAAGTAAAGTTCCACCAATAAAAGTCTAGCGCTTTATTGTTGGTGCACAATTAGTTACCGGAAATGGTCGGGTTGGTGATCACTTACTCTTACTCCTTTCTGTATTTGGTCACTAACTAGTAACGTCCAGTAAGTTTAAATCTGATTTCCACTGCCGGTGACTGTTACTGTGGCTTAGTTCGGCTTGTTTAAGCTTTCTACCAACTCCTGACTGTCCACGGCTTTTTGGACCTTCTCTCAGGTAACAGCAGGGTGACGAGCTTCTCACCCTGTCAAGCTCACCTCCAGAACTGCGCAGTAGCCCTGCGTACAGGTCCTTAAAACTTCCTCCCTTCTCTGTTATCCAGAAGGCAACAGGTCTCACTGGGCAGCCTCTCCCAGCTCTGTTACTTAGCAACTTAGAGCCGACCATGGTTGTTCCACTAAGTCACCCAGCGCAGCTTTCACCAGGCCAAACGCTGCCTCAGCACTGTACAATGGCCGGTGAGTCTCTATGCATGTCCTGGATGCTTTCTGTTGGGACCTGGATGCTTTCTGTTGGGACCTGGATGCTTTCTGTTGGGACCTGGATGCTTTCTGTTGGGACCTGGATGCTTTCTGTTGGGACCTGGATGCTTTCTGTTGAGACCTGGATGCTTTCTGTTGGGACCGTGAGCTGGAGCAGCCAACTGTCATTGTCAGTCAACTGTCCGTTCTGCCCGCACGCCTAGACACCAGGACATACTAGCATAAGTGGTACTTTCAGTTTCTGGGGTAACACACAGTGACTTGATGTGAGGAGGGGAATGGAGGCCGCAGGAAGCCACAGAGTTACACTATGTAGACAAAAGTGATTGGACACCTCTGCGCAAGCGAAATGCATACCATTGCACACGAGTTCCACATGACCACAAATGTGGTGTTTTCGACAAGAACATTGGTAGGGAGGCCCAGGCACTTGCAGTTCTATGGAAACAACAAATGTTTTTTATCAGGATGACAATGCCACCTGTCATGTTTCCAGGGCAACGCTGGACTGGTATACAGGAAATTCGGTAACCTCGATGTACTAGCCGGCTCAGAGTCCAAGGGGTAAATTTACTAAGCTCCGTGTTTGTTTGAGTTTGCAAACACGGACATATTTCATAATTTTCTCAAACACGGAGAGTTACTATGGCAATTAGTATTTTTGGAGGTGAACACGGCCAAATCCGAAGTAAAAATGCACCTGTAAACACAAATACAAAGGAATACACCATTGTCTAAACACGGCAGTACTTTCCATAGACAGGAATACAGCACAGGAACTTACCATGAATCGTGATTATAATCACGGGTGTAATCTAAAACAAATCGGTTCAAAAAAGAAGTTTTAAATAGAACCCCTCCTGAGCAGTGTGTCTTGCAGAAATATACACATATCAGTGTGATCTGAGTATGTTTCTGCCTCTAAAGAATCAAATAAAGTGTTCAATTCAGAAAAAAACGGCGTGTGGTTCCCCCCCAAAAGCATAACCAGCCCCTGGCCCTGTGAGCCAGTCCTGGTCCTAAAAAAGTGGGACAAAATGTGTAGTGTTCCCCCATATTTTATGAATCAACAGTGAGCCAGTCCTGGTTTAATAAAATACGAGGAAAAATGGCATGGGGTTCCCCATATTTTTAAAACCAGCACTGGGCTCAAACTAGTCGGAGTTTAATGCCACAACCAGGGGACCCTTTCACTGGGTCCCCTGACCAAAGCATTAACACCAAACTAGTTAGCTCAGGCCGTGATCCCCAATAAATGGGTCCCGATCTCCTATGCACTCCATGCCTGGGCTGAAGCCTGGTGCTCTACCCTGCATTGGTGGCCGCAGGGGTAATAGTCAATATAATCAATTTGTACTATTGTTTTTTACAGTGGGACTACAGGTGCCAGCGTGCCTGCCCTTTGGCACTTGTAGAACTACAAATCCCAGGAGGTGGCCAGCACCGGTACCCCAACTGTAAAATAAAATAGTAAAAAAAAAGGACACACACAACAAAAAGGTAGTTTATTACACACAAACACACTATACCACACCTTGTCCCTGGTGTTCAGTTCCCTAGTCCAGTAGAAATCCCTGATTATCTCTAAAAAAAATACTCTCCTATCTCTTCAGGTTCAGGTTGGTCCTCTTCTCCAGTAGTGATCCTTGTGTGTTAGCCAATCAGCAGTTGCTAACTCTAGACCAGCCTCTGATTGGCTGGTGGCCCGACAAGTGCAGGAAACCTCGTGGGTTCCATCACTTGGCGGGGAAGAGATACATGTGGTAACACATACATCTGCTCTGTGTCCAAAATGGTGCTGGTTACTCGGTTTGTTTTTATTATGGCCAGGATTACTTCAATGGTATGAAATCATCGACTTGTAACTAGAGATGAGCGGGTTCGGATCTCAGAGATCCGAACCCACCCGAATTTTGAGATCCTCCACCGGCCCCAGATCTCAAGCCGAGGCAAAACCACAGAGTCAAAAATCTCGCGGCTCGCAAGCTTTCATCTCTATGATCTATGTTGTATATAAGGGACCACGCAGCGAATGCCATTTCACTCTGGCTATGGAGACCGAACAGGGAGGGTGGGTTGTCTAGGGCTGGGGGAGGTGCTGGTGCTGTGCTGGTCTGGTGCTGTCTGCTGTGTCCTGAGCTGGTGCACTGCTGATACATTTGGTGCTGTCACTGCTGTGCTGTCGGCTGCGTCCATCTGGGCCCAAGTTCTGGACCCCCCCCAAAAAATATATATATTGTCTTTTTATTTTTTTTCTGTGTGTGCGTTAGGCTTAGCCGCACAAGATACAGCAACGCAACCTAGTGCAGCCCAACTCCAGTCATCGTCAATCTGTGCTCTGGGCCCAAGTTGTG
Source organism: Taudactylus pleione (assembly GCA_031769625.1). Taxonomy (NCBI): domain Eukaryota; kingdom Metazoa; phylum Chordata; class Amphibia; order Anura; family Myobatrachidae; genus Taudactylus; species Taudactylus pleione. The sequence goes on along the minus strand of JAUIMM010000694.1, from coordinate 4,077,450 downwards.
GACCCAAAAAAAAAATAAAACAAATAGTGTATTTTTTTTTTGCTCTAATTTTGTTCTGTGCGTGTGTGCGTGTTAGGCTTAGCCACACAAGATACAGCCAGCAACGCAAGTTGCAACCTACTGCTGCCCAACTCCAGTCATCATCAATCAGTGCTCTGGACCCAAGTTGTGGACCCCCCCCCAAAAAAAAAAATAGTGTATTTTTAATTATGTCAATTTTTTTCTGTGTGTGTGTGCGTGTTAGGCTTAGCCACACAAGATACAGCCAGCAATGCAATTTGCAACCTAGTACTGCCCGACTCCAGTCATCATCAATTGGTGATCTGGGCCCAAGTTGTGGACCCGAAAAAAAATAAAACAAATAGTGAATTTTTTTTAACTCTAATTTTGTTCTGTGTGTGTGCATGTTAGGCTTAGCCACACAAGATACAGCCAGCAACGTAAGTTGCAACCTAGTGCTGCCCAACTCCAGTCATCATCAATCAGTGCTCTGGGCCCATGTTGTGGACCCGGAAAAAAAAATAAAACAAATAGTGTATTTTTTTTTGCTGTAATTTTGTTCTGTGTGTGTGCGTGTTAGGCTAAGCCGCACAAGATACAGCCAGCAACGCAAGTTGCAACCTAGTGCTGCCTGACTCCAATCATCATCAATCTGTGCTCTGGGCCCAAGTCGTGGACACAAAAAAAAATAAAACAAATAGTGTATTTAAAAAAAATAAAACATTTCTGTGTGTGTGTGTTAGACTTAGCTGCACAAGCTACAGCAGCAACATAGTGCTGCCCAACTCCAGTTGTCATCAATCGGTGCTCTGGGCCCAAGTTGTGGACCCCAAAATGTCGAGACATTGTATCATTGATGTAACCACACGATTAACATCAATTAATCTTGCGGCTACGATGTAGCGGTTCCCACAATAGACGTCTATGGGGATTTCTCACCATAGACGTCTATGGGACACACAGGCTGGCCGCATTCAGCTAATCAGGGAGCTGCTCCAACGGAGATGCTCCTTGATTGGCTGGCGGCCCCTTCACTGACGGGGCACACGTGTGTCCCGGTCATTTACGCGGAGCAAAGGTATGTGTACACACATACCTTTGCTCGGTCCGTATGGTTCATTTTTTTTGCGTTTTTTTATTTTAACCCCTGGATTGCCTAATTGCAGAAGTGGACGTGATCAACGCATAGGAGAGGTGAGTATGGATTTTTTTTTCAGGTACACCCCTATGGATTACTTCGGATACTAGGTGAGTAAGTGTGAGTGTGCATGTATGTTTTATTAAAATTATACTTTCACGGTGTATGTTTTTTTATTTATGTATTTCTTTAGTTGTGGAACTACAAGTGCCAGCGGGCCCGTAATGCCCCGCATGCTGGTATTTGTGGTTCTCCAAATACCAGCATGCAGGGGAGGCTTGCTGGTACTTGTGGTTCTACAAATAAAGACAATATGGAAAATGTAATTTTACACTTTACACTTTACACTATCAACCCGGCACCCACCGCCCTAGGGTGCAGGGGATAGCCCCGGGCTATCAGTCTAGGCCTGGGGTGCCCTGGAGAGGGGTACCCCTTTATTGGGGGGGTACCCAACTCCCCAGGGATCCCCGGCCTGGACTAACTAGCAGTCAGGGATAATGCTTTGGCCGGGAAAACCGGTGAAAGGTTTTCCCTGGCTGTGGCATTATCGCCCTGCTAGAAAGAGTTCGGTGCTGGTTCTGGAATTTTCAGGGGACCCCTACTCGTTTTGTCCCCTGATTTTTCAGAACCAGGACCAAGTCAACAAAGCCCTGTGCTGGTTCTTAATATACAGGGGCCCCCTACGCATTTTGGCCCCTTTATTTTTAGAACCAAAACAGGCTTTATAAAGCTCGGGGCTGGTTATGCTTTTGGGGAGGGGGTGCACTTTTTTTTTTTTTAACACACACAGAAACTTTCACGGATCTCACTGATCTGTGATGGCTTCTCTAAAACTCGCAACTTTTAATGCTACTCACATTAAAAGGTGTCAGTTTACATAGTCCTAAACTCGCCTGCACTTGCAAATGCAGTAGCCTCGAGCTGAAAAGTTTGCAGGCTATTGAATTTGCGAGTTTCAGTACAAACTCGCACTTTTTAAAAGTGCAAGAAAGTGCGAGTTTGTACTGTTACTAAAACTGACTACCTATTACATTTGGCCCTATGTGTGATACGGTCTCCATTCACAGGATGGTGGAGGTCTATTTCAGAGATAACATCCTAATAGGCATGTCAGACAGTCCCTTTCAGTACTGGCAGGAAAAAGAGACAATTTGGAGTCGCATACACAAACTGGCTTTGCATTACTTAAGTTGCCCACCCTCCAGTGTGTACTCCGAAAGAGTTTTCAGTGCAGCTGGCAACCTTGTCAGTGATCTTCATAGGAGGTTACTTTCTCAAAATGTGGAAAAGATGATGTTCATTAAAATGAAATACAAATTCCATGAGGAAGACCTCTACCAACAATTACATCCAAAAATGACAGAGGCACCTATGGTGGAATCCAGCGGGGACAAATTAATATTGTGTGAAGAAGAGAATGTACACACTGATGGGGATGATGAGGATGACGACAACTTGTAATGTAAAGCCAGTTTGTGTATGGGATCATTTTAATTTCCAATGCACATTGGCAGCTTGTTTTATGGGGGTCCAAGCAAACCAATAATTTCGGACACAATTGGCAGTCCTTGTCGCTGAAATGATTGGTATGTTAAACTGTGAATGTCCTGTTTCGTATACAACATAAGGGTGGGTGGGATTGCCCAATGACTATTCCATCTTGCACCTTTTTCCTTTCCATTATGTGCTGGTTGAGGCATTGCTGCCTGACATTATAAATTAATGTTATGGTTGGTTTAGGAACCAATGATTTGTTTTTTAATTAATTTATTATCAATTTTACGGCCAATGGCTGCACCAATGAATTTCTATTTAATAATTATTCAGCCAGGGGCTGCACCCAATTAATTGTTTTTTACTTTTTAAATTAAATTATTATTAATTATTCAGCCCGGGGCTGCACCAATGTATTGTTTTATAATTCATTTATTATCAATTTTACAGCCAGGGGTTGCAGCAACTATCAACTATCAATTCTTCAATCCTCAAGGGTATTCCAACCATCATCTTTGCACAGTCCTCAACTCTATTAATAATTATATCAATCAGTTTTGAGCCAGCAAGCTGGATGCAACCTTTTGGCCCTATAACTAGATGAAAAAAAATCAATATTGTGAGCAGTGAGGTGGTAAAAATTGACTGGAAATGAGTGGAAATAAATGTTATTAAGGTCATTAATACTGTAGGATAAAAAAAGGCCCATTTTACAGTATGTGATTTTAGCTGATTTTTTTATTTTTTTTAGAAACAATCCAGATCCAAAACCAAAACACAAAAATAAAAAGGGACGTGAGATTTTGGCAAAACCAATCCAGATCCAAAACCAGGGGAGATCCAGATCCAAAACCAAAACCAAAACACGGGGGTCAGTGCACATCTCTTCTTGTAACCATCAATAGTTTCACCCACAGATGGACAACCCTACTTTAATACTTACCAGTCAGTGGGTCAACCAGGAAGTGGGGAACTTTACTCCTTGATGTACTCATTGAAACAAAAAAAAGCCTTTTGGATTGGCGACAACTCTTTTTTTGCTGGTGTTAGGACTCTTCATGCATAGATAAATCTGACTGTTAGTACATGATTCATCAATGGCAGTGGCTTAGATAGCATCTGACATGGCTATGAACTTAATGAATATGACCCTTAATAGATTTTGAGAGTACTATACAGTTTCTCAGCAAAAAAATAGCTATTTGCCCAATTTTTCATTACAGTATTTGTGGCACTTAAAAGCATATTTTACATTTGCCATTTACATATACATTCATATGATCATTGAGATGTAAGCCGCTGTTGGGGAGAATCTGCACACACACTTATACATAAACAGAGAACAGGGGAGTGGGGTGTACACAGCAAAAATGAGAGAAAGGAGAAGGATTGACTCAGGCACCAGGGGGAATATATGGTTCCATTACAGATTCATTTTTATGAATCACTGAAATCTCCTGAGATCGAATTGAACTTGAACAGCAAAATCCCTCAGTAAATCTCAAATTTACTAAGAATGGATTTTGCTTTCAATTTTCAACTCGAATTCGATCTGGTTTTAGTTTAAGAAGGGATTTACTGTTTGATTTTGCATGTTCTTGGCCAAATCGAACAGCAAATCCCACTTCAAAATGTCAAAACGGCAAAGCTCCAAATGAATCGAACCGCTTCATGCTTTCACTTTCAGCATGAGCAGTTCGTTGTTACACAGATACATGTATACATCAGTGAGATGCATGCATGAACCTTACTGTAAAAAGCTTATAAAGAGTTCAATTTGAAAAAAAATTGATGTGTGGTCCCCCCCTAAAACAGAACCAGCCCTGGACTTTTCATAGTCAGTCCTGGTTGTGTACGTACAGGGAAAAAATTGCATAAGGTTCCCCCTGTACTTAGCACAACCAACACTAGTCTCTGTTCCTGTCCTGGTTCTGGAATTATAGAAGAAAAATTGCGTAGGGTTCCCCTGTAATTTCCACAACCAGCAACAGACCCTTTCTAGTGGGGGGCTGATGCCGCAACCAGGGGAGCCCTTTCACCAGGCCCCCTAGCCGAAGCATTTTCCCTGAACACTAGTCAGCCCAGGGGAGTGGGGAACCCCCAATAAAAGGGTTCCCCTCTGCAGGGCACCCCTGGCCTAGGCTGATAGTCAGGGCTATCCCTGCCACCCCTGGGTGGTGGGTGGCGGGTTGATAGTGAAGAAGTACTGTATAAAAAGAAAAGTATAAACATTGTCTTTACGAATAGTACTGCAGGTCCCAATAAGCCTTCCCCGCATGCTGGTACTGGAGAACAACAAGTACCAGCATGCAGGGCATTAAGGCCCAACTGGTACCTGTAATTCACCTGTAAAGAAATGTTTAAATAAACACAATACACACACACCAATATAGTAAAGTTTTAAAACATACATACATACTCACCTACATTACCTGAACTGGTCCCCTTCTCCCTGTAGGCATCCATGGTCTTGGCAAAATAAAAAAGGAGTATCGTGATCCACGCAACAGGCAACAACCATGATGGTTGTTACCTACCGAAAGAAGAGCTCAGACACGGCTTCTGCCTTTGTAGAGCTGTATCTGAGTGTTCATTGGCTGAGAGAGGTCAACCCCCGCCTCTCTCAGCCAATGAACGGCTCCCTCAATTGAAGTCAATGGTGGAACCGTAGAATAAACTTTAGTAACCCTGCGGCTCTCCATTGACTTCAATGGAGGGAGCCATTCATTGGCTGAGAGAGGCGGGGGCTGACCTCTCTCAGCCAATGAATGCTCAGATACGGCTCTACAAAGGTAGAAGCCATGTCTGAGCTCTTCTTTCAGGAGGTAACAACCATCATGGTTGTTCCCTAGTTCGTGGCTAGTGTTTCTAATTTTTTTAATTTATCAAGACCATGGATTCCTACTGGGAGAAGTGGACCAGTCAAGGTAATGTATGTGAGTATGTGTGAGTGTGTATGTATGTATTAAAACTTTACTATCACGGTGTGTGTATATTGTGTTTATTTAAACATTTCTTTACAGGTGAACTACAGCTACGGTGTGTGTATATTGTGCTTATTTAAACATTTCTTTACAGGTGAACTACAGGTACCAGTGGAATCTTAATGCCCCACATGCTGGTACTTGTGGTTCTCCAAGTACCAGGCTTGCTGGGACCTGCAGTTCTACTGTAAAGACAATGTTTACACTTATCTATTTTTATACTACACTTACATTATCAACCCACAACCCACCACCAGGGGATCCCCGGCCATTTGCTGACTAGCGGTCAGGGGTAATGTTTTTGCTGGGGAAACCGGTGATAGGGTTTCCCTGGCTGTGACATTTCTCCCCTGCTAGAAATGGTCTGGTGCTGGTTGTGGAAATTACAGGGGAACCCTACTTTTCCATGTAATTCCAGAACCAGAACCGGATCAGAGCCCAATGCTGCTTGTGCTAAGTACAGTGGAACTCTACTTATCCCTGTACTTACACAACCAGCCCCAGACTTTTCATAGCCAGTCATGCACATGCCCAGTGGGGCAACATCGAGTCGGTTGCGAGTGCTCAGTGCTTGCGACCGACTCTGAATGACCCCCTAACTCTTTACAAGCTTGTGACAGTAAGATACATACATGGATCTCACTGGTGTATGCATGTATCTGTGTGAAATTGAACTGCTCATGCTGAAAACAAATATATGAAGTTCTTCTATTCATTTGTGGATTTTCAGTTCGAGTTTGAGTTCATTTTGCATTCGATTTACAAATCGAATGTTAGTAAATGAAGGGATCCTATTGTCCTCTATGTGAGAACATCGATGTTTTTCAAAAATTCGATTTAATTTTTAATTCCTTTTTCCGTTCGATTTGACATTCGAGTTTGCCTTTAGTAAATCCTTTCATAAAAAATCGAAACAAAATCGAATGCAAAATCGAACAGAAAACAAAATCGAACTTTAGTAAATTTACTTCCAGGTCACTTACCTAGACGAGGATCCAGCACCAGCTGTGCATATACATTGTGCACAAAATCAGGCTGCTCCCCTAACTTAGCAGGGAGTGTCTGTGCCGCAGTATGTAACAATAGGCAGCATGTGTCTGCTGAGAGCAGTTCTATAGGGCATGCAGCTGTTCCTATGCAGTATGCTATTCATTGGTGCACTGTCTCGGTAGCATAATATCTGTATTGGGCAATTTTGGTACAGCAGCCCATTATATATATACTGACCCAGAACGCAAAAATCGGCTGACTGTGTGCGTCTTAGCACTTGCGTTCCTTGCAGAATCAGGCCTTGGGACCGCCGATGGGAGGAGCCAATTTGCTCACTTAATCAATGCAAAATCAAATAACTATGGATTCCAATGGGGCATTCTAGCTTTTGGCGATATAATTCCCCAGAATGGCACAATTCTTATCTATTCATACCAGACAATACATTTTCTCTCTCTCTCACATTAACACTCTTTGGGCCTGATTCAGACCCACTCGAGAGCGGCTGTCCGCTCGCAAGTGGGTCGATGTTTTGGACTGAGCATGCGCACGACGGAGGGAGCTCCATCGTGCGCATGTGCCAGACGCGACGAGCGAAGGAAAGTCCTTCGCTCGTTGTGTCCGATCAAAGGGGGCGTGCTGTCAATGTTGATTGACAGCACGCCCCCTTTGGTGGGCGTGTCGGGGGCGTGCCTCCCTGACGGGGGCGTTCCCACGGGAACGCCTCCCGTCAGAAGCCGGCCCACTGACATCACTAGTGATGTCAGTGGGAGTGATTTTGGCTCTGATAGAGCCAAAATCACTCCGGAGCTTGCGGTTGAAAACCTCAACCGCAGGCTCCGGCTCGCAATTTCGATGGTCGCGATGGTCAGGACCATCGCGGCCATCACAATGCACGCTCGTATAGCCTGTGGGTGGTGACCCACAGCTATACGAGCGTCCAGGAGGACGCTCCATTTTCATGGAGCCCGGCCCTCATTCAGAGCGTGCGCTCTGCTCAGAGCGTACGGCTCTGAATGAGGGCCTTTATTTCAGCAAAAGTATCACCAGATAATGTACATTGCCCTAACAGTATATTCTCCTGTAACTCTAGCAATGGTTACACTGAATTCATTATTATCAATGTCAGGCTTAGTAAGCAGAACATCATTAACCAGATTTCCCCCGTCCACACTTTGGGCTTTGGAGGGATGATTGAAAGATACCTATTGTCCATCCTTATCTCGCAGACCCTTCCAGCCGCCACATCCCGCATTGATCGCTCACTACCTAACAGTGCTGTTGAATTGAGTGTGATAATGGAAAACGGATTTACAGACTGACATCCATCATTCTTAGAAATCTGCTACAGTCAAGCTAAAGACAAATGTCTTTTATATAAGTAGGTATCAGCATAAATCACTGTGGCTGGTTCCCCGCCCGTCCCCAAATGTGGGAACTGTACTGTTGTATAAAATATAAATGATAAGTATATGTCTGTAATATAGACAGGAGATGCAGTTAATATCCCGACGATCGGGATGCTGAGTGCCGGAATCCCGGCGCTGGAATCCCGATCACCGAGGGAACACCGGCGCCGGAATCTGGGTCTCATTCAGACCCGCTCGCGAGCGCAGGATGCTCGCAAGCGGGTTGATGTTACCCCAATGCGCATGCATTGGGGTAACGGAGGGAGCTCCATCGTGCGCATGCGCGAGACCCGGACAGCGACAGCCAAGCTGTCGCTCCGGGTCTCGCACCAAAGGGGGCGTGCTGTCGATGGTGACTGACAGCACGCCCCCTTTGGTGGGAGTGCCGGGGGCGTGGCTGCCAGACGGAGGCGTTCCCATGGGAACGCCTACCGTCTGGGTCTGGCCCCACTGACATCACTAGTGATGTCAGTGGGAGTGATTTTGACTCTGATAGAGCCAAATTCACTCCAGGGCTTGCGGCCACGAGACCCTACCGCAGGGTCTCGTCGCAAGCACAATGGCCGCGATGGTCTTGACCATCGCGACCATCATAATGGACGCTCGCAAAAGGCCGCTCCACATTTAAATAGGACGGCCCTGATTCAGAGCGAGTGCTCTGGTCAGAGCGTCTGGCTCTGAATCAGGGCCTCTGACATGACTGGAGATGCCAACTTCTGAATTCTGGCAGCCGGCATCCCGATCGTAAGAAGACTGGGGCAAGGTAAGTATCCGCTGCCGGGGGGAGGGTTAGGCGCTCGGGGAACTTAGGGCTAGGCTGCGGCAGGGGGGAGCAGTGGCCAATGCTGTATTTCTAGAATTTCCAAATTCTTCATTTTAAAGCAAGTGTGGCCAGTCCATGAAGAGGGCATAATTAGCACATAACCAGCTATAATATATGTCATACGGAGTATAGTGTATGTAATAATTCTGACACATACAGGACCAGCGATCACAGTAATTAGCCATGACATGTGGCAGTAGGGCCATCCTGCCTGAGCTGAATGTTTTTATTTCAGAGGTGGGCTACATTCCTGAGCTTCTGAGTAAGTTGGGGAGTCTGGGGGAGCAGCAAAAGAACCTAGATGTGCCCTGGACATATATGTACACATTGATCTCCTTATGTGCTGGATAGTGTTATATTATACAGTATTAATAATTGACCCTATAGATGGTCTATATCAGTGCACCCCTAACAGTGCATGTTTTCCATATCTCCTAGTTGGTGCACAGGTGTATTCATTACTGGCTCACACATTTTAAAAGATCTACAGGTGGGCTTATTATTTCATCTGTGACTCTGAGGGGATCTTAAAAACATGCAACTTTAGTATTACATGCTATTTCTATTGTGGCCATCATGTTGTGGGCTGGTGGGCTTCCTGGCAATCGGAACCCCCCCATATTTGCCTATGTGGAGGTTAGGTATAGGCTCCAGACAGGGGGATTAGGTTCAGGCACCACCGGGGGGAGGTTAGGGTTAAGCACTTACCGGGAAGGTTAGGGTTATGGAGGGTTAGTAATAGGGTACAAAAAAGGAGGGTTAGGGGTTAAATAGGACAGGAAAACAGTAATCACCATTCCTCTGTCGGGATTCCTACCGTCAGGGTGCCGCTGTCAGTGTACGGACATTCGGCATCTCCTCCATTGGTACTTCATACCGATTCCATAGATAGATCGATAGATAGATAGATAGATAGATAGATAGAGAGATAGAGAGATAGACAGATAGATATGAGAATGATAGATAGATATGAGAATGATAGACAGATAGATAGATAGACAGATAGATAGATAGATATGAGAATGATAGATAGATAGATAGATAGATAGATAGATAGATAGATAGATATGAGATAGATAGATAATTAGATATGAGATAGATAGAGAGATATGAGATAGATAGATAGATAGATAGATAGATAGATAGATAGATAGATAGATAGATAGATATGAGAATGATACATAGATAGATATATAGATAGATAGATATGAGAATGATAGATAGATATGAGAATGATAGATAGATAGATAGATAGATAGATAGATAGATAGATAGATAGATAGATAGATAGATAGATAGATATGAGAATGATAGATAGATAGATAGATAGATAGATAGATAGATAGATAGATAGATATGAGAATGATAGATAGATAGATAGATAGATAGATAGATAGATAGATAGATAGATAGATAGATAGATAGAAATGATAGAGATAGATATTAGATATATATTAGATAGAAAGATAGAGTTAGAAAGTTAATAATAGGGGTCCGTTCGGACACTCATAATTAACATAATTAATAGGTCCCTTAATCTCTGCCTTTACTACAGCACACGGGCTTGAAAAAGTCTTTATTGTGGATTTTTACAGTTATTTTCAATAGTGGTGCTGGTTAAGTCACATATAGTTTTATTATTATCACCATACTTCACTTAAACTTAAATAAATCTAAAATAAAGACAATGACAACTGAGTAGATTGGAAAAAAGAGGTCACAGCCAAATTTATTTAATCAAATTGTAATTGATTCAGGCATGGTGGCAAAAAAGCAGTGCTAACTCAACTGCAGCCCATATGAAGATAGTATTACTAAAATGGGGGTGGAGTTTCCACCCCAAGCGCAAACCATCTCGGTTAGTACCACCTCCCCTTAACTAGCACAGTGCTGATCCCTTCGTAGGATGGAGAGCTGGTCCTCCTCTAAATTGAGCCACCGAGGAGCACTGCTTTCCACCAAATATGGGGTCCACCGGCAACGTACTACCACCATCTACCTAGGACCACTAACCATCTCCAAGACAAGACAGAAGGGCTGTGATGAATAATTCCATACATTCCCCAGCCAAGTGCAACCATCTGGCCTATAAAAATCAATCTCTTCATAACGGAGATGGGGGTGTTTGATTACGCGCCCACTCAATCTAGCTACGAATCTGGACACCGCAGCATTCAATTTCCTCCTCACCCTGTTCAAAGCTGCACCACCAGGAGCCCCTCTCCAGAACCAGCGCAGGATGACCAAACCAACCTAACTTGTGGCCAATGCTCAGCAATGATCTGGAAGTCCCGCTTCATTACGATTATAAGCTCCACACCATGCCTAAATCATCACCTCCTAAATGTACCCAAGGCAGTCTGGGGCCCCCCATTTTTTCTCTGAATCCCAAAAAAGATCCAGAAGACCGTTCCACCTAAAACCCCGTACACCAATCCAGTGGACATAAAATGGAACCTTTTGTGCTAATGTGTGCCTGCTAGCCTATTGTACATATGAATGACCAACAATTCACACCTGACCACACTCCCTGGCCAAACCTGTATGGAAAAAGTTTTATAGGAAAATTAGTGACTTATACATTTTTATTTAGAAAAACACCAACCAGAGATGGGAAAACTTAGTTGTTTGGGTGACCCAGATGGAGGTGTACAACACAAAACCTCGATGTTTTTGAGGGCTTAAGTGAAAAGAACTCCAATCCTCCTAGTGGCAGTTAGCATAAGGCACAAAAAAAAAACTTGCATAAGGCGCTAGCTAATTAAGCAACTTGTCGCCTCTAACATAACTCTTATAAGCAGATGACTTCCAATGACCCAATCGTTTGATTGACTTGACAGAAGAACCCGCCGCAGCCGCACAAGTGGCCGAACCAATTCTGAATGAGTGCGTGCCATAATGTTCAACAGGCAAGTCAACTGCTGTTAGGCAACGGTTGAAAATAGATGAGAAATGAAACCGTGATAGCGTTGAAAGTTCTTCAGCCATTGCATCCCCTTTCCTGGATGCTGCTGACATAAAATGTAGATTATTATTACCAGTTATTTATATAGCGTACACATATTCCGTAGCGCTTTACAGAGAGTATTTGGCCATTCACATCAGTCCCTGCCCCATAGGCAAACGCAGGGGGGGTTTCCGTCTGCCTGGAAACCCCCCTGCCCAGCACACACCATGAGCACAATAGAAATAGTAATATAATAGAATGTTACTAGTGCTGCATGTTCTTCTTAGTATCACAAATGAAATGATTAGCACCACCTGTGGATCTTTTAAAATGTGTCAGCCAGTAATAAATATACCTGTGCACCGATTAGGAGATGTGGAAAACATGCACTGTTAGGGGTGCACTGCTATAGACCATCAATAGGGTTAATAATTAAAACTGTATAATTATACACTATCCAGTACATAAGGAGACTAATATGTACATATATGTCCAGGGCAGTGCTAGGTACTTCTGCTGCTCCCCCAGACTCCTGGACTTGCTCCAATGCTCTGGAATGATGCCCACATCTGAAAAAACATTCTGCTCAGACAGGATGGATGCACTGCCGCATCTAATGACATACTGTGATCGCTCATCCTGTATATGCTGGAATTATGCAACATAATATACTTTGTATGTAACATATTAAAGCTGGATGCCGTATGTTCTAATTATGCCCTCTTCATGGACAGGCCACACTCACTCTAAAATCAAGCATTTGGAAACCCCCCTCTACAAATCCTGTGTTTGCCCCTGTGCCCCAGTGGAGCTTACATTCTATGTTCCCTATCACATGCGCACACACATACTGTACACTCTAGGGTTAATTTGTGTTGGGAGCCAATTAACCTACCAGTATATTTTTGGAGTGTGAGAGGAAACCGGAGTACCAGGAGGAAACCCACGCAAGCACAGGGAGAATATACAAACTCCACACAGGTAGGGCCATGGTGGGAATCGAACCCATGACCTCAGTGCTGTGAGGCAGTAATGCTAACCATTACACCATCTGTGCTGCCTATAGATAGGACTACAGGGCAAATGCTTGGGTCCAGATGCGCAGGAACGGATATCCAATGCCCCCTGATCGGTCTTAGATTTCTGTATTTTAAACAAAATCAAATCCGACTTCGCAATCACATTACTGAACCTTGTAAAAGCCCTATGACTTCTTGTTACCAACCACTACTAAATGCAGCTCCCCGAAATATGCCAAATGAAAGCCAAACTAAACAAAACTGCCTTGTAATCGCCTAGGGCCACACCGGACACAGCTACCACAAGATCCTTTAATAACCCAGTATCTATAGGCCTGCGAGAATCATCCGACTGCGCCAGCTCACTCGGCCAACTCTTTATAGCTTCGGAGAGAATTAATGACTTGGTTGGGTCGACCAAGCCCCACAAACACAAAAAATACAAAATATCTGCCAAAGCGCCAGACATTACCGCCATTGAATTACTTTTTTCATGCAAAACCAAACAAACTGCATCATAGTATCTTGCACATTCTTATCCTGATCCTTCTTGGTAATGAAAGCCTACCAGGAGTTCCACGCACTTCAGCATACCCGGGGCCAAAGCTTTCAGCGCAAGTCCTTCAGTGCCGGCCTGATGATCTGCCAGACATGAGCAGGACATGGCAAACCACAAACTCTAGCTGCAGGCGCCAATGAACTAAACCTGGACCATTGAAAATGATACAAAGCATCTGCTATCTCGTTTTCAATGCCCGGGACATGCCTGGCCTTAAAATCAATGTTCTTGAGCAGACATAAGAATATTAAATGCCTGAGCAATTTTGGTGTCTGAGGCCAAACGGTCCTCTGGTTGTTTATGGCCTGCACTACTCCAAGGTTATCGCACCAAAATCTAATCCTGCGATTACTGAGCTGCGCACACCAAAGTTCCACAGTCACTGCAATTGGAAACAATTCAAGGAGGAGCATATTGCCTGTCCAACCCTCAGATTGCCATGCATGAGGCCAAGGCTCCGTGCACCACTGTCCCTCACAGAAAGCTCCAAACCTAAAACTCCAGATGCATCCGTATACAACTGAAGTTCGGAGTTGACCACCAGCTTGGATAACCAAATCCGAACCCCGTTGAAGTCTTGCAAGAAGACATACCAAACCCTCATGTCTTCCTTGAGCTCACCCGATAAGCGAATCATGTGGAGAACCTTTTAATGCCTGCAGTGGCTCTCTCTAACCTTCGACAAAACACCCTGCTCATAGGTATAACTCGGTATAAGAAATTTAGCAGGCCGAGCAAAGATTGCAAGTGCTCCAGGGAAACCTTTTTCGTGGAAAGAGAAAATTTGAATGACTCACGCAGCTTACTAACTTTATCCTCGGGCAACCTGCAAAACTCCACCAGTTGGACAATACAGTGGCAGGCCCTTCTGTCTTCCTTGCAGCAATGGCTATGCCCATTACGCAAAAAAGAGCCTTTACTGAAAAAAGGGGCTCGCTACAAATTGGCCCTACCAACAAAAAATAATCTAAATAATGGGCGACACCCAACTGCCCTGAACCAGCCTGAGTACACCACTGTAAAAATGAAGTAAATCATTTCAAAAACGAGCAGGAAATGAAACAGCCCATAGGCAATTTTGAAACCCATATATTTAAAAGAATTGGGATGCAGAGGAAGAAGCCTGAAAGCAGATTCGATATCTATCTTTGCCATCAGGGCTCCTCTCCTGAAATCCTGAACTATCCGGAGTGCGTCCTCAAAAGATTGGTAAGCGACACTGCAATCAGAGATCTAGAGCGTCGTTTGCAGAATTACCTTCCGGATAGACAGGAGTCGGGCTGCTGGATCACAGCAAATGGTCCGGACAGCCGCAGTCCGTCTGACCGGGCTCTGGCGCACTCTGCTGTGTGCGCGCTCTCCCCGAAGCTGTAAGCAGCGTCCGCTGCACGGAACTTCCTAATGCTGCTGGATGGATTGCTGTTAGCCCCGCTGGCTCTCTCTGCTCCACTTACCTAAAGATGTCTTCAATACCTGGCACTGTTCCTCTGCATCCACACTCACTTCTTCTATTCATGGGCGAAGCCATCTTGGATTGGTCACCTGATTCAGCATCTGCCAATCCTGCTCAACTCCGGGATCAGCTGTGAGAAAATTGTCCAACCAGCAACAAACACTGGGTATTTAAACCCTTCCTGGAATTTCCGTCAGTGTCTCTGCAACGTCTCCTAAAGGTTTCCTTTTGGCTTCTGCTGGATCCACGTTAGTTCCTGACCCAGTTGTCTATTTACTGAACCTGGTTCAGTACTCCTAAACCAGCTTTCAAGAACTTTGTCATCTTTAAATTGAATCTGTCTCAATAAGGACTCTGCCTTTTACCTGGGCTCAACCCAGTGCTCCAGTATACAGTATTCAGTCTCTGGTACCATCCACAGATCCAAGGTCCCCAGCATCTATCCAGTGGAATATTCTCCGTACTGCCACTATGGATCTAGCCTAAGTTCTATTCTACGCTGGGACTAGTACTCTACCATTACCACTACCTCATTCTGACCATCTCGTATCAAGTTCCAGCTTCTATACAGTCTGCCTTTGCCTGTTGTTCCTATAATCAATTCTCCTAGCTCTGTGCCATCCTATGAGGAAAACATATCTCAGGCCTCCTGAGTTTGTGCTGCCGGTATCCCAGCCAGCAAAGCCTATTCCATCACGGGAGGCCAATTACCCTAGAGTTGTGACACTGAATTTACTGGCCTCTTTCTTCAGAACTAACCCTAAAGGTACAAATGCCGACTAAAGGAGGAGATGGAAAAGGGCCACACATATGGCCCAACTGTACCTCTGCCGCTATTTTGTCCCTAACAATGTCCGGGTAATCTCTGGCTGATTTAAGGTTCCTCTTGGCCAAAACGAAAACTTGAAGATCTACTGGTAAATTAAACGCCCCCTTGCCGCTCGCATCCTACGTCTTCTCCGCTGTTTATTTGATTAATCGAGTACATCGAAAGGCATCTGAACTGCTCGCAGTGCTTGTGGTAGATTTATCCTACCGCAATCATGCGAACAGTTCAGGCTAAGAAACAACCAAGTGACGTGGTCGATGACGCTGCTTTGTTAATTATGCACACCCTTAAAACGCCCGTTTTGACCGTTTGGCACGCCTGCGTTCGGATCTCCACTCCCCGTTTTCAAGCACCTTCCCCTGTTACCACCCACAAACGCCTCATCCTGTCACTGAAATTAGCAGGCACTCGCTATTTGGCGAGCGCTCGATTTCTGATCGCACTGACTGGTTGGCGCATGCGCATTACGACCCATATGCATGCGCAGTTGTGCGAACATTGCTCGGAGCGAACGAGCAGCCGCTTACGTGCGGCTCTGAATCAGGCCCTGAGCTGCCTGTTGTACTATGGGCTTTTTGGGGGCGCTTCCCTTTCATCTGCTGAACAAAGTAACGCATGAGCTTGCGCGGCTTTTCAACTGAGCTAGATGAGTCAGAAGAATCATCGGAGTGTGACAATGTACCACTGTTATGAGCCAACATGACCTCACCTGTTTCAAATGTCTATGGGGCAGCCGACCTGTCTGCAGAAACCGATGCCTGTCCCCCGGTGCGCCCAATGCGTCTTAACTCGACGAAGTTGGAATGACCACGCCGAAGGTAGCAGATGGAGCCATCATCGCTGGGGACATGAGATCCTGTGAACTAGGGACATCTATGTTAACAACAGACAGTGTTGGAGCCAAAGCTGCATCAGGGGTGAGAGTTAGGGTTTGGGTAGGCAAGGGAGGTGGAATTTGGCCAGAGTGTGGCAGGGTGGGAGGCCTAATTGGTGGAGGGGCTAGTGGCAAGGTGGACTGTGAGAGGGAATTCACTTAGAATATGTCACTAGAAACTTTCTGAAAGAATTGCGTGTAAGGGGTATAGAATTCCGGGGTCAAATTAAACTGTTGTTCAAGGGGGAGGGGTATACCACCTGCTGGACATAATTGCCAGGAGCCTGCGGCAACTGAGGGCTGATGAACTTCTGGGCAAAAACAGGCTGGCTAAATCCTTGGCTGAAATATGATGACCACTGTGCAGTGGGTGGAGGGACCGATAAGGAAAACTTATGAGGGGCAAAACCATTATTGGGGACACTATCAACAGATGGTAGTGATGCCATGCCAGGAAATATCAACTGTGGCAGCGCAGTAGTGCTGTGGGCAGTAACACTGCGATGCCTGCCCACAGTCCCAAGAACACTTATAGGGGTGGAATGCAGCCCTGCTGGGCTAGCAAATATCGGGCCTCCAGTAGGGGACTGCACACTAGTAGGGGTCAGAAAAGTAGCCCTCTCCACTCCTCGAGCGATGGAGGACGATTCAGGAGGGCTGTGATCGCCTCTCATCAACCAAAATGGCACCTGCAATTTGGGGGGACAGGGCCTAAATCCAGAGCCGCGGAGACCATGCTTTCGCGCCGAGTGGAAGGTGCTGGTGAGCAGGGGGGATGATCGGAGGAAGGACCTGCTCTGAGACAGCCAGGTCTGGAGGCCGGATGGGGAGGTAGTGGGCGCGTTGATACAGGCACCGGCCGCCGCGGATGAAGAAAGCCAGGAGGACACACATGTGGGCACAGTGCACCCAGCGAGTTTAAGGAGGGGTGGTCGCTGCAGGAAGAGGTCTGGCTGCCTCCAGTAAGTGGCGGGGGGGGGGTGCATTACGGTGGGGACAGGGGCTGCACTGGGGCAGCTTCAATCAAAAATACTAGAGGCAAGCTGAAAAGTAGGGTACAGGAGGGAGGGAATGAAAAATAACAGTGTAAGTCAATGTGAGTTGGGGGATGGAGGGGACAGTGAAGAAAAGAAAAAGGGGAAGGGTTAGAATAAAAAATAAGGTACAGATATGTGAGGGAAGAACAGTAGTGGGAAAAGATTTGAATATGAGTAAGAAGGGAAACAAGTGCTGAGAAATACTGTAGAGAAAAGACAAGAACTACACAAGGGGTCAGTGTGAAACTGAGGTACTTATCCAGGCGATCACAAACTGGAAAGAGGAGCTGACTCCGCCTTCAGCCTTAATATTCTCTAAAAGAGCCCGCCCACACAGAGCCCTGATAGGCTTACAAACTGGATTGAGCTACAACAACCACTTACAACACTGCAACAAAAAACAGTTCTACCCAGTAGTGTTACAATAAAAAACAGGGTGGTTATCTCCTCTCAGCGTTATGCTAGCTTTCACATACTTTTCATGGTTGATGCTTTTATAATGAGTGAAATAAGGTTAGGAGTTTGGCTGTTTCAGGTTTGGATTGATATTAATGCAATACAAATCCGAATCCTGACCAAAAACATAACATTTGAGGGAGGTTCTGCCAAAACCAAAATGTCCACGCATGTCTCTATTCATAACCACGCCCCCATGAGCGTGTCCCTCCAGTGGTGCTTCTGTGGAGGGGCACAGTATTCACAAAGGGGTAGGGCATAATGAGCCCTGTCATACTGCAGTACTGAGCACAGAGGTTCCTTGGCAGCTGTGGGCCCCTTCGCGTTGCCCAGATTGTAAACTACGTACAGCAATATTTGGAAGATACTACAGCAAATTTTTTCTTTTTCTCTTTTTAAGAGAAAATTTTGTTCCTATTATTGTAAACTTCACAGAAATAGAAAAGCATTTCAGACATCTAACACCAAAATTCTTTCTTTATGGCTGTTTTCCATGGAGATCCCTTCTCTGCGTTATATTTATACAGTACGGTACATTTGCATTGCACGACTGCCAAAATGATATGGAAAACACAGACATTGTATTCCAAATTCCTACAGAGGGAAATGTTCCAGTTTTCATTTCCTACTGTACGGAACAAATAAAATATTTTGTGAAGGGCATTTAGTTGTTTGTCATCTAGATTAGGTTTGTGCAGCTCTCCAAATGTTGAGGAATTACAAGTACCAATTAGCATTAGCCCTGACGGAGATAGCTGTGAGTTGTGCTGCAGCAATGAGAGGGGCGTCTGAGGCTTCTATCTACAGCAGACTTGGGCAACCTGTCGGCGGCACTTGTAGTTTTACAACAGCTGGACAAGATTTGGGCAACCGGTGGATGTGTGTCATAGCATTTGGCAGAACCAACCACTCCATGTTCCAGTAGAGACGATGGGAACCATCTTGACGTGCACTCGGCTAGAGAGAGGCACGATTGTGTGGATGGGACTTGTATCTCTATAGTAACTGGAGTTACATCCAGGTCCATAACAAGGGGTGGGCAATCGTTGCCACCACCCAGTGCGCAATGCCTAGGGGGAGACACGATCGCTGTTCTGTAGCAACAGTAATTGACATGCAGGGTGCCTGGAACAGCACCCTGCAATCAAGAAAGCAGACGCCTGGAGGATCCTTAGGACCCTCTGGAAATTCAGCTCCTCCTTGGTCTGGTGGTCCTGCCCCCTCACTGTGATGTTACATGTTTGGACACTGTGATGTCACATGTTTGGACACTGTGATGTCACATGTGTAACCCTGGTTAAGGGTAAAAATAAGAACTGTACTTATAAATCTATATAATATTTATAAATGTACAACTTATGAGGTCAAATATATATATGTATAGTCACAATTCATGATATATGTATTTAATGTATTAACATATCAATTTATGTGGTACTTTTTTATGTCTGTGGTGAGGATGTGCTACAGTGTGTTGGATGCACTGGAGGAAAAGGGGATGAGTAATATAGATGGGAGTGAATCGGTTCCTGTCAGGAAAAGATGGATCCGGTGAGGGGGAGGATATATAACAGCTGTTAGCAGCAGCTGACAGGCAGTCTGCTGATCCCTCCCTCCAGTGCCAGCCCTCCTGTGACCCGGGCAGCCAGTGATCAGCGATATGCTGCCGGGCGCAGGGGGGCAGAGCCAGAGAGGGAGCCCAGCCGGAGCTGGGAAAGAAAGTGAGACAGCGGTACTCACCCTGTCTAGCAGGAGAGGTGGCATCACAGCAGGTGGTCCCGGCGGCTGAGAGGAGCGGAGGGACCCGCGCCGATGGGGGTACTCCCTGCTGGAGGAGGCGGTAGTGCTGTTGCCAGGCGGTGCTTGTTGCGAGGTGAGCCGGTACACAGCTATGAGCTCAGCAGCTGCAGGGCCATCAATCATCGCTGCTATATGCCACTGATTGGGAGCCGGTCCGGCGTGCAGCCAATGAGAGCCGGAGACTGAGAGGCGTGGCAGCCCCAGTGTCAGATGGACGGCATCAGCAGTGCTGGATGGGCTGTGAGTAATTAATACCTGGCACTTACACAGACACAGATATCCCTAGTGGCAGCAAAGAGGCTCTATAGGGACAGAGACAGATATCCCAGGATCATAAGGAGCACTAGAGGATTTATCTACTAGTGCTGCTCTGTACAGTGCTTCTACCACAGCTGTAGACATAGACATTTGTCTAAGAGGAGCAATTAACAAACTTCATACCAGAGAAACTATAGATATATACCTTTTAGACTACATCAGAGGAAACCTCTAATTACATCCTGTAGAGTTACTCCAGGGTGTGAAACAGTACCTGAATACAGTGTAACTTCAGCCAGAGGAACCTGAGACAGTTGTACTATAACTATGTATTGAGTATTACTACAGTATATTGGGAACAGCAAAAGCTACAGTGTAACAAGTGGACATTTAGGAGAGTAATTGCTCATTACTTTAGCAGATATAACAAAGTTTCCAAGTAAATTCTACAGCCATAAGAGGAGTACCAATCTTATACAGGCACACAGCCTTGTTCTCTGGCTTTTACATGAATAATCCCTATTATATACTGACATTGTAAGAGTTTATTATTATGTCAGGCATCAGCATAGATACTTGCATGAACTTTACTCTAATTTAACCTGGAATATACAGATACTAATTTGTGGTACCACCATAACTTCACTTGTCTAAGAGGAAGTCCCATAACTAGGTTACAGGACCATTGGACTAATACCAGGGACAGTTTCTGTGATTTATGAACTTGAAATATTTATACCTTAGTCCTTAGGATTGTAATACTTTATTGCTTAGAAGTTTAGGATATTAGGTGCCATATTTAAAGGTAGTAGTATAAGCATTGTAAATTGTAATAATATTGTTACTGCATTCTCATTAATGTTATGTCAAATGTAAAGTGAATGCCTATGTATGGGAACAACTTTCATTTAAGTTCTTCATTAAAGTAATATATCACAAGCCAACTATCTGTATGTTTACTTGCCTGGAGAGATTACAGTGGGAGATCCATTACTGCGGAATCTATGGAAGGAGAAGACATTGGTGGTAAATGTGAAGTGAAATGATATAGTATTGTATTGTGATTACACATTATTTATACACCACACTATATATTTTAACCATTGGGTTTTCCCAAGTAGACCCACATAAACCATAAGTACTTGGGTGGAGGCACTGACATTGGGGATGTTCACCACTTAGAGGAATGCTAAGGGTGGGTACATTAGGAGTAACAAAGGAGTTAGTAACCCAGTATCCCTTTTAGAGAGTAAAGGGGGGTTACACATGTTTGAAGATGGAGCTGGTACAGGGTGCATTTTTGCCTTGCTATGGCCCTGGTTGGACATTTTGTGTTCCGCTTAGACAATACTTGTTCAACCTGTAGACAGGGGCGGATTGGCCATTACCTTCAGCAGGAAGATTCCCGGTGGGCCGATTGTTCTGTGGGGACGCTTGTCACCTGTGGCCCCACCCCCTAACCGCTAAGTCACTGCTTTCTTACATGACAGGCAGCCCGCCAACAAGATGGCAACAGGGACAGAGAAGGGCTGGCGCATCACAGCAGGGCTGTAACTAGGGTAGTGCGACTAGTGCCATTGCACAGGGCACCAGAGGGCAGGGGGCACTGTTTGGGCCTGTCAATCTTCCTGTTTGTTATCATTCCCACTTGTAGCTTCCTCTTTTATCCCCAGCATCTCCTGGCCTCCCCTATCTCTTCCCTGGCCCTTCCCCATGAGGCCATGGCCCTCTCTCAGGTGCATTATATTATGTCCCTATATATCCCCAGCATCTCCTGGCCTCCCCTATCTCTTCCCTGGCCCTTCCCCATGAGGCTATGGCCCTCTCTCAGGTGCACTATATTATGTCCCTATTTATCCCCAGCATCTCTTGGCCTCCCCTATCTCTTCCCTGGCCCTTACCCATAAGGCCATGGCCCTCTCTCAGGTGCACTATATTATGTCCCTATTTATCCCCAGCATCTCCTGGCCTCTCCTATCTCTTCCCTGGCACTTCCCCATGAGACCATGGCCCTCTCTCAGGTGCACTATATTATGTCCTAATTTATCCCTAGCATCTCCTGGCCTCCCCTATCTCTTCCCTGGCCCTTCCCCATGAGGCCATGGCCCTCTCTCAGGTGCACTATATTATGTCCCTATTTATCCCCAGCATCTCCTGGCCTCCCCTATCTCTTCCCTGGCCCTTCCCCATGAGGCCATGGCCTTCTCTCAGGTGCCCTATATTATGTCCCTATTTATCCCCAGCATCTCTTGGCCTCCCCTATCTCTTCCCTGGCCCTTCCCCATGAGGCCATGGCCCTCTCTCAGGTGCACTATATTATGTCCCTATTTATACCCAGCATCTCCTGGCCTCCCCTATCTCTTCCCTGGCCCTTCCGCATGAGGCCATGGCCCTCTCTCAGGTGCACTATATTATGTCCCTATTTATCCCTAGCATCTCCTGGCCTCCACTATCTCTTCCCTGGCCCTTACCCATGAGGCCATGGCCCTCTCTCAGGTGCACTATATTATGTCCCTATTTATCCCCAGCATCTCCTGGCCTCCCCTATCTCTTCCCTGGCCCTTCCCCATGAGGCCATGCCCCCCTCTCAGGTGCACTATATTATGTCCCTATGTATCCCCAGCATCTCCTGGCCTCCCCTATCTCTTCCCTGGCCCTTCCCCATGAGGCCGTGGCCCTCTCTCAGGTACCCTATATTATATCCCTATTTATCCCCAGCATCTCTTGGCCTTCCCTATCTCTTCCCTGGCCCTTCCCCATGAGACCATGGCCCTCTCTCAGGTGCACTATATTATGTCCCTATTTATCCCCAGCATCTCCTAGCCTCCCCTATCTCTTCCCTGGCCCTTTCCCATGAGGCCATGGTCCTCTCTCAGGTGCACTATATTATGTCCCTATTTATACCCAGCATCTCCTGGCTTCTCCTATCTCTTCCCTGGCCCTTCCCCATGAGGCCATGGCATTCTCTCAGGTGCACTATATTATGTCCCTATTTATCCCCAGCATCTCCTGGCCTCTCCTATCTCTTCCCTGGCCCTTCCCCATGAGGCCATGACCCTCTCTCAGGTGCACTATATTATGTCCCTATTTATCCCCAGCATCTCCTGGCCTCTCCTATCTCTTCCCTGGCCCTTCTCCATGAGGCCATGACCCTTTTTCAGGTGCACTATATTATGTCCCTTTTTAAAAAATGGGGATGCGCCAATGCGCTCTCTGGCACAGAGCACTAAATAGTCTAGTTATGGCTCTGCATTATAGCATCGCACGTAATTACGCTGCCTTGGTGAAACTGATTACTGTGGAACATGCACAGCAGTGGTGCACTAGGTGACATTTCCTCGGGGGGACTTGGATAACCGGGCGGACTCCGGAGAGGGAACTATTATTTTATTTTACTTAGTATAGTTGCTGGTCAGTGTGGTCCCTACTTCAAATTTAGCTAGTTAGTGCTGCGGCCCCCAAGTGCTTTGGTTTTGTGCCAATCCAGACTTGTGGCCCCTTGGAACCTTGTGGCCCAGGACAGGTGTCCCCTTAGGTCTCCCTGTCACCGAGCCTGTGTGCCCCTATGTGTCCCTTGTACCAGAATGTGGTCCAGCAGCTGCACTTTTAAGTTCCAGATGCATAATAACTGTAAAAGAATCCGAATACTTGAATGAGCTTGAGGATAGCTAAGCACCCTGTTTGATATGTTAGGTATTGGTCATTTGATGAGTGTAAGAGCTTATTGTAGGCATAAGGGGAGGGCTTAGAGGACTCATATATATAGCCTGGTGAGAGGAGCCATCTTCCTCTTTTCAGTTTATTCAGCCAGGCTGACTACAATCCAATTAGCGGCAGTGCCCGAAGTGTGCCGGTATACAACGGTATGACATACCGCCACTTCGAGCACTAAACAATTTTTTTTTCAACTTTAAGGCAGAGGGCAGGGGCGTGGCTTCAGCGCTGAGCCGCTACACTAACACTGCTCACAGGCTGTCAGTAGCCGCTGTAGCGGGGTGACAGCCCTCAGTACAGCCCCAGCCGCCATGTGAGGAAATAAGTAAGAGGAAGTGCTTTTTGTTCTATAAGTACATTCTTATTATGCCCGACTACAACAGTGGATTATAATTATTATGACACTGTGAGCCTCACATAATACACTGTAATAAGTGGACATAATAAGAATGATGCGGTCTGTCAGTCTGGGATCACAGATCAGAGGACGCTGGCTGTGGGCGACTGGAGAACGGCTCTGACAGACTGCCAGCTCCAGGTGTACTACTTCTCACAGCCATGGCTCACTGATCTTCTCCACCACTGCTCGTGCCACAGCTACCTGGATCCTGACAGCGTGTAACGGAACTCAGTATGGCTGCGGGCGGGGGGTCTGGAGTATGGCCGCGGGCGGGGGGGTCGGGAGTATGACCGTGAACTGAGGGAAGGTCAGGAGTATGGCTGCGGGCGGGGGGGGGGGGTCAGGAGTATGGCCAGCGAGTGGGAGATGGAGGGGGCTTTCATCGGCATTAGCCTACTAGTGGACTGAGGACTCTGACACAGCTTTGTCACACAAATGAAAATTAGGTGAGTAAAGGTAGAGTAAAGAGGGGGGAGAGTAAGAAAGGGAAACTGGGTTGTCACCTATTTATTATAATTATAAATAACACTCAGAGGACCTGATTTCCGGATTCTAGCTAGTTAGTGTCTAGAATTTTGACATATTTTTTGTTTACTTTTCACTTTAAAAGATGAACTCCTCGTATACCCACCCACCTCCTTGCCTGCCTCGAATCCTTACCCAACTCTAGTCCTCTACTGCCTACTAGCAAGCCTCCTCGTCTGTCTCCCTGCCCATCCAGTCCTTTCCCACCTGCCTTCTCACAGCCTAAAACTTGCCTCTAGTCCTCTCCTTGTACTCGCCCATCTCCTTACCTGCCTCCAGTCCACCCCCTGTCTACCCACCTACAACCTCCTTGTCTGCCTCCAATCCTCCCTGACTTTGTCCTCTCCTGCCTACCAGCACGCCTCCGTGCCTGTCTCCCTGTCTCCATCCAGTACTCTCCCATGTACCCTTCCATCTCCTCACCTGCCTTTAGTCCTCTCCTGCCTACCCGCCCACCTTTTCACCTGCCTCCAGTCCTTTGTACCACATATTCCTCTATTGCTGTGTACCCACTCGTTTTCTCACCTTTATCTAGTTCTTGCCCACTTCCAGTCTCTCCCAGCTACTAGCATGCATAGGAGGCACTACTACTGTGGGCATTGCATAAGGAGCAATACCACTGTGGGCATTGCATAGCGGGCTCTACTGCAGTGGGCATTGTATAGGGGGCACTACTACTGTGTGCATTGCATGGGGGGCACTACTGCAGGAATTGCATAAGGAGCACTACTACTGTGGGCAATGTATAGGGGACAAAACTACTGTGGGCATTGCATGGGGGCACTACTGCGGGAATTGGATAAGGAGCACTACTACTACTGTGGGCAATGTATAGGGGACAAAACTACTGTGGGCATTGAATAAGGAACACTACTACTGTCGGCATTGCATAGGGGGCACTACTACTGTGGGCATTGCATAAGGAGCAATACTACTGTGGGCATTGCATAGCGGGCTCTACTGCAGTGGGCATTGTATAGGGGGCACTACTACTGTGGGCATTGCATGGGGGCACTACTGCGGGAATTGCATAAGGAGCACTACTACTGTGGGCAACGTATAGGGGACAAAACTACTGTGGGCATTGCATGGGGGCACTACTGCGGGAATTGGATAAGGAGCACTACTACTGTGGGCAATGTATAGGGGACAAAACTACTATGGGCATTGAATAAGGAACACTACTACTGTGGGCATTGTATAGGGGGCACTACTACTGTGGGCATTGCATGGGGCATTACTGTTGGCATTGCATAAGGAGCACTACTAATGTGGGCATTACATAGGGGGCACTACCATGGGCATTGTATAAGGGGCACTACTACTGTGGGCATTGTATATGGGGCACTATTTTGTAGCATAGTGTATATATAGTGTGGTACACTACGCTGATAAAAAAGGGGCGCATCTTAAGGACACCCCCCATGTGTGTGGGCACACCCCCTTTCCCAGCACTCACCTAAGTACAACCTTAGATTTTGCATACCCCACTTAAAAATACCCACTTCGACCACTGATTAGCGGTCAAAAAATGTCTGCTGTGGCCACATGCGATGTTTAAAACACATCTTGCCTCCATACGGCTCCCCGAAAAACCAGACCCAATGCTTTAAACCCATTTTCAAAGGGGTTTTTTTTTTGCCAAAAATGTGCACGCTCGTTTTTCAGCAAAGTAAGCAACTTACGGAAACGTTTTGTGGTAATTTATCATTAGGGGGGGGGTCCAAGGGGTTCTGAAAGCAATCCCTACATTTTTATGGATAAATAGGGATTTTGCTTGTTTTCTCTACAGATCTGAGATGAAGAAAACTGCTAATTGAATATGTGTTTTGAAAGCTTTCCCATTGTTCTGTAGCTGTCTGTCTTCTCTTGTTTTTCATTTCCATTTCATACTTCATTCTCTCTTTCCCCTTTTATTTCTCCTTTTCTTCCTTCCTTTCTCCTGATTGCCCCCTCCCCTTCAGCATCTGGCTCCTCTTTCCCCACCCTCCCATGTCAGTGACATTGCCATGCCCCGGCCTCACCGTTGAGCACCTCCCCCACGTGCTGCTTAATAGAGGCAGCTAGGAATCTCACTTGCGTGGCTTCATTCCCAGCCAGACATGGGCTGTGGTCTGCTGTAGGCCACCATACCACCCCTGCTCGCACTCCCACTGTGGGCTCCCGAGTGCGGGGCGCTCCCACGGCTTCACCTGCAGTCTTGACCAACTGGCTCTCCGGCGGTGCCGCGAGCAGCCCAGGCGGCCTCCGCTCACTGGTCCCACTTACAGCACATCAGGCCAGCCTGTGCTCTGCATCGGCACTTGGCCCCGCCCACAGGGTCGCAGAGGCCATTTTAGATGGCTCACAATCGACTAATGCTGACCAATGCAGGCCCGCAGGCCCCTCCCCCACTGCTTTAGGAGCTGGGGGGCTCCTTCCTGCACAATAGTCCTCCCCACTGCTCTTTAGCCCCAGGGACTCCCCCATTAGTGTAATGTCCCCTGGGGTGTTCCACATCACTGGGGCCACAAGCACACCACCCCCCAACTTGCCATCCACTGCTTCCCCCACACCTATGAGTGGGGCTATGCCCCCTTGCCGTTGGGGGTGTGTGGCGTGCAGTCAAATAATCCTGCCCCACTGGATGCTATTGGTGAGCATCAGCCTGGCTGGTCTCCTTATCTCCCCACCACTGGGCCTCCGCACCCACTTCCTTTGCAATTTTCGGCAACTTTCCATCCGTCTCCTCCTCTGTAACACCAGCCACTATTCCCCATACCAGCGCAATACATTATGCCCACGCATACCCCGGCTCAGACCCGTTTTTGCAGGGGGCAGCAGCTTACTATCAGGTATATCAGCTGTCTCTCCTCCGGCCACCCGCCCCCATAGCTACATATTCCCAAACCCCTCACATGCTTCTACCGCCTCTTCCTCTCCCTTCCCCCCTACCACCACAGCCATTTTTGCGGAATGCTACCTGGAGTCAAGGCCCGGGGAGTATATGAATGTGCTGAATTACATGCACATGGTACACGTCATGCACTCATCAGCTAAGGGTAGCGCTTGGCGGCAATACAACAAGACATTTCAGAAAAAGCAGGGAGGACAGGCGGTATTTCAGTTCAGGTTTAAGGATGTACAGGTTTGGATTGAAGTCAATCAACAGCCTCGCGAGCCTGCAGATGCCTCAGCTGGACACATGCAGCCCTTTTTGGCCCGTCCCAGGGTCGTGGTCAACGGTTGCGGAAAATGCTATGCGTTTAATAATGTAAAGTGTAATAAAAGGGCAGGCTGTCAGTACAGAGACATCTGCATGCTCTGTGGGAGCGGTCACCCAGCCAAAGAGAACAGCGCAACGAGCAGTGTGAAGGTGTTAAGTTAAGGCCTTCGCCGGTTGATTTAAGGGTGTTGAAGAGCTGATTGGGTCGTTATCCTCTCAGGGAGGAAGTGGTATTTTTGTTACGTGGTTTTAGTGAGGACTTTTGTTTACCTTTGACGCGAGAGATCTCAGTGGTCTCTAAGAGGAATCTTAAATTTGTGCGCGATCATCCAGAAGTCGTTAGATGTAAGATTGAGGTGGAGGTTAGGTTGGGACTCATGTGTGACCCTTTTTCTACCCCCCTTTGGAAGGTTTATGTGTATCGCCTTTGGAGGTAGTGCAGAAGAAGGAACCGGGTGAATACAGCATCTCTCTTACTCTGGTGGAGGGTCGGTCAACAACGCATTAATTCCATCAAATTGCCGCGTTGTTTGCCAATCTTATGAACAGACACTGGAAATAGTACAAGTTTTTGGGAGGAGGATGCTATTATCTAAGGTGGATATCGAATCCACCTACCGGCTGTTGTCCCTTCACCCTGAGTCCTTTAAATATATGGGGTTTAAAGTAGCGAGGCTCTATTACGTTGACAGATGTCTGCCGATGGGCTGTTCCATTACTTGTTCTTTCTTCGCGTGTTTCAGTTCCTTTTTGCAGTGGTGCGTCCTGGCTGGTACAGGACATACTGGTGTGTCCCACTACCTGGATGATGTTCTGTTAGTGGAGGCAGCAGATACCCAGGTTTGCAAGGATTTGCTTTTTTCCTTGCAGGCCTTGTTCGCCGCTATGGGAGTCGCGGTTGCTCGCGACCAGACGGAGGGTCCAGTTACGCAATTGTCTTATTTGGGTATATAAATTGATACCTTGCTAGGATTATGCCGCTTGCCTATGGAGAAGGTGCAGCGTTTGGGGGAGTTGCTAGAAGCATTTGTTTTGGCGAAAAAGGTTTAGCTGAAACAGTTGCAGTCGCTGTTGGGTCTCCTTAATTTCGCGTGTACAGTCATACCTATGGGTCGGGTTTTCTTTAGATGGCTGGAGAGGGCTTATTTGCATATCACAGGATCTGAGGGAGGATAGCCAACTCCAAACTTTAACTGTTTACGGTTGCTTCCGGTTCCTTCGGTTTTGGTGCATTTTTGTACGTGCTAGGGCATTGAGCCGATACATGCTATTAGGAATGACTTGCAGGTGCTCATTAGTCATTGGCCCAACTTCGGGGTTGTGTGGTCAGACATTGTCCCATGGCGGTTTTGGAGGGGATCCTGGTGTGGCGCCGCATTAGATCGAATCCGTTGGAAGGTCAATATGGTGATTGCACATTTTGTTAATAGCATTAGGGGACGAGTTATACGGCACCCACGTTTGCGTTACGAGGAGAGCTTTTATTGGCCCGATGGGGTACACCTCACGGGCGTGGCGCTAGAGCTGTTCATCAAAGACCTCTGCCTTTCCCTTTAATGTTTAGGAGGGTCACAGTTTGGTGGCGGGCTATGGCGGGAAACCTATAATTGGCGCAGGAGTGCCTGGGTGGAATCTTTCCTTTGAGAGTGGCAAGTTGGTTACCGCCTAAAGGGGGGACCTGGTCTCCATCCAAGGGAGGGACCAAGGCTGTGCCAATTAAGGAGGGATGGTACTGCCTCAGGTCGGTCTGCACAAGGCGGGGATCCGCCCTTATTATTAGTATTAGTATACATCGGGCTGTGGCCTCGGAGTACTGCTCTCTTCCTGCCACCTATTCTCAAATTTCAATTCGATCAATAAATTCTGGCTGTGACCTCTTTTAATTCCAATTGTCGGAGTGTTTATTTCTAGGTGTAGGATTAAGTGAAGTTAATAAATGGGATTAATAAAACAAATGGGTGACTTAGTATCATTTTCCTATAGTTACTGCAAGCGCAGTGCCTCTCCGTGCCGATCAGCCTGTCCTCCCGCTGAGAAGAGCATTGCTATACGCTCCTTCCTAGTGAGATCACAGTCACACCGTACATGCAGCAGAAGATACTCATTACAGTAATAGCGTGCAAGGGTATAACAGTAATTGGCATAACTGTACGGCATAAAAGGTCACTGGACCAGCTGCAGACATATTTGTCTGATAATGGATAATAATAACAATGGTAACAGATAGTAATAGGGACAGCGGAATCACAGAAATATCGATAACACTCTCAAACTGGGAGGCGAGTACGGTAACCTTAGAAATCTCATGTCAGTGGAAAATGTATAGTTTATTTAGAGGGAGAAATTATTCTAGCCACCCCCAGCACTGCGAGATACAGGAAGAATCGCCCGTCCTTTTCTTGTGAAGACCATGAAATAAATTGTAAGATAGAAAAAAAGAAATGAAGACATAGATTGTACAGCTGAAAGCTCCACTTTTTATCGCAGATTGTGGAACTCACCCATTGTTCCCTACCCACTTACTTTACTGGAAAATATAGTTGCTGTCAATGACTCAGTAGCGAAAATGATATAAAACCAACATGGAACCATGGTCTGATTTGTGTATACAGTATGGAGCTAGTGTGGGCATCACACAGAGACTTTCAGAGTTATCATGCTCATATTTACTGACATTGTAAAACAGATACAAGGGACCCTGTGCTGCACATCTAAGGTTGTCACGAATTGTATTGTCTCATTGGATCATGGCGCACTATAATCGCCATCTTCTCAGGCTTGCTCAACTTGATTATAAGGCAGATGTGGGCATTTTAAACACCCCTCTACAATACATATTACACTAGAGTTTCAGAGAATAAAGTCAGATGGTAAGAATCACTGCCAGAAGGGACGAAGGCCTGATGGGCCGGTCCAGCTGTTTGAAGGCCTGGCATCCTGGCGTTCTGCTCAGCAAGGCCGTGCCCACGTGATTCATGACAGCGCCCCTTTTGTAGTGCGCACTAAAGGGCAGGGCTGGTGCAAGGTTGCTCTAGGCAACATTTCACCAACCACCCCTGCCCCCTCCCATTCATAATATGCCATACATCAGTCTCCCCAGTGAAATAACATGCCACACAGCAGTGCCCCAAATTCATAATATACTACATAGAATATTACACACAGCAGAACGCCAAAATCATAATGTACCTCATAACACTGCCGCCAATTCATAATATGCCAAATTCATTATATGCCACTCAGCCATGAATTATGCCATTCATTTTTGTTTGTGGACTCAGCGGCGCCCTTCAGTGGCTGGCACCCTTAGGCGGCTGCCTAATGGTAGCACCGGCCCTACTAAGGGGCCTATTCCTGCTCCCAGTCCGATCCTGGTACGAATTGTATCTAACAGGCAGATAATTAGCTGTTCTATTGATTACTCAGTTCTGTCAGATAAGTTTTTGTTCTAGGGATGCATCTGTAAACCTGAGACTGTCCCTTGAAATTTGGATCACTTATATGTTACACTATTGACTGACACGGCAGCGTGATGTGCTCGAGGATGGCCACCATGAGCCTTTCTGGCTACGAGCTTGATGCCGTCTGCATGGAAGTGCGCGTGCGCGAACTAGCAATTGCGATGGGCACTGCATGTGCAGAGGCTACGCAGATCCATCGCAGAGTGATTGACAGGAAGTGGGTGGTGATGGGGGAGTTTGTGGGTGGTGATGGGAAAGTGGTCGGCTGAACGCAGGCATGCCAGTGCGTTTCAACGCCATTGCAGGGGCGTGCATTAATTAGCCTCTGTGATACCATATGCAGCCTGAGGCCTATAAGCGTGCGCTGAACTTAGCAGTTCCTGTGTGAGGTCTGACCTGCCTTACCTGTGCGTATTGGTCCGATGTTACCGATTGTTTTGCTATATTGCCCAAGTATACGGATGTGAGTTATGGGAAGTGGGCGTCCTTATGTCAGACTGAGGGCCTGATTCAGAGCCGAACGCTCTGACCAGAGCGCTCGCTCTGAATCAGGGCCCTCCTCCCTAAAAATGGAGCAGCCTCTTGGACGCTCGCATAGCTGTGGGTTACCCATGGGAATGCCTCCGTGTGGCAGCCACGCCCCCGGCACGCCCACAAAAGGGGGCGTGCTGTCAGTCACCATTGACAGCACGCCCCCTTGGTGCGAGAACCCGAGCGACGTATTCCTCATCGCTCGCCGGGTCTCGTGCATGCGCACGACGGAGCTCCCTCCGTCATGCGCATGCGCATTCGGGCACCATCGACCCGCTTGCGAGCGTCCTTCGCTCGCGAGCGGGTCTGAATCAGCCCCTGAGATCACAATGTGAATGCAAACATTTACATGTCACCGCTGATATTAGCAACTGTGTTACGTGTGTATAAGCAGAATTGTGATCCGTAGTGAATTAGGCCCTAAATTCATACATTTCACTGAACAACAGTTTTCTTTTAAAAATGATGCAGTGAGAAACCATTAATATGGGCTCAATGTGGAATGTGTTCAAATACAGTATATTAGAAAATTAACTTAATCACTACTCTCTTTTTTGCAATCTCCTGTACTCCTTACAAGTAGGCTACAGAAGGAGTAGAATTTATTGCAGCAAATGACACATGGCACAGATGGCCTGATTCAGAGGTGGTCGAAATGTTGATGATGGTTTCAGACGAAGTTTGGAAAAGGAGAACAAAGCAGGAGGACCAGCTGGCATTCACACCTGTTGTCAGCGGCAACATCGGTCCCGGTTTCTACCCGCACAGGCTACCTACAGAGCAAGCACGTCCATCTGCTCATACACTGGATGCGAGTCTGCAGCTCCCCGGTGAGATACCTTTGAAAGCGCAAGGTATCCGGGTCAACTCCCGATAGCCGCTGGCCTACATACTTTCCACTTTCTGGCATTCATGCGCTCGCGAGTGGGCCGATGTTTGGCCACTGCGCATGCGCATGCCAAAGCCGGCTCCGACATGCGCATGCGTAAGACCCGGCTGCTACTGGTCTCGCACCAAAGTGGGGCAGCTGTCAATTTTGATTGACAGCTTGCCCCGTTTTGGAGGCGGGCAAGGGGGTGGCTGGCCAAATGGAGGCGTTCCCGAAGGAACACCTGCCGTTTGGGTGCGACCCCACTGACATCACGAGTGATGTCAGTGGGTAAGCTTCCGGCTCTAATAGAGCCGAAAGCTCACTGGGGTTTGCAGGAACAAGACCCTACCACAAGGGTCTCGTCGCAAGCCCGATGGTTGCTCCCAATATCTGTTGGTGGTCACCCACAGCTAAGCGAGCGGCCAGGAGCCGCACAAAAATAAAAAACGCCCTGATTCAGAGCGAGCGCTCTTTCAGAGCGTCCGGCTCTGAATCAGGTCCTAAGTTTGGATTTTTACTTATCTCTGACCTGTGAGTATATCTCATTATTTAATCCAAATGGACAAGAGTCCAGAGACTGTTTTCAAATAACACCGTCATGTCTACACATACTTAATAAATTGGAATATGGAGTAAGGCTGACTTTGAGTTACATGCTCCCAGATTGATAAAAAAGATTTTGCTACTTTATTTATATTGAACTTCTCTACAAAACAAGGCAACATTGTGTCACTTATGTATTTTCAAACACCTTGGAACATTAAGTAAATGCTGATTCTAAGTATGGTTCCAGATTGATACTAGTTTCCAAACATTCAAGCGTTCTCTGAAAACTCACCTCTTCAGACAGCTTATCAGATTCCAGGACCACCAACCTAACCTTTTATAGCTCCCTATGTAACTCTCTTCTTATAGTATACACATATCACATCTTCTCTGTCTTCAATTTAACATCCTTCTAACCCTAGGCCAACTTTCCAGTGTGATTGGATTATACAGCTCACCAAGAACATCTGCAATCGGGCTGCACCAATTTGCAATATGTAGCACCTCTCCTTGTGTATCAACACCTATTTCCCTATAGATTGTAAGCTCGCGAGCAGGGCCCTTATGTATGTCTTTTACAATCCAGTATACTGTTACTGTTGATTCAAATTGTAAAGCGCGACGGAATTTGCTGCGCTGTATAAGAAACTGTTAATAAATAAATAATTGAGACGAAAGACTGTGCCACCTTTGTCTATTTTGGCTCATTCTGAGCTCCTCTATAAAGTATCTATTTAACTGGCTTAATTAGTGTAATCTCTGTCTCTCTGAAGGATCTGTTTGTTTTTTTATATTTTATTTTTATTTATGTTCATTTCTATTATTTTATCTATCACTTATATGTATATCATTTAATCATTATTATTGATTCACACACTCCTGGGAGTTATATACAATGTGGATAAAATTTTATATGCAATATATTATTCCTATTTTGATTATATTTATCTTGTATATTTGAGCGCAACTAAGCACTGCACATATTTTATGGACGCTGTTTGGAGTCTGGGCCTGATTCAGAGCCGGACGCAATTAGCGCTCGCTCGTTCAGAAAAAGGGGGTGGCTATTCAAATGAACCGTTCGCTCTTTGTGGTCTGTTGATGCCTCCATGTCTGAACGAGCGAACAAAACTTGCGGACGTTTTTTTGAAAAATACGCCCCCTGGCCGCTCGCATCATACGTCATGTCCGCTATTTATTAGATTAATCGAGTACATCGATCAGCGTATGAACTGTTCGCCATTCTTGTGGTTGGTTTTTCCTACCACTATATTGCGAGCAGTTTTGACTATAAAACAACCAGGTGACGTGGTCAATGACGCTGCTGTTTTAATTATGCACACCCAAAAAACGCCCGTTTTGACCTTCAAGCACGCCTGCGTTCTTAATTCCACTCCCCGTTTTCAAGCACCTTCCCCTGTTACCACCCACATACGCCTCATCCTGTCACTCAAAGTAGCAGACATTCACTATATAGCGAACAAACGATTTTCAGCCGCACTGACTGGTTCGCGCATGCGTATTATAAACCGTACGCATGCGCAGAAGTGCAAACATCGCTCGGAACGAGCGTACTGCCGCTTACGAGCGGCTCTGAATCAGGGCCTCTGTGCATGTGTCTGAGTTACACTGCTCACCCGTACTGATGGTTACCACCAGGGGACGCAGAATACATTTGGACAGAGAGAGACGTCATTTTGGTGGGCATTTCTGGGTGTTAACGGGGATCAGCGTCTGTGTCTTTTTCAGCAGTTGCACTGATTTAAGCAGCCATGTTCAGATGGACATCATGCACTTCCATAGGGCTGGCTCAAAATCCGATGGTCCAACAGATCTGCGTCCGATGGTGCGTCTCTGAAACGCAGATTAGCACCACAGTCGGTGGGCATCTGTCTGAATCCCATCGGCTGCTACATTAGCATAAAAACGCAGTTGCTACGGAATTAGCGTCCACCCCAGTTACCCCTGGAACTCTCACTATATGCAACATCCCGTGCATCCAATTCTGTTCTGCGCCTCTGAGTGTTACAACCAGGACACATTCGCTGTGCGACTGGGATGTATGCGCAGAATTAAAGCACCGACCAACTGCGTGCGGCATCGGCACTGCGTCCAACTCAAAATCAGACCCTTTTATAGGCTCTCGAGATCCATGGCTGGATCTGATGATTATGGGAACGCATTTAATACTTGTTAGTTTTTGATATTTTTCATACATAGAGCCGTATTCAATTCGGAGCGAAAAGCCGTTTTCACGTTTTTTTGCGATAATTTTGTCTGGGTTTTTTTTTCTCCATATTCAATTCCAGTCCGTTTTCGCCTATGCGAAAAGTCAAGGCACTGAAATAGGCGATACTTTTTCTCCACAGAATAGCAGGTGAAAAAAAGTGTAACATCTATATTTTGGGGTGCAGATGTTGGGAAACCACTCAGTACCCTTGGTACACCCCCCCCCTGATGGACAATTCACACAAAAAAACAACAACAAAATTCCAGGAACACCCCAAAAAGAGGCCTTTGTAATTTGTGGCAAAAATTTAAAAAGTGGGGGGACAACTTCAAAAACTATCGAAACAAGCTTCTGGGGGTGCTCTAAGAAGGGGACAAGTGTTTTTGGGATTGCAGGTTCTTGTACGATGGAGGAATTTCACTTTTCTAAAATTCCACTTTAGAGACATTAAAATGTGCTAGTACCCATTTTCAAGTACCCCAAACTTGACAAGACTACTTATTTTCACCCAAAAAAATACTGCTTAATGCCATTCTTCCCCACTTCTGCAAGGACGCTAATAACAAGGATTTTAAACAACTTCAGCACCCCAAATAGTTTTATTGGCGTTATTGGAACACTTATACATTGATCCCCAATGTTAGTGCATCTTTTTTGGGGGGTAAACACTGATTTCCCCTGTTCTGACAGTACTTTCCACCTGTTCTGCATTCGCCGCTTGCCGTTTTCACCTGTTTAGGAATTTAATATATCTGAACATGGGGACGCACACGATAAGTTTATTCGTCCAAAACATGCAATGTAGGCGAAAAGTCGGGCAGATGGAACTGTTTCGCGGATGCGGAACTAATTGAATATGTTCCATAGTATTTCTGTTATGTGTGATCTGTTTAATTTGGTGTAAGGAGGTCATGCCCCTGGCTCACTCGGTGTCACCCCTGTCTGTCTCCCATTCCCCTTTAGACTATAAGCTCTCACATGCAGGGCCCTCTTCCCTTATGTGCTTTTCCTTCTCTCACTTCTACCTGTTGGATATACTATATGTCTGTACAGATATGATAGTAGCCCTAACTGGCCCATTATGAACGTTGATGGAAACTTCTGTTTGACCTTACAATTTTAAACAAAGATACATCCCATGCAGTCTATTTGGTGGCCTCTATAAACAAAATAATGTCCCTTTAAAGAAACATCCAAAATTTTTGAGTTTCTGTAAGCTCCCATAAACCCTGCATCAGCCTGAAAACAGGCTGCGCACACTTACAAGCTTGTCACCAGCGTCCCGTACCTGTCCATTATCCTTCATCTGGCTGTGGCACAGTTGCTGGAATTGCATGCTGTAAATATGATGTGCAGTATGTTGATGATATTTTTTATAAATGGAAAAAGCTTAATAATATGGATAATGATTTTTATTAAACTACAATGTTCGGGTTTGGCAATGATGATAGGCAAGGTTCTGTTGTTATAGTCAAAAGTGATATATTTTGGGTGTCAATGTTTAAGCAGGCAGCCGAAGTCTACTGCAAGAAGAGATCAGCAGACAGATTTAGTATGTTTGATAGTGGCATACACTTCTCTTGGGAATTCATTTATAAAACTTGCTGAGAAACCTTTGTGCGATCTCCTGAAATCTTGACAATGATGACAGAATCATTGGCAATCGTGCAGTCAGGATAGATTTTGGGGGAATGGGTATGAAATGCCACCGGCCGCATGCCCGGTGGTTCGATTCCCATCAGCGGCAGCCAGACAAGAGCAGAGTTAGAAGCAGCGGAAGCCCGACAGCGCTGGAAATCCCGATCGTGGATAGGTAAGTATCTACTAACCTAACCTTACCTAACCCCCCTAACCCTAACCCTCCTTAGGGGTGCCTAATCCTAACTTCCCCCCAACTGCCTAACCCTAATCCCCCCTCTAAGTGCCTACCCCTAAGAACCCCCTTCCCCGCTGCCTAAACCTAAGTCCCCCAGGGGGGTGCCTAACCCTAAGTCCCCCCCGGGGGTGCCTAACCCTAAGTCCCCCCCGGGGGTGCCTAACCCTAACCCTCCCTCCCCCCTAGCCTAACTCTAACCCTCCCAGGGGGGTGCCTAACCCTAAGTCCCCCCCGGGAGCCCTAAACCTAACCCTCCCCCCCGCGGCTTTCCGCTCGCGGCGCCTGGCATCACTACGATCGGGATGCCAGACGCTGGTCTCCCGGCATCGGGGAAATGCGGGCGTCTACATCTAGACGCCCGGCATTTCACCCTTGCCGGGATATGACAGTAGGGAAGCCGGCTGCCGGTATTTAGGCAGTCGGCTTCCCAATTGCTTCCCGATTTTGGGTATGTAGAGAAAGTTATGGGGTCAGGTCAGCTAAAAATCTTATAAGGCCTCATCAAACGCTTTCTTTGAAACAGCTTAGACAAAAATTCAGTGCGCCATGATTTATCCATTGAATAATTATTGAATCATATATATATATATATATATATATATATATATATACATCGTAGTAAATGATTAGAATAATTTGTTCATTCGTTTTATGTTACTGTCCTTTGCTAATGTCCAGTAAATGTCGCTAACCTACATCGTTATCCAGCAATAACAGCCAGTCCTATAATTGGAGGCTTGTCTGCAGCTGGGGATCCTGTACAGTATATCTGCAATGAGGCTGGCTAATCTCTCTTTAGAAAGAGCATTGGGGTATCAGCATCCAGGAACCACTGACTAGACTGCCACGGAATCTACACAGTAGCTGTCACGTGTCTGCTTATTGGCTGTATGTATAGTTACATGTACTCAGCAATCACGATCGGAATGCAGATGAAATTGTACTGTGCAACGTCCACACAAAGCAACACCTGGGTAAACTTAAGTGCATACAGTAAACTTTGAAATGCAAATGTTTCAAATCTATAACATAGAAAGTATAAGCATGTGTCAGCTATAATTAAACATCATTACCCCCACCCTGTGCAAGGCAATTAAACTAGTAAAACACAATAAAACATAAGGTGATAGGGAGCCTGTTGTAGTAATAGATGATTTGTTTCTGGTATACTAGTCTGCTGTATGTTGTTGTAAACGTGACATTAAAATGACAGTAAAGAGGTAGGACCCAATGCCAGCTTCTGCAAACAGGACCTCTCCAACTGCTCTATTTATTAACATTATTTTTACTAAAATAAAGTGAAAAAGGGTGTTTTCACACCCTTTTCACATTATTTTAGTTTCACCTGTAGTTACTATAGGGCAATTGGAGTAGAATTAGTAAAATTCTACTCCAACCCCCAGTATCACTTATTTTTAGTAAAGCAGATCGCATTTCCCATAATTGTAATGGGAAATGTGATCCGACCATAGTTACTAAAAATAAATTGTAAAAAAATACCGGGGGAAGCCCTGTGATAATAACGCCACCTGGAGGTGGCGTTATCCAGGGTCTCCCCCCGGTTACCGGGCTCCCACTCTGCTCTAACAGGGAGAGCAGAGGTGGGAGCTGGTACCAGTAATCAGCTGTGTGGTCTAAACAGACCGCAAGCTCATTACTGTAAAAAAAAGAAAAAAAAAATTAAAAAATTTTTTTTTACTTACCTGAATCCAGGGACCGGTGATCGGGCCTCCGGTGATGGCTCCTCTCCGGTCAGCTGGTCTCCCATAGTACACTGGGGCCTGGTCATCAGGTGATCGGGCCCCAGTGTAGTATGGGAGATCACCTGATCGGGAAGCCCGGAGAAGATCACCGGAGGCCAGGAGGATGCAGGTAAGTGTAATGAAGGGAGGGGGGTTTGTGGGGGGGAGGGGGGGTCGCAGGGGTCCGCGATCATGGGGGGCGGGGCTTAGTGCCAGGGGGTGGGGCTTAGCGTCGGTGGGGGGGTAGTAGCGGTGGTTGGTCGGCGCATGCGCGGGTTCTTAGTCGCGGTACTTTTTCAGAAAATACTGCGACTAGAGTGCGGATGGGATCCGCAGGGACAGAGCTTTATCGCAAGCTCTGTCCCTGCAAGGGATTTATATTAAATCCCTGTGATATTGCCTGAATTCGCAATGTGGATTCACTCGGTAATATCACACTACAATCCGCATTCAATATGCGGATTGTAGTAAATAGAGCCCCAAGTGTGGTGTCCAAGCATGCTGTGACTTGTGGTCCCACAATAGCTGGTAAGGCGTAGGAGTCTGGAATAGAGGAACAAAGATCTGTAAAACTGTCACACTGAAGAAAATATTAAAAAATATATATTATTACTATTGGGTGGAAAAAAAGCCAAAATAAATGGCAGCAAACATTAGTACGAGGACCTGCATTGCTCGGCACCATACACACGGGGTACACACAGGGTACAGGTCTCTGCTGGAACATCCCGCAAATGTGAAGCTTGGTGCCACTTCATGTTTCCA
Organism: Taudactylus pleione; assembly: GCA_031769625.1. Classification (NCBI taxonomy): domain Eukaryota; kingdom Metazoa; phylum Chordata; class Amphibia; order Anura; family Myobatrachidae; genus Taudactylus; species Taudactylus pleione. The sequence continues at coordinate 4,037,511 of JAUIMM010000694.1, read as the reverse complement.
AATCACTATATTGCACCATTTGTGTGAGGGCTGAGAAAAGGGAAGGGGGATCTCCCCAAAATGTGTCACTTCTGTAGTAAAAGCTGTTACTCGATAAGTGACCGTCAGCTCTGTCTGTACCAGGCGGATGTAACAAGTATTGGAGAGAGATAAGGGGAAGAAGTCGCCCAAAGCAACGAATCAGCATCTAACTGGCAGTTATCTCGCACAGGCTATGAAATGACAGTTAAGAGATGATTTGGCGCAAATGGTCGATGTTTTCAACTGCGCATGCGTCTAAGTCACTAAAAGGATGCAGAGTGCATGCGTGTGCGCACAGAATCGCAGTAGTCATTGAGACACACGGTCTCAGAATTGTATTGGAAATGTCCTCAGGGGCAAACGCAGGTTTTTTAAGGGTGGGTTTCAATCCATATATACATATATATATTAGGGGTGAGCGGGTTCGGATTTCTGAAATCCGAACCCCCCCGAGCCCCCCCGATCCGAGGCCGATCCGAGTCAGGCTCGACTTTTCCCGCCTGACTCTGATCTGAAATAGAGGCAAAACGTCATCATCCCGCCTTCCGGGTCTCGCGGGTTTTGGATCCTATATAAGGTACCCGCGTCGGCGCCATTTTCTCACTCGGCTGTGGACAGTGAAGAGGGAGGGTGGGAGTTAGGGCTGGCTGGGCTGTGTAGTGTAGTGCAGAGTAGTGTTGTGCTGTGCTGTGCTGCTCTGTGCTGCTGTTGTCCATAGGGGCTGTGTCCACTACTTCAAAGTCCATAGGGGCTGGCTGTGTTGTGCTGTGCTGCTGTTGTCAATAGGGGCTGTGTCCACTACTTCAAAGTCCATAGGGGCTGGCTGGACTGTGTTGTACAGTCAGTTGTCCATAGGGGCTGTGTCCACTCCAAAGTCCTGTGCAGTGTCCCAGTCCTAATGGGGTGCTGTAGTGTTGTCCAGGGGGTGCTCTGTCCATCAGGGGTGCTCCCCCCAAGTGCTAAAAAAAAAAAATATTTTTTCTGTGTTTGTGTAGTAGCCGAACGTGCATCAACAAAGTAGTGCCAAGCGTGCGCCTGTGTCATAAGTAAAGGGCCGGCTGGCTTGACCGTTAAAGGGTGCTGTAACCCCCAAAGTACACTCCAAACCAAATAAAAAAATATTTTCTGTGTTTGTGAATTGTGTGCGCAGTAGCCGCACGTGCATCAACAAAGTAGTGCCAAGCGTGCGCCTGTGTCATAAGTAAAGGGCCGGCTGGCTTGACCGTTAAAGGGTGCTGTAACCCCCAAAGTACACTCCAGTCCAAACCAAATAAAAAAATATTTTCTGTGTTTGTGAATTGTGTGCGCAGTAGCCGCACGTGCATCAACAAAGTAGTGCCAAGCGTGCGCCTGTGTCATAAGTAAAGGGCCGGCTGGCTTGACCGTTAAAGGGTGCTGTAACCCCCAAAGTACACTCCAGTCCAAACCAAATAAAAAAATATTTTCTGTGTTTGTGAATTGTGTGCGCAGTAGCCGCACGTGCATCAACAAAGTAGTGCCAAGCGTGCGCCTGTGTCATAAGTAAAGGGCCGGCTGGCTTGACCGTTAAAGGGTGCTGTAACCCCCAAAGTACACTCCAGTCCAAACCAAATAAAAAAATATTTTCTATGTTTGTGAATTGTGTGCCCTGTGGCTGCACGTGTAACAACAAAGGAGCAGCGCCAAGCGTGCGCCTGTGTCCCATAAGTAAAGAGCCGGCTGGCTCATTTCTTAAAGGGTGGTGTAACCCACAAAGTGCACTACTCTCCAGCAAAAATAAAAAAATATTTTCTGTGTTTGTGTGCGCCTTAGCCGCATGTATATATCAATATAACATAAATGGAGGACCAAACTTTCTCTGATAAAAATAAAATAGGGAAAGATCAAGAACCACTTCCTCCTAGTGCTGTTGCTGCTGCTGGGAGTTGTTCATCATCCCAGAGAGGAAGTAGGAACACCACTACTTTTACTAAACAATTGACCCTCCAACAGTCCCTAGCGATGAGGATGAAGTACGACAGCAGTCACCCTGAAGCAAAACGTATAACTGAGGCCTTGACTGCTATGTTGGTGTTAGACGTGGGTCCGGTATCCGCCATTAGTGCAGTGGGATTTAGACAATTGATGGAGGTAGTGTGTCCCCGCTTCCAAATCCCGTCTAGATTCCACCTGCATCCTCAAAGCAGCAGCGACAAGCGTGCGTCTGTCTGTTAAAGGGTGGTGTAACCCTCAAAGTGCGCTCCACAAACAATAAAAATATTCTTTATTTTTTTCTGTCTTTGGGAATTGTGTGGGCTGTAGCCGCACCTGCATCCTCAAAGCAGCAGCGACAAGTGTGCGTCTGTCTGTTAAAGGGTGGTGTAACCCTCAAAGTGCGCTCCAAAACAATAAAAATATTCTTTTTTTTTCTGTCTTTGTGAATTGTGTGGGCTGTAGCCGCACTTGAATCCTCAAAGCAGCAGTGACAAGCGTGCGTCTGTCTGTTAAAGGGTGGTGTAACCCTCAAAGTGCTCCAAAAAATAAAAAACTATTTTTTTTATGTGTTTGTGACTTGTGTGCGATGTAGCCGCACGTGCATCAACACAGTAGCAGCACCAAGCGTGCGCCTGTGTCATAAGTCAAGGGCCGGTTTGGACATCTGGTCCGGACTGAAGGACGTGCCAACAATTTCTGACAAGTCTACTGTCACTGCATATGATGCTGTCCTCAAAGCAGCAGCGACAAACGTGCGTCTGTCTGTTAAAGGGTGGTGTAACCCTCAAAGTGCGCTCCACAAACAATAAAAATATTCTTTTTTTTTCTGTCTTTGTGAAATGTGTGGGATGTAGCTGCACCTGCATCCTTAAAGCAGCAGCGACAAGCGTGCGTCTGTCTGTTAAAGGATTACATCGGTGACAACATCCAAGTAGGCATGTCAGACAGTCCGTACCTGTACTGGCAGGAAAAAGAAGCAATTTGGAGGTCCCTGTACAAACTGGCTCTATTTTACCTGAGTTGCCCCCCCTCCAGTGTGTACTCCGAAAGAGTGTTTAGTGCAGCCGGGAACCTTGTCAGCGAAAGGCTTAGGAGGTTGCTTCCACAAAATGTGGAGAAGATGATGTTCATAAAATGAATTATCAACTCTTCCAGGGAGACCAGCCTCCTGAACGTACAGAGGGACCTGTGGTTGTGGATTCCAGCGGGGACGAATTAATACTCTGTGAGGATGAGGATGTACACAACACTGAAGAGGGTGAGGAATCGGTGGATGAGGAGGATGAGGATGACATCTTGCCTCCGTAGAGCCAGTTTGTGCAGGGACAGATTAATTGCCAGCTTGTTTTGTGGGGGCCCAAATGAACCAATCATTTCAGCCACAGTCATGTGGCAGACAAAAGTAACTGGACAAAAGTAACAGGAATGATGATGTTCGTCCATGCAAGATGACGTTTTGCCTCTTTCTGAGTTCCGTTTTTTTGGAGGGAAAAATCCGAACTCCACGTGCAAACTCGAACCTATCCGAGCCTGCACATCCCTTATATATATATATATATATATATATATATAAAAACACCATGTGTATACATATACATATTTGAATGTGATTAGCTGTTTTTTTTTAGAATATTTATTTACTGTAAGGCTATAACATATAAGTGCTTTGAGAGTTTGCCTGTTACAGCCCCATGACCTCCTGCAATTACACCATCCCCCATGTGCAGGTATAAACAGTTCCTCCCTACCTTGTCTGTCTGTGAAAAGAGCAGGGAGCCGGGACACAGTCAGCGTGGTGAGGAGGCCCAGCCATAGCCAATCACAGCCGAGGATCAGGAAGAGAAGGGCTGATCCATGCAGCCCACTCTGAGCCTGGTGATTGGTAGGCTGGTGACCCCGGGGGAAGGGCCAGCAGGTGTGATGCAAAACCGTACAACTACAGGCCGGCCTCGGCCCCCCGATATGTATGAAGCCCTTCACTGCTCTAGCTGCCGGTGGGTCATTTGCTTTGGGGGCGGCCGAGGTACACTGCTGACAGCACGGCTCCGGCTTGATTGAGCTTTCCCCTAGGGATGGGACATCGAAAGAAAACATTGGAAGTACCGATGTTTTTAACATTGAATATGAAACATTGAGCCTGATTCAGAGCCGCTCGTAAGCTGACACTCGTTCGCTCCGAGCGATGTTTTCCCAACTGCCCATGCATATGGATCGTTATACGCATGCGCAAACCAGTCAGTGCGGTCGAAATTCATGTGCTCGCAAAATAGCGAATGCCTGATAATTTGAGTGACAGAAAGAGGCGTATGTGGTTGGTAACAGGGGAAGGTGCTTGAAAACGGGGAGTGGAGATCCGAACGCAGGCGTGCTTAAAGGTCAAAATGGGCATTTTAAGGGTGTGCATAATTAATACAGCAGCGTCATTGACCACGTCACTGGGTTATTTTATAGCCAGAACTGCTCGCAAGATTGTGGTAGCAAAAACCAAATCCAAGAATTGCGAGCAGTTCATCCGCTGGTCGATGTACTCGATTAATCTAATAAATAGCGGACATGACGTAGGATGCGAGCGGCCAGGGGGCGTAGTTATCCAAAAAAGACCGCAAGTTTTGTTCGCTCGTTCAGACATAGAGGCGTGAACAGACCGCAAAGAGCGAACGGTTCATTTGAATAGCCACCCCTATTTTCTGGACGAGCGAGCGCAAATAGCGACCGGCTCTGAATCAGGCCCATTATTTAGATATAAAGATTGGTCCTCTGGAACCGATGTTGACCGATGTTTTTAATTTTTTTTTTAAGCACACTGTATTTAAACATTTAATAGACTAATAAACTTTTAAAATAAGCTTATACTATGGCTATCTTCACGGAGGCAAACAGTATATATATATATATATATATATATATATATATATATACAAAGCAACACAAGAGGGTGTTTGTTTTCAAGGTGGCATTCTAAATTAGATGTGTTTGCACAAGTTTTTATTTTCTTGCTGCAGTATCTGCAAATAGCTGTTTTGGGCTCATTATCTTT